>CM056051.1:182903310-183503310 GCA_029574335.1 Rana kukunoris
GAGCCTTATGGCATGGTTCTGGGTCCATAGTTATTCATTTTGTAGGTCTACCTAGCCTTTGAGTATCCTTAATCACCTGAAGATTGTCAGTCTCTTACCTCGGCCTGCCCCTGTGGCCCTTATAGCTCCTGTGAAAAGTCCATGATGTTCACTCAAAAAAGACCTTTTTATTTAAAAAAGAGGAGACAGTAAGGAGGATAAATTTCATTAATGGATGTGAATTAACATCCCACTGCCAAGAGCTGACCCTTTCTCCTGACATGAACGTCTAAGTCATTCTTGTCACTTTTCCCCCCATTAATATTCTGAAAAAGGCACTGCATTGAACAGAATAGAATAAGATAGTTCTCTTGAAAAGGCACTGTTGACCTTAGGTTGGAGATTTGTCTTTAATTTGCTTTTCTTAAAAATAAAATATTAATCATATTGAAAAAAAGAAGCAGAGTTTCTTTACATTTTTCAATAAATTTTATGTAAAATAGTGCATTCATAAAATTAAGTCATGTGCATTTTCAACACATTTGAGTGCCAAAGGGAGATAAAAATCTAATTGTTATGATATAAGAAAGTGGAAAAGTCAGGCCAATTTAAGTTAATAAAAGGTAGTATTTTTACTAGGCTATTTAACTTCATGCTCTGTAAACCTATAGATTGCAGCTACACATAAAGCATTGCAAGATATTTTTTTTTCTTAATATGTACAAATCTTAGTATAATATGAAATACATTGAAATGTATTGATACTACTAAATTGCTTTAAATGTGCTTATATTTTAAATCATTAGCTATACTTTCTATTACAGGTCAATGATTATATTCATGTTCAAATTATTAATGTATTTATTTATATTGTGCTGACAATCATTATTATTCACGTATGTCACTTTCTGCTCCTACAGTACAATACATGTCCTTATCTTGTAAGCATTGTAAGTCAATGTCACCTTTAAAGTAATCCTGTGTTTTGCCTGTACGTTACAGAGCAACAGGTTCACTCAACTTACCAACTTCTAGTAAGCAGGGCAAGGCAACAGGTTCGTGCCCAGGAACAGCTTTGGTAAAAAGTACATAAAAAAATGCAAAAAAACTTCTTGACTGCAATACATTATAAAAAAAAAATAAGCTCTAGTAGTTATACTCACATTACAGTTTCTCTTAAATATTGTCTGTCCCTGACCCAGTGCTGGCTTTTCTGTTGGGTTAAATGAAAACTAGTGTCATTTAAACAACTTCCTGTGAGCCAGGACCTGTTGAGTGCCCTGGAGCACAAACTCAAAAATTTTGTACAACAAGCAGCCATCACCCAGATTATTTTCTGGTACATTTGCACAAGAGGAAATTGATGGCTCTTGGTGTGTTGATTTATGGTTGCTTTGTAGTATGCCAGAACTGCCTCATCCACAAGAAGGAGAGGTTGTCTATTGAGGACTGTCACAGACTGGTCAACAGTCTGCTCAGAGACTTTAACCTTGCCGACTTTAAGTGGACATCTGAAAAGACTTTCCCCTTCACCCACTCTCCTTAGGGGGCTTTATCCTTCAATAAAGCTTTGGACCCGTGAACTATTTTCCCCTTCCTTATCTCTCTTCCCTATTTCCCATTATACCATATGCTAATGTTTTGAACAGTTTGCTCTGTTGTAGTGGCATGTAGGATGTGTGTGGCAGTAGTACATGCGCAGAGCACTACACTACAGCCGTCATTGTGCAGCTTGGTATTTCAACTTATGGTCCACCTAATGCTTGCAGGGTAAAGCAGCATCATGCATGATGTGCTGGCACTTGGGGCATCCACGTGTATCATTAGAAATCTAGATGTATGGATCCATAGGCTAGATGACCTTCTCTCCTCCAACACACCAAGGGAGGAGGTCAGAGAATCTCTCCCCCAATTGCCAAGTCAGTGGCTTTTCTGGGAGACGCAGTGGCAGACTCAGTTAGGTCAGTGGCCAAAACATCAACACTAATCAATTGCTCTAGAGGAGCAATCTGCTTGAAATCCTGAAATCCTGGGAGGGGGAGCTGACCTCAAAGAATAAGCTTTGTGGTATTCCTTTTGAAGGCAAACTTTTATTTGGTTCTGCCTTCGAGGAAGTACTTGCTCGTTCTTCGGAAAAGAGTAAGCGTTTTACATCTTGGAAAACTAAGCCCCAAAGTAAGAGGCTTTATTGTAGCTGTCAAAACAAAGCAACATTTCAAGACAGGTGGTTAGCAGGCCAATAAAAAATGGTTGTTTAGTAAAGACAAGGCTAAAGGGGCACTCTTTTCTCCTTCAGCACGGGCCAAGAACTCCTAATGATGCCAGGTCAGGGGTGGGAGGAAGGCTAACCTATTTAGTCAGAGAATGGGCAGGGATCACAACAGCCTGTGGGGATGGGGAGCTCACTGGCAGGCTCAGGGAGCCTGGCAACCAGGGGAGGCAGCCCAGTCTTCAAACTTCAGAGAGATTTTAGCGGTAGGGAAGGCTTTAGACCCTCTGGAAGCAAGGGTCGGTTTGAAGGACCCGTTGGTCTTTTTGGACAATGCCACAACTGTGGAAGCAAAAAACAGATAACTAATGTAACAGTTTTTTTGTAAATGGCAAAAAATGGCAAAAAAACATTTTGAAAAAAAACGAATCAGTATTTTACCACCCTTCAGGTCTGGTGTGGAATTTAAGGGGAACTCCACCCCAAATAAAAAAAAAATGGCGTGGGGGCGTGGCCAGCTGCGGACCAGGATGGATGCCTGAAGCCTTAGCTCCGCTCCGTGGCCCGGACTTACGCAACACAAGCGGCTGATTCTCTCCCTTCTTCTTGTCCCACAGCACAGGGAGATTGCAAGGACACCCCGGGGCATGTCTGTACGGCGTCAGATCCCGCCGGTACCGCGCCGCCTGACGGATTACTATCCCCCAGCTACGGGGATGCAGGCAGACCAAGATGGCGCCGGCTCTAATCTCGGACGACACGCGACTACTAGCAGCTCAACCCCCACCTGTAGTCTTTCATCCCAAACATCGCAGAGCCTGCCTGACAACAGTGTCAGTGACACCATGGACACCCTGCCTCCATCGGACCAAGCTGGGGAAGCCCTTCACGCTGACAGAGGTAAGAGGCTGGCTACTTCCCCTATCTCCTTACCTGATAAGCAGCCTTTGGCCAAAAAGCAGACATGGTCTACAGTTGTGGCTGGAACAAACACCACTCAGCAGTCTCCCTCCCTAGCTGCCATCCCAGTCACAGAGAATGCTGTCACAGAAATCATGCTTAAATCCATGCTTCTCACTCTACAACAGGATTTGCATAGAGAATTGCAATTCTCTATGTCCCAAATGCATGATAGGATTGACTGCTTAGAGGAAAGGGCGGAAGTCTTGGAAGAAAACCTACAAGATTTTTCTAAAGCCCATAATGAAGTCCTAGATGTGCAGGAACACCATACGGATGAGATCCGACGTATTAAAATAAAGTTGGCAGATTTGGAAGATCGCGCCAGACGCAACAACATTAAGTTTAGGGGTATCCCAGAATCCATTAAGCCTAACGAGCTCACCCCCTACCTGCAACAGCTTATCACTTCTTTACTTCCTCGCATTAATGTCCGTGAGGCCCTTATAGACCGCGCACATAGAATTGCGAAGCCTGCACACCTCCCGGATGATGTTCCTAGGGATGTCTTGGCTCGGATTCATTACTTCCATGTTAAGGAACAAACCCTTTACGCTGCTAGATCCTCAAAACCTCTACCCGCACCCTACTCCAACATCAAATTGTTCACTGACCTCTCTCCTGCTACTATGGAAATGCGCAGAGCTTTCGCCCCAATCACATCTATTCTACAGCAGAAGAAAATAACCTATAAATGGGGATTCCCGACTAAACTACTGGTAACTCATCAACAGCAGCTGGTTCCTATTCTTACCCCGAAGGATGGCTACAAAAAGCTGACGAATTGGGGCCTACTACCTCTCCCGCCTCACGATACCGGACAAAGCAGCCCTACTCGCAACTCTCCGCCAGCCCAGAAACCGCTGTCAAATAACCTTGAGAAACAGTGAGATTGGGTCAGCCTTTAATTTTTCTCTACTATAGTCCGGCCCGGATCATGCTCGCTCTTATTTTTCTCCCACCCCCCAGGTTAAAGTGTGCTAGGCACACAGGTTTGTTCTATTTGTTGCTCATTACTGTTTTACTTTAGCACCGCTTATCTTTTATTCTTGCTGAAATTTTGCATTAGTTCTCCGATAAGTCTAGTGTGTACCTCATATAGTATAGCTCTCTAATATTGTTAAATTTTATTATTTAATTTTTTAATTTATTCGTTTTGACCGTGGTGAGTGGATATAGTCTCTCTCTCCTCCGCTGCACTGCCCGAGTCGTTTAGCACCATGGCCCTCACGATCACTTCTCTAAGGCCCCTTTCACATTGAGGCGTTTTTCATGCGGTACAGCGCTAAAAATAGCGCTGCTATACCGCATGAAAAATCATGCCCTGTAGTGTTCAATGTGAAAGCCCGAAGGCTTTCACACTGAAGCGGTGCGCTAGCAGGAACGCTCCAAAAGTCCTGCTAGCCGCATCTTTACCGCGGTATAGGAGCGGTGTGTTCACCGCTCCTATAGCGCGCCTTCCCATTGGAAACAATGGGAAACCGCGGCAATAGCGCGGTAATACCGCCCGCAACGCGGGCGGTATTAACCCTTTTTCGGCCGCTAGCGGGGGTTAAAACCTCACCGCTAGCGCCCGAATATCGCGGTAAACACGACGGTATAGCGGCGCTACAAATAGCGCGGCTATACCGTCACCGCGGCTCCACGCCTCAATGTGAAAGGGGCCTAAATGTCAAAGGCCTGAACTCGCCCTTCAAACGTAACCTTCTATGGAAAGAAGCTTTGTCACAACACGCGCAGGTTCTTTGTGTGCAGGAGACTCACTTCTCCAAACAGAAACAACCTGTCTGTACACATAGAAAATTCCCACATTGTTTTTTTGCTAACGCCCAGGAAAAAAAAAGGGGAGTGATGATTGCTGTAAGCTCAGCGGTTCACTTTTCCTTGCATCACAGCGAAGCGGATCAAGATGGTAGATACCTGATTCTCTCAGCGACAATTGATAACCGCCCAATTACCATTGTCAATGTATATGCCCCGAACACTGGACAAAAAAAATTCTATGCGGCCCTCTTCGCTAAATTGGCTCCTGTACAGGTCGCCGTGGCTGCGTCCTGGAGGGACGCTATGTTTCCCCTCTATTTGGGCTATGGTCCTTTTAAGAGGACAAAAAGGGTTAATGCACCTGTCCAGGAGATGGTTTAAGTGAGGACAGGAAGTTGCAGGTGAGAGAGTGGAAGTGTGTAGCAGAGCCTGTGTATGGCGATGCTAGACAGGTGAATGCTGCAAAGCTCTGAGAAGCTGGGAAGAACTTTAAAAGGACTTGTGTCCTGCCTGAAAGCCTGCAACTGGGGAACTTTACCTGCAAGGACTGTGAATTGCAATGGCAGTGCTGAGCCCTAAGAGTCGGTGAGACTGATTATTTGTTTTGCTTTTGCTGCTGTGAAGCCATTTGTGTTCAATAAACCTCAGTTTTGATTTAAAAGCCTGTGTCCTGCGATCAAGCTGATCCCCCAAACGTTACACTGGTGGAGAATGCGGGCAGGACATAATAACAGGCATAAGAAGAAAGAAATTTTTTTTTTTTTTTGGACTTTATATTGAACTGACATTTAAAGAGACGGTGCATTGGATTTATGTCCTGGGTTAAAGCTGCACAAACATTGAAAGCCGAAGCTATGGAGGAGCTAATTAAACAGCTGACCCTGGCTAACATACAAGCGCAGACCCGCCATGAGGAGGCGCTGACGCTGCAGCAAGAAAATACCCGCCTGTTGGTGGCTCAGTTGGTAGCCCAGCAAACAACCCAGCAAGAGGTTATGCAGACTCAGGTGACTGCTTTAAAGGAAGCAGTGCAGCAGCTGTCTAAGGTTCAGGGACAAGCGGCTGTTGCCCCTGGCAACCAGGTGACTGTGAGGGCAAGCCATTTTCTGCAGAAATTATCCCCAAACGATGATGTAGAAGCATTTCTTGCTACCTTTGAGAGGACGGCAGAGAGAGAAGGGTGGCTTCAGGACCAGTGGGCCGGCCTCATTGCTCCTTTTCTCACTGGAGATCCTCAAAAAGCCTACTTTGACCTGCCACCGGATGATGCTAAAGACTATCAAAAGCTAAAAGCCGAAATTCTGGCTCGTCTGGGGGTGACTACGGCTGTTCGGGCCCAACGAGTACACCAATGGAAATATCGTCCAGATCGGCCACCCCGATCTCAAATGCACGACCTGGTGCAACTAGTGAAAAAATGGCTGCAGCCTGAGGTGTTGTCTGGCCCCCAAATCGTGGAGCGGGTCGTGCTGGACCGATACCTGAGGTCCCTGCCAGATGACCTTCAACGGTGGGTCAGCCATGGAGATCCCAAAACCGCAAACCTCCTTGTTGAGATGGTGGAACGATTTACAGTGGTGGAGGACCTGCTCGGACCTACCAAGCGCATAGGGCCCAGTTTGCCACGACCTGTTCGACCAACTGCTGCCCTTCGAAAGGATGTTCCAAGGGGCCGGGGAACAAACACCCCGGAAGGCCAAGAGTCACTCCCGGTACCTCCCCAGCGTTCTGTTCCTGTTCGGAGAGGAGTGGATGTACAATGTTGGCGATGTCATTCCTGGGGTCATACCCGGGCACACTGCCCACTGCAAGAGGAGCCCATGGAATGCGGGGTTCTTCGGAGGGGGTCTTTCTGTGCCCATAAAGTATGCACCACACATCTCGACATGGATGACGATAAGTTTGAGTATGAAGTCCAAGTGAACAACCTCCCTGCCTGGGCTTTGTTGGACTCTGGAAGCATGGTAACCCTTGTTCATCCTAGAATAATTGGGAAGGTTGGTACGGTCAGCAAAACTTTACGGGTGGTGTGCATACACGGGGACACTAGAGAGTACCCCATCATCACGGTGTCTATCTCCTCAGCATGTGGCACTTGTACTCAAGAGGTGGGGGTGGTAAAGAACTTGGTACATGATGTTATAATAGGACGAGACTGTCCATTGTTTACCAAACTGTGGGAACAAGGAGAACAGTTCAGAGACTGGGGAGAAACTAGCCCCCCTGTTCCTGCTGCTGAGAGGAATAACCCTGAACTGCCAAATGTGTTTAATGTGGATCCAGATGAGGAAAATGCTCATGATGTGGTTAATGGTGATAAAAGTAGCATTGATACTGTTGAGAATGTCAAGACATGTGGTACACAGACCTACCAAAACCCTCAGGGGGAGGAGCCTTCCCCACTTCAGGTAATGCTGGGGGAAGAGGATGAGGAAGTAGCCTCTACTCCTGCCCTGCCGGATTTGGGTGTTCCCCAGGGGGAGTTTGGTACTGCTCAGATGCAGGACCCCACTTTGGCCCGTGCACGGGAACAAGTTGTAGTAGTAAATGGGGTTCCCCAAGAGCCAGGTGCGAATGAAAGGTGGCCACACTTTGCAATATATAATGAATTGCTGTATCGGGTTACCAAAGAGAGAGAAAACGTGGTAGAACAATTGTTGGTACCCCAACAATATAGACGAAAGGTTCTGGAACTGGCCCATGATGATGTGTTAGGGGGGCACCTGGGAGTTGAGAAGACGGAGGCACGGATCACCGACCGGTTTTACTGGCCAGGTCTGAAAGCAGAGGTAAAGAGATACTGTACCTCTTGTCCGACCTGCCAGTTGACCGCTCCGGTGACTCACTTTCGGAGCCCTTTGGTCCCTCTGCCCATAATTGAGGTCCCATTCGAGAGGATAGCCATGGATATAGTGGGTCCCTTGGTAAAGTCAGCTTGAGGTCACTCCTACATTTTGGTGATTCTTGACTATGCCACCCGATATCCTGAGGCGCTACCCCTGCGGAATACCTCCTCAAAGGCCATTGCTCGAGAATTATTCCAATTGTTTACACGGACGCGTTTCCCCAAGGAAATACTCACAGACCAGGGTACCCCGTTTATGTCGAGGGTTATGGCCGATGTGTGTAAGCTGTTCCGCATTAAACAGCTGCGCACCTCGGTCTACCATCCCCAAACGGACGGGTTGGTGGAACGCTTTAATAAAACCCTTAAGTCTATGCTCAAGAAAGTGGTGCAAAGGGATGGGAAAGATTGGGACTGCCTGTTGCCAGCTCTCCTATTTGCCATCCGGGAAGTGCCCCAGGCCTCCACAGGGTTTTCGCCTTTTGAGTTGGTTTATGGGCGGAGACCTCGCGGACTACTTGATTTTATTAAAGAGGAATGGGAAAGTGAACCTGTTCAGCATAAGAGTGTCCTGGAATATGTCTCCCAAATGCAGGAAAGGATCCAAACCGTGATGCCACTAGTCAAAGAACATTTACAAAAGGCCCAGGAGGCTCAACGACGGGTCTATAACAGGGCTGCAAAAATAAGGCACTTCCAAGTGGGAGATCGAGTAGCTGTGCTCATCCCCACTGTGGAAAGTAAATTCTTGGCCAGATGGCAAGGTCCCTTTGAAGTTGTGGAAAAAGTAGGAGAGGTAAATTATAGAGTGCACCAGCCAGGCAAGAGGAAACCGTATCAGATATATCATGTTAACTTGTTAAAACCCTGGACGGATAGGGAAACAGTGACCTCCCTGGCTAGTGCAAGGCTTGAGCCTCAGGTTGGGGTAGAGCGTGTCCAAGTAGCAAATACCCTGTCTAAAATACAAAATCAGCAAGCAAAGGAGTTCTTGCAAAGAAATAAAGAAAAGTTTTCAGACTTGCCAGGGCTTACTAGTGTGATAGAGCATGATATTATCACAGAACCTGGAGTCAAAGTTTTTGTCCGGCCCTACCGCATCCCAGAGGCGCAAAGAAAGGCCGTTTCAGAGGAAGTGAAAAAAATGTTAGACCTGGATATCATCGAGGAATCGCAGAGTGAGTGGTCGAGCCCCATCGTGTTGGTACCAAAGCCCAACGGGACTCTGCGATTCTGCAATGATTTTCGGAAACTTAATGAGGTTTCACGGTTTGATGCCTACCCCATGCCCCGGGTGGATGAACTTATTGAGCGACTAGGTCCAGCCAGGTACATCACAACATTAGACCTTACCAAGGGGTATTGGCAAATCCCATTGACTAAGGCGGCTAGAGAGAAAACTGCTTTTTCTACTCCAGAGGGGAGTTTTCAGTACAAACGAATGCCTTTTGGACTGCAAACTGCTCCAGCCACATTCCAGCGAGCAATGGATAGGATTTTACGACCTCATCGGGAGTATGCCTCAGTGTACTTGGATGACATAGTCGTTTTTAGCAGAGACTGGGACTCGCACTTGCCCAAAGTCCAGGCAGTACTGGACTCTCTTTGGAAGGAAGGGTTCACAATAAACCCTGAAAAATGTCATTTGGGAATGGAGGAGGTGAAATACCTGGGCTATATCGTGGGTAGAGGGGTGGTGAAACCTCAGGTCAACAAGGTAGAGGCTATAAATAGTTGGCCCCGCCCCCTCACGAAAAAGCAGGTACGTGCATTCCTGGGCATGGTGGGATACTACAGAAGGTTCGTACCCAACTTTGCCACATTAGCGGCTCCACTGACCGATCTGACCAAGGGTCGGAAATCGGTCATGGTCGAGTGGAATGCGGATGCTGAAAAGGCTTTTTTGGAGCTCAAGTCAGCACTGTGCCAACACCCTGTCTTGATAGCGCCCAAATTTTCAAGAGAGTTTGTTGTCCAAACTGACGCTTCCGATGTAGGATTAGGAGCGGTGTTGTCACAGGTTGTTAATGGTGAGGAGCACCCAGTAGTCTTCCTCAGTAGGAAGTTGACACCAGCAGAGAAAAACTACGCTGTTATTGAGAGAGAGTGCCTGGCCATTAAGTGGGCCCTGGAGTCCCTCAGATATTACCTTTTGGGCAGAAAATTTAGGCTCATTTCTGATCATGCCCCTTTAACATGGCTTAGGCAAGGTAAAGGGACTAATGCCAGGATTACCCGGTGGTTCCTGGCGCTCCAAGAATTTAAATTTATAGTGGAGCATAGGCCCGGGAGACTGCATCAAAATGCAGATGCCCTCTCCCGAGTCCATTGTTTGGGCTCCACTGTTGCCCCCACCTCCTCGGCGTTGGGGCACAGGGGGGGGATATGTACAGGTCGCCGTGGCTGCGTCCTGGAGGGACGCTATGTTTCCCCTCTATTTGGGCTATGGTCCTTTTAAGAGGACAAAAAGGGTTAATGCACCTGTCCAGGAGATGGTTTAAGTGAGGACAGGAAGTTGCAGGTGAGAGAGTGGAAGTGTGTAGCAGAGCCTGTGTATGGCGATGCTAGACAGGTGAATGCTGCAAAGCTCTGAGAAGCTGGGAAGAACTTTAAAAGGACTTGTGTCCTGCCTGAAAGCCTGCAACTGGGGAACTTTACCTGCAAGGACTGTGAATTGCAATGGCAGTGCTGAGCCCTAAGAGTCGGTGAGACTGATTATTTGTTTTGCTTTTGCTGCTGTGAAGCCATTTGTGTTCAATAAACCTCAGTTTTGATTTAAAAGCCTGTGTCCTGCGATCAAGCTGATCCCCCAAACGTTACACTCCCTATAGATCCTCCCCCCTACTGTTATGTGGAGATTTCAATGAAGTTGTTGATTCTGCTCTCGACACCTCTAACCCCTCAAGATCTAGGCCCTCTGCACTGTCTGCCCTACTCCAAAGAGAAGATCTTTATGACTCGTGGCGGTGCCTGCATGGCTCGGAGAGAGACTATACCTTTTTCTCCCCCCCTCATCAGTCTTATTCTCGGATTGATTTATTCATTTCGGACAAGCATCTACTTCAAAACATTATTCATTCTCACATTGGCACGATATCATGGTCTGACCATGCACCTATTACGATTAAGTTGACATCCCCTTCCCAAACTCCTAAACACACGATCTGGAGGCTTAACTCCTCCCTCCTCAACAATCCTAATTTTGAGACTCAGATCAGATCCGAGATTGAGACGTATTTCAAGCTTAATGTTGACTCTGTAACGGATCATGCTGTTATTTGGAACGCCCACAAGGCTTGCCTACGAGGTTTATTTATTAAACTTGGAGCCCATTCAAAAAAATTGCACTCCTCTATCACAGACTCCCTTCTTAATCAGATACGTACCCTAGAAACACAAAATAAGCAATCACCCTCTGAAGAGATTTATTCAAAAATTAAAACCCTCAGATCTCAACTCAGCGACCACCTTAGAAAAAACTTTGATTATTATATTAAACGCCTCAAATTGCAAACCTACACCTTGGCTAATAAACCTGGGGCCTATATGGCCAAACAATTTAAGCAACAACTCTCTAACAAACGGATTCCATTTCTTACTAACTCCCAGGGAAAACGCATTAATAACCCATTAGACATTGCCAATGAGTTTGGTAATTTCTATTCTAAGCTCTACAACCTCACAGAAAGCGAACAGCTCCCCTCCCCCACTCAAGCAGATATCTCCAGCTTTTTAAGTTCCATCTCCTTGCCCTCTATTTCTACAGAACAACTTGATTTTCTTGCACAACCTTTCTCACCGGATGAGGTCCGTAATCTCATTAAGCAACTACCCTTACATAAAGCTCCGGGACCTGATGGATTCCCGAATGAGTATTACAAACATTTCGCTGAATTACTCCTCCCCCATCTCTGCAACACGTATAATCAATTTGCAACCTCAGGCTCTGTTCCGACAGAGGCACTTGATGCGTTAGTGGTCACTATTCCCAAACCAGGGAAATCACCGGATATCCCTGCCAACTACCGCCCAATATCCCTCTTAAACACAGATACAAAAATGTATGCTAAACTTCTAGCCCAACGTCTCGCAACAGTCATCCCCCTGATTATACACCCAGACCAAGTCGGCTTCGTGCCGGGTCGTCAAGCGTCGGATGGCACCAGAAGATTTATCGACCTAATTCAGTGGGTGGAGCATTATCGAACGCCTTCTCTCTTCCTTTCCTTGGATGCAGAGAAGGCGTTTGATAGGGTCTATTGGCCTTACATGGAATCAGTCCTCCGCAAATTTGGCATTTCGGGTAACTTTTTGTCAGCGATATTAAGCTTATACTCTTATCCGACAGCCCGTGTCTGGACCTCTGGTGTTATATCTAGCCCATTTAAGATCACCAATGGGACCAGACAGGGCTGTCCCCTATCACCACTCATTTTCGCCATGGTAATGGAACCATTAGCACAGGCCATCAGGTCTAACCCACTAATAACCGGCATACAAATTGGAGATGTTGATCACAAAATTGGTTTATATGCTGACGACGTTATTATAGCCCTAAAAAATCCTACATCTTCCCTCCCTGCCGTCAAACGCATTTTAGACTCTTTCAGCTCAATATCCCTCTATAAACTGAATCACGGTAAATCCCTTATGCTTAATTTAGGTCTAGACCGATTGCAAACCCAACATATCTCAACCAATTTTTCCTTTGCCTGGGCACCCAACGCCTTTCTTCCCTATCTAGGCATCCATCTAACGTTTCCAAGTAATATTCTGCTGAGAACGAATTTTGAAAACCTTGTAGGCAAACTCTTGGGGCTAGCGAGGAACATGAGCCATGTTCCTGCCTCCTGGTCTGGAAGAATCGCTCAAGCGAAAATGTTCCTCCTCCCACATGTCTTATACTTGTTTCGAGCGATTCCTCTCCCTATGACACGTACTTACCTAGGAAAAATTCAAGGCATCATTAATAACTTCATTTGGCAACAAAAAAGACCCAGGGTAAAGAAGGCTGTTCTCTTGACCCCGACTCAACAAGGAGGGCTGGGAGCTCCAAATGTTCTAGCCTACTACCGAGCAACCTTATTGGATCAATTAAAGACCTGGTGGTCGGAGCACCGTTTTACAACCTGGAAACAAATAGAAGCCACTGCACTCTCTGCGAACCCTAGACATGTACTTGCTGCTACCTGGCTTACCCTCAAACCGAAGCCTAGCTTTCTCACCTCCATTACTGCCTCCATCAGAGTCTGGTCTGCTATTTTTCAATTGGAATCTGGCTTGTCATTGGACATCCTCTCATTGCTGCCCCTTGAATCGCTTGCCCTCCTGGCACCGGACCTGCCTATCAGAAGCTGAGCAAAGGCAGGTATCGACACTGTAGGCGCGCTTTTTTCATCCTCGGACATACAACCTTTCTCCTATTTACAACAGAAGTTTGGATTATCCTCTAAAGCGTTTTTTGTTTATCTCCGAATAAGATCCATTCTTACTAAACTTTGTTGGTCGTCCGAAGTCTCTTCTCTGCAAACCTTGCTAAGGTACTTCGACTCTAAGGACACTAAAGTTCGGGGTATCTCCCTACTGTATAAACTCATTACCACGCCGAACTCGGACATACTCTCATCATCTATCCAATACTGGTCTTCCTATGTACCTCATCCACCTCCAACGGATTTATGGGTCAAAGCCCTTCTCACCCCTCTACGTCTTTCTCACTGTGTCACTCACTGGGAATCTCTACAAAAGTTGTTTCATAAATGGTATTTCACCCCTGAACGCTTGGCGAGGATTTATCCGACCTCCTCCCCGAAATGCTGGAGAGGATGTAGTGATATTGGATCTCTTTCCCACATCTGGTGGGACTGTCCGCTCATTAAGAAATTCTGGGACGAAGTAGGCAGTTTGATCTTCTCCCTGTGTGACATTACTCTTCCTCTCTCCCCTCTGGATCTCCTCCTGGGTCTCTCTATTCCTTTGTGGCCCAGACATCTCC
Source organism: Rana kukunoris (assembly GCA_029574335.1). Lineage (NCBI taxonomy): Eukaryota > Metazoa > Chordata > Amphibia > Anura > Ranidae > Rana > Rana kukunoris. The sequence goes on from CM056051.1 coordinate 182,917,063, forward strand.
GTACCTTGGTAACACATGTTTTAATAGCTGCTCGTCTGGCACTTGCAAAAAAATGGAAATCAATCCAACCACCCCTTTTAAACGATGTCATTCATCTTCTCAATATACACTTTCTGATGGAATTTTCTTTTGCTAAGGCCAATCTCTCCACAAACTCCTTTCACATGTTATGGGAAAAATGGATTGCTGATAGCAGAAGTGTGCCCCTTTGTTAATGTCTCAATTGGCCCTATACTTTCAACTGCTCTCATGGACTACTTTCTCTCTGTGCCAAGGACCTTTTATTTCCCTTCACGTCCAACCCAATTTCTTTTTACTCCACTCTTCATCACCGGTCATCTTTCTTTTTTTTCTCTTCTTTTGTACCAATATAATTGTTTAATTCAAGACTATTGTATTTCCCTCTCTTTTTTTTTCCTTTTTGCTAATATACGTCATTATTCTGTAGGTACACCTTACTGTTAGTTTAATACCTTCGTGTGAACTATGCCAGGGTATGCCCAATTGGCAATGTTATGTACTCACCTTTCTTTACTTATACTCAATAAATACCTTAAATAAAAAAAAAAAAAAAAAAAAAAAAACGGCGTGGAGTTCCCCCTAAAATCCACACCAGACCCCTTATCCGAGCACATTGACCTGGCCAGCCGCAGAAAAGAGGGGGGGACAGAGTGCGGACCCCCCTCTCCTGAACCGCACCAGGCCACATGCCCTCAACATAGGGAGGGTGCTTCGGGGACAAGGGTCTCTTCCCCACAACCTTTGCCCAATCCTTACTAAGGAATAGGGCTATCCCAGTGACGTAGCACAATGTGCGTCAGAGGGGGACGGCGTCACGTGACGCGTGGCCCGCCTCCCCTATAAAAGAAACGTCAAGCTCCGCCACGTCATTCGCAGAGTATGCTCTGAGTGGATGAATCTTTGCTGGACCGATCACCCATCGCTAGAGAGAACACCCGTCCGTCGCTGGAGACATCACCCGGCGCTGGATAAAAGACAACGTTGGAGCAGGGAGCAGCATCGATCGTACACCGCTGGATTAATTGGTTTAATTGAATTAATAAAATATTTTTTTCCACGGTGTGTGTGTTTTATTTCAAAGAACTATTTACACTTCTTTCGTGAAATGGTAGAGGTACAATGTACCCCATTACCATTTCACACAGGGGGGCCAGGATCTGGGGGTCCCCTTTGTTAAAGGGGTCTTCCAGATTATGATAAGCCCCTTGCCCGCATACCCCCACAACCACCGGGCAAGGGTTGTGGGGAAGAGACCCTTGTCCCCAACAACATGGGGACAAGGTGCTTTGGGGGGCACCCCAAAGCACCCTCCCAATGTTGAGGGCATGTGGCCTGGTGCGGTTCAGGAGAGGGGGGGTCGCACTCTGTCCCTCCCTCTTTTCTGCGGCCGGCCAGGTCAACGTGCTCAGATAAGGGGTCTGGTGTGGATTTTAGGGGGAACTCCACTCCATTTTTTTTTAAATTTGGGGTGAAGTTACCCTTAAATTCCACACCAGACCTGAAGGGTCTGGTTATGGGTATTTGGGGGGAACCCCACGTAATTTTTTTTTTAAATTGGCAGCGGGGTTCCCCTTAATATCCATACCAGACCTAAAGGGTCTGGTTATTGAATTTGCGGGGACCTCCGCGCATTTTTTTTCCCGAACCCCAAACCCGGACCCGAAATGTTTTCAATTATTCGGGTTCGGGTCCGGGTTCGGGAAAAACCCAATTCCGTACCGAACCCAAACTTTACAGTTCGGGTTGGCTCAACCCTAGTCACCAGTGCAGTACAGCATCATAATATATGTGGTGTGGCGATGATCAGAGACACTGACTGGTGACAGTACGTTTTTTATATATTTTTTAATTGCTTTTTTTTTTTTATGATTCTTATTTTTTTGTTACATGCTGTGACTAGAGCAATACAGTGTTACCATAGTAGATTTTTTTTTGTTGTTGATTTTTACACATTATGATAAGCAAACATTTTTCTGAATAAAAACTAGTCATTCAGGCCCAGATTCACAGAGCGATTACGCGTGCGCAACTGCTGTTGCGCGTGCGTAAGTGTAAATGTGCGCGTGCGTATAGTTGCACGCGATTCACAAAACAATATATACGCCAGAAATCTACGTTTTTTGGTCCGGCGTAATTGAGTTAGACCTTCGCTTCCCTTCGCGCAAAACTGCGCTAGACACACCATTGATTTGCTAGTCAAATATGCTAATGAGGGAGTTACGGGAATTCACAAAAAAACGCAGTTGCTGCGCAGGCTACGCGATGTGCGCAACAGCAAAATGTCCTGTCTAAAGTTAGAGCACCTAAAAGCTGGTCTAAATTTTGAAAAAAAGTCTACTTGTCAGATAAAGCAACACTGTTAGTGAGGAGTTCAGCAGTCACACGTGTTGCCCAACAATCTGTATGCCAACATGCCAGGGGCATCGTCGCGCATAGCTATACTACTGACTTTAGATGAACAAAGAAGGAGGAGGGCACGGAGGATGGCACTAAGGAGGGCACGGAGATGTTTTTTTTTTTTTTTTATTTGCTTATATAAAATTTACAATTTAAATTAATCTAATACAATATTCTTATCTGATACAAGCCCCTCACTCTTCACTTGATATATCACACACGCATAGACATCTTTGGCATGAGTGATTCTGAGGTGTCTCGCATCTTCAGATTCACCCCTCATGCCATCCTGGAATTAACCACAACCCTGCAGGAGGACATCAGCAGCCCAACACATGGCACCACCCATGACACCCATGACAGCTACATATACAATCAGAGCCCCATCCCCACAGATTTGGAACAGAACATGTATGGGGACAGCTGGCTGGTTGGTGAGTGACATGGGAGTCAGGCATGACTATCCCCTCCCGTGATGCACACCTCACAAGTGGCACATGCATGACTAACATCCTCCTGTCTTTTCCCTTCAAGGTGACTCTGCATATGAACTGGAACCCCATCTCATGACCCCATCTCATGCCAGCTCACATTATGCATCTTTGCACGTTAAACACACACATTAATCATGGCACAATGAGAATGCATGCATGCACACCACTATGGTCCCTAGCACACACACACCACATCCTCATCAAATTGGATTGGCACCAGTCCACCATGCAAGACTGGTGAGCAGTAACGCCACGTCAAGGCTCCAATTATGTCACTGTACATTCATACACCATTCACACGGACCTGGGAATCACTTCTCCCTGGTCCTAGGGAACCCTTCTCCACCCAAATTGAGGATGACACCCCTTTTCCAGCAGGAATGTCACCCCCACATTCAAACATCATTCACAACCCAAAAAATGCCAAAAATGTCAGCAAAAAAAAAAATGCATAGAAAAAAAAAAAGGCAGAGAAAAAAAAAAGGCAGAGAAAAAAAAAAGGCAGAGAAAAAAAAAAGGCAGAGAACAAAAATAAAAATGCTTTCAAACCAAAAAAAGGGGGAAAAAAAAATTAATGCCCTCTGCCTGAGCCACGCCTGGGGCGCCCCCGGCCACGGCCCCGGACCCTCAGGGGAGACGCATGGGGGAGGGGAAAAGCCGGGGAAGGAGGAGCAGCCCCTGAGATCTGCCCACCTGGCGGCCTGCCCTCCAAGGCCACGGCTATTCTGTCCAGGGCAGCACCAAGTGTTGCCGTGTTGCCCTGGATAGCCTGGGTAAGGGCCCTCACATCCTGCCCAACGCCTGCTGCTGTAGTTTGCAGGTCATTTAGGCAGGTTGTGGAGGCCCGGGAGTGGGAGTCCAGGTTACCCAGCCTATCGTTGATGGAGGACAGGCTCTGATCCACCCGCCCCATAGTCTGGCAGAGCTGTCTCAGAAGGCGGGTCTGGGTGGCCAGGTTCCTTCTCAGACAGGCGGGCAGGAGATTGGGCGCCCCCCTGGTGCTCTGGGATGACCTCCTGGCTCCAGCTGATGGTTGTGGCTGGGGAGAAGGGGAGGCCCTTGTGAGGGGAGCCATGTTGGGGGAGGAGGGGGGGGGGGGCTCCCCCTTAGGGAGGGCAGGCTTCTTGCAGCCAGAGGGGAAGAGTCCGCAGAAACCAAACGTCCAGTGCCTGCCATGGACTCCTCCTCCTCATGATTCTCCTCCTCCTCATGATCGTCCTCCGCATGATCATCCTCCTCCTCTTGTTCCTCCTCCGCGGACTCTGGCCTTGTTGGGGGGGCCTCATTAGGCTGCTGTCCTGGCGTTGGAGCGGTCAGGCCAGATGGCCCTGCACCCTCCTGCACAGCTGTGGATGACACAAACCATTCACAGGTTGGAGGATCCACACACTTGCCACATATTCCCTTTCACCCCCTCCCCCACACATGCTACACACCTGAGAGAAATAAAAACCTTACCTGGCACCGCGGGGCCCGGACTTGTGTCAAAGCCTGGCAGGCCCTCCACTTCATGCCGGTGAAAGGTCAGGGCCACCACACGCTCCGTCGCTGTAAATCTAATCCGGCATGGTGGGCCCCCTCCTGTGCCCCTGGCATGGGCATTTATTGCGGCCATTTTTTTTTTCACCTCACGCCGGAGGTCATTTATTTTCTTTTCAATCCCAGACCGGGTCCGTGTCTCCCCCTCCCCCGATGAATTGACCTGCTCCGTGATCATATCCAATATCTCCCTCCTCCTGGCCGGGGTGGTGGTGGCACTCTGCGGGCCGTGGAGAAAACGCCCATACTCGCTAATGGCCCGGGCAAGAATTCTTTTTTCCCCCACTGTAAAATTAAGCTTTCTTTTTCTCTCAGTCATACTTCCAAACAAACTCACTAGCAGTCACCAAAAATCTGTCACAAATACAAGCACAACCAATCAGACAAGAACACACACAAAGAGAAAAAGAAAACCCAAAAATCACACTAGCACTCAGCAAGAAACAGACACAAAAAAATCAGATGAAAAAATAAAGCAAGAAAACAAACGCTCAGAAATCTATCAATCAAACAAACAGTCTCAAACACTTATCAAAACTCACTTTCACAAAACTACCAACAAGCACTAGATCACACAGAACACTAATCTGACAACTACAAAACACACTCTAACGAACAACAGAGCAAAAGCACTTGATTCAATGGGAAGGGACACAAAGGGATGTACTTTTGCAATGGAAGTGCGTTTGTGTGTGTCTATTTATGCTGTCTGCGTAGTTCACAACGTTGCCCTAGTCCATTTCCAATTTCACTGATTGCGCCGCTCCCGAGTTGTGAGCATGCGCACAACGGAGCTGACATGGTTTCCTTCACGCGCGCATGCGTGAGTCGGCCGGCCCTTCATTTGCATGGGGTCACGGCTCATTTCAATGTAACACGCCCACGTCCCTCCCAATTTGTATTACTCCTCCTTACGCCTCAGGAAAAAACCTTACGCTTGCGCAATCTCTTGCGCAAAAGCTACGTGAATCGCGGGATTACGCGGCTAGATTGCGCAAGTCTAACGGAAAAGTGGTGCGCTACGCCGGACCGATAATGCGCCGATCTACGTGAATCTGGGCCACAGTGTTTACTATTTTGGTTAACAGGAATTGGCCACAGCTAAACACATGGGGCCAGATTCACAGAGCGATTACGCCGGCGTAACAGGAGATGCGCGGCATAAGTCTAAATTTGCACATGCGTTTCGATACTCCGCATCCCCAAAACGATATACGCAAGAAATCTACTTATTTTTGTCTAGCGTAATTTCGTTAGACAGGCGCATCCGTCCGCGCAAAATTGCGCTAGACACACCATTGATTTGCTATTCAAATATGCTAATGAGGGAGTTATGGGGATCCACAAAAGAACGTTGGTGCAGCGCAGGCTACGGGCTGTGCGCAACAGCTGCACGGCCTGTCTAAAATTAGACCATATAAAAGGTGGTATAAAATTAGACAATTCGTCTACATGTCAGAGAAAGCAACACCGTTAGTGAGGAGCAGTCACACGTGTTGCCCAACAATCTGTATGCCAACATGCCAAGGACATCCATGCTCATAGCTATACTACTGACTTTAGATGAGCAAAGAAGGAGGAGGGCACGGAGGAGGGCACGGAGGATGGCACGGAGGATGGCACGGGAGAGGATTTTTTTTTTTTTACAAAAAAAAATTCTTTGCTTTAAGAAACATTTTTACAAAAAATATACATACATATATATACATCAATACATAACATACATACAAATTACAAACACGGTCTCACTATCTTTCAATAGCCCTTTTAAACCTTGATGGATATAATAATCTAATCTGATACAAGCCTCTCACTCTTCACTTGATATATCACACACGCATAGACATCTTTGGCATGAGTGATTCTGAGGTGTCTCGCATCTTCAGATTCACCCCTCATGCCATCCTGGAATTAACCACAACCCTGCAGGAGCCCAACACCAGCCCAACACATGACACCACCCATGACACCCATGACAGCTACATATACAATCATAGCCCCATCCCCACAGATTTCGAACAGAACATGTATGGGGCCAGCTGGCTGGTTGGTAAGTGACATGGGTGGCAGGCATGACTGTCCCCCCCATGATGCTGAAATCACAAGGGGCACATGCACTACTAACATCCTCCTGTCTTATCCCTTCAGGGTGACTCTGCATATGCACTGGGACCCCATCTCATGACTCCTATACGGAACCCCCCTAACCAAGGCTACCCCGTCTTCTGAGGGAAGAGCAGCCAGGAGACAGCTCACATTAGGCATCTTTGCACGTTAAACACACACATTAATCATGGCACAATGAGAATGCATGCATGCACACCACTGTGGTCCCTAGCACAGACACATCACATCCTCATCACATTGGATTGGTACAAGCCCACCATGCAGGACTTGTGAGCTGCAATGCCACGCCACGGCTCCAATTATGTCACTGTACATTCATACACCATTCACACGGACCTGGGGATCACTTCTCCACCACAAATGAGGGTGACACCCCTTTTCCGGCAGGAATGTCACCCCCACATTCCCAAATCATACACAAACAGAACCAAAAAAAAAATTGACCAGCAAAAATAAAAAATGCCCAGCAAAAATATAATTTAAACAAAATAACAACAAAGAAAACACATAAAAGACAAAAATCACTCTGCAAAACAGTCCCCAAATATCTCAAAGACACGTCACAAACAAACAAACAAACGCTAATAAACAACAGAACAAAAGCACCTTGCTGTATAGGGAGGGATACAAAGGGATGTACTTTTGCAAAGGAAGTGCGTTTGTCTCTGTCTATTTATGCTGTTTGCGTAGTTCACTAATTTGCCCTAATCCACTTCCAATTTCACTGATTGCGCCGTTCCCGAGTTGTGAGCATGCGCACAGAGGTGCTGACCATGGTCTGCTTCAAGCGCGCATGCGCGAGCCGGCCCTTCATTTGCATGGGGTCACGGCTCATTTCAATGTAACATGCCCACGTCCTTCCCAATTTGTATTACTCCGCCTTGCGCCTCTGAAATAACATTGCGCAGGCGCAAATTTCTGCGTAAATCCGACGAGAATAGGGTGATTGCGCCGCTACATTGCGCCAGTCTAACGTAAAGGCGGTGCGCTACGCCGGTCCAATAATGCGCAGATGTACCTGAATCTGGCCCATGGTGTACATGGGCTGTGAATAACCCTGTCTGAACCATGTGATTACTGTGAGATCAACACAATAGTACAAAATGAGTGGCATAAAAATAAGCCATTCATTGTGTACAATTGTTATAATGATCTGCTGTGATTGGTCACAGTGATTACATGGTTCCGGCAATGGGTCGGTACACTGACCTGTCATCCGTTGTGTCCATTGTATCGTGCCACAAAGCAGCCCATGGAGTGCGCAAGAGGTGCGTTCTGAGGAGGGTGTCATATGACATCCACCCAGAACAAAGAAAGCCTATAGTCAAATGATGGCCGGGCAGGAGCAGATATCCAGGGAAAATGCTAACTACCCAAAACATGTCTTGCCTACCAAACTACTCAACAGCTCTTGTGATCAAGTCACCCATGCCAGACAGAGCACCACTCTTTTCTTCACAGCATTTAGTATCCAATTTAGTCATCACCAGTCTGCTTTAGCCTTGTGTTTGGACAATGTGGAGAAGTAACACACAAGTGAGGTGATTCCCTTGCTCTTCCCTCCTTTAAGTTAGGGTTGAGGTTCATGTTTGACATGGATTCACAGCAAATCTTTGGCATGCTTGGAGTTCACAAATTTAAAAACTTTTGCACTAATGGTTTGCAGGTTCGCAGTCAGAAATAAGAAATAACCCATCATGTAGTGCATAGCTTCTTGATGACGTGCATAAGAAAACAGCTGTCAAGGCACAAATAGGTCACGTGATTACGTCACTTCTGGTCCCCCTTGTTCACCGATGTCACAGGTGGAACGCACGCCAGGCATCTCCATAACGGGACTTTGTGTTTTCAGCCATAGTAATTGCTATGCAGCCTCAGTGCCGGGTTTGAGGCACCTACAAATGTAAGCGGCATGTTATTTGTATTTTAAACTTTTTTATGAAATGGGATTACACTATGTTCGGTCTATCTTGTTATTTGCATATCCTGATTTGATCCTGCCAGTGTGTGAGAAGCTCTGATTTCGTCTGCATCAAATCCCTCTATCTGCAATCATCCATTATAACAAGAAGCACATTAGACCTCTTTTTTAATTAAAAGGGTCAATGTGCTCTGGTAAGCTGCCATCCTTACCTTGAGCACTTTTGGGTGTCGTTTATTGTTTGCAACTGTGGTAAAGGTGAATGTAGCAAGTCACTTTAAGTTTTGGATTGGTTCCTTCAATGGATGTTTTTCAAGAAAACCACTATCAAGATTGTGTCACTATTGTGTTCTTGCACAAATTTATTTTCAAGGACTTTATTAGGACTGGTTCAGTTATGTTATGTTTTGGTAATTGCATTGCACGCAGTATCACTTTATGGTTCTGGTCTCATTCAGTTGGGTTTAGAGTCAATATATTAATCGTGTTTACACAGTGGTGTTCATATTTGTTTCACAACAATACCCATGGTTTACATTTTACTAGTGCACCTTATCATTTAAAACTAATTTATCTGTTCTATTTTTTTCTTTTAGATTCACACACTATTTTTTAGCAATTCAGATGATGTGGGCAGGCTGGTGTTTATATTAGTAATCAATTATTTTTTTTATTATAATTTTTTTGAGTGCCCCCATTAATATATTACTATATATATTTTTTTTCAGTGCATAGCTTTTCCCTGGTCAGCTGAGTCACAAGAGCCAGTAATTTGAAGGAATGGATAACACAGCTTATTTCCAATAAAAGAGCAGTCTCTCAGCAGCCATATTGTATGTGTGTGTTGAGCATGTTAAAGGAGAGCCAGCGATTCTGTGTAGGGAGAGATACGGTTTAATTTTATTCTTTTAATTTTGGCATTGCTGTATGTTTCCCATAGTAGTGCCCAACTTCCCATGTGTTTTGTTTGGCAATACATTGCTTATTAGCTCTTTGAACAAGATTTGCTAAACTGCGCTGAACCAGGCAAATTCCTTACTGTGAGCATATTCAAGAAAGGCTGACTGCAATGTATAAAGACATATGGCCCTAATTGGAACAGAGTACTGCTTATGTCTATTTTCTAGTAACCATCACCATCGTGTTATACGCTGGTACTGCAATTTGGGCTGCCGCTGAGAGAACGGGGAGGGGGTGGGACAGATTACATACAGCGAGAATCTCCTGTTTTCTCAGTGGCCTCTGTAATAGGAAGTCCTGTCTCCTGGGCTGGCATTGGACCAGTGTTCTGTCTATCATAGAAGCTGGTCCAGGAGGTGGGACTTTGTATTAAAAAGGCTGCCGAGTAAACAGGAGATTCTCGATGTATGTAATCTGATGACTCTCATTCTGCCCCCCTCCCTGAGATGGGCATTCATGGCAATGGAGAGGCTGCAGATGGGTATTACTCAAGCTGCATTGATGGGCAATTGTGAGGCTACAGATGGGTATTGATTAAGCTGCATTGATGGGCAATGGTGAGGTGGCAGATGGGCATTGATCAAGCTGCATTGATGGGCAATTGTGAGGCTGCAGATGGGCATTGATCAAGCTGCATTAATGGGCAATTGTGAAGCTGCAGATGGGCATTGATCAAGCTGCAATGATGGGCAATTTTGAGTCTGCAGATGGGCATTGATCAGGCTGCATTGATGGACACTGACCCTTATTTTGCTTTAACCACTTCCCTACGGCCGTACGACTATATGCGGCCGCAGGGTGGTTCTAAATCTCTGGGCTGCCGTGTTTTCACGGCATCCTCTTTCTGTGTTCACAGCGCGCGCTCCCGAGCGCGCAGCGGGGAACTTGTGTACTGGCCGTGTCCCTTGGACACAGCCAATCACAGATCGCCGCGAACGGCCAATCAGAGTGGCCGTTTGCGATGCGATCTGTGCAGCGAATGAGAGATGATCTCATATGTAAACATATGAGATCATCTCTCATTGCCAACTCTCACAATGACAGCGTCCTGTCATAGAGAGAGCAGACCGATCTGTGTTCCTAGTACATAGGGACACAGATCGGTCACCCCCCCAGTCACCCCCCCTCGCCCCACAGTTAGAACACTATACAGGATACACATTAACCCCTTCCTCACCCCCTAGTGTTAACCCCTTCCCTGCCAGTCACATTTATACAGTAATTAGTGCATATTTATAGCACTGATTGCAGTATAAATGTGAATGGTGCCAAAAATGTGTCAAAAATGTCCGATGTGTCCGCCATGATGTCGCAGTCGCAATAAAAATTGCAGATCGCCGCCATTACTAGTAAAAAAAAATAATAATTAAAAATAATAATTCTGTCCCTTATTTTCTAGGCGCTATAACTTTTGCGCAAACCAGTTTTTTTTTTTTTTACCAAAAATATGTAGAAGAATACGTATCGGCCTAAACTGATTTTTTTTTTAAATTGGGCTATTTTTTATAGCAACAAGTAAAAAATATTGTATTTTTTTTCAAAATTGTCGTCCTTTTTTGTTTATAGCGCAAAAAATAAAAACCGCAGAGGTGACCAAATACCACCAAAAGAAAGCTCTACTTGTGGGGAAAAAAGGACGCCAATTTTGTTTGGGAGCCATATCGCACGACCGCGCAATTGTCAGTTAAAGCGACGCAGTGCCGCAAGCTGAAATTTCACCTGGTCAGGAAGGGGGTTTACATGCCCAGTAAGGAAGTGGTTAAGTTGCTTTAGTTCTTTATTTACATTTTTTTTCCTGAAACGTCCCTCTTAAAATGAAGGTGCGTGTTATATGCCTGTGTGTTATATGCCGATAAATACAGTACTCAATGTGATGTGAATATATTTCTAGCAGGTGGTTTGTGATTCACATACATTATTGGCACACATACATGCCCCAGCAATAAATGAATTCCACATGCAAGAAATGTAAGTTTTCACAAAAATATTCCAAATTAAACTTCAAAGTATAATTAATTCACCCAATGCCATTACATACTCTTTTAAATGTGTCTCACCCACCCTGCAAATAAATAGATCATCAATGTAGATACAGTATCCTGCAAGCATATTCCCAAAGTAGTAATTATGAAAAATAAACTTATGCTCAAAGTCAGACATGAACACATTTTCCAACCTTGGTGCATAAGCATCTCTCATTGATATACCCTCTTACTTGTAAGAAATAATAATTCCTAAAAGACAAATAACTGCAAGATAAACACAGTTAAGTACCAACAGATCCTCACATTAAAATATTGTTAAAAATAATGTGAAGGAATTTTCACAGAAACATAGTGATGTATATGTCTTTCTGGTTTCAAATTCTATGCCTCCCTCCATAAACTGACTCACATCTGCTGTTATGCTTCTATCACTGGCTGACTCATGCCCACTAACATACTGTACCTGCCCAGCTGACTCACACTGGTTTGACATGCCGATCTGTTGGCAAGTGTAGGGTTATTTAATTGTTTTGCGGCCAAATGTGGTACTGCACACCGCTTTGGCCTGAATCCTGCTCATTTGTTAACCACGTTACTCATAATCTGAAGTTCCACTGTATAATCATTTGAAAGATGGTGGGAAGCATTGGTACTGCAAATTATTTATGTAGCACTCTCTAGGTAGGTAGGTGCTAGTAGGATTGTTTTTGTAGGTTAGGTAAATTTAGGCAGACCTGGCTGGCCTGTTTGTTTTGATTTGGTCTGGGCTGGGAGTAGCTCAGCGTAGCGGCTGGTGACTCACTGGGACCTCACTCTTTTTTTTTAAGGCTCTGGAAAGAGAGTAGGAAAGGAGAGGTGGAGCTGCCTGGGGTGTTCTAAAGAACACTGACCAATACTCAACTTGGATTTGCAGGGGGCAGGCCTCCTTAAATACCCAGAGTCAGCCCAGCTGGGGAGGAGTTGAAGTCGTTCAGAGCTTGGAGATAGAAAGCTAGGCAGTCAGGGCCTTTTGCGGCAGCCCCCAGTCTGGAGGGGTGACCTTAGGCCTGGGCTCAGGTGCGGACAGATCCCTTCAAGAAATCGTGAAGGCTCTGGACAGAAGGCACATGAGGAGCAAGAGAGGACAGCAGGAGAGAGCATTGCCAGGCAAGTCTCCAGGGAGAGGAACAACTGGTCGCAGCCAGGAGAGGGCTGGTGAGTGACATGCACAGTTAGGAGGAGGTGTGCAGAGCCAGCGCTGTGGACTGTGGTGTCAGGGCAGCTGCAGCAATAAGGGCTGGCAAGGCCTGAAGATGGGTTACTAGGCTTAGTAACCAAAGGTAGGACAGTTAGCATCAGAACTTTATATCTGCTACACTATAGGAGCCTGTGATCCCTGCCTGCAAAGGGCACTTTCAAAGGCCTGGCTGAGCCAGTGTCAGGTCTAACTATTTTGTAATAACTGTAGTTGGAACATTAGAGAGGAAGTGATGTGCAGGAAGAGAAACGGTGTGTATATACCAGAATGTATATAGTTGTCTCAGCAAGTTCTGCAAAATTGGGCAGAGGAGATTTTACACTCAAAAAAGTTATAAAGTGACAAATTCAACAGTTATAAGGTACAATATACAGTATCTCACAAAAGTGAATACATCCCTCACATTTTTGTAAATATTTTATTATATCTTTTGTGAGGGATTGGCTCGGTAGCGGGTGTGTGTGACCCCCTGGATGGGTTCACTACACGCTGAACTGTACAAAAAGGCAGTTGAGGATGATTGAAAACAAATGATATGTTTTTTTTTCCATATTGCTGGATACACTGTAAAGTAGTAAGTGTACAGCTTGTATAACAGTGTAAATTTACTATCCCCTCAAAACACCTCAAAGCACAGCCAAAACTGTCTAAACTGCTGGCAACAAAAGTGAGTAGATCCCTTAGGCCTCGTACACACAACTGGTTTCCTCGGCAGAATCCATCAAGAAACTCGGTGGGAGAGCTTTTTTGCCAAGGAAACCAGTCGTGTGTACGTTTTTCATCGAGGAAACTGTCGAGGAACTCGATGAGCAAAAAAGAGAGCAAGTTCTCTTTTTCCTCGACGGGAGTCTAAATTGGCTCGTCGTGTTCCTCGTCGGGCTGCTTTTCGATGAGAAACTCGAGCGTGTGTATGCTAAGAAACCCGTGCACCTTTGGTAAAAGTAGCGTTTGTAATGGAAATAGCACATTTGTCACGATGTAACAGACTGAAAAGTGCAAATGTCTCTTACCAAACTTTTTCCTAACACGCAGTAACATGAGATTAGCAAAAGCAGCCCCAAGGTTTGTGCCATGGAATCGAATTTCCCCTGCCATAGTATGTGTTGAAGTCACCGTATTTGAGAACGAGGAGATTTGGTCTTGACAGTGTGTGCGCAAAGCAAGCTTGTCGAGGAACTCGACAAGCCTAACAAGGAACTCGACGAGGAAAACGATGTGTTTCGCCCGACGAGTTCCTCGGAGTTCCTCGGTCGTGTGTAAGAGGCCTGAGTGAGGCCTGAGTGAAAATGTCCAACTTGGGTCCAATGAGGCATTTTACCTCCCTGGTGTCATGTGACTTGTTAGTGTTAGAAGGTCTCAGGTGTGACTGGGGAGCAGGTGTGTTAAATTTGGTGTTAACACTCTCACTCTCTTATACAGGTCACTGGAAGTTCAACTTGGCACCTCATGGCAAAGAACTCTCTAATGAACTCTCTAAAAAAATTGTTGCTCTACATAAAGATGGCCTATGCCATAAGAAGTTTTCAAAGACCCTAAAACAGAGCTGAAGCACGGTGGCCAAGACCATACAACGGTTTAATAGGACAGGTTCCTCTCAGAACAGTCCTTACCATCGTCGACCAAAGAAGCTGAGTGTTCAGCTTCATATCCATTTTTTTTTTAGAAATATACCTAAAAGTGCTGCAGAGGTTGAAGGGGTGGGGTCAGCCTGTCAGTGCTCAGACCATACGTCCCACACTGCATCAAATTGCTCTGCATGGTTGAAGCCTCTTCTAAAGATTATGCACAAGAAAGCCTGCAAACAGTTTGCTGAAGACAAGCAGGCTAAGGACATGGATTACTGGAACTATGTCCTATGGTCTGATGAGACCAAGATAAACCTACTTGTTAAGATGTGTCAAGTGTGTGTGGCGGCAACCAGATGAGATGCCTACAGTCAAGCATGGTGGTGGGAGTGTCATGGTCTGGGGCTGCATGAGTGCTGCCAGAACTGGGAAGCTAATGTTCATTGAGGGAACTATGAATGCCAACATGTACTGTGACATACTGAATTAGAGCATGATCCCCTCCCTTTGGAGACTAGGCCGTAGGGCAGTATTCCAACATGATAATGACCCCCAAACACACCTCCAAGACGACCACTGCCTTGCTAAAGAATATGAGGGTAAAAATGATGGAATGACCAAGCATATCCTCAGACCTAAACCCTATTGAGCATCTGTGGGGCATCCTCAAATGAAAGATGGAGGAGCGCCTAGGGTGGGCTTCTGAACCACAGATGTAAGCTAATAGAGGGCCTCCCTCAGCCTCCCTCAGCCCGTCCACCCCTATCGGGAACAATCTGTGGACGGAGTGTTACTCTGAAGCCTCGTACACACGAGGGGATATGTCCGCTGAAAACGGTCCGATGGACCGCTTCAGCAGACATCTCAGCTCGTGTGTATGGGCTAGCGGACAGATTTCTCCACCCGACAGATTTCAAAGCATGCTTTGAAATCCATCCGGTGGAATCTGTCCGCCCGACATGTCTGCTGGTTAGTACACTTACCAGCAGACATGTCGTCCCCCACCGCCGCCGCTCCGCCGCCGAATGGATTCGGCGCATGCGCGGAAGTGTTTAACTTCCTGGTGCGGTGACGTGGCGGCGTCAACGTCACCGCCGCGTCACCGCGCCGTCCGGCGGCGGGGAATTTGATCCGATGGTGTGTACACGCCATCGGATCAAACTCCCGATCGGACATATCCGATGGAAATGGTCCGCGGACCGTTTTCATCGGATATGTCCGATCGTGTGTACGAGGCCTTAGTGTTATTGACGCATGGGTCACAGCCCACCCCTCCCCTGTCTGGTAGGAAGCAAGTTTGTAGGGCCACACAGGTCTCCCCATGTCTAGAACCTTAGGTAGGTGATTGAGTTTATCTTGTGCGTTTCAGGGGTGGGAGGAGAGCTGTGGACTAAAGGAACGAGAAGTAGAAGAGGTGGAAGAGGTGTGGTCGGTCAGGGCCAGGGTGGGGTCAGGGGGAAGGATTGGCTGACTTAGTAGCAGTGCGTCAGCTCGAGCGGGGTCTAGGGTGGCTACCCGTGGGGACCCAGAGGGGATGACAGGAGGTTGAGGGTCCAGCGACTCTCGATAATGGGACCAGCATGCCCATGTAAATCTGTATTTGTCGTGAGTTTCTTTGGTTTGGTGGATAAGCCGTTCCATGTCTTCAATTTTTATGACTCGGGAGTGCCAATCTTGTAATGTAGGTGGCACTGTAGATCTCCAGCGGAGAGGGACACATTGGGTGGCTGCGTTTATTAAATGAAGGGTCAGAGACTTGCGATAGTGCGCTCGTGGAAGGACTGAGTGATGTAGTAAGTATTGCGCTGGGGAGAACTCAATGTGATCAGTGGTGATGTCTACAATACATTTGTGTACCTCTTTCCAGAACGGCTGCAGGGCGGGGCAGTCCCACCAAATATGGAGGAGGGAGCCTGGCTCTTTGCCACATCTCCAGCACATGGGAGAGACCGTTGAAAAGATTTTGTGCAGCTTATCAGGGGTCCTGTACCATCTTGTGCTGAGTTTGTATCTATTCTCCTGTGCGGAGACATTGACAGAGCCTTTGTGTGTGTCTTCCCATATCGTCTCCCACTCTGTGTCAGATAAGTTAAGGGGCAGATCCGCCTGCCAGGCTGTGCGGTCATTAGTGGGAGGGGCAACCGTGGAGATTAGCATTGAGTAGAAGGTGGAGATCAGATGTTGTTGGGGTTCCCTAGATGTACAAATTTGTTCCATAGGTGTAAGGTCTCTAGACCACATAGAGGGGGATTGGGCGCTTTCAAAAAAATGTTTTAACTGAAGGTACTTGAAAATGGACAATTTCAAATATGGGAATGTGGCAACCATCTCCTGATATGTGAGGAGTATGCCATTTCGGAAGAATTGAGCAGCATGTGGCCTCAGGGCTTCAGATCGAGTAGTATGGTCCGTAACGGGTATGTCGGGTGTGAAGTCAGGGTGGTGGCGAAGAGGAGTCAAGGGGCCCGGCGATGGGGGTAACCTTAAGAGCGCGACAGGCTGACTTGAACTTGTGTAGGGTGGGGCCAATGAATGGGTGGCGTGTGCAAGAAGTCGGGACTGAGCGGGGTGAAACCCAAGGAATGTGAGAGATCGGATAGTCGAGGACAGCATTTTCTATATTAACCCAGTCCTTGTCACAAGCATGGTGGCTCCAGTCCGCTACTCTCACGAGGTGGCACGCTGTGTGATATAGTGCCATATCGGGTAGTCCCAGACCGCCCTTCAGCTTCGGCCGTATGAGTTTATCCCAGCTTAGTCTGGGCGGGCGTCCTGCCCATAGAAAGGTTCTGCAGCTTTTCTTGAAAAGCTTGAAGAAGGCCTGTGGTAAGGCTATCGGGATGACCTGTAAGGCCGCGTACACACGAGGGGATATGTCCGCTGAAAACGGTCCGATGGACCGTTTCAGCAGACATCTCCGCTCGTGTGTATGGGCTAGCGGACAGATTTCTCCACCCGACAGATTTCAAAGCATGCTTTGAAATCCATCCGGTGGAATCTGTCCGCCCGACATGTCTGCTGGTTAGTACACTTACCAGCAGACATGTCGTCCCCCACCGCCGCCGCGCCGCCGCCGAATGGATTCGGCGCATGCGCGGAAGTGTTTTACTTCCTGGTGCGGTGACGTGGCGGTGACACGGCGGCGTCAACGTCACCGCCGCATCACCGCGCCGTCCGGCGGCGGGGAATTTGATCCGATGGTGTGTACACGCCATCGGATCAAACTCCCGATCGGACATATCCGATGGAAATGGTCCGCGGACCGTTTTCATCGGATATGTCCGATCGTGTGTATGGGGCCTTAGAGGTACAATAGTCGCGGGAGGACATTCATTTTCAGGGTTGCCGCCCTACCAAACCATGATAATCTGCCTTTATTCCAGTCCACCAAATCCTCTTTGATAATCTGGAGAGCGGGCAGAAAGTTAAAGGAGTACAGATCTTTCAGGTCATGAGGGATTTTGACGCCTAGATAGGTAATGGCATCAGTCGCCCACTTAAATGGGAAGTTTTGCTTGCAGATAGAGACTACCGAGTCTGGAAGGGTGACGTTCAAGGCCGTCGATTTCTCAAAATTTATTTGGAGATTCGATAGTGATTTAAAAAGCCTAAAGTCCTTCAGGAGATTGGGCAGCGTGGTTATAGGGTCTGAAAGAAACAATAGAACATCGTCCGCATAGGCGGCCAGTTTGCAGTGCTTACCCGGGACCTCAACGCCCTTAATCGTTGGGTTAGTGTTTAACCGACGCAGGAAGGGTTCCAGCGAGAGGACAAAGATAATGGGGGATGGGGGCAGCCCTGTCGTGTACCGTTAGATATGGAGAAGGCGTTCGACAGGCGGCCGTTCACTCTAATTCTGGCGGTGGGGACGGAGTACAGTGCTGAGATCAATTGTATGGTTCTGGCCGGCAGTCCCACTTTGTGCAGGACCGCCGCCATATAGTCCCACGCCATCCTGTCAAACGCCTTCTCCGCGTCCAAGGATAGAAGAAAGCCCTTATTGCGGGACGACGTCAGCCAATGGTGAATATTGAGAGCTTTGGTTGTGTTGTCCCTGGCCTCCCTCCCAGGGACAAATCCCACTTGGTTCGTCAAAATCAGGTCAGGGAGTAGGGGCAGTAGTCTGTTGGCCAGGATCTTCGCGTAGAGTTTTAAGTCCACATTCAGTAGGGAAATTGGTCGGTAGTTTGAAACGATTGTGGTGTCTTTTCCTGGCTTAGGGATCAGGGAAATGTGAGCTTCTAGCAAGTCTTTGGTCTGGGCAGTCAGGTCCGGAAGGGCGTTGTATGCTGCAATGAAGTGCGCTAATAGTAAGTGGGTAAAGGCTTTATAGTAACTGGCCGGAAGACCATCCGGTCCAGGGCTCTTGCCTACCTTCAGTTGTTTCAACGCTCGGATTGCTTCCTCTGATGTCACTGGGGAGTGTAGGTTGGTCAAGTCCGTAGCAGAGTCAATTTTCGGGCAATAGTCTTCCAGGAATTGATCAATAAGCGTGGACCTATCTGTGGTCTGTGGGGTGTTCACAGGTTTGGATATATTATAAAGATTAGTGAAAAAACGTACAAACTGGTCCGCTATGTCGTCCGACTTATTAATCGTCACCCCCGAAGGGAAGGTTAAGGCGTTAATAGTGTGTGCCGACTTCCGCTTTTGCAGGGCGGATGCGAGGAGCTTCCCCGATTTGTTCCCGAACTCGTAAAAAAGTTTGTTTGTCAGTGTAAATCTTCGGGCCACCGTTTTCTGGAGTTCCTCTAGGAGGTCCTTCCGTGCGGTTACCAGGTCGTCATGTGTGCGCATCGCTAGCGAAAGTTTATGTGCTCTCTCAAGAGTCTTGACCCTATTCGTCAGTTCTGTAATGCGGGCGCGTCTGAGTTTTGAACGTTTTGCCGTTAGTGACATGAATTCCCCTCTCACCACGCACTTGTGTGCAGCCCAGGTTAAAGTGGGGGATGAGTCCTCTGTCGTGTTTTCGGTAAAGTAGTTAGTTAGAACGTCCGAAATGTGTTGTATGTTTGCTTCGTCTAGGAGGAGTGAGTCGTCAAGCCTCCACACTGGCGTCCTGGGCTGATTAGAAGGGAGTAAGAGAGTCACCGTGATCGGATGGTGGTCAGAGAGCAGCATTGGCTCAATGGTGGCATCCACCAAGGCAGTAAGGTCGTTTTGCGTGAGGAAGAAGTGATCTAGCCTGGAATATTTCTGATGTAGAGGGGAGAAATATGTGTAGTCCTTCGTGGTTGGGTGTAGGGTACGCCACGTGTCATGTAAGGTAAGGGTGGTTAGTTGTGTCATGATCGCTTTCAGGGCTCTGTATGTTAGACATGAGGAACCATTGGATGTGTCAAGGGATGGCGTTAGGGGTACATTAAAATCGCCTCCCAGCACTAGCACGCCTGCCTGGAAGGCCGTTAATTGAAAGAGAACCTGTCTGAAAAGGGCTAATTGTTTTGAGTTGGGTGCATATACGTTTGCTATAGTGAACGGTGTGTTGTTCAGCATGCCTTTCAGGAAGAGGTACCTACCCTGGGGATCCTTTTGTACGTCGGTTACCTGAAAGGGGCAGTTTCTGGAGACCAGAGATGGATACCCCTTTGGACTTAGCAGTGTCATTTGGAGCATGAAAAACCGACGGGAAGTTGCGATCGAACAACTTAGGAACACTGTCCGTTCTAAAGTGCGTTTCCTGGATCAGAACCATATGTGGTTTCTCTTTCCAGAGCGAGTATAGCAGCCTAGAACGCTTTTCAGGGGTGTTTAAACCACGTGCGTTTATGGAGTATAGCTTGAGGTGCGGGGGGGTAGCCTATTCCCGCCGTTGGGTTGCTGTGTGGAGGACGAGGTCTGCATCGTGGGGCGGAGTGGGGGGGGAGGGGGGGATCAGGGGTAGACGGTGGACCGACCACACACGACTAGGGGGGGGGGTTCGCTAATAGGGTCAGGTGTATTGTTCAGTCGGTAGTATGAGTAACCGATTAGGCGAGAGGGCGTAGTCCAATCACCTAGAGAGGCTAATGCCATTCGGTGATGTACAGGGTGTTGCGGGTCTCCACACACCCGAGGGGCTGCGGGATCCCGCGTCACCGCTGTGCGGGGGTTGACCGAGGTCTGTGCAGGAGGCCCAAACCAGTCTATCAGCACCAGTTCTGCAGTATCGTGCGATATAACACAATTAAAGAGAGTGACCTATATGGGGCCACCCCAGGGCAAAGACCAGAGAGCCAAATATAGAAGGGGGAACACCCATCCCTATAGAGTGTAGCTAATGTATAGGACACCGAGCTCACCGGGCCCTCCGGGGAAGCTGTGAACCCCAGCGTTTCGGGGCATCATCTAATGTCACCAAGCGGTAGTGGTCCTAAACCTTTTACCTGCCACTGGTCTCCTGGGACTATGAACTTCAGATATCTTTCAAGATCAGGACGGGCTGTACACCGTTTGGATCTTGTGGGGGCTCTGTGGCCCATAGAGATATCGTCACAGGCAGATAGTGGTAATGTGGGAGCAGGGGGTACTATGCTAAACGCTTGTGTATATGTAGTCTAACCATACACCCCTAATCAGGGAAACCTCGTCATTGAAAGCAAACATGTAAACATCCTAAACAGTTTAACAGTGCAGATAACACAGGAAATAGTGAGCTGCCCGTACTTGTGGGTAACCCGTCGGGTCGGGACCCTGTAGCTTACTCCGGGGGTCTGTAAAAGAAAATCGGTAGTTAAACACATACCCTAAGAGGGACGCTGGGTACAGAGCGTTGGTAGTGTTATGGCTTGTGGTCCGCATGTCCAAAGGGAAAGTGTACAGGCATGGGGATAAACCCCCCGGTTGCATCCTAGTTCAAGGTGGCAGCTCATCTTTTCCCCATCAGTCGTCTGGGGGGTCCCACCGCAGACCGATGCGGCATTGTGTCAGGAGGAGACGTGCATCTGCCAGAGCCGGTGGCCAGGCTCGGGGAGTGGTCATGCGGGAGTCGTTCCGTAAGCCTTGTAGTAGTGCGGTGACGGCAGAAGAGCAGGTAGTGTTCTCCAGGACTAAATGTTGTTATCCGGCGCAGGAGAGTCAACGTGCAATGTCGTGCGTAAGTCACGTGATGAAGGTCAATGTACTCCTGAGAAGGCAGACCACGGAGAGCAGTGTGGGTAATGTAGTTCACGGCCTGGGCAGCGTAACCCAGAGGCTTATGACGCAGCGTGCAGACCTCGCTCCTTGTCCAGCTAATGGGAAGCACAGGGCGAGGATATCATTCACGAGGCCAACAGTCTGCCCATAAGGAGGAGAGTTTTCTTCCTTGTACTGCCAAATGAGTATCGTGGAGCGAGTAAACTAAACTGAAAAATTAAAAACAAAAAACAAAAGAAGGGAACTTCAAAATATTGTCCCCTCAGCAACTGTAATGTGGGGCGCTCGCCGAAGTCATGTTAGCTTCCCCTAATGTGTGCCTTGTTAGCCTGGTTCAGTAGTCTCTCCTCGCTCTCCTCGGGCCAGGAGCGGTGGGTGATCCCCGAATCCCTCGGGAGTCCGTTGTGGTGGGTGAGCGTCTCTGGTCAGATGGAGATCTCCTCCTGCGATGGCGGGTAGCTTGGGTCTCCATCGGAACTTCTTGGGGCTTGTTCCAGCGTCCCACAGATCTGCGATACGGGGCATACCAGTCCGGGACCGAGATCAAGGGCAGGCCCAGGGTCTCGCAGAAACGGCGGAGATCTTCCGGAACCATCAGTTTGGCTGTGCTCCCCTGGCGGGAGGCTTCCAAACAGAAAGGGAATTTCCACTTGTAGCGGATCTCGTTGGCCCGCAGTGTATCCAACAACGGTCTGAGATCGCGGCGATGCTGTAGGGTAATTCCGGATAGATCCTGGTAGATCTGGATCGGCACCCCGTCACGTGAGGGCCTCTGGCTGCAGGCTTGCTTCAGGATGTCCTCTTTAAGTTGAAAGTCAACGAGGCAGCACACGACATCCCTGGGAGGGTCGGGGTCTTTCCCCCTGGGGCGTAGGGCGCGGTGGATCCTCTCCATGGCTATGGCTGCTTGTGGCGGTCTGCCCAGTATATTGTTAAAGATGGCAATCACCTCGCCTTTCACCTGGTCATCCTCCACCGACTCTGGAAGACCACGGATGCGCAGGTTCCGGCGTCGGCCTCTGTTGTCGAGGTCCTCCAGGTGCCTATTCACATCTCTTAGTTGCAGGGAATGATCGTCTATCTTCCTGGTTGACCTTTGTAGGACCTGTCCGTGGTCCTCCAGCGTCCTCTCATTGACCGTGACCCTGTCAGCAAGGGAGCGTATATCAAGTTTCAGATCCGCAATGGCGGCTGATAGCGTGTCCTTAATGTCAGCGGCAATAGCTCTCAGATCTAGTATGTTAAGTTGCGGGAGGATGGGGGCCTCCGCGCCCCCCGTAGTCAACCCCATCGGGGGTGCTGGAGCTGCCTGGGATGCCGTCAGTGTAATGGTTGAAGAAGCGACTGAATTAAAAGGCATAGGGCCTAGTGCAGGGCCGTGGCGTGAGGGCGCCATGTTCCCCCTGCCGGAGCGGAACATCTCCGGGATAATCTGTCCCTGCGATGCGGTGTGTTCCCTCGGTGAGCGGGAGCGGGAGGCCGAGGTGTTCCTAGAAGCTGTTCCCATGATAACAGGCGTAAACGGGGTATGGGATCTCCGCTAATGGTGGCAGTTTGCCCTGAGGTGGCTGGAGCTGTGAGATAAAGCGTCCATCTTCCTGCCCGGTCCGGCCACGCCCCCATATGATATATATGTTAATACGAGTAACCTGTTATACTGCACTGAACTTATATGTACAGTATATATACACTATATTATGAAAAGTATTGAGACGCCTGCCTTTACATGCACATGTCATGAACTTCAATGTCATCCCATTCTTAGCAGTCTTAGTCTGTAGGGTTTAATATTGAGTTGGCCCACCCTTTGCAACTATAACAGCTTCAACTCTTCTGGGAAGACTGTCCACAAAGTTTAGGAGTGTGTCTATGGGAAAGTTTGACCATTCTTCCAGAAGCGCTTTTGTGAGGTCAGGCACTGATGTTGAAAAGAAAACCTGGCTCGCAGTCTGCACTCTAATTATTATTATTATTATTATTATTATACAGGATTTATATAGTGCTTTACTACATCGGGCAGACTTACAATACAATTCAGTACAGGAGGGATCAAAGGGATCAGAGGGCCCTACTGATTAGAGCTTAATTCATCCCAAATGTGTTCTTTTGGGTTAAGGACTCTGTGCAGGCCAGTCAAGTTCCCCTACCCCAAACTCACTCATCAATGTCTTTATGAACCTTGTTTTGTACACTGGTGCGCAGTCATGTTGGAACAGGAAGGGCCAACCCCAAACTGTTCCCACAAAGTTGGGAGCATGAAATTGTCCAAAATGTCTTTGTATGCTGACGACTTAAGAGTTCCCTTCACCAGAACTAATGGGCCAAGCCCAACTACTGAAAAACAACCCCAAACCATAATCCCCCCTTCACCAAATGATTTGGACCAATGCACAAAGCAAGGTATATAAAGACAAGGATGAGCAAGTTTGGGCTAGAGAAACTTAAATTTCCTGTCCCCAATCCGGTAGAACAGCTTTGGGATGAATTAGAGTGCAGCCTGCAAGCCAGGCATGCTTTCCAACATCAGCGTCTGACCTCACAAATGGGGTTCTGGAAGAATGGTCAAACATTTCCATAGACACACTCCTAAACCTCCTAAACCTTCCCAGAAAAAAAAAAGTCATAAACACAGCATGACATGTAATAAAAGTGATCACGTAAAAGGCAATATGGGGTGCTCAGATATTGTTATTGTACATCGCCTTTGTTTGTTTGTATGCTAGCAGCTTTATTTGTTCACTTTGGCTTAGCGCAATTTTTTTTCACATTTTATAAATGTAGATAACGGCCACAAACAAAACATTAAGGCCCCGTACACACGAGCAAATAGATTTGTTCAAATCGGTCGGACAGACCGTTTTGAACAAATCTGTCTGCTGGGATGTATTGGTTTGATCGTGTACACACGATCAAACCAAAATCCCCGCCGGCAGGCAGCGCGCTGACGTGTCGGTGACGTGGCGGAAGAAGGCTGTTAGAAGTGGCTGCTGTGAAAACAGAGGAGGACATGCCTTTTGCTGCCTACTTGCCTTCTTATGGGGGTTCTCCCACCAAGCTATGTGGTCCATAGTCATGTCATTCTTGGTGCATATAATACCTAAATGTTCAGTGCAGCCAGGGGCTGTGGACTACATTGGCAGGATATATGTTAATAATGGTCTACAAATCCGGACTCCTTATTTTTTCAGCTAATTTAAGTTCCAACATACTGTTCTGATGATGGACAAGTTCTACCAAACAAATACCAGAAGTCTAAGGGCCAGATTCTCAAAAAATGGCGTATCTGGCGGCGTAGCGTATCGTATCGCATTTACACTACGCCTACGCAAATTACTGGAGCAAGTGCCGTATTCTCAAAGCACCTGCTCCGTAATTTTCGGCGGCGTAGCGTAAATGCGGCGTCGTAAGGCCGCGTAATTCAAATAGTGAAGGAGGGGGCGTGCTGTATTTAAATTAAGCACGCCCCCGCGTCAAACGAAGTGCGCATGCGCCGGCCGGGAAAAAATCCCAGTGCGCATGCTCCAGCTCACTTCGGAAAGCGTAGTTGAAACCGACGTCAAAACGACGTGATCGTCACTTACGCAATTCCCTATTCGCAAACGACTTAGTAAAACAAAGTAACCGACGGAAAAAGACGCCGCTGACTCAACGCCAGACTTAACATGGCAACGACGGAACTTCGGAAACATACCCCTCATATAGCAGGGGTAACCTTACGCATACGGAAACGACGTAAACGACGACGGGGCGGCGTAAAAACGGTCGGGAATCGGCGTATTAGGCTCATTTGCAAAGGCAAATGAAAAAACATGTAAAGGCCACCTATCGGCCGGCGTTGTCATTACATCTAAGATCCGACGGTGTAATTGCTTTACACCTGTTAGATCTTTAGTGTATCTATGCGTAAGTGATTCTAAGAATCACTCGCATAGATACCCATTGAAAAAAACTGCGATATGACGGTGTATCTGAGATACACCGTCGTATCTCAGCTGAGAATCTGGCCCTAGATGTTTAATATTTTGGAAATGATTAGGATGGGGGGGAGGGGTTGTGGTTCTAAATTGTTTTGTGCACTCAGTTTTGGCAGTTTATTAAACTTTTAAGACACCGGAGTGTGGCACCGTGAAAAAAAGAAACTCATAACTACACTATGAAATAATTTTGGCACTGAACCATTAGTTTGAAGTTGATGGCTTTAGATTTATTTTTCGAAATGTAAACTTTCCTATAGCTTTTGGATCTATTGGAGCTCCTATTTTTACTGTTCAATTTTATTATTAGCACTGGATAATTGGTGTCACAGACAAAACTACCTAAACAATTATTTTTATTTTCAAGTTGTAATGAATCAGATGGTGGTGTTGGTGCTGCATTTATGGCAAGCTAAATGTAAAAGTACACAAATCAATCACACACCCAAAATGTGCAGAATATGGTGTCATTGGTTCTGTCCATGAGGATCATGCTATTTTTAACACCACATGCAATCTTAGGATATCTCCCAAGCATGTCATAGAAATGTATTTTATTTTTACGTTTATTTCTTGCATTGTAACATGTTCAGATCCCCATGCCTTTTTGTCAATCCGTTGTCTGTTAGCTTTGAAAATGGCCAAAATTGTAAAGATTACACCCCTCCATACACTTCAGTGGCATTCAGATTGAAGTTCGCAATTTTTAGACTTTATGGCGGGTTTGATGAACCAAACTCAGGCAGATTCGCTCATCCCTAATCATCGATGTGCGTCTCACTGTTCCCCTAATGGCTTATTGGAAAGGAAACTGTACCTAATGCCGCGTACACACAATCATTTTTCGGGTTGTAAAAAACAAAGTTTTTCAGGCTCTAGAAAAAACAATTTTTTTTTTAACTTCATTATTAAAACGGCCTTGCCTACACATGATCGTTAAGAAAAAATGCTCTAGCAAAGCGCTCTGACGTACAACGGCACTATAAAGAGGAAGTTCCATTCGGATGACGCCACCCTTTGGGCTGCTTTAGCTGATTTTGTGTTAGTAAAAGACGATTTGCTCTTTTCTGTCTGTTACAGCATGATGATTGTGCTTACTCCATTACGAACTGTAGTTTTACCAGAATGAGCGCTCCCGTCTCTTAACTTGCTTCTGAGCATGCGCGGGTTTAAAAGGTTGTTAACGCACACACACGATCATTTTTTACAACCCGAAAAACGACATTGTTTAAACCGTCGTGAAAAAATTGAGCATGTTTGGCCGTTTTTTAAGAACCTGAAAAATGCTCTGAAGCCCACACACGATCATTTTAAATTACATTTTTAAAAAACAGCTTTTTCACAACCCGAAAAATTATTGTGGCATAAGAGCTTGGGCTTCAAGCATTTCCCTACTTCTGCTTTATTAACCCTGTGATTCTGTTCTTCCCCTGCCTTTTCCTGCTTCTCCTTGATCCCTACTCGACCAGTCACAAGTCATCAGGGGACAGCTTTGACATGAGAAAAGCAAGCCCTGCTCCTCTACCAAGATGGATGCTTCTACAGAAAGACACAATGCAGAATGAGGCACTATTTAATAAATGTGTACGTGAAATTAAATATAGTTTAATATTTCACAACTCCCACTTTTAAAGCCTATTAGAGGATCATTTCTACTTGTTGTACTTTAATAAATATTGCATGATGCTAAAGATGAGCGCATCAAGATATACTGGGGCAAGATTTTCAAAAATGATTATCTTAGGAACATTTTCAAATTCCTACATTTAACACAATGTTGAAATTAGAAAATACAATCACATCATGAAGTGCATAGTATATTACGTGTAATTTCTGCTTCTAAAAAGGTGGCATTGCTCTAAATTATAATATCTCTATTTAAATCATCTCTGTAAGAATTATTCACCAGATTAAAATTGTAGCACTTGTCAAAATCAACTGTATAGCATCTGAAGTGCTCTTGTGAATCAACAAAACAGATGAATAGTGATGCAAGGTTGCAATGAGATGGAAATAAAAGTGAGCTAGATGGCAGTCATTGCCCTTAATCTCTTGAACTCAACACTTCACTTACTGAATGTCACAGGTCTTTGGGACATTATTTATCATTATCAAACCAGATTCTTAAAAATATGTGAGAAAACAATATTAATAATCACTAAAATGAACCAAAAACTAAAAGAAAACAATGTGGATTGCTATAAATGTATTGTATTTTGATGGTTTTCTTTATAAACTGGAATTATATTTTATTAAAGTTGAACTTCAATATATAGATATAAAAAAAGATAATGCAGTTATGTAAAACATGTTAGGTTAAATGTCATAAAAACATTGTTGAATGTACTATGAGTACCTTTTTGTATCAGCCTGCCTAAATGGTAGTATTGGACTGCATTAAGGGCCAATCACATGTGATGCAGCACAGTGTTCTCAGGAAAAAGGCTGACAGAAAAAGCGAGCATAGTGAGAAGAGGGATGGGCTGATTAATGTGCTGCGCAGCATCTTCACTTTTCAGCCACAGGCTGAGAGCAGAAAGGTGACCTGTTGTTAAATTGCAGCAGAGAGACGTCAGTACATCAGGGTAAACTTTGCTGTCAGGCAGGTGTAAACCTCTGGACTGGATGAACAGAAATACAAAAGGTCTTCTAAGTTAATATTTTACCTGTGTATTTTTCTGTTTGTTAGGAGTTCACTTTTAGAGAAGAACAATACACTACACTAGAGTTTGAAAATCTTTGTTGAATTCCCCAGGGAACGAAGTGCATGTATCACCCGTTCTGATTAATGCTGTGGTTGGGAAATAAAAGCACATTTGTACTGGCTGTAAGCTATACCTCAGGCTGAAGCCCAATTTTATGAACTTTCCTATAAGGGAGCTGCAGCATAGCACTGTAGCCACCTATTCCTGTTCATTCTAATTCATTTTCAAACCCTAAACACACAGCACTAGTCTGTAGTTTCTGTATCTTGTGGTCCTCTTACCTCTGTCCTGCACAGCATTCGCTTATTCAAGTCTATCTAATAATAAATAGATTTTGGTATTATCATGCCACAACTCAACTGAATGTATGTACACTGCTCAAAAAAATTAAAGGAACACTTTTGAATCAGAACCCCTGTGATATTGATCTGGTCAGTTAAGTAGCAGAGGGGGAGGGGTGTATACAGAGGGGGTTGATAATCAGTTTCAGCTGCTTTGCTGTTAATTGAAATTAACAGGTGCACTAGATGGGCAACAATGAGACAACATCCAAAACAAGAATGTTTTTTCAGGTGGAGGTGTCTGACATTTTTTTCCCTTGTTTTGCATTTGGCTAGGGTCAGTGTCACTAATGGTAGCACAAGGCGATACCTTATAAAGGTTGCACAGGCAGTCCAACTCCTCCAGCATGGCACATCAATACGTGTCATTGCCAGAAGGTTTGCCGTTTCTCCCAGCAGAGTCTCAAGAGCATGGAGGAGATTCCAGGAGACAGTCAGTTACTCTAGGAGAGCTAGACAGAGCCGTAGAAGGTCCTTAACCCATCAGTAGGACCGGTATCTGCTCCTTTTGTGCAAGGAGGAACAGGATGAGCACTGCCAGAGCCCTACAAAATGACCTCCAGCAGGCCACTGGTGTGAATGTCTCTGACCAAACAATCAGAAACAGACTTCATGGGGGTGGCCTGAGGGCCCGACGTCCTCTAGTGTGCTCTGTGCTCACTGCCGGACACTGTGGAGCCTGATTGGCATTTTTCATTGAACACCAGGACTGGTGCCCCATGCTTTTACAGATGAGAGCAGGTTCACCCTGAGCATATGTGACAGATGTGAAAGGGTCTGGAGAAGCCACGGAGATCTTTATGCTGCCTGTAACATTGTTCAGCATGACCGGTTTGGTGGTGGGTCGGTGATGGTCTGGGGAGGTATATCCATGGAGGGACGCACAGACCTCTACAGGCAACACAATGGCACCCTGACTGCCATTAAGTATGGCAATGAAATCCTTGGACCCATTGTCAAGACCCTACGCTGGTGCAGTGGGTCCTGGGTTCCTCCTGGTGCACGACAATGCCCAGCCTCATGTGGCGAGAACATGCAGCCAGTTCCAGGAGGATGAATAAATTGATACCATTGAATGGCCCCCACGCTTACCTGACCTAAATCCAAAAGAACACGTCTGGGACATTTTGTTTCGGTCCATCCGGTGCCGCCAGGTTACACCTCACTCTGTTCAGGAGCTCAGTGATGCTCTGGTCCAGATCTGGGAGGAAATGCCCAAGAACACCATCTGTCATCTCATTAGGAGCATGCCCTGATGTTGTCAGGCATGCATACAAGCACCTGGTGGCCATACAAGCTACTGAGGACCATTTTAGTTGTTGCAATAAAATTTCAGCAAAATGAACTAGCTTGCTGCATAATTTTTTCACTTTGATTTTCTGGTTGTCTTTGAATTCAGCCCTCTGTAGGTGGATAATTTTAATTTCCATCAAATGATGTGCCATCCTTTCATTCCTAACACATTACCCAGACCATATCAGTATAGATAGCTGGAGCATGAGATTTTTGCCCGTTGAGATCTAATATGTTTTCAAAGTGTTGCTTTGTTTTTAGAGCAGTATATTTACTCATGTACCTGACTGTATGGGGCTGATTTACTAAAACTGCAGAGTGCAAAATCTGATGTAGCTGTGCAAGGCAGCCAATCAGCTTCTAACTTCTGCTTGTCCAATCAAGTATTGACCAAAAAACAGGAAGCTGATCTGTTTCTATGCAGAGCTGCACCAGAGTTTGCACTCGTCAGTTTTAGTTAATCAACCCCTGTGTGTTCAAACCACACATCACTACGCAGCATGTGACATGTTTACGTGTTCCAGGCATTATCAAATAGAGTTCCATTACAAGTTTACTTTCTTATTCAAGATCAAGACAGTTAACTGAGTTTCCTTTGAATGATGGTGCTTTTCTCACTACACAGAATTTGCATTTTGTCACACAGAGATTGTAAACATTTTACAAATTTGCAGAACAAAATTTCATCCTTTTAACCAGAATATTTCATCCAAAAATATTCAGTTAGATTATTATTTTTCTGACATACAGTATAATCTAAACATCATACAGATTTTCTGCTCATAATCTAATTATTTTGCATAGGAGTCCATTCAAGATGGGAAAGATCAGGCAGTCTCAGTCATTTGATTGTATTATGCTTGTGGTGAAGCAGAAACATTTTGTACAAATTATCAGCACAGAATATACAGTAACAATGTTTTATAGGCCACATGTTTTAGAGATAGTGAGTGAAACCCAGCTGTTCTAATTATTTACACGCTAGTGTAAATAGTGTAATTCTCAAAAGATTCTGGATTGTGATAATGCACTCAAGGGCCGTGTACACACGATCAAATTCATCTGCTGGAAACGGTCGGACCGTTTCAGCAGACAAATTCGATCGTGTGTACGGGCGGACAGGCAGATTTTGCCAGCAGCATGGTTTAAAATCTATCTGCTGGGAACCCGTCCGTCCGACATGTCAGCTGACATTCGACGCAGCGCGGTAGTGTTTTACTTCCTGGTGCCGTGACGTGGCGGCGTCAACGTCACCGCCACGTCACCGCGCTGTCTGCCGGCGGGGATTTTGGTTTGATCGTGTGTACAGCGATCAAACCAAAATAGCCCAGCAGACAAATCCGATCAAATCGGTCTGTCAGACTGATTTGAACGGATTTATTTGGTCGTGTGTACGCGGCCAAGTAGTCCTAAAAGACAACACAAAGTAGCTTGCATCAAAGCCAAAAAAAAAGTTATCTGTGGTGCAGCATTCAGAAACATTAAAGAGTATTTCAACTGATGCAGTCAAATTGAAAAAATCCTACTATGGGCCAGATTCACGTAGAATCTACGGCGGCGTAGCGTATGCCATTTACACTACGCCGCCGCAACTTACTGGAGCAAGTGCCGTATTCTCCAAGCACTTGCGGCATAGTGTAAATGGCCTGGCGTATGGCCGCGTAATTCAAAGGGGGCGGCTTGTGATTAAATTAAGCGCGCCCCCGCGCCGATCGAACTGCGCATGTGCCGGCCGTAAAAATAGCCAGTGCGCATGCTCCAGCTCACGACGGAAAACCTCAATGAAGCCGACGTGAGCGTCATTGACATAAGCCCTATTCGCGAACGACTTAGTAAAACGACGTAAATGACGGAAAAAGACTACGCTGTCCCGACGCCATACTTAACATGGCATACGGGGGACTGACGTAAGGTTACCCCTCATATAGCAGGGGTAACCTTACGCTTACGGAAACAACGTAAACGACGACGAGGCGGCGCAAAAACGTTCGGGAAACGGCGTATTAGGCTCATTTGCATAGTCAAATGAGAAATCAATGTAAACACCACCTAGCGGCCAGCGTAGAATTAAATCTAAGATCCGACGGTGTAAGTGTCTTACACCTGTCGGATCTACGTCGTATCTATGTGTAAGTGATTCTAGGAATCACACGCATAGATACCCGGGCCAAAAAACAGAGATACAACGGTGTATCGTGAGATACATCGTCGGATCTCTTTTGAGAATCTGGCCCTATATGTCTATGAGTAAAAGTTTTTTGTTTTAATAAGGCACAGAGAATTGGAAGAGGTTTAAATAAAGCACAATAAAGAATTAAATGTCTGTTTATAAAGAACAGTACACAATGTTGAAAAATCAATACACAATACAGAATTTTAAGCCCCTTGTCATTTCACTCATTTGACCCTGCAAAAGGGGTACAATCAAGAATCATACCGATATCAGAAAAATAAATTTCATAGGTAAACGATTATAATGTATATATTCCAAAAAGTATAACCGATAGTTAGCTATGTCCCGGGATTCAAGCCTCATAAAAGTACATATCGGGTGATCTTTTAACAAGAGTGAGAAAGAGAGATAGAATGTAAAAAGAAAGGGGTGAATCAAAAGATAGTAAAAGAAATTGTGTTAGCGTGCCTCAACAAATTGTCCTTCCAGTTTCAGGTCCCTATACCCTGCCACTGTCTTTCTGTTAATCCCTGTAATGCATGTATCGAAGCCAAGGATCCCAGATCTTATAAAATTTGGGTTGTTTATCTTAATAATAATAATATCTTAATAATAGCTGATTTCTTGAGAATTAAGAATCCATGAGGGTTTTCTCTTGGCAACTGCTAGTTTAACTACGGGGGATTTCCCCACCTTGGGAATTGTCATTTTTGTCCATCTGCATATCTGCAATTGATTTGTTCAGAAGCATCATTCTTGCATTTTTAGGTATGTTTACAGTTGCTACAATGTAGATTAGTGTACATTTTCTAATCCAGAATCAACGTACTTTGTACCAGGTGCCATGGCTGAGTTAAAAGCTGGGTACAAATGGATAAAAAAAAAAAAATGTAACCAATGTAACAAAACATAAATATTTTTGCTGCTTGAAATCTAACACATTTTTCATCTTTGAAACAACTGCAGAAAGGATGGACCCTACCAAGAAATATATATATATTTTTACAACTGGGAAACATCTGCAGGAAAATGTAATGTTCTAATATAAGCTGGTAATGGGGACAGACATAGGCCTCGTACACACGATCGGACATATCCGATGAAAACGGTCCGCGGACCATTTCCATCGGATATGTCCGATCGGGAGTTTGATCCGATGGCATGTACACACCATCGAATCAAATTCCCTGCCCCCGGATGGCGCGGTGACGCGGCGGTGACGTTGACGCCGCCACGTCACCGCCACGTCACCGCACCAGGAAGTTAAACACTTCCGCGGATGCGCCGAATCCATTCGGCGGCGGCGCGGCGGCGGTGGGGGACGACATGTCTGCTGGTAAGTGTACTAACCAGCAGACATGTCGGGCGGACAGATTCCACCGGATGGATTTCAAAGCATGCTTTGAAATCTGTCGGGTGGAGAAATCTGTCCGCTGGCCCATACACACGAGCGGAGATGTCTGCTGAAACGGTCCATCGGACCGTTTTCAGCGGACATATCCCCTCGTGTGTACGAGGCCATACAGTTGTAGCAGAAGATGGTTACAATGTCAGCTCAGCAACAGAGGAGGTTGGTAATAGTATAGTGGAAGTGTTTGCTTATGGGGGCAGGAGGTGGCAATGATTGCAGGAGGTGGTATTAACTGCATGTCTGCAGAGATGAAAGGAGAGGCCATTTGCTGTACACTAAAAAAATGTTGGGGCTACACAACACAAATGGTAATCTCTGTCATCTGCAGTAGAGGTTTGGTAGTCACTGGGCCTGGGGATAGATGGACTCTATTTTCTGTTTTAAGCTAAATGTATGTTCACAAAGCATACTGGCTGCTGGGCAGACCAGAAGCTTTATTGCACACTGGACAAGGTCTTCCATTCCGAAGAGTTTAAGTATCTGTTCGTCATTGAAATTGGAATCTGTCAGCATTTAATTCATCCACTGCCTATGGCTAGTGATGAGCAGAATACGCCATATTCGATTTCGCGATATTTCACGAATATATAGAAGAATATTCGCGAAATATTCGTTAATATCGAATTTTCTTGATATTTTATCAAAAAAAATTTTTGCGAAATTGATTGCGAAATTCTCGTCAACACGTCAAAACGGAGATCGTTTCCTGGATTACTAAACTAATATGCACTAAACACTAACTCTACTTACACAAACTTATATGACTAAACTAAAGCTAATTATTTTTTTTATACACAAAACACAGAAGGGCAGAGAAAGTATTCGCGAATACTCATAATACGAATATTTGCATTGCGAATATTCGGCAACATAAAAGGATCGCCTCAGCTACTCGGCCCAGGGTCTCTAATCATACCAGCAATGCTTTTAGACGTCAATAGAGATCACTAGGATGTGATCTGTTTTAAAAATAAATTTGAAAAAATACGAATATTCGCAATAGCGAATATTCACCGCAATATTCGATTTATTCGCGAATACTCGAATATGCAATATTCGTAACGAATATTCGCAATGCGAATATTCGTGAGCAACACTACCTATGGCTACTAGCAGCAAATAGGCCTGGGTGCTAGGTAGTGAAAAATGTCCTGAAAGCCTCAGTTAGGCACCCACCACCACTGTTGCTCCTCCTTTCACTGACAGTAGGCTCCAAGCAACTTTGACCATGAAACAGTACACTGTTAGGCTCTAAAAAAGGGGGCGAACAAGTTCCCCCACAACATGTCCCCCAGATATGTCATCTTTTGCTCCCTCCACAAAGGGTGATAATATGGTGAATACATCCTAAATGAGGGGGAAAAAAACAGCTCCCCTAAACCTTACCTGAGCCACAGTTGCACAGGAACTCATTTACTTTCATGTTAATACAATATCACATATCAAGCGGTTTACAGTAAAATTGTGTTTACCCTTCTAGCCTGTCTCAGAAGATACTATATGCTAAGGTATTGAATCAGGCATTGCTGCACTCCCAAGTAGAGAATGGGTGCTAAGCAAGGCACATATGTGAGCTTTCCCTACTGAGGGGAGGGGGATATAAAGTTGGTGCTGTTTTCAAACACAATCCTTTTTGGCACAATATAATGTGGGGTTAGCCACCTTTGGATCTGCCCCTGTAGAGCTGACAGAATTTTCTGCTTGTGTGGCTCCTGTCCACTAGACATACCAGCTGAAAATTGCATGTTTGAAAAAAACATTGCATAGTCTTCTGGTTGTTTTGGGGAACTGGTGAACAATTTACCAAGAGAGGACATTACAAGGATTTTGTTGAGCTTACGGCTCTGTAAGGCCTCGTACACACGACTGGTTTCCTCGGCAGAATCCATCAAGAAACTTGGTGGGAGAGCTTTTTTGCCGAGGAAACCGGTCGTGTGTACGTTTTTCATCGAGGTAACCATCGAGAAACTCAACGAGCAAAAAAGAAAGCAAGTTCTCTTTTTCCTCAACGGGAGTCAAATTGGCTCGTTGTGTTCCTCGTCGTTCGATGAGAAACTCGAGCGTGTGTATGCTAAGAAAACCGTGCACCTTCGGTAAAAGTAGCGTTTGTAATGGAAATAGAACATTTGTCACGCTGTAACAGACTGAAAAGTGCAAATTTCCCCTGCCGTTGTATGTGTTGAAGTCACCGCGTTTGAGAATGGGGAGTTTTGGTCTTTAACGTGTGTATGCAAAGCAAGCTTGTCGAGTTCCTCGACAAGCCTAACAAGGAACTCAAAGAGGAAAACGATGTGTTTCGCACGACAAGTTCCTCGGTCGTGTGTACGAGGCCTTACAATCACCAGTTATCAGGATGTGAGTTTACACAACCAGCTCGAGCTGTGTGCCCATCCTGTATCCTTCCCAGTCACCACAAAAATGACTGTGTTGACTGTAAATAAGATAAAATGTCACTCTTTATACTTGCTGGACCATGTGTCTTTGGTCAGGTGGACACAGCAGATGACTGCATGGTCCAGTGACATGTTAACGTTACCTTTCAAATGGTGGTGGAGGGCACAAATGGTGGATGAGAACCAGTCACTCTGGTAAAGCATGGGCTGTAAATTTCAAGAAGAGGGCATACTCCACAAGCTGGAAAACAAAGCAGCTGTAATGCCACTTGCCCTGGTGACAGTATGTAAAAACAATTAAAATATATATATTTATATACATACCTTTACCAGAGCAAGTGCAGTGTTGCTGTGGTGACATCGTACTACAATGGATAGCTACTGTGATATAACTATATGTCAGTGCCATCAGCCATTAGCTTTGATCACAGCCACAGAAGAACAATGTCACAACACCAGTGCTGTCAGTCACTATTTCTAATCATCACCACACTAGTCAGTGTCCCCAATCACTGCAGTCCACTCAGTGTCCCCAATCACTGCTGCCCATTCAGAGTCCCTAATCATCACCACACACTCAGTGTCCCTAATCACTGCCACATCAGTCATATTGTCCCTGATCACTGCCACACCAGTCATATTGCCCCTAATCATAGCCACAACATGTTACAGTGTTTCTGTTCACCGCCACATTAGTCATATTGTACCTAATCACTGCAACACCAGTTATTGTGTCCCTGATTATCTTCCCAAAAGTTACTGTGTCCCTGATCATTGCCACACCAGCTACTGTGTCTCTGATCACTGCCACGCCAGTTACTGTGTCCCTCATTACCAACGCACAAGTCATATTGCCCTAATCACTGCCACACCAGTCATACTGTCCCTAATCATCACCACACCAGTTACAGTGTCCCTGATCACTATCACACCAGTGCAGTGTCCCTGATCACTATCACACTAGTCTTGCCTCTGCCTGCCACCGGTACTTACCCTGGCCTGTTTATTGACCATGTTTCTGCCTGCTATCTGGACCGATCCTTTGCCTGTTCTAACCATGTCCTTGCCTGTGTCCTGAACTGACACATCTGCACATCCCACTGGCCATATTCCTGGCAGACACCAGGCCAGTGGACATGAAATTCCTGGGGGCAGCCATGTACCAGTAGGCTAGGCTTGCTTGACTTATAGAAACTGGTACTGCTATAGGTGACACTACAGTACTTTATATTCCCTGACCATTTGTACAGAGGTGACCATTACTGTACACTGTATAGTAAAATGTGTGTTGGGGTGTAATTCTAAGTATGTACATGCTGAGTGTAAGAGAAATATTATTAAATTGACAACTAAGGTCAATCGCTCATTCACAGATGATTTGGACTCAACCGCTCAGCCCGGTGCAAGCGCAACGTTGCCTGCAGGGTGACATCACATATAGCTCTGCTCCAATGCAGATTTCTACCTGATGAAGCCTTAATGGTGAAATGTGCATTGGAGTAGAGCTATATATGACATCACCCCGCAGACAGATTTGCACTCATATCATACTAAGCAGTGGAGGCCAAACTAACTGTGAATGAGCGATTATCCTTAGTGCTGGGAGACAACATGTGACATTGGGCTCTATTCACAAAAGCCTTTGAGGGCAAGGATAAGAAGCAAGGTGGTTGTCAGGTGTCCACATTCCTTTAAGCAGCACACCTTGCTGGATGATTTCGCTGAAGCAGAAATGCTCTCTGAATTTCATCTAAGGACCAATGCTTTTCTTTGGGGATTCGAGACATTTTCTGCAGTCCACCACACTGGGTAGTTATGTCATACCACCCATGACCAAGTTGCTGGCTGTTCTGCACTTTCTGGGAAAACCCTCTTATCAGATGGTAGTGGGAGAGGTGGTATGGATATTACAGTCATCTTTCTCCCATTTACTTGGATTCCAATGTCATGGGTCTCATAGACTGCACCCATGTGCCTATTTTTTCCCCTCTTATAAAGATCACATTTATCGTGACAGGAAGAGGTTCCACTCCCTAAACATACAGGTTGTCTGCTATGCAAATATGTTTATCAGAAATGTGGTCACTGGCTTCCCAGGATCTGTCCACGATGCCTGAATACGACAATTATATCTCTACCACCATTTTGACACTAACAATAACTGGAGGCTGGATTCCTGGTAAGACACTTTTTATTATCAAATTTGTCTTATTGCATGGCACATACATGGAAGTGTATGTTCATATGTTATACTCCCGTGTTTACTCCTCACACCTTGCACACAAAATATACACAGCAGATTTTTAGCCTTGCCTGTTCAATAAAATAGCTAAACCAGATCCTCAACCCGGTGTGACTATTTCCAACCAAAGCCACATTACATATGGCCTAAGTCCTTTACATTACAATCATGTTCAGTAATGAAATTCAAAATGTAGGGAAGCAAGTTCCTGTTATTGCTCACTCATCATTATATACTATTGTTGTTAAAGAAATGGCGTTTTCAAACTGTATTGCAGGTGAATCTGGCTATTCGTGTCTGCCCTGCCTGCTAACAACACTCATGAGGTGCTCAACATCTTCAGAATCTCACTACAATGAAGAAATTACGAATTTGTGTCAATGAGCAGACCTTTGGGGTCCTTAAAAGCAGGTTCCACTGTATCTCACTAACTGGTGGTTTTCTGCGCTATAGCCCTGAAAAAGTTGGTAACATGTTTTTGACCTGCTGCATCCTTCAGAACTTGCTCCTGGATATTGAGTTTCATAACACTGATGAGGATCCTATTCCACCAATCCCTGAATCCAATCACGATGAGCATGACCATCAAGTCCAACAGCGTTTCATACAAAGCTATTTTTAAGGGTATGCATTAAATCTTACTTTGTAAATCTTACCAGGTCGTTGTCAGGGCTGGGTTCAGCCCTGTGCTGGCAGCTCAGCTAATTGCCAGCTCCCATCTCTCCACAGTGATCCACCTGTTGATGATCCTGCTTTGCAGCTGCCTACTTAAAGCCTTCCAGATCATTTGCTCTTTATCTTCGCCTGTGTTAACATCACAAAAGACTTTCTCCTGCATTCCTGTTGAAGACCTGCTTGATTAACGTTCCCCCTGGCTACAGATCCTGCTTGCTGTACTACTACCTTTATTGCTGGCTCTTGGATATTGGCTTGGCCGACTACCCGATCCAATTACTGAACTTTGACTATGTTTTGACTATGCTTACTCTGTTTACCTTTTTATTTTTATAATTAAACAAGTGTGATTTAAATGTACTTCTGTCTCGGTCTGATTCATGGTTTCTGACAGTAGTTTTCTCTGTTTTTAATGAAAAAGATTGTTGTTGTTACAAAGGAACACAGGAAGTGGCCCCAGGCTGTCTGTAACCCTCTCGCATCAACACAAACTGCTTGTTTCAAAAGCTTGTGTGGAAGCTCTGAGCCCTTGCTTGAACATGTGACATGTATTGGCAATACATTAATTTTACACCAAGATCTTTAGTGATACAGTATCTTAGGCAAATATTTACACCACACAAAATCATTGTTTACAAAAACCTTCATTAAAACAAAGAAACAAAAATATAAAGCCAATATGTTGGCCAGCGATAACTTGGGCCCTCTTGTAATCCTTATGAATTAGATTCAAAAGAGCCAGAGACGGGTCAGGAAGTAGATCATCATGTAGTAAGGTGGAGGCCATTTGAAATATTACTACCCCAAATTGTTGCACAATCGGACAGGACCACCAAATGTGTTCATGAGTACCCCTCACCCCACATCCCCCGGAAACATACTGATAGATAGGATGGCAGAAATTTAGAGATCCTTGCGGGAACTAGGTACCATTGCATGAGAACTTTGTAAATTGGCCTCCAGGGCTACCACATTTTGAGAGGAGGATTTTGTACAAGCCCATATATTTGCCCAATCCTCATTATCCAATGTTATCTGAAGGTCTTTGGACCACTATGCAGCATAGAGGGGAAGGTCAGTAGAAGAAGTAGTGAGATGCTTATAGATACGTGAAATAATACCAGGGGCATGTGGGTCAGAGTTACAAATGCTTAGATAGAAAGACAATTCATCCAGGGAGGGGCAATCGCCGATCACTGTTTGGACCAAATGAGATATTTGTAAGTGACGGAAATACTCAATAGAGGGGAGTTTAGCTTGAGTCTGAAGGTCTGGGAAGGATTTGAGGGAAGTAGTAGAAACAAGATCGCACACTCGGTGTAGCCCAGCCTGGGTCCAAAGTCGAAAAGAGCCAAGTTCAGTAAAAGCAGGATAAAAAAGTGGGTGGCCTATAAAAGAGAGTAATGGAGCATGGGGAGATACCATCCGGAACCGACCACATAGGCTATCCCATAACTTGAGTGAGTGGTGTGTGACCGGGTTATGTACAGGGCCACGTATTAGTGGGGGTAACCACAGTAAATTAGATACTATCAGTGGGAAGAGATCAACAGCTTCCAGGCTGACCCATATTGGGATTTCAGAAGAGGCATGAAATAAAGTGATTTGGGCCAACTGAGCAGCCTGGTAGTAATGAGCAAAATTAGGGAATCCCAAGCCTCCACTGAGTTTATTTCGGAGAAGGATAGATCTAGGTACTCTGGGCTTTATAGGACCCCAAACATATTTAAAGACCTGGGTCTGAACGATTCGGTGGAAATAGAAAGGGACAGTAATCGGGAGAACTCTATAAAGATATCAAAGTTTGGGAAGCAGGGACATCTTGACGGCTGCAACACGTCCTAACCATAGCGGTTTCCATGTATCCAATAGGGCAGATAGATGCGATAACATAGGGAGATAATTGGACCTATAAAGAGACGCTGGGTCACTGGTTAGTTTTATACCTAAATACGATAGGGACGTAGAGGACTAAGAGAAAGGATAATATTCTTGTATATGGGCAACCTCCTGGGGAGGGAGAGACACATTGAGAGCCTTAGATTTGGATTTATTAACTTCTAAACCCGAAATAATTGCAAATTTTTCCAAGATTTGTATGAAAGTTGGCAGGGTTAGACGAGGAGAAGATATAAATAGAAGCGCGTCATCCGCAAACAAACAGATTTTATGGGAGGTAGAGGCAATCTCCAAGCCTCTAACGTCAGGGCTAGCCGCTAAGGGTTCGATCGCCAAAGTGAAGAGTAAAGGGGACAGGGGACACCCCTGCCTAATGCCTCTTTCTATCTGAAAACTATCAGAGCGAAACCCAGACTATTTAACGTAGGCCTGTGGTTGTTTATATAGGGAGCTCACCCACTGCAAAAAATACGGACCAAATCCCCAACGAGTAAGTACGAAATTTAAATAAGGCCAGGAAACCGTATCAAATGCCTTTCTGGTATAAAAAAACAATAGGTGTATTGGGATCTTACGAGTTCTGGCTATGTGTTGTAACAGGACAACCCTTCTAATGTTGTCGCTAGCCTGTCGACGTGATATAAAACCCACCTGGTCCTTATGTATTAGTCCACCAATAATGGGGTTGAGGCGCAAGGCCATAATTTTAGCCAGGAGTTAAATGTCAAGATTAAGTAAAGAGATGGGCCTAAAATTGGACCAGAGGGAGTTATCCACGTTGGGTTTAGGAATCATAGCTATTATAGCTGTCAAAGTGTCTCAACCGAAAGAGTGTTGCTGAAGTAAGGTGTTAAAAGAATTAGCAAGAAGCAGGGTAAGAATACCAGCAATTTTTTTTAAATAAGTACCCGAGAGCCCATCAGGACCTGGTCGCTTATGAGATTTAAGGGTTTTGATAGCTAAAATGACCTCTTCCGTTGTGATGGGTCTCTCAAAGAGCTCACGGTTAGAGTCAGATAATGTGGGTAAAGGAATATCCCGGAACAACGATTCGGTAGCGGAGGGGGAAAAGGAGGATTGAGCTTTGTACAGCTCCTGCAACCGCTTCCGAAATTCCGACAAAACCTTAACAGGATTACTAGTGTATGTGTTTTTATCTATCTGAAGCCTGATAGAAACATGGTTCCGGTCTGGACAATGAAGATGCATGGCCAGGAAAGTGTCTGCTTTATTAGCCTTTGTGTAGATAGTGTGATTCGATCTGCGGATGGCCTTATCAGCCGATTCAGCCAGCAGCAGATCAAACTCCGTCTTCGACTTCTCCATAGCTATCCTATGTGATTCAGTAGGGAGGACTGAAATTGAAGAAAACATTGATGGAAATCCTGTTCCAAATTGGCCAACCAGAGTTTCTTATCACGATTTAGGTGAGTAGAAACAGAGATACAAATACCTCTGATCACAGGCTTGTGCACCTCCCAGAGAAGAACAGGAGAAATTTCAGGTGTAGAGTTGTATCTCAGGTAATCTGCGAGGGCAATTTGAATATCAAGGCAGTAGGACTGATTTGTAAGGTGGGCCTCATTTATACACCAAGTACGGTCTCTGGAGAGAGGGATCAAGGAGGATATAGTAGTAAGTACTGCACAGTGGTCCGACCATGAGATAGGCTGGATAACAGAATTAAGCAATATAGGGGAGGATGCAACTGAGACAAAGATATGATCATTAATGGAAAAGGATTTGTGAGGGTATGAGTAAAATGTATAATTTTTCTTTGTCAGATTGCACTCCCGCCAAGTATCAAGCAAAGAGGCTTATTGAAGAAGTTTCCGGAAACGTATAGAGGGGGGTATTGATCAGGGGCAAAAGGGGATTTGTCTAAGTGTGCATGTAGCACTAAGTTAGAGTCGCCCCACAAGATCAGTGTACCTTTACAATGGGAGCGTAGGACTTGGAACAAATGTGAAAAAAAGGGATTTGGATTATTATTTGGGGCATAATAGGAAACTAGGGTGGTTTCAAAATCCTGAAGCAGGCCCACGTGAATGATGTAACGGCCTTTAAGGTCTTTAATTTCGGATAGGACTGAAAAGGGGAGGGTATGATGTAGGGCAATTAAAACCCCACATTTTTTTGTAGGAGCAGAAGCAGTGAATACCGGGGGATAGCGAGAACTAAAGAATTTAGGGGTTGCACGATCCGAGAAGTGGGTTTCCTGAAGGGCAACTATACCTGCCTTTAACGTAGAAAACGTTTGAAAAGCTTTGACCCTCTTGTTAGGTGAGTTGAGACCCTTAACATTCAATGAGAGTACGTTCAAGGGGGCCATTTAGGGAGGTATGGGGGAATATCCAAGGATGCCCCTGAGGACATGCGATCCAGCCGACCTGGAAAAAAAAGAAAGAGAGAGAGAACAGAATAGAGTGTAGAGAGAGAACAGAA
Source organism: Rana kukunoris (assembly GCA_029574335.1). Taxonomy (NCBI): domain Eukaryota; kingdom Metazoa; phylum Chordata; class Amphibia; order Anura; family Ranidae; genus Rana; species Rana kukunoris. Next base: position 182,959,976 of record CM056051.1, read on the forward strand.
GGCAAGAGAAACATTGTAGGGCAAACAAATGGCCATAGGGAGGGAGAAGAGTCAAACTCTGTCGCCCGACCAGATAGCACACCGACACACCAGCCAGCCAGCTAGCCCATGGGTGGGTGTACCGTAGAAAGGGGGAGCAATGACAGCTCCACGCCACTAACGGGATATAGCAAATTCACTAGTAAGGAAACAGTTTGTAAGAATTGACTGGCTACAAAAAGAGCCAGTGAGCGGTAAATAGGAAAAAAAAAAAGAAAAAAAAAATTTTTTTTTGACAAGCATAACCAATAACGTCAGCCAAGTATGTCACATTATATGGGGGAAACCTGAGATGAGGGGTTTGGGAATGAAGTAACCAAAAAAGGAAAAAGCAAATGCTGAGGGATAAGGGAGGGAGGGAGGGAAAGGTAACACTGGGACTATGGGGAAAAAGGGAGGGGTATGGAGAGCAGGAATAAGGGACGGGAAAGGAAAGGAGGGGAAGGAGGGGGTGGGGGGAAAGGGTTAGGGGGGAGAGGAAGAAAGTGAGACGAAATAAAAACCAAAATAATGTGAAGATATAAAATGTATAACTATCCCCCCTAAGTATCACGGACCATAGCAGGTAACCACTACTACAGTGCGTGATATCCACAGTGAAGTGCCCACGAGCATCCAAGATGGTCGCAAGTGAATGATAAAACCAACAACATATAAAAAGCACTTAAATAAAGTAAATAAGGGAGAGGATGAATGATTAGACACAAACTGTCTGAAGCAACAGTATAAAATGAAGATCAATGAAATATAAACAGATCAAAAACATTAGCAATAAAATATAAAACTGAACCTGGGCAACCCCTAGAAGTGGTAAGGGGATGCATCGGACTCCCTTACACAAGGGGGAAGACTTAAGGCCAACAGTCCCTGGGTGCCTTGATTGAAGAACCGTCGGTGAATACAGCAAAGGATGCCGGAAGAATCAAGCGAAGAAATTCGGTTTGGTACTGTGGGAACAAGAAAAAAAAGGAAGAAACCTGCAGTAACAATGGTAGTCAAACACACTCAGCAAGGTGAGTGCAGTTGGCGATCAGACACACCATCCCAAGGTAGACGAGCAGGGGTCCCCTTGCGAACAGAGGACAGAACCAGCTGGGATCTCTTCGGGGTAGCTGCATACGGATGAGCAGCGGTGCGAGCTGGAGTGTGGGGTAATGTAGTCTCTGACAGCTGAGCCGGGACGGCAAGGTGGAGAGATTCTAGGAGGCGTTGGAGAGATTCCGGTGATGTACAGGAGTGTTGCTGGCCTTGGTAGGAAAATTGCAGGGCAAAAGGGAATCGCTGTATACTTCAATTGATGTTGCACAAGAATTTGTAATTGGGGCTTAATCGCACGTCTTTTAGCAATTGTGAGAGGAGCCAGGTCAGAGAAGAGCTGGTAGTTATGACCCTGGAACTGGAGAGCATCCTTATTGCGAGCAGCAGCAAGTAGTTGTTCCTTTGTGCGGAAAAAGTGTAATTTAACAATGATGTCACGCGGGGGACCATCTTGCTGGCGGCGGGTGACGGCCCAATGTATCCTATCGAATTCCAACCATTCGATCGGTATGGAGGATGTTGAAAGCTCCTGGAATAGGGCCGAAGAAAAGGATTGTAGGTCATCCACAGTCTCAGGTATGCCGCGAATGTGTAAGTTAGACCTGCGAGAACAGTTTTCGGCGTCCTCTAAACGTGAGAGGAGAGCAGCATTCTCCTCCCGGAGAGCTGCCTGATCCTGGGCCTGTTCCTGGAGGGTAAGCTCAATGTCATCTACTCCAGATCTGCAGTGCGCTGGCCTAACTCCCTGATCTCACGAGACAGCCTATTGGTAATCTGATCGGAGGTAGTTTTTAGGGCCTTTTGCAACATGGCTTCCATGTACATAAAAAAGTCAGTCTGGGACATACCTGACGGCGGTAGAGAAGGGGAACCGATAGTATGGATTCAGCTCTATCATCCTCTTCACTATCTGCATGCAGAGATCTGTCCGGGGAGGCGGCAAGTTGTTTAGCCAGGGCCTTCGCCGCCATCTTGGAAGAGGCGCGGGCCAGGGCTTCCTTAATCGGTTTAGGCTTTGTTTTGCCTTGGTGATCGGTCAGAACCATCCGGGGTCATGCAGTACTCGTTCCGGAGGTGGTTGTTTGAAAAACCGGGGTTGCCCAATGGTTCAGGAGGCTAGTGAGGTCCCGATGTAGTGGCGGGGAGTTCGGAGCTCTAAAGGAACACGTCCTCCATCGTGAGCCTCGCGCATGCTCCCCCCTATACAGACACTTTTTTATACCAGCATCTGGCTTTATGGGCAATTAGGTATGGCGCCAACAACTGGTCGATGAGATCCATCCCTCCCATGTTAAGATTTTATTCAAGGACAGAAAGGGGTTTCTTCACAACACCAGTTGCCATAGGAATTTGGATTGTCATATCTGCGTGAAGGGAGGACAGTTAATAAAAACATTCAGTGAATCCCTCCACTTCACTGCTAACAAATTATTACATTTCAAGCATGTTCTCTCTCTCTGTTGGGATTCTACAAGCTGTTGGGGGAAGCCCCAGTGATTAGACTGCGCGGTGCCACAAGAACCAATTCCACAATCAAAAAGGTGACTAAAAAGTGGCACGCTTGTGTAATAATTGTCTACATACAAGTGCCACCCCTTTCTGAATAAGGGTGACACCAAGTCCCACACAATCTTACCAGTGCTTCCTATGTAGTCTGGGCAGTTCTCAGGCTCCACATGACTATCTCTTCCCTCGTAAACCATAAAACTAAAATGTGTATAGCCTGTTGCCCTGTCACAGAGCTTATACATCTTGACCTCATATCTGGCACTCTTGCTGTGAAGATACTGTTTGACAGACAAGCGGCCAGAAAACTTCATCAGGGACTCATCAATGCAGACAACTTGATATGAAGTAAACAAGGCTGCAAACTGTTGGTTGCAGTGGTTTACAAGGGGCCAAATTTTGTGAAGCCGATCGCATCCAGGGTCACCCCGAGGACGACAGAGTTCATTGTCATTGAAATGCATGACCCACAAGATCTGCTCGTATTGTGTCCTGGTCATGGAGGCAGAGAACATGGGCATATGGTGAATTGGGTCAGTGGACCAATATGACCACAAATCACTTTTTTTAACTATGGTCAGAAAGGTCTTTAATTTTTAAACTGTAATAGGTATCCAATCTCAGGCTAGGGTCAACTGGGGATTAGAGGCGATGTATTGACCAGCATACAAATTGCTTTGGTCCAAAACAGTTCTATAGAGATCTTCCATGAAAAAACAGCAAATAAAAATCAAGTGTCATAAAATCAACTGTTTCCACCTGAATTCCAGGTTGGCCAGTGAATGGGGGAAGTATAAGTGCTGCAGAAGTGGTGGGCTTCCAATTCGGATTGGCAAATGCAGCAGGAAGGGCACTATAGGCTCAACAGGCCTGTCTTTGTCTTCTTGGTGGCTGCAGTACGCTACTTGTACTAGCCACCTAACCAGCTTGCACTTATGGGACTCACCACGTCACCAAGTGTTGCTGCAGTGCTGGATGTGCGACCACAGACAGGGGCAACACAGACCCTAAATGATGCTAAAACCTAACTGATATCACCTGCTGGATGATCAGGGGGTTAAACCTTTATTTAGGTAATATACGGCAGGTACCCTGACGCTATAAAAAATAACTAACTAACCAGGGTCACCCATGACACTAATACAGTGATCACTGGTGACAGGGGGTGATCAAGGGGTAAACCTTTATTAGGGGGGTTCCTAGACCTTTCTGGGCCTACTACTAAGTACCCTAACACTAATTAGTGTCACAAATGACACCAGTACAGTGATCAAAGAAAAATATGATCACTGCACTGGGGAACACAGTGACAGGGGGTGAATGGGTTAACTTGGGAGTAGATCGGAGGGTGATTGGGGGGTGACAAGTGTGCCCATGTGTACTGTGTCAGTGTAGTGTTGGTGCAACTTACTCTGAGATGTCTTCTCTCCTCTCTCTGGAATGGAAACGAGTTCCACAAGGGGAGATTACATCACTTCCTCTGCCTGTGTTTACACTTACACAGGCAGGGGAAGGATTTTGTTCGCCAGAACTGATCACCAGGTCCAGGCCAGAAATCATTGGCCTGGGCCTGGAGACTGATCAGTTCTGAAGCGAATCCGATCATTGCAGCCGCTGTAAGGTAACATCACATCGCCCATGCAGGCCAACTTGCCGCTGTTGAACTGTGTCGGCTGCTCTAAAACTGGTTAAACCCCTGTATAACCTTAATTTTGTTCACAACCTCACAATTGTGGATTATCTAGTGTCTAGTGTAAATATTTTTCTGTCCAGTTTTTCTTTTTGCAAGATCACTGAGTCTTGTTTTGGTGCATTTTGGTCCAATGGCTGTCCATTTGTTTTAAATTGGTACATTAACATAAGTTAACACATGATATAATATGCCTTAGCTATGTGATTAAGTGCGCTTATAATTCATAACAGTATCACATACCATAAAGTCATAGTACATAGATAACAACGTTTCCTCATTAATAGGTGAAAATGTTATGAATAATTTCAGGTAGATAAATAAATAAACAAAAAAAAGGGCCATAAACAGTTCATGAATAATCAATCAAATAATATAATCGTAGTAATATACAGATATCATGATAGGGCCAGATTCAGGTAGAGTTAGGCTGGCGGATCAATTGATCCGCCAGCCTAACTGTCACTTTAAGCCGGCGTTTTTGTTTTCTGTAACCAGAAAACAAGAAACGCCGGGTTGGAGTTCCGATGCGATCGGCGCAATTGAATTTCGTCATCGCATCGTTACTTCAACTTAAAAATGGCGCCGGGGGCGTTCCCGCCGATTTACGCTCAAAAAATATGTTAATGAGCGGGAATCGGCAATTCACGATCTTTTTCGGGCGTGACGCAGTGACTTTACGACGTTTCCGGAAGCGATACGCGGCGTATAGATAAAGCAGCCCCCTAGTGGAGTATCCTATGTTAAGTATAGGCGTCGTCATCGTGTCGGAAAACAAACAAATCGCGTCGCTTGCGTAAAACATTCATGAATGGAGATGTGACGTCATTGACGTTCACTGACAGAATTTGGAGCATGCGCACTGGGATGCATTGACACTCGACGCATGCGCAGTACGTTCGCCGCGGGATCGCGCTTAGTTTGAATACTACACGCCCCGTACCCGCCCAATTTGAATTCCGCCGGCTCATTTGCGATGCGCTGCCGCAACTTTAGGAGCAAGTGCTTCATGAATAACAGCACTTGCTCCTAAAATTTCGGCAGAGTAACGTAAATGAGAAGCGTTACTCCAGAGCAAAGATGCTCTGATCTACCTGAATCTGGCCCATAAAGTCCATGCAAATATCTTCCAAAAAGTGCAAAGGGCAAAACAAAATAGGTAAATGCTTTTCCACGTGCTTACTCCTCCACAGATCGTTCAGTGTGAATAGGACCCCTGAGAGACCACCTGCTTCAGTCAGCAAGAACCACCATGCTTCCGAACAGCTTACGCCAAGGATTAACAGCACGCAACATTGGATTAACTCATGAACTCTTAAATGCAACCAAACATAGTGTAATACTGCCAAATTATACAGCTTCATTGCATAGTTGAATAGGTACTTACACCATGAACATAGAAATACACATTCAGAGAAAGCTACGCCACACTTTTTGAAATCGGTAATGATGATTGTCAGGGGATTGGAGCAACCTGACTATGCTCATTGGTGGTAAAACGCGTTGGGTGGGGCCTAGCCAGTGATTATATCATGCCTGCCAGTTCTGAGAAGTGCATTCTTTGCATGTGTTCATTGTGTAAGTATCTGATCATCTGTGCAACAAAGCAGTATAATTTGGCAGTATCACACTATATTTAGCTGCATTTATTATTTTTGGAGTATGAGGTAATCCAATGTGGCGTGCTGTTAACCCTTGGTGTAAGCTGGTCAGAAGTCTGGTGGTTCTTACTGACTGAATCATGCAGTCTCCCAGGGGTTTTATTCACACTGAGAGCTTACTGATCTCAATTATAATTGGAGATCAACAATATTTAGTAAGAGGCTTTGCGATTTGTCGGGAAGGAAGCATGTGATGAAGTGCTTACCTGTTTTCCTTTGCACTTTTGGTAGATACTTGCAAGGACTTTATCATAAGAATTGTATATTACCAGGCAACGCAAGTATTGAACACTCCACTGTTTTTTTAGGTAAATATATTTCTAAAGGTGCTGCTGACATAACATTTTTACCACATGTCAGCATTCAGGAACCTATGCAATTCATATATACAAAGAAATCAAAACAAATAGGTTCAGAACATACGTTATGTGTGATAAAATGTAATGACACAGGGAAAAGGCATTGAACACATGAAGAAAGTGAGGTGTAAAAAGGCATGGAAAGATACCAGTTGAAATCTCATCAGTAATTATCAGTAATTAGAAAGCAATTCTGACCCTTATCAGTGCAAATTAATATCAACTGGTTCAGTCTCAACTGATGGCCTATAGGTGTCTCATTACCAAAGTGTCACACAAGAAACCTCTCATAATGGGTAAAAGCAATGAACTCTCTCATGCCCTTTACAACCTTATTGTTGCAAAACATACTAAAGGCATTGGTTACAGAAAGATTTCTAAACTTCTGAATGTTCCAGTGAGCACTGTTGGGGGCCATAATCCGGAAGTGGAAAGAGCATCATTTCACCATAAACCGGCCAGGACCAGGTGCTCCTCGCAAGATTTCTGACAGAGGAGTGAAAAAAAATAACAGAGGAGTTGAGAGTTGTCCAATAACCACTTGTGGAGAGCTTCAGAAAGTGAAACAATAACAATAACAATAAATAATGCACTCAACCACCATAGCCAGTATGCAAGCTCATCACGCAACACTCCATTGCTGAAAAAAATAATGTTGAAGCTTGTTTAACAACATTTATACAAGCCTGTGAAATGCCAGGAGAATATTGTCTGGTCAGATGAGACTAAAATTTAACTTTTTGGATGCCATAATACACACCATGTTTGGAGGTCAAATAGCACTGCACACCACCCCCAAAAACACCATACCACATTGAAGTTTGGAGGTGGAAACATCATAATGTGGGGCTGTTTTTCAGCATACTGTACTGGCAAATTTAATTTCACTGAAGGAAGGATGAATGGAAAAATGTACCAAGACATTCTTCTGCTGCCATCTACCAGGATGATGAAGATGAATTGAGGGTGGACATTTCAGTAAAGACAATAATCCCAAACACAAAGTCAAGGAAATTCTCAATTGTTTTTTAAAGAAAGAAAATAAAGCTGCCATGGTCCAGCCAATCACCTGACTTGAATCTAATCGAAAATCTATGGAAAAAACTAAAGATCAGAGTTCATAGAAGAGGCCCACGGAACCTTCAAGTTTTGTGGAAGAATGGTTCAAAATCACACCCGAGCAATGCATGCGACTAGTTTCTCTATACAGGAGGTGTCTTAAAGCATTACCAGCAAAGGATTTTGTATGAAGTATTAAATGCATTTCAGTTAGTGTGTTTAATACTTTTTTTTTTAAGTTTATTTTTGTGCGTGTACTCGAGAGAGGAGCCGGACTGCAGGAGTTGGGAGTAGGCAGACCTCCCCCAGAGGCAATCTGCCATCTTTCTCCAGTTTAATACTTTTTCCCTGTGTCATTCCATTTTATTACGCATAACCTAATTTCTGAGCATATTTGTTTTGGCTTCTATATATATATATATATATATATATATATATATATATATATATACATATATATAGTGGCCTGCTCCTGTTGAACAGGCACTGCTTTAAATTTAGAGGGGGTCTGAGTTGTTAATTGACTCAGGCATATGTAATTATGGGCAATTTAGCCTCTGTTCCAGTCATGGCTGTGCTGGGAGTAACCACCATTGTTTGCCCGAGGGTGTTATTACCATCCCAGGCCAACGGTGGCAGCAGCAGAGTCAGGGTGTATTGGGTGTCTCCCTCAGCAGCGAATCAGGGGAGCGGTTGTCCCGCTGTGCATGCTGGGGGGTATTTAAGGGACAGACGCCATTGGACCTGGGACGACGGTCTGGTGCCAATGAACCAGAATGCAAAGTCTCGCCGCATTCACCAAATGCATGGCCAGGGATCTAAAGTATTCAGGTCTGGTTAAGTGTGTATGATGCAGGAGGAATTGTGCCAGGATATAGTCTAGTGTATAAGTAGAAACATGCAAGATAATCTCGTGCACCTCTTTCCAAAATTCAATAGTTATTTTAGCCCCTGTATTTATGTTATTTGATTGATTATTCATGAATTGTTGATGGCATGTATTTTTATTTATTTATTTATCTATAATTGTCCATGACATGCTCACCTATTAATGGGGAACCTTTGATATCTATTCACCAACACTTTATGGTATGTGATGCTATTAACCACTGCAGACCTCAAATTTTCCACTCGCCTACTCGCATTTTGCGAGTGGAAAATGAGGTCTGGCGAGGAGCTTGGCTGCCTGGGAGAGGGAGGGCGAGCACCGCTGGCGGCCATTGTTGATCAGGAGCTGTTCTCCCAGCGATCGCCTGTGACAGAGAGCATTGAGGTAGAGGAGGGCCGCGGTATAGCCCGCTGTAATATCATAACATTAAACTTTTCTCTGCCCTGCTCGTTCTCACACACAGCCCCACCTCCTCCTAACCCTGCGCCTGTATGACAGAACGCATCCCAGCATTGGACGCACATTCTGTATATTACAGGCGCGGGGTTAGGAAGAGGTGGGGCTGTGTGTGAGAACGAGCAGGGCAGAGAAAAGTTTAACGTTATGCTCAGGGTGCTATTGTTAGGCATCCAGGGCATGAACAGGTAAGGCATACTGTATGTTGGTGGATGCCCCCGGTCCTAACCCCGCAAATGCTCGTATTTTTTTTCCATTCCTGTATTGCTTCAGGAAGCCGCTCCTGTCCCCGCCTGTCTGACCTGGGTAGTACAGAGCCAAGTGAATCGTTCCAGATCTCCATACTCTTCAGCTCTGTGTTCTTGGCGCCGTTGTAAGTTCCGCTGTGTTGGGGGAAAAAAACGGCACACGCAGCACATCTAGCACAGATGTGGCAGCTGCACCCTGCGAGGCTCTTTTGAAAAGGTGAGAGAGGGCAGTGGAGGAAAGTGGGGGAATTTGCAGAGAGGCAGCTGTGTGGAGGTTAGAGGTGTAGTGCAAAAGTGACAGCTGGGGGAGTGGGGAGATTTGTTAAAAGGTAAGAGCTGTGAGAACTGTGAAAAAAGAGAGGGGGTTTGTGAAGCATAAGGGGGATTTACAAAGAATAGGGGGCATTTCTGAAGCGTGGAGGGGGGAATTTCTGAAGCATGGAGGGGGGAATTTATAAAGACTGGAGGAAGTTTCTAAAGTGTGGAGGGAGGAATTTCTGAAGAATGGGGAATTTGTGAAGAATGGGGAATGGGGAATTTGTGAAGAATGGGGAATTTGTGAAGAATGGGGGAATTTGTGAAGAATAGGGGAATTTGTGAAGCATGGAGGGGAGTTTATAAAGAATGGGGGGGGGGTGAGAGCGAACAGAGCAGAGGAAAGTTTAATGTAAGCTGTTACAGTGGGCTATACTGCTCGGTGATCCCGCAGCTCACCTCTTTCTCCTGTCATTATCTGCCCACCAATGTTGGGCACAGTGAGGCTGCAATGTTGGGCACAGGTGAGGCTGTACTGAGGGGAACTGATAAAGTTGTTAATATTTATTTTTGTAACTTAATTCTGCATAAAACATTTCAGTGTAATTTCAGGAGATAATTTATGAGGGCGTGATTAGCGACAGAATTAGGGGCAGGGTATGGTAGGGGTTGGGCGGGGGAAACTGGTGGCGAGTAACCCTTGAGGCCTGGCTAGTGGCTCAAGACTTGAAATTTTGAGCCCTGAACTACTGGAAGCGCATCCACTCACATAGCTATCTTTGATTTGTATTAAGACAATTAGAGTGCTGCATTCCATCTTTTGTGAATTCCCATTAAGCGCAAAAACATTTAATTAAATATAACATGCGTTAACATAGCATAAAAATATAATAATAATAGTAATAATTGATATTATTATTATTATTATTATTATCACCATCATTTTTATTATTGCAATTATTATTTTTCAGATAAATAAAAGTAAATATTTTACCTATAATAAATTTTTTTTATATTTATGAAAGGTCTCATATAATGATTGTGATGAGAGGCAGCATAAATGAAAATGGAAATTGTAAGGTGAGTACCTAGATTTATACTAACTGATCATGTGCACTCAAATCATAATGCCTAAAAACTCCCTGCTGAAAGCTATTGTGCATTTTGTACAAGAAGAACCATCGCTAAGTACCAATTGAGATGATGCTGTATACTTGCCATTTTTAAAGGACATTTCATGCCACTTGATTATGTTAACTAGAAATGTTTGAAATTTGAGCAGAACTACACTGAAATGGCACAGTAGTTATGTGTTAAAGAGATGGAGTTCTGCATCTAATGACAATCACTTCTTGAAGACCGTTTTATCTAAATCTGTCATAGAAATGTTGGTGAATTCAAATATGGTACTCAAGTGTCCTATTTACAGGGGATGCTAAAAAACATGAATTCATATTCAGTTATAGAGGAGGAGGAATCATCAATTCTATCTGGACATGCCATTATTGTAAAATGCCAAGCTTATGTCAGAGCGCATGAATAATTCCAAGCAAAAAAAAAAAAGAACCATTTTTTATTAAATAGTATAATTCAGTGGAATTGCAAATGAAATAAATGTAAATTATATTAGAAATCTGAGAATATATATGTTTATATTTAATTCGTTTTATTAAATCTGGATTTATATTATTATTGTTTAATTTTAATTGCTTACAAATATTGAAATATTGATTTACCTTTTAATACAAAATACCAAGACAGAGAAGATATAGAAATGTGTTTTAGGAATATATATTGTGGTTTCCACACTTCCAATTACTACATATAAGCTAAGACTAGCAACTGTGATATCTAATAATACGGCTGTGTGTGTATTTATAGATCTATAATTCTATATATATTTACAGTATCTCACAAACGTGAGAACACCCCTCACATTTTTGTAAATATTTTATTATATCTTTTCATGTGACAACATTGAAGCATATACACTTTGCTACAATGTAAAGTAGTGAGTGTAACAGCTTGTATAACAGTGTAAATTTGCTGTCCCCTCAAAATAACTCAACACACAGCCATTAATGTCTAAACTGCTGGCAACAAAAGTGAGTACACCCTTAAGTGAAAATTTCCAAATTGGGCCCAAAGTGTCAATATTTTGTTTGGCCACCATTATTTTCCAGCACTGCCTTCACCAGAGCTTCACAGGTTGCCACTGGAGACCTCTTCCACACCTCCATGATGACATCATGGAGCTGGTAGATGTTAGAGACCTTATGCTCCTCCCTCTTCCATTTGAGGATGAGAAGAGTACACAAACCTCCATTTGAGGATGCCCTACAGATGCTCCATAGGGTTTCGGTCTGGAGACATGCTTGGCTAGTCCATCACCTTTACCCTCAGCTTCTTTTGAAAGGCAGTGGTCATCCTGGAGGTGTGTTTGGGGTCAATGTCATGTTGGAATATTGACCTACAGCACAGTCTCTGACGGGAGGGGATCATGCTCTGCTTCAGTATGTCACAGTACATGTTGGCATTCATGGTTTCTTCAATTAACTGCAGCCCCAGGTGAGGAGTACAAAGACAAGTGTCTCTTGCCTACAGTCAAGCATGGTGGTGGAAGTGTCATGGTTTGAGGCTGAATCAGTGCTGCCGGGACTGGGGAGCTACAGTTCATTGACAGAACCATGAATTCAGACATGTACTGTGACATACTTAAGCAGAGCATGATCCCCTCCCTTCTGGACCACAGGGCAGTATTGCAACATGATAACTACCCCAAACATACCTCCAAGAGGACCACTGCCTTGCTAAAAAAGCTGAGGGTAAAGGTGATGGACTGGCCAAGCATGTCTCCAGACCTAAACCCCATTGCGCATCTGTGGGGCATCCTTAAATGGAAGGTGGAGGAGCTCAAGGTCTCTAACATCCACCAGCTCTGTGATGTTGTCATGGAGGTGTGGAAGAGGACTCCAGTGGCAACCTGTGATGCTCTGGTGAACTCCATGCCCAAGAGGATTAAGGCAGTGCTGGAAAATAACGGTGGCCACACAAAATATTAAAGCTTTGGGCCCAATTTGGACATTTTCACTTAGAGATGTATTCACTTTTGTTGCCAGCAATTGAGACATTCATTTTAAAAAATCTGAGGGGTGTACTCACTTTTTTTTAAATACTATATATATATATATATATATATATATATATATATATATATATATATATATATATATATAGGACAGGATTGATTCTGGTTATTTCCCTGACACGATACTTTCAATGCAGTGGATGCGGTGGATGGCAGACGGCATTCTATACTGATTAGTGATAACACACAGTTTAATTATTCAACCAGATACCTGTTACAATTTGTGTGTGTAGGTGTGGTTTTAAGGGGGCGGTCGCCTTGAATAAACTGTTAAAACTGTATCACGCTATGTGGAGCTTTTTTTTACATGACTAAACCATCCTGGGCGATGAGCTGTTTGAGATAACAGGACCAAACTGGAGACATCTGGTGTGTTCAAGGCTTTTGAATTACATTCCTTTAGTGAGTGTGAACCCCAAGGGTATGTTTAACGTGGTATGGACTCTGGGTCATGGTATTTGCCTATCAATCATTAAGTAGAATCCTTTACTTACAGTATCAATTGAATTGTCTCATCACTTATCAACATACTACTGATTTCTCATATGTCTTTACATGTGAATGCTGGTCATACTTCATTTAATTGATTGCTCCAATAAAATAAAGAGGACACTGCTTTGTATCCTCTATTTTTTATTCAAAGAAGTCTCTTCTACTGACATTGAAGGGATCAGCGACCCTGACCTGAAATTTTGGGTTAAAACTTGTCAATGATTCACTGCCCCTATATAAGCTTACTTTTAATATTTGAAAGAGGAATAAAACAAAAAATATGTGGCAAATGGCTAGCTAGTCCCCTGACCCTCTCCCCTATACTGCTATAAATGAAGATCACACTGTGAATTTTGTATTGCACTACTACCCTGAACTTTGATATGTTTATGATATGTGGAACTGTAGTACCGCCATTCCAAGATGGATACCCATACCAGATGTATGTTGCACTGCCTAGTCTATTTTCTGTATGTATGTTTGTTAGAAAAAAAAAACAATAAAGAATATCTTAAAAAAGTAGTATTGTATAAGAAGATAGCGAAGAAAGTGATGTCAATATCTGTGAGCAACTGTGCTTCATAAATTCTGACACTAGCGATGATGAGTTCTTGGGGTTCCCAAAAAATGAGCGAGAAGAGTACTCAAACCTTAAAATCTCTCCTCATTTGTTAATGACAGTAATGATGTTTCTTAATGCCATTTTTGACTGTTTTTGACTTAACATGGTTGAAATATTATTCTGTTATATTTTATTAAACATTTTAGTACACCATTTGGTTCAGAATCCTTTTTTTTTTCTTGTCTTCCTCCTCTAAAACCTAGGTGCGTCTTATGGTCAGGTGTGTCTTATGGAGCTTAAAATACGGTAAATTGTACCAATTACAAAATAGGAATCTATTGTATAGTAAATATCCAATCCCTTATCATTACCAGTGTTTAAATAATTGGATATTCTTAAATAGCATTGTATATGAATAGTATACTCATTTTAATGCTCCTTGCCGTTGTGCCCCCCCTCCCCCAACCATATTCTGCCAGCAGTGGAAGGTGTGCACAAGTAAGGCATAACATGCTTGTAATGTCTTACTCAAATTAATTATTATGTATATGAGTCTTAAGGTACACAAAAAGATGATATCTTCGATCATGTCAGTTTAATGTTAGTAACAGTAATCATTTTTTTTTTTACAACACCTAAATTTAATGCCATATTTTCCAATAAAAGAATATAGTGGTATTTCATGAATGACATCAAAGCATTTTGGATGCAGCACATGTCTAGTTGTTTAACGATTTGTATAAATTATAATGATGATATCTTACCTATAATTGCATGTTACATGTTTTCATGGGCCCATAATGGAGGTTTTCATGTTGTGAAAACATATTGCTATCTGATAAAATCACAAATATTTAATCTGTCAATGAACAAGTAGTACCTAACTAATTTTCAGATATTTGACTCAAATCGTTATCGATTTGAATCAAATTTTGTTCACTCAAAACGAAAAAAAAAATTGAAAAATTAATTATTCTAATATAACAAATGAAACCAAATATTTTTTTTTTTAACTTAACAAATCCATCCAAAATGAAATGAAACATATTTTTTTTATAAAAACATAAAAAAGTGATGGCAAAATAAAGACTGTAGTCCACCGAGTCTGCCCATTTTTTTAATATGTTTTTTTTGTAGTATAGATCTATGTTTGTCCCAAGCATGTTTGAAGTTATTTACCCTTAACTATCTCACTACCTCTTCTGAAAGTCTATTCTAAGCATCAACTACCCTTTCAGTACAAAAAAAATACTACTTTCTAAGATTAGTTTTGAAATTTCCTCTAGTTAGTTTGAAGTTTTGGTTTCATATTGAAAAAACTGCCCTGCTTAACCTTATTCACCCCCTTGTATGTAAAGGTTTCATTCATGTTTGCTCTATGTCTTGTTTCCTCCAGACTGTACATATTAAGTTCCTGAAGTTATCCCTCAAACCTTTTACAATTTTTGTTACCTGTCTCTGGACTTGTTCTATCTTATCAATATCTTTTTGTAAGTGAGGTCTTCAGAACTGAACATGCTGGATTTTATTTACTAAAGCTAGAGAGGGCAAAATCGGGCTCACTTCTGCATAGAAACCAGTCAGCTTCCAGGCTTTATTGCCAAGGCTTAATTGAACAAGCTGGGGTTAGATGCTGGCTGGTTTTTATGCAGAAGTGAGCCTGATTTTGCACTGAACAGCTTTAGTAAAATAAACCCCAGTATTCTAAATTAGGTCATACTAAAGATCTAAATAAGGGAATGAGGACCTCCTTCCTCTTGCTGGTGATCCCTCTAGTGATGCATCTTTGAATTCTATTTTCTTTTTCCTCTGCCTGTCACACTCTTTGATCATCTTGCAATCATCTGAAATAAGTACCCACAAATCTTTTTCCTCTGTATTGCTGGCTAACACTGTACATTTAGAAAAATGGAACTGCCATTTTCACTACTTTGACCAATCTTCCAGCAATGCCAAATCATGTTTTCCGTTACAGACAACTCCAGGGATATTAACCCTATTGTATCACGCCTTTGTATCATCAGCAAAAAAAGACATACCTTGCCCAACAAACCTTTAGTTATATCAGTTACATATACAGTAGAATAAATAGAACACGTGTCTACTTTGCAATCATTCAGATCTGTTTTCTCATCTCTTGTTTCTGATTTGCAAAGATCTATTACTGTGTTTTGACATATATTGCCACAACGGTGTGCCCATAAATGACTGCACTATTATTAGAACTGAGATTAAGCCATTATGCTAAAAAGTACCGTAATTATTAATGAAGTATTCTCCTCGCCCCAAAAAAAAGTTGTGTCCAAATTGCAAATTGAGGCCAACATAATTTGCAAAATAGTGTCTGTGTGAATTATATTGAAGATAAATGAAAATCATGGTTAACAAATTGAAAATGCCTACTAAGTTGTAAAAAAAAATACCCAAAGAAATCCCCAAGTGAATATGTTCATTTTTACTAACACGGCATATGTTTATGCAAACTATGATAAATACTTATTCGGTAACACTGATAAATTTCATAAGCGTTTAATTGTGACAACTTTATATCAATCATATATAAACATTTGGGAATTTAAATATTTAGATTAACATGCAACATTATATCTTCCTTATGTTATCAATCTCAAGAGAACTTGTTAACCAATACATTTTCACTTTTGCAATAATGAAAATTAGGAGTCAGCATTTAATCAAACATTTTTAAAGTTACTGTATTTTCTATGCACTTTATTGAACAATTTAAAATTTGTATCAATACACATTTATAATTTTTTTAACCACTCGAGCTTCGGAGAGATTTTACCCCCATTATGACCAGGCCATTTTTTTGCTGATCAGCACTGTGCTTTTTTAACTGCCAATTGTGTTGTCATGCAACACTGTAGACAAACTAAATGTATACCCTTTTTTTCAGCTCTCTTTTGGCGGTATTTGGACACTGCAGTTTTTTTTATTTTTTGATATGTAAACGAAAAAAAAATGAAAAAAAAAATATTTTCTACTTTCTGTTAACACACATTTTAATAAAATCAAAGCTTTTTCTACATTTAGGCCAAAATGTATTCTGCTACATGTCTATGGTTAATATATATATATATATATATATATATATATATATATATATATATATATATATATATAATAAGTGTATATTTATTAGTTTGTGTGAAAGTGATAGTGTCTACAAACTATGGTATACATATTGAAAATTGATTATATACCGTACTTATCGGCGTATAACATGCACAAGCGTATAGCACACACCTTAATTTTAAGAGGGAAGTTTCAGGAAAAAAACTAAAATTTTAAATAAAGAACTGTGAAGCAAAATAAGGGTCAGTGCCCATCAATGCATCTTTATCAGTGTCCATCTGCAGCCTCACCATTGCCCATCATTGCAGCCTCACCAGTGTCCATCGGCAGCCACGCTATTTCCCATCAATTAAAGGAACACTAAAGGTTTGTTTTTTATTAGATCAATTGATTGCTGTAGGCTAAAGCATTTAAATATCACTTACCTCGTTTTTCCTTTTGACCTCTAAAATACATTAATTCAGGTTTGAAAATGCCATTTCCTGTGTCTCCTCTTCTTGCTTTGCACCAGCACCTGACCTGTTTTGCATGGTGGAAAGCAACATGTGCTCACCCCCTCCCTATGACTACAGCCCTGCATGAAGATGCTCTCTTATCCCTCACAGGCATGGAGGCTAAGCCTAATGGGAACTGTAGTTCCCATTAGGCCGTGATGTAGCAAGAATGAATGTACACCGCAAACCAGGAAGTCAGTGAGAATAACGATTCAGGAGTGATGGAGGTGAATAAAACAGCTCGATTTCAACAGGTATCAAACTAGTTATAATGCAAAACATTACTTTTTACTTTATCAGCTACTGTCAGACTTTAATTTAAGAGGAAAATATTTTTGTCTTTACAACCCCTTTAAGCCTTATTAGTGCCTATCTTCAGCCTCACCAGTGCCCATATGCAGCCTTGTATTGCCCATTGTTGCAGCCTGCTCAGTGCCCATCTGCAGCCTCACCAGTGCCCATTAATGCTGCCTGCTCAATGCCAGATTAGACAGAGCTGGAGCTCCTGTGTATTTAGCTCAGCTCAGTCACAACCAGTCCCGCCTCTTGGCCCACCTTTTATGATGGACATAACACCAGTCCAATCCTGGGACATGTGACGTCAATACTAGGAGCCATCTATACCATGTTTATATATATATATATATATATATATATATATATATATATATATATATATATATATATATATATATATATACATACATACATACATACACAGTTGTGCTCATAAGTTTACACATACCCTGGCAGAATTTATGATTTCTTTTTTCAGAGAATATAAATGATAAAACAAAAACTTTTCTTTCACTCATGGTTAGTGTTTAGCTGAAGCTATTTATTATCAAACAACTGTGCTTTCTCTTTTTAAATCATAATCACAACACAAACTACCCAAATGACACTGATCAAAAGTTTACATACCCTGGTGATTTTAGCCTGATAACATGTACTAGGGATGAGCCGAACACCCCTCGGTTTGGTTCGCAGCAGAACAGGCGAACAGGCAAAAAATGTGTTCAAACACGCGAACACCTATAAAGTCTATGGGACACGAACATGAAAAATCAAAAGTGCTAATTTTAAAGGTTAATATACACGTTATTGTCATAAAAAGTGTTTGGGGACCTGGGCCCTGCCCCAGGGGACATGTATCAATGCAAAAAAAAGTTTCAAAAATTGAATTTTTTTTCGGAAGCATTTATTTTAAAACGTATTTAAATTTTTTTTATTTATTTTTGCATTGACACATATCCCCTGGGGCCAGACCCAGCAGTGTTCAATCTCTAATCAAGAAGTGGAAAAAAAAGATTCTTTCTAAACCAAACCACGGTCAGGTAGACCAACTAACGTTTCAACCACAATTACCAGGAAAATTATTCGGGATGCAAAGAAAAACCCACAAATAACTTCAGGTGAAATACAGGGCTCTCTGAATACATGTGGTGTGGCTGTTTCAAGATAAACAATAAGGAGGCACTTGAAGAAAGATGGGCTGCATGGTCGAGTTGCCAGAAGGAAGCTATTACTACGCAAATGCCACAAAGTATCCCATATTTCAGTATGTCAAACAGCACAGAGACAAGCCTCAAACCTTCTGACACAATGTAATTTGGAGTGATGAGGCCAAAATGTAGCGTTTTAGCCACAACCATAAAAGCTACATTTGGACAGGAGTCAACAAGGCCTATAAGGGATGGAGGTGGATCACTGATGTTTTGAGGATGTGTGAGGTACAAAGTCACAGGAAATTTGGTCAAAATTGCTGGCAAGATGAATGCAGTATGTTATCAAAAAATACTGGAGGAACATTTGCATTTATCAGCCAGGAAGCTGTGCATGGAATGTACTTGGACATTTCAACATGACAATGATCCAAAACACAAGGTCAAGTCTATGTGTCATTGGCTACAGCAGAATAAAGTGAATGTTCTGGAGTGACCGTCTCAGTTTCCTGACCTCAATATCATTGAGCCACTCTGGGAAGATCTCAAATGTGCAGTTCATGCAAGACAGCCCAATAACTTACAGGAATTGGATGATTTTTACCAAGAGGAATGGACAGCTTTACCATCTGAGAAGATAAAGAGCACAAAAGATTTCAAGCTGTCATTGATGTTAAAGGGGTCAATACACAGTATTAAGAACTGGGGTATGTAAACTTTTGATCAGGGTAATTTGGGTCGTTTCTGTTGCCATTATGATTTAAAAAAAAGTAAACACAGGTAATTTATAATAAATGGCTCTATTTCAAATTAAAACTGCAACATGTTTTACAAAGCTCAAATCATAGCCTGAATAGTAGGATAGGGAGATGAGTCTTGTGTTTAATGTAAAAAGGAAAAAATAAATAGATGCATATTCGCTTTAGGTATCACATTGTTGTTAATATAACACTATTGTTTACTTGTGGGATCTTCAAACCAATGCCTCGTCTGATCCATATTTGTTTAAGGACAACCTATATCTGTTATAGTAAGGGCATAACATTTTCTTCAAAAAAGTTGAGACAACGGAGCGGCAAGGGTATTTCCTGTGTACAAAGGGCCAGATTCAGATACAATTACATTGGCGCAGAGTATCAGAGATACACTACGCTGCCGTATTTTACCAGGCTGTACGACGAATCCTGGTAGATTTTGTCCCTTACGGTACGGCGGCGTAGTGTATTTCTCGCCGCGTAATCGAAATATGCGATTAGGGGGCGTGAAGCATTTAAATTAGTCGCGTCCCAGTGGCGATCGAACTGCGCATGCTCCGTTCAGAAATTTCCCGCCGTGCATTGCGTGAAATAACGTCAATACGTCATTCGTTGTTTAAGTAGCGTCGTTTACGGACATTCCTATTCCCGGACGTTTTACGTCAAAAATAAAAAAAGACGTCGGAAAACGTTGAGATTCGACGCGGGAACGACACCCATACTTAACATGGGCTGTCTAATATTAGACCAGCAAAAAGCTGTTATAGTTTTATGCAGCAAAAAGATGACTAAAGATGCTGTAAGAGATTGCGATAGACGTTCGTAATTTCGTGGATAGTCGGCAAAAGCTCATTTGCATACCCTGACGCGGAAAGCGACGGGAACTCCACCCAGCGGCCGCAATTTTATTGCAGCGTAGATCCGAAGGCGTACGAACACGTAAAACAGTCGGATTGAAGCCCGCAGCCGTAATTTCATGGTTTGAGGTTTCAGAGTAGTGAAAAAACGTGCGTAATTCGAAAGTACTCCAGTCTAACGCGAGATAGACAGGAGTAATCGCTCTGTGAATCTAGCCCAAAGTGTTTAATGATTACATATAAATTGAAGATAGGCCTAAAAATGGAATTTGATCTCAAGATTCACACCCAGTACATAATACTTGTTTTAATTCATTTGGTAATAGAAGTACCATTAAATGTAGTCAATACTTGGTAAGCAGCGGGGGAAGAAGTACCAAAATTGCTGATAAAATATTGCCTCCAAACCTGAATCAAATACTCTATGTAAGTAGCCCCAATACACCCTGACAAATGTTTTTTATGCATCCAAAGCAAGGCACATCAACAATATACATTTAGTGATATCACAGCCTAACACTTTTTACCAAAAACCTATTTGTCTGGCTGAACAAATAAATGCAAAACATTCACCAACATATTTGATATGAATTTGGTGTATATTTGTTGTTCAATGTTTTTATTGTCAAACCTTGAAAAAGACAGAACAGATATATAGTTAAGTCAGCATGTGCAATGACAAAAAAAATACATTTTAATCATAGAGAATGTTAAGTGAAGATCTGGGTAAACCAGTCGAGAATAATATGACATCTCAGAGAAAGGTCAAGTGTAGAAATGGTGAGAAAATGAAAAGAGGAGATGTTCCAGACCACGATAACCTGCCTCTAACAGGAGTTCTGTTCAATGTTAGAGGGAGTACCATGGTTCATCGGTTTTTATACCCAGGCGTTTCAAATCTTTTCATATAGCTTTTTTTTTATCATTCAAAATCCTTGCTTTTCATGTGTCATGATCCAGGAAATTTTAGCTTTGTCAGAGTAAGAGACATTTTCAGGCTCTGGCAGTGGAGGTTTTCAATTTGAGTAGTATAAAAAAAAGATTAGCCTCTGGGTGTTGCCATACAAAGTTTAGCTTCTGTAATTAATTTATCAGGTATTCTGATATTTGAGAATATATTTAAGCCATTGAGAGTGTTTATCCAAGTATCATAACACTCCCAGCATCACAAATGGTGTTACTGTGAATATTGTTCTACTTCAAAGGCCTTGCCATTGTTTTGTTTCCTTATGAAATCTTACATGGGTTATAAATAAAAAACCCTATTTAGATCCTTCAATCAGGCTGTGCCACATCAACATTTGCTAGATGTAGTGACTAATTAGGGAGCATTATATTAGACAATGTACAAAATCAAGAGAGGACATATTGAATTGGTACCAAGCTGTGATCTCTCTTTATAGTGGGACACAAAAACACTCAATATGACCAGGCCTGAATCAGAGAAGTAAACTGGATTCACACTTGTACAGCATGGTACATTGTATTGTAAATATGCCTGTGTGTGTGTGTAATTTGTAAGAGAGAGTTGAAAGCACTTTTTTTTTTTAGGTGCACACCATTTTATTTACTTTTATTAACTTTTATCTGTCCAGACTATACCACTAGGTGGTGGTTGCACTACAGGCACTTTTTTTTTTTGTTCCAAACAATTTTATTTTAGTAATGAAAACACAGGGGTACATTAGTCACAGCAGTGCATTACAAAGCTCTTGAACAGAGGTTAACAGTTGAGGAACACATATAGATGAAAAGCATAAAACCTTAAACATCAATTCAGCAGAACAAAAGTATAGAACACAGGTCATGGGTGGCTCTCCTGGCCTGGTAGTGGGTTGAAGCGATACTGATAAAAAAGGGACCATCGTGCACATACCCAACCCCCGCCCACCCCTATAGGGAACATAACTGTAGGCGGGAGGGTATACTGGAAGATCTAAAATAGGTGTAGGTCAGCTTGGTCCCGGCAGTTGTAGTGTCCAATCCATCCGGGTTGAGACCCGTGTCTATACTGCTACCGTTTGGCAAAGGGGGCCAACTAACCCACTGAACCGTGGGGTTTCGTAACCAGCCATGCCATCTGAACATTATTTTATCAAACAAAAGCATTGTAGCTCCTGCCTAAGGTGTAGGCAGGAGAAAGGGGAGATGGATAAAAAAAAGGGGGGGAAGAGGGGGTGGGGAAGTTCGGGGACAGTCAGTCTGTTGTCTGCGTAGGTGGGTCAAGGAGCGACAATGCGGGGGGAGGGGGGGTGTCGGAGGAGGTCGATCTGGAGCTCATGGGTACTACAGGCACTTTTGACACCAGCCTGTCCAGCTGCACATGTCATGTCAGAGAGGGTATTCAACACAGTGGGGTGAATTTGCAACTGAGAAGCTGCATTTTAATACCCTTGGTTAAAGGTGCGCTTTTTTGAGTGTATAGTGTTTTTCATATTTTGAGGGGTTTCAATTGATTCAGTGAGGTGCTGGTTAAATAAAGGAAACTCTTGACCAGAATGTATTTAGTACATTCCTAATGTAAACTTGGTTGTGCTCAGTCCCCATTTTTAATAGGACCGCCAACAAGCATATTTAAATCTAGAAATCAACATTATAGTATAATATATTCCATGGAAAAGCACCCAAATTTTGTATTGGGAGCATATACCCCAACCAAAATCTATGGGCAGTTATTTATATCACACAACATTAATATTTTATTTATTGTTAGGTCGGGGTACATAGTTGGTGAGGTTGAAAAAAGACACCAGACAATCCAGTTCAACCTATGTTATATCACATAACATTATTAGTATTGGGTATTGACCTTTAGTGTCAGAGATAGACTCCCGCAATATTTAGGGCAGAACACGCTAAGTATATGTGTTGAAAATCTCTGTGCGTGCATTTAGGAGTGGTATGCAGGTGGAAATTATTTTATTTTGCACATATAATATCAGCATGGGTATTGCGTCCTTGTCACCATAGAGAAAACACTTGGCTGGGTTGTTTAACCCTTGGGAATTTATAGATATCATTTTGAATCCCATGGCTCAAGGAAAGCAGGAAAATAAATCAAGTCACCCTTGCTGGGGGTGAAGGTTGGTGCAATGACTCTATGTTGTCTATATCTATACTCTGTATTGAAGGGGAGTCCAAATGTCACAAACAACCATGGATTCAATTCTAATATATAACGCTGGATCCAAGGCAGGTATTGAGCAAAGGGATACATGGTTATAGGAAAGACTGAACATCTCCCAGACACATCTTCCCAAACTGGGAAGCAAAGTGAAAAAACTATAGTGAACTTGAAAGTTAGTAAAAAGAGGGTCCTGAAAGAGTTCTCACAGCTTTCACAAACCAGAGAAGGAACATAATGCTCTAGTGGGCGGGGATCTGAAAGTCACAAGATTCTAAGGTAGTCGCTCATGATCCCCTGTGTGCTATTGCTTTGGAGATTGTTGCTCCGGTACTTTATGACACTCTGGGGCCATGCGGCAAGTGAGGAGTGGGTCAGGGGTGATATCTCAGCTGCAAAGCCTTCCTCCAACTTCGAGATCGTTTTAGTCATCCTGTTGTGCATGATATTTAGCTTGGCAGGATATTTCCAACGATGCAGGATCATGTGGTTGCACAGAGCCTTGGTAATAGTGAGAAGGTTGCTATGCAGCTGAAGAGTATGCTTGGAGAGGTAAGGTAAAAGCTGTAGTTTCAAGAATTGCTCAGGACGTTTTTCTAATCTATGGAATGCCATAAGCAGTTTTTCCTTGACTTAGTAATAGTAATGACTAAGGATGGGAGATAATCGGCTTTAGAGGCCCAATTGATTCAATTGGTAAATAAATCTGAGGTAAGTGATGGTAGGACAGAAAGGAAAAGATCCCTTGCAATTGCGGTAGTTGAGCTTGTTGGTCTGATTCCAGAATACCGTCTATTTTCAGATTGTTGTGACGGGATCTATTCTGTAAGGCCGCGTACACACGATCAAATCTATCTGCTGGAAACGGTCGGTCCGACCGTCCCAGCAGATAGATTTGATCGTGTGTACGGGCGAGCCGACGGATTTGGCCAGCCGACAGATTTGAAAGCATGCTTTCAAATCTGTCGAGTGGGAACCCGTCGGCCCGATATGTCTGCTGGCACATGCCCCAATGGATTTGACGCATGCACGGAAGTAATTCACTTCCTGGTGCGGTGACGTGGCGGCATCAACGTCACTGCCAAGTCACCGACACGTCAGCGCGCCGTCTGCCGGCGGGGATTTTGGTTTGATCGTGTGTACACGATCAAACCAATACATCCCAGCAGACAGATTTGTTCAAATCTGTCTGCCCGTGTGTACGGGGCCTAAGACGGCGACTTAAAATTTTAACCATGTCAATTCCTCAGCTTGAGTGAAATGTTGATCAGCAAACGACTTATCCACAATATGATCCACTCTATCCTTCAGGTCCTGAATATCAGCTTGTACTTAAGGAAACAATGATTTCATATGGTGTTGTAGCAATGCCCTTAGGGATGTTAACATGCTTTAAGCATAGTGTCAGACACTGAGAGATATGAGGTGGAGATTGTTGCAAAGGGGACCTCAGGTGGCTAGGATGCATGTGGCTCTGAGTCCTGAGTGCTCACCTCCATATCCAAGGATCCTGTGGTGCCATTAATGGAGTACCTGCATGGTCTACACTTAGTCAGGATTCTAGTAGATGGAGTAGATGCTCAAAAAGTGGTGTGTTAGGCACAGAGCAAGGCTGGCCTTCCCCCTGTGTCATCCTGATACCTGCAGTGCGGCCCAAGGCTGCTCCAGGTGTCTGCTGAAAGCTGCTACCAGTGCCATTTTACTGGAGTACAGCAGGGAGCATTAGGAAGAAGCCATCTCACTTGCTAGGCTGCGGTGGGTCCCAGCATCTGCAGAACATACATGAGGTTCACCGGAGGTATGTGGTGATCCCCACCGGCCAAGCAGAGCTTCACTATCCAGCCATTAACCCTCCTAGCGGTATTCCCGAGTGTGGCTTGGGGTGAGATTTCTGTGCTGCGATCGGTAACACCGAGCTACACTCGGGTTTGCCTCGTTGTATGCAGAAAGAGGTGACTTACCTTTTCCCTGCGATCCAGCGATGTATCCCCGCAGTGCACAGCGGCCAGATGTCCGCCCGATGCACTGTGTTCCTCTGATTCCCTTCCCTGCGAGCGTCGCCATGCAGGGGGGCGGAACGAGGGGGGGACGGCACGAAATTCAAATAGTATAAGTAGAAACAATATAAAACACACTGATACTTTTGGATTAAAATTAAAAATAATAATATACAGTGACCTTTGATTGCCCCCCAGTGCTTTCTCCAGTGCCCTGTCTGCAGATTTACTGTACCAGTGTCTATAAACTGCACAGCGATCATGGCAAAGTGCGCCTCTACCTCAGAATCGCTATGCAACCTGCTGAAAAACAGCGGCAGCGATACGGAATCACTTGCGGAGGAGCTGAGTGACAGCGTTGCTTGGGAAAGTTCGTCATCAGATGCAGAAAGTGATATGAGCGATGATCCTGCAACGGTGCCCAGCGATGTGCGGACTTGGTGCACAATTGATTGCAGTGCGGAGCACGTAGCACCCCCACGATTTACATTTACAGGAACACCTGGGATAAAAGTGGACGTTGAGGATGACAATCCCTTGGAATACCTCCAACTTTTTTTGACCGCTGCAGTGATCGTCAAAATTGTTTTGAAGATTAATCGATACCAAGAACAACAAGCTGCTACCCATGAGCGATTTTCAAGGTGCAGAAAATGGGAGCCTGTAACCAGCGACGAAATGTGGAAGTTCCTTGGCCTCATCATTTTACAGGGAGTGGTGGGGAAACCCCTGCAAAAGTGATATTGGACAACCAATAAATTATTGCCCACACCTTTTTTTGGAACCGTCATGTGAGGCCGCGTACACACGTACGAGAACCTCGACGGGCCAAACACATCGTTCCGCCCGTCGAGGTTCTCGCCCGGCCGTCGAAATCGTCGACCAAGCCGTCGGGAAAGGCGCCGAGCCATGGTTCTCGATGGGCCATCGAGCAAATAGAGAACCTGCTCTCTATTTTGGCTCGACGGCTTGCTCGACGGGACGCTCGGCGAAAACGTACACACGACCGAGTATCTCGGCAGAATATGGATCCCAACGAGCTTCTCGCTGGATTCTGCCGAGGTTCTCGGTCGTGTGTACAGATTTTCATTGATCATGAAGTATTTGCACTTTGAAAATAATGAGGACTTTGATGAGCGTTCTCATCCAGCTCCAAAGCTGAAAATTTTTTGGGAGATTTGGGAGATTTACCAGCTTATTTGGCAGAACTTCCAGCGGACCTATATTCCTGAGAAAGACATTACCATTGATGAAAGTCTCATGGCCTACAAAGGTAGGCTCAGCTGGATACAGTTCATCGTATCAAATCGCGCTCGCTTTGGCATAAAATCATTTATGCTGTGTGAATCCAGCTCTGGATATATCTGGAACTCGATTCAGAGGTTTTGGGATGGCAACCGCTTCGGTTCTTTCCTTGATAGAGTCCTTGCTGAACCAGGGCTACTGTGTCACTACAGATAATTTTTATACCTTCCCAGAACTGTACGAGTTTCTTATCCTAAAAAACACGCTTATGGGACCGTGAGACCTAACCGGCGTGACATGCCGCCAGCATTTGCCAGCAAAAAGCTTGGGAAAGGAGAAGTTGCTGCATGGCAAAAAGGGAAAATGTTGGCACTGAAGTGGCGGGACAAAAAAGACATTTCCCTTATGAGCACATTCTATAACACCTTGACCGTCATGGTGCATACCAAAGGTGGAAAGGATGTTCTGAAGCCACAGGTTGTGTTAGACTACAACCACACAATGGGAGGTGTGGACAGGGCTGACCAGGCCATGACATTTTGGAACATTGCCTCTGGAATTCCATCATCCTGATGAAAAAAAAAAGTGACAGGTCTATGGTCTATGCAGACTTTATGTGGAAGGTGGCAGAACAGATCTTTCTGAAGCACCAAACGCCAACGGCGGTAAACCAATCTGGACGTCGGCTGCTGATGAAATACAATCTTTAGTAGAATCATAGAAAGACTGAGCCAATCTTGACCAAGCAAAACAAAAAAATATAAAAATGGTAGACAAAGGTATCAAATACAACAGACCCATGGAAGCGTAAGACAATTGTACATAAATTGTGTACCATGTAGACAGCTTATAAAAGAAACAACTGAAATCAATATTCAGTTATCATATTTTATGAAGATGTGGATGACAAGAATCCCAACTGTCTGTCCTAAAACAAAAACAATAGGAAATCTCGGGAGATACATATAATTACACAGGAACGCAGTATAATGCCGCGTACACACGGTCGTATTTTGCGATGAAAAAAAACATTGTTTTTTAAAACGTCATTTAAATTGATCGTGTGTGGGCAAAACGTAGTTTTTTGTCTTCAAAAAAACGACCAAAAAAAAAAAATCCAACATGCTTGAATTTTTTGTGTCGTTTTTCAAAAAGTCGTTTTTTGTTTCACAAAAAGTCACCGTGTGTAGCAAAAACATCGTTTAAAATGACGTTTTTCAACCCGCGCATGCCCAGAAGCTAGTTATGAAGCGAGCT
This sequence comes from Rana kukunoris, assembly GCA_029574335.1. Classification (NCBI taxonomy): domain Eukaryota; kingdom Metazoa; phylum Chordata; class Amphibia; order Anura; family Ranidae; genus Rana; species Rana kukunoris. The sequence goes on from CM056051.1 coordinate 182,987,648, forward strand.
TCAATGGAAAAGAGTGGTGAACGTAACCTCGCTTTTTGTGAAAAAAAAACGATGGTGTGTATGCAACATCGTCTTTGAAAAGTGACGTTTCAAAAACGTCGTTTTTTACTTCACAGAAAACGTCGTTTTTTTTCATCACAAAAAATGATCGTGTGTACGCGGCATTAGAATCATGGGTCCCATTTGACATAAAAAAGGGGTCGGTCTTGCAATCATGAAGTTTATGAAATATCTTTTCCATTAACATGATATTGTCTACACTTGATATAACCTGTGAAAATGGTACCACTGTCCCTTTCCAGTTTAAGGCAATTACCCATTGCATAGCCACACAGATGGTATGAACCAGTCTCACAAAATGACTAGGAAGGATGTTAGTGAATAAGAGACGATTCTTGCACACCAATACCAATATATTCACTAAGGAGAACACTTCTCGCCATGTGGAAGTTATTTTCTCACAATCCCAAAAATACAAGAAAGAAAAGAGCCTGGAAGGGGACAACTACAGAAACAAGAGGGGCTTGTGAAAAGTTTCAAGGCAGTCTCACAGAAATGTATAGATTTAATGTATATTTTTTTTAGGATCTTATGAAGATGTTTTAGAGGATCTCTGGTCATGTGATCGTGTGCAATACAGCCTGTTTGGTAAATAAATGGACATAAATAATGGAAGGGTCCTAAAGACATAAAGTAATTTAGAGAGGATGGGCATTTTAATAGCCAGAACTCTACCTAATAAGGAAAAGTGGAAAAAGGACCAGGTTCTCTGGCAGCTAAAAAAACAAGAGAGATGCAGAGCTAAAGTGTATGCACCCCAGATCTATGTCCGGGGATGATATACTCAATAAAAAGTGCTGTATAAAGTGCTGAATACATATAAATTCAAGGAACGATCCTAGAAGTGAAACAATATGAAAAATGCAAGATAATATAGCAACGTGCTGTGTGCAGTGCTATGAGCATATATATACAGGGTGATTTCAAAGTGACTCCTTATTTAAAAAATCGTATAACTTATTTTTTACAAAAAATGAATATGAGAAAAACACACATAACTTGGAGTTTTATTTAAAATTCGATATGTGCACCAGCATTCGCCTGCAGCTTCTAAAGCTGCTTCGCAAGAACACTTGTGGGATGGCAGAAATAACTTCTCGTAGTCGCCTTTCAAGTTCTTCTAAAGTTTTTGGTTTCATAGATTAAACTTGTTCCTTAAACCAACCCCAAAGAAAAAAGTTGCAGGGTATTAAATCAGATCTTCTGGCTGGCCACTCATGTAGTCCATGTCGACCCAACCATCTCCAAGGAAAATTCAACATTCAACAAAATGTGGAGGAGCACCATCTTACATACAAATCAAGTCTTCAATATTCTCCCAGGTATTGACAACTTGGCAGATTTCATCTTGCAGCATAGTAAGATACCTTTCGGCATTCATGGCATTGCGAAAGCCAAAAGGACCGACAATTCTATCTGAAGTCAAGTCATAGTTTTAGGAACATACATTAGAGAATTGAGAAAAAAATAACTTTATATAAAAAAAATATATAAATAGTTTCAAATAGGGAGTTTTCAATCACCCTATTTACAAAGAATAATCCTTAAAAAAAAACGAAAAAAAAAAAAAAAAACCTTCAAAGTGATGCAACAACACAGACAAAATATGCAGACATATGATGGTCAAAGAAAATTTCACATGAAATTATTTATATGGAAGAACTTTGTTTTAAATTCTGAAGGCATGAGTGACCACGTAAGAGTCCCTGAAATAAAAAGTTCAATATGTTGTGTTCAGTCCCTTAAAGATGATCACAGGGTGCTGAAATTCGCAAGGTGTGGTATTGAAGCTGAAACATGCAGACGGATATTCACACACATCACCCAGGAGTGTGCATCCAACACCAGGGGTAGGGGATGGGTACTCTTACCCTAAGCTGTGGACACAAACACCAGCAGTGGTGGGTCAAACAGTCATGAACCACCGTCAGGAACTCGATATCTGACCAGAACTGCTGCAGAGGAGTTGGCATGTGCATACATCTGCATCCATATAGCCCAGGATGATGCAAGGACCTGGACTTCAGTGGCAATGTTCCTGATAGAGGTGATACTTCTTACATCCGGGAAGCAACATGGATCATAGGAAAAAAAGAAGGCCTCCACATAGTGCAGATGAATCCAACGTTTAAAAATGTATTCAAGATATATAAAACAGTACAGACATTGCATCAGATGTGTACAAATCGTGAAGGTATAAAAATAACAAGTGTGGTGTGTAGAGCTGAGCAGACTATGTACCCAACAAGGTGACGCCCACCTGTCCGGGGAGTTCAGTATTGTCATGTGATTAGGATGAGCAGTCTGGGATTGGACACATCACAACAGGGCAACCCGGCCTATGTAATGGTAAGCCAATCAACGGCTGCTCCGAAGACACATGACCCGTATCAAATGACCGGGAAGTGTAATCTCTGTCGATCTCCCATGTAGCTAGGCAACAGAGACAGCTAACTCACAATGCCAGTCAAACATGCATATCCATTTACATGACAGGCATCATAGCTCAGGGATCGCCGATAACCCAGCTTTCCAAGACGTCTTCCATATGGCAACTGTCTCAAGCAACTGTCTAGGTTTTTAGATAGGTGGGGGGTAGTTACAAACAAACAATGTTTAAAATGTTTAAAAAGTAATAGGGATTGCAATAACCAACATTTAATTTGAATAGAGGACTGAATAACACTTTAGCTTTTTTAAACACAGGAAGTGATAAAAGCTCCCCATAGCACAATGCATTTATATTAGTTGAATGATTATAAGCCCATTCAGGTTTTTTTTCACTGTGTCCCATTGTGGGGATTTCCTTACCTCCTTTTTGTCATAGAGACAGGAAATGAAGAACTCTCGTAGGGGAGACAAAAACAGCAATGCAAACCTCACAAGAGTTCCAACCCTTTCCAACTATATAAAAAGTTCTTGCCAAAGTATCTCTTTAATAATAGTTTATTGACAGCTTAATATTTGATAATTGAATAAAATATTATATATACAAAATATCTAAATGATGTAATTGTATTAACATTGTCTTCAGTGAAACATAATAGATGAACAGAGCAAACTGTTACAAGGCTGCTTCTTGACCATGGTGTTCTGTGGTTACATAATGATATAACACCAACTTTGCACAGTCAGTAGAGAATAGATCTAGGGTTCTTCACTTTGGACAATTCCTCGGCATTAGCACAATGAATACATCAAATATATGAACAGTGACTTAATCCTTGTAAGTAGAAATACTAGAAATCCTGCAAGCTCTGCGGAGGATGTCAAAACCTGCTGATATCTAACAGAGTCAGCTCCAAGTTTGTATATCCCAGTCCACTCTACCTTTCCATCAGCTAGTGCATATGGAAATAGAAAACTAGCTCTCTAATTAATCAAAGTCAGATCTGCCTGAACGCCTGGAGTTGCTGCTGATCCTCGTACCAGCTTCTCTCATGTTCTCTCTCTCTGTTTTTACCTTGAAAACTTCTGCTCTGAGCTGGGAATGCCTGAAGGGCTTGCACGGTAAGTCAATGTGAAATTATCTCAGCAGGAAGAAGTTGCTTTTCAGCTTAAATGATTTAAGGCAGCAATTTTTCACACTCTAAAACTCTGACAAACGCACAGATTGCCTCTCATGTTTGACTTCAAAATATTCAAAGAAAAGCTATTTTTATTAAAAAACACTCTAGAGAAAATTGTATGTCACTTGTTCTCTGATATAACTTTATTTCTCCTGACAGTGACAATTTGCACCTCAATAAATTCTTTTATTTTTTTTTCCAAAGCTAATTTGGCTTAATATTAGTTTTTATACATACTCATATCAACTTGTCTCCATGAAATGTTTAAGGGTGTCAGGTATATGCTCCTCATTGTCAGTCTTTGTGCTTGTGTGTTCACAGGCATAAGCTGATTAGAAAATATAGTTAGTCACTTCAAGTGCTTTCACGTAATACTAGTAAAAAATAAACTCTTAACACTTGTTGCTGTTTTATAACCTAAATGTTTTAAATGTTTTATTATATGTTCAAGGTAGTTGAGCTCAACTTAGTAGATTTTAAATTTAAATAAATCTGATGAGGGTAAAAGGATCAACATTAGAAGTTACTGGACCTTACACAATATGATCAAAAAGATCTGTTGCCTACTCTTTCGATTATCTGCTTGACCCTTACTGGAATAAAGTTTTATCTGGACCTTTCAGCAGTGTTATTTAATTTCCAATTTCTGTAACATTTCATTGTAAGCCAGGGAAGCAGTTGAGATCCTTCGGGCTGTAGAAGTCACCTGCTTAGGAACTGGATCATTCATATCTACATCTACAACAGTGTTCTCCAAACTGTAGCCTGGGGGCCAATAAATGGCCTTTTCTTGCATTTATCCAGCCCTTGGGGCACTATTTCATCCACTGACACCAACAATTAGGCATATGTCTTTCCAATGGCACTAATGAAGGGGCACAATTCCTTCCACTGAAACCAGCAATGTGGCACAATTCTTCCCACTAGCGATGGTGTGCTATTTCATCCACTGACACTGATGAAGGGGCACAAATCCTCCTAATGATGCCAATGAAGGGGCACTATTCTTACCACTGACACCAATGATGAGGCATTATTTACCCCCACTGACACCAGTACATTTTCTACACCCCCTACTGGCCTCAGTCCAGCCCCCACAGAGTCTGAAGGATGGTATACTGGGCCTTTGTTTAGAAAGTTTGGCGACCACTGAATTAATCATAGCATTATCACTAAGAGAACATCACGAAGCACTTTGTTTAACGTCGCTACTTTGAAGAGGAATACCGTTGTTATGGTAGCAGCTAGCTACCATAACCCCGGTATCCTCTTCAAGAGCGGGTGGTTCGCTTCAAGATAAAAGTGGTCTCTGAGGTGGATTTGCCACAAGATCAATTTTATTGAGGGCCGCCATTTTCTGGTGCCTTTCAGCCACTTATTGGATCTGCCTGCAGCGGTGGAGGCGATCGCGTCTTCTCACTTGTGTGACATGGAGATGAGTCAGGGGATAATAGCCCCCACCCATCTCCATATCATTGCAGGGTGAAAGTGATGTCAAAACATCAGTTCTGCCCAATGCTCTTAATGGGACATTTTTTTTTGCATTTTTAAGAGGCCCTGTCATGCTTTTTGGGGATGTTTGCATTTCTTGTAATAGGAATAAAAGTGACCCATTTTTTTAAAAAAATATTTTTTTTTAAATGCGCCCTGTCCCGCCGAGCTCGCATACAGAAGCCAACACATACATGAGCTGCACCCGCATATGAAAACTGTGTTCAAACCACACATGTGAGGTATCACCGCGATCGAGTGGGAGCAATAATTGTAGCCCTAGACCTCCTTTGTAACTCAAAACATGCAACATTTTTTAAACGTCGCCTATGGATTTTTTTTTTCGATTAAAATTATTTTTTATTTTAAAACAAATCAGTACAAAACATATATATATATATATATAAAAAAAAAAATAATACATAACAGAACATTATTACAAAACAACACAACAGTCACAGTCCATCTTATTATTATACGTCCCCTTTTACCTTGTTGTCAAGATCAAACTTATATTTCCTTCTTACGTATCTCTCCCCTTTCCAAACATCCCTGAGGGAGAAAGAAGAAGAAGAAAGGGGGAAAAAAACACCCTACTTCCCTCTCCTCCCTTCTCCATATTTCTGTGGTTTCTCATAAAATCCCACGTGTACCCAATCCAAGTTCCCGGGCTCCTTCTCTACCGTTCAGCCTTATCCTCCTTAGCCTTCACCCCTGTATTCCATATAGGACTTCCAGGGAGTCCAAGTTCTTAAATATTTTCCCCTTTTATATTGTGTTGTCAGAACTAACTTGCTTATTTCCTTAACTTTACATATCCACATCTCCACTGTTGGTGGAACTGGTGACTTCCACCTCTTCGTTATACAGGCCTTAGCGGCATCTACAGTAATAGATGTCATATAATCATTTCCCTATAGGCTTTTTCTGGTTTTTGGTTTAAATGCAGAATATAGAATTCCGGATATTCCGGAATCTCATAATCTGAGCAAAACTGAAGAGCTCTTTTAATCTCTGCCCAAAAACTCCTTAGCATTGGGCACTCCCAGAATATGTGTAGCATCGTTCCTTTGCTTCCCTGGCACCTCCTATGGAGTTTTTTAAGGGTGAATGTTTGTCCACCATTTTTGAAGCGTGACATGTTGGGAATCAATTTACTTGGCGTAATATTATATTTCACAATATACAAAAAAAAATAACTAACTTTACTGTTGTCTTATTTTTTCATTAAAAAAGGTGAATTTCCCCCCCAAAAAATGCGCTTGTAAGACCACTGTACAAATATGATGTGACAAAAAGTATTGCAACAATATATAATGTTTGAGGGTCTACAGTGCCTGCCGCCGAGAATGTGTTTTCAGCACGCCAGCATCGCGCTGAATCTCGGCGACAGGCTGCCGATATCTCGCACTCGCTGGAATAGTAAAAGCACATTCCAGCGAGCGCGTCATAGAAGCGACGGGGATCCGACGCGGATTCCCGCCAATTCTACACGTGGGCGGAGTTTGTTATGAATCCTGAACGAGAAATCCCCGCCGGATTTTTAAAGAAAAATCCGGCATGGGTTCCCCCCTCAGGAGCATAACGGGCCCTTAGGTCGGTTATGGGTTGTAAGGAGACCCCCTACGCCGAAAAAACGGCGTGGGGGTCCCCCCACAATCCATAACAGACCCGTATCCAAAGCACGCCGGCCGGCCGGTCAGGAAGGGAGTGGGGGCGAGCGAGCGCCCCCCCCTCCTGAGCCGTACCGGGCAGCATGCCCTCAACATGGGGGGGTCAGGTGCTCTGGGGCAGGGGGCGCACTGCGGCCCCCCACCCCAGAGCACCCTGTCCCCATGTTGATGAGGACAGGGCCCCTTCCCGACAACCCTGGCCGTTGGTTGTCGGGGTATGCGGGCGGGAGGCTTATCGGAATCTGGAAGCCCCCTTTAATAAGGGGGCCCCCAGATACCGGCCCCCCACCCTAAGTGAATGAGTATGAAGTACATTGTACCCCTACCCATTCACCTGCAAATACAAAGTGTAAACACAAATAAAACACACAGGGTATTGAAATATTTTATTAGTTGGCCGCCGGGGGGGGGGTGTGTATGATCGCTTTTATAAAAGCGCCCCCCTCCGGCGGGCTTCTGTGGGGGGTGGGTGCCGCCGTCTGGTTCTCTTCCGCCGCCGGGGGGCGCTTTGATAAAAGCGCCCACCACCCGGCGGGCTTCTTTCGACGTCTTCGGCGGCGGGGGGGTCTTCTCCCACTCTCCGGGGTCTTCTCCCGCTCTCCGGGGGTCTTCTCCCACTCTCCGGGGTCTTCTCCCGCTCTCCGGGGGTCTTCTCCGCTCTCCGGGGGTCTTCTTCTTCAGGACTCGCCGCCGCTATCTTCGTGTGTTAGCTCAATTACTAGCGGCGGCGGCCCCCTCTTCTGCGACGTCGGCGTCGGCGTCTTCTTCTTCTTCTTCTTCTGCTGTCCAGATGTTGACGCGACGCATCCTTCCGCTGTTATGCCGGGCGCGCGGCTCGCAGCCAAATATATAGGCCTGTCTTGTGACGTCGCAGTCCCATCATGCTCCGGTAGGTACCACGTGCTACCTACCCACGTGATACCTACCGGAGCATGATGGGACTGCGACGTCACAAGACAGGCCTATATATTTGGCTGCGAGCCGCGCGCCCGGCATAACAGCGGAAGGATGCGTCGCGTCAACATCTGGACAGCAGAAGAAGAAGAAGAAGAAGAAGACGCCGACGCCGACGTCGCAGAAGAGGGGGCCGCCGCCGCTAGTAATTGAGCTAACACACGAAGATAGCGGCGGCGAGTCCTAAAGAAGAAGACCCCCGGAGAGCGGAGAAGACCCCCGGAGAGCGGGAGAAGACCCCGGAGAGTGGGAGAAGACCCCCGGAGAGCGGGAGAAGACCCCGGAGAGTGGGAGAAAACCCCCCCGCCGCCGAAGAGGTCGAAAGAAGCCCGCCGGGTGGTGGGCGCTTTTATCAAAGCGCCCCCCCGGCGGCGGAAGAGAACCAGACGGGGGCACCCACCCCCCACAGAAGCCCGCCGGAGGGGGGCGCTTTTATAAAAGCGATCATACACACCCCCCCCCCGGCGGCCAACTAATAAAATATTTCAATACCCTGTGTGTTTTATTTGTGTTTACACTTTGTATTTGCAGGTGAATGGGTAGGGGTACAATGTACCCCATACTCATTCACTTAGGGTGGGGGGCCGGTATCTGGGGGCCCCCTTATTAAAGGGGGCTTCCAGATTCCGATAAGCCTCCCGCCCGCATACCCCGACAACCAACGGCCAGGGTTGTCGGGAAGGGGCCCTGTCCTCATCAACATGGGGACAGGGTGCTCTGGGGTGGGGGGCCGCAGTGCGCCCCCTGCCCCAGAGCACCTGACCCCCCCATGTTGAGGGCATGCTGCCCGGTACGGCTCAGGAGGGGGGGGGCGCTCGCTCGCCCCCACTCCCTTCCTGACCGGCCGGCCGGCGTGCTTTGGATACGGGTCTGTTATGGATTGTGGGGGGACCCCCACGCCGTTTTTTCGGCGTATGGGGTCTCCTTACAACCCATAACCGACCTAAGGGCCCGTTATGCTCCTGAGGGGGGAACCCATGCCAGATTTTTCTTTAAAAATCCGGCGGGGATTTCTCGTTCAGGATTCATAACAAACTCCGCCCACGTGTAGAATTGGCGGGAATCCGCGTCGGATCCCCGTCGCTTCTATGACGGCTTTGTCTCCATCGCGGCAAGCCAGCTCGGCGCTGGCTCCCGCGATGGGGCTCGTAGGTGGTCAATCTCGCCGAGAAAGGGAGCGAGATTGACACAATATCCCAGTCACCTACTGTAAGTAATTTTCTAGCAAAAAAAAACAGTTATTAACTTGTAAACACCAAATCTTAGAAAGAGGCTCCGTTCTTAAGTGGTTAAAGTGTCACTGCACCCACATCATAAAAATCTATCAGTAAATGTTGCGTAACATGCTGTTCTTACTCACTACAAGATTAATTTTCTGTATTCTGCAAAAAAACTGATTGATCCTGCTGTTCTCTATTTTCCCATTCTGTCCCTTCTGTCCAAGTCCCCAATGCAGCTAGGAATTTTTCAGGGGAAGTGCTGGCAGCTCTGTACATGCTCAGTTTTCAGTGAGTTTCTATGCTGAGCATTTCATCCTTATCACATCTGTGTAGCCCATGTGACTAAAGAGTCACACATGTGGGCAAGTATACAGTAGTAAATGACAGTCAGCTCCTTCCCACCTCATCCATACCCACTATCCAGCGAAACACAATCGGGCTTAACTGGCTTGACTGGCAGAAATCGGACCACACCATGTTTTTGACAAAAATAACAAAGATTTAATTTCAAATATATATATTTGTATGCCAATTTAAAAAAAATATATATTATATTAATTATTTATTTTTTACTCTATATTCCAAAGACTATTTTTTTTTCATTTTGACTATGTGCCCAGCAGCAGAGGGCTAAAAGCTCTGCCTGCTTATGTTTCCCTGCCGACAGGCTGGGAAAAAGCCGGGTCATGTGACAGCAGTATATTAATTAGGAATAAAGGTACTTAATTTATTTATTTTTAATTAAATTAGCTACAGTGCCAGGGGGGGGGGGGGTGACCAGCAGCCATAGGTCATGGCCGCTTGTTAAATGAGCTCCAGTCCAACAGGATCCCTCGGAAGCAGAGAACCAAGAGGGCAGCTTAATTTCCTTCCCAAAACCCTCTACTTCACTCGGGAAGTGGCGGTATGAGGATGGGGACATGGAAAGGCAAAGAAGGACCCCACAAGCTGACTGATTTCTTCAGTAAAGCGGGAACCAGAACCTTTCAAAATGGTGCTGGTGCCTTGGAGCCCGCACACAGACACAGAACAGTGGCAACTGCAGCTGCAGCTTCAGGAGTTACACAAATCCCCACTGCGGGCAGCATAGACTTAGCTGGAGAGCTCTGCCCTTCTACATCCAAACAGGCAAGTAAAGCAGAAGAGGCGACTGGAGGCTGAAACGGGCACAGTAAGTGTAAGAAATATAGCATAGCCCACCCATCTTATGATTTAATATGCCATGTCATTTTTTATTAATACAGCTTACACAATGTCTCATTTTGTGCAGAGATGCAGAAACCCTTCACCCATTTTCTGACATATGTATGTTATCTGTGGACTTTGTATTAAGCTTATATTGACTTAAGATAACATACTAGTACACTGTTGTATAAGCTCATAAATATAGGTTTTCGAGTTCACATCTATATGGTAAATGAAATGAGGTAATAACTAAAGCAAATGATTTACTTAAATACTTATGTAAAACCATGCGTGCGCATTGTAAGAAAATCACGCACTCATCTGTAGTGTTGAGCGGAATACGCCATATTCGATTTTGCGATATTGCGCGAATATATAGAAGAATATTCGCGAATATTCGCTAATATCGAATATTCGTGATATTTTATCCAAAAAAGTTTTTGCGAAATTTCGCTAATGCGAAAATGATTGCGAAATTCTCAGAAACGGTAGTGTTGCTCACGAATATTCGCATTGCGAATATTCGCTACGAATATTGCATATTCGAGTATTCGCGAATAACGCGAATATCGCGGCGAATATTCGCTATTTCGAATATTCGAATGTTTTCAATTTTTTTTTAGAACAGATCACATCCTAGAGATCCCCATCGACGTCTAAAAGCATTGCTGGTATGATTAGAGACCTTGGGCCGAGTAGCTGCAGCGCTCATTTTATATTGCCGAAAAATCGCAATGCGATTATTCGGCAATAGCGATATCGCGCGATTATTTTATATTGTAATATATCACGAATATTCTGAGCCAATCAGAGTGCTCCTTCCGCATTTGCCGAATATTCGCAATTATTGTGTATTGTAATATATCACGAATATTCTGAGCCAATCAGAGTGCTCCTTCCCTCATTTCTCGAATATTCGCAATTATTGTGTATTGTAATATATCACGAATATTCTGAGCCAATCAGAGTGCTCCTTCCGCATTTCTCGAATATTCGCAATTATTTTATATTGTAATATATCACGAATATTCTGAGCCAATCAGAGTGCTCCTTCCGCATTTCTCGAATATTCGCAATTATTTTATATTGTAATATATCACGAATATTCTGAGCCAATCAGAGTGCTCCATTCCGCATTTCTCGAATATTCGCATTCGCAATTCGCAATTCGCAATTCGCATTCGCATTCGCGATAGCGAAAATACGCAATCATTTCATTTCCAAAAAATATCACGAATATTCGTATTTAGCGAATATATGTCGAATATTCGACTATATATTCGAGATATATCGCGAATTCGAATATGGCATATTCTGCTCAACACTAATAAACGGAGATCATTTCCTGTATTACTAAACTAATATGCACTAAACACTAACTTTACACTAACTCTACTTAAAAGAAAGGAGAATAAGGGGGAAAAGAAGGGCGGAGAAGATAATCGCGCAATATTCCGTTTGCCGAATATTCGAGTTATTCTGATTGGCTCTGATGCAAAAGAAGGGCGCATCAGAGCCAATCAGAATAACTCGAATATTCGGCAAAAGGAATATTGCACGATTATCTTCTCCGCCCTTCTTTTGCATCAGAGCCAATCAGAATAACTCGAATATTCGGCAAAAGGAATATCGCGCAATATTCCTTTTGCCAAATATTCGAGTTATTCTGATTGGCTCTGATGCAAAAGAAGGGCCGAGTAGCTGATGCGATTCTTTTATGTTGCCGAAAATTCGCAATGCGATTTTTCGGCAACATAAAAGAATCGCATCAGCTACTCTCTCTAATCATACCAGCAATGCTTTTAGACGTCGATGGAGATCACTAGCATGTGATCTGTTTTAAAAATAAGTTTGAAAAAAAACGAATATTCGCCATAGCGAATATTCGCCGCAATATTCGAGTTATTCGCGAATACTCGAATATGCAATATTCGTAGCGAATATTCGCAATGCGAATATTCGTGAGCAACACTACTCATCTGTTTCTGACTTATAAAGGTCAGCGATGTGCATTCAGTAAATCAGACTTTTCATATGACCACATCCTGCTTGTTTCCTGTGTCGTTGTTTGAAAAGTCTCCAGGCCTGAGAGCTGAGGACTTCTTTCTTCATTGAACCCTGAAATCTACCTGGCTGTTCCTATAGAAGAGATAATTCCCAACAGAAAATGGAGGCTCGTCCGATAAGCTGAAATCGACTGAGGTAAGGAACCTTTTTGTCTGTATTGACTGAATATTTTCTTGCCTCAGCTCTGATTAAAGCTTTTTTAGAACCATAAAATTAGTAGGGGATAAGAACCACGCCAGGAGGTTAATAGAAGGGTTTTTGGTAAACCCAGGGTTTTTGGTAAACCCATAGGAGGGTTTTGGTAACCCCACATAGAAGGGTTTTTGGTAAACCCAGGGTTTTTGGTAAACCCACAAAAGATAAGCAGTACTGCATAGACATTCCTTTTGGGAAGGAAAATTAAGGTGTTAATGAGGAAGGAGATCCAAACAAGCTCACAATCTTTGCTTTTTCTTTCTGTCGCATAGAAGTATAAGAATAATTTGGGGGGGCGTGGCCGACCGGAGACAGTGATGGACGCCTGATCTCTCACTGCTGCAGACAGGGGACACAATCCAGCGCTTTGGGCCGCCATCCTCGCTCCTAAAACGGACATCCACGTAGCAAACGCTCCGGTGATTAAAATGAGCGTATCCCGGAAAAGAATGACAGACCACATACCTCAGAAGCTCACAGAATTCGCCTACAAGCCGGCGGCGAAGAGCTATGGAGGACAAGATGGCGCCGCCCCGTCGGCACCGCCGGAATCCTACACGGATCTTCCAGACGAATACCCGGACACATCGCCAGATACAGGTACCCTCGGTCTGCCCACAGGTCCCCCGAGTGCTGACACCCTTCCCAGCAGCCCAGCAAAGGCTAAAATGCGGCTGGACGCGCCGCAGCAGCGGCCGCCTCACATACCAATTGAGGCCCAGGCTTTTAACCCCCTCCTCTCTAACCAGGCCCTGCATTCCTCCATGGCGTCCTTCCCCACATCAGGCCAGCCTGTCATGGATACAACCCTAAAGGACATGCTGCTCTCCCTGCAGACTTCCCTCATGACTGACCTCTCCTCCCTGTTTGCTAAAATCACCTCAGACATACACTCTTTAGGTGACAGAGTGTCTAATGTTGAAGTGGGCCTCACTGACTGTACTTCCACTGTGAATGAGGTCATTGATTGTTTTGAGGACATTAAAGAGGACCAAGCATGGATGCGAGCCAAACTAGCAGACCTTGAGGACAGGTCCCGCAGACATAACGTTAAACTGCGTGGGGTCCCTGAATCAGTGCTACCGGCAGATCTGAACAACTATGCTAGAGATCTGATGCACATCATTATCCCTGACGCATCCCCTCAAGAATTACTCATTGATAGGATCCACAGGATCGCAAAACCGCCCCACCTGGCCGCATCAGTGCCCAGAGATGTATTGATGAGAATTCACTATTACCACACCAAGGAAACTCTCATAATGGGCGCAAAACTGAAATCACCTCTCCCAGCTCCGTACACGGGGATTCAATTTTTCCCTGACCTCTCCAAATTCACTCTTCAACAAAGACGCCAGCTGAGCCCTATATCTAAAGGCCTGCAAAACCACAAAATTCCCTACAAGTGGCGATATCCAGCTACCCTTCTTGTCACCAGGAATGGCCAATCACATGCTGTGAACGACCTAGACAAGGGCCTACATCTCCTGCACGCCTGGGGAATTCTACCAGACCCACCTAAACCTGCTCCGCTTGAACGACGACCACCAGCGTCCCGCAGAACCTCGGATCGCTCCCGTACCTGAACGATGTCCTCCTAACTTGAGGCCCTTTATCACATCGATCTTCAAGTTCCCCTACTCTCTGCAATGGCTACTCTCCTTGTCTGATACCTCACTGCTCCGTTTGACTCTTTTTACCCCCAATTAGAGGCCTAAGTGGTGACTACCACCCCCTCTACACCCTAGACACCCTGTGGGCTCACAGGGTAGTTACGATACGCCACTAGCGTGCTCAACACGACTATCTTCTACGGTTTTGTTTTCGCTTTGTGTTTTTTTTTTTTTCTTCTCTCCCCTCCTCCTTGAATCTTTGTTTTTGCTGTTTAACGTGTTGCTCTATTCGCAGACTGCTGAAACGTACTACACCAGGTCTCTGGCCTGCCGCCAGTTTACTACTTATTTGTCCTCAACCATCGGCTCCTGCAGTCTACAACGCCTAACTGTAAGTGTTTCTCTTCACTTCGCTACCAACACCCACCCACAATGCCATTCACTATTTTGTCCCTGAATACCAATGGTTTAAACCATCCAGCAAAACGGCACTCACTGTGGCGGTCCGCCATAGATCTTCACAGTGACGTCCTATGTGTGCAGGAAACCCATCTGCTGTCCACGGATACCTCCCTCTGCAAGCACAACAAATTCCCCCACATCTTCCATGCCTCTCATTCTACCAAAACCAGAGGAGTTATGGTTGCCATAAAAGATACGGTGGACTTCCAGCTTCTTAACCTCACCTCTGACCCTGGGGGCCGTTTTATAATTCTTACCGCCAACATCAACCGAACCCCATATACCATCGTTAATTTGTACGCCCCGAACTCCCACCAGATGAAATTTCTAAGGATGATCATGCGCAAGGTCAGCCCAATCCGGACGGGCAACCTAGTACTTTGCGGAGACTTCAACCTGGCTCCCGACTCTAATCTAGACACCACTTCTGCTGCAAAGCGGCGTGAATCGCCTTTGAAACACTTTCTTCCCGCCCATGACCTGTATGATGTGTGGCGATGCCATCACGGCTCCGAACGGGACTTCACGTTTTTCTCCTCCAGACATACCACATACTCCAGAATAGATTTATTTCTGACGGACAAGTGGTCTCTGCAAAAAATCTGTAATTCAGAAATCCACACCGCGACATGGTCAGACCATGCCCCCATATCCATTACAATCGAAGACTCCAGCCCACGACGCAACACATATCTGTGGCGGGCAAATAATTATATTATTCAACAAAATGAATATGCCACCGAAATATCTGATAGCATCAATGAGTACTTTACTATAAATGGGGGCTCCGTCCCTGACCCTGCCGTGGTGTGGAGTGCGCACAAAGCGTTTGTGAGAGGTGTAATGATTAAACTCAGCTCCTACCATAAGAAAAAGAGGACGCAGCGACTAGACGAATTGACGTCCCAAATTGCCGACCTGGAATCCAAACATAAGGTAGACTCTCGGAAACCCCTGACAGACCAATTGTTGTCCCTCAGACAAGAACTTAAAACCCTGCTATTACACTCCTATGAATTCCTCTATAGAAGGCTGAAAGCCACTACCTACTCCACTTCCAATAAGGCGGGAAAACAATTGGCTCAACGCCTTAAGGGAAGACGAGTTAAATCTAAAATTGCACGACTACTCCACCCTCATACGCACCAACCACTATCCAACCCCCAGGACATCGCTGACGCGTTTAGCGCCTACTATGGGGACTTATATAATTTGAAACAGGACCCCCTTACCCCACAACCTGCACAAATTGACATTGATCGATTCCTCTGTGACCTCAACCTACCTAAATTAACATCCTCCCAACTTGACATCCTTAATGCCCCATTTACAGTCGAAGACGTTAAGTCTGCCATTGACTCCCTGCCCAACAGTAAAACGCCTGGACCCGACGGCCTAACTGGAGAGTACTATAAGCGATTCTCTGACATCCTAGCCCCACACCTCACAGAGGTATTTAATAGAGCTGCCTCCTCTTCCTCTTTTCCGACCGAATATTTGAATGCATTGGTTGTAACGATTCCTAAGCCGGGTAAGGAGCCGGATCTCCCCCAAAACTTTCGCCCGATATCCCTTCTTAACCTTGATCTCAAAATCTACGCCAAAACGATAGCCACACGTCTGATAGATGTCATGCCCACTCTAATCCATAAAGACCAGACTGGGTTTACGAGGGGTCGGCAATCCTCCGATGCCACCAGAAGAATGGTTGACCTCATTCACCACGCCGAGACCAGCGGAACGCCTTCTCTGCTTCTCTCCCTGGATGCAGAGAAGGCGTTCGACAGAGTCCATTGGTCATACCTTAGAGCAGTACTCAATAAATTTGGTTTCCAAGGACACATACTCTCCGCCATTATGGCACTGTACTCCGATCCCTCCGCCCAAGTATTCGCTGAGGGTATGCTCTCTCGCCCTTCAGCATCACCAACGGCACGCGGCAGGGCTGTCCGTTATCCCCTTTAATCTTTAACATGGTTATGGAACCACTAGCGGAACATATCCGATCTCACCCAAACATCTCGGGAATGCGAATAGGCCCAACATCACATAAAATCAGCCTCTTCGCCGATGACGTCATATTGGTTCTCACAGATCCGGCCTCTTCCCTGGCAACAGTACAGAAATTGCTTGACTGGTTTAGTGCAGTCTCATACTATAAGGTAAACGCAACCAAGTCCTTCATACTTGACATCAACATAGACGCTACAATGAAGAATCTACTCCAACTACAGTACCCGTTCAAATGGGCAGACACTAGCATATCCTACCTAGGCATCCAACTTCCGAGATCCCTTAAAAACCTTTACTCACACAACTTCCTCCCTCTACTTAAAGACATACAAACGCACACCTCCCAATTGGCCAAGCACGAACTGTCATGGTCAGGTAGACTGGCGGCATTCAAAATGTTATGCCTACCTCGAATACTATACTTCTTTAGAACGCTCCCAATACCCTTGCCGGTATCCTTTTTTAGAGCCCTCCAAACGCTCCTAAATAGATACTTATGGAAAGACAAACGTCCTAGATGTGCACACACACAACTGATTAAACATAAACTAGTGGGTGGCGCTGGATCCATAGATTTTGGTGACTACCACCTAGCAGCAGTGCTAGCACAACTCCCCACCTGGTTTCAATCCCAACCGAGCGCCCCCTGGGGCCAACTGGAAGCCCTCACTCTCACGCTCTCACGCCCCAATCTAAAAAATTGGCTCTTAAGTACTCCCCTCGGGACCCCCATCCCATCAACTATCTCCCCACCCATGAGGGCTTCAGTCCTCGCATGGAAGAAAATGCTCAAAATAGTGGATTACACTCCAAGCACCCCACAGTACCACATACCTCTGGAAGTCCTCCACTACCTATCCCCGGATTTACCACTTACTACATGGAAACGCAAAGGGATTCATTCACTCCAGCACCTGCTTCACAACGCCCGTCCTAAACCCTTTTCTGCCCTTCAATCTGAGTTCCAACTCCCTCCTAACGACAGCTTCACCTTCCTTCGCATACGTCACTGCTTGGAATCTCTTGGAACCCTCCTATACGGTATTCATCCGAAGACATGGAGATACCTTACTGACCCCACGTCTGGGATCAAGGGTATATCCTACTTTTATAACACCTTACACCACAAACGAACCTTCACCAAGTCACGCCAACACCAGAAGTGGGAAACTGATCTGGGTCTCACTTTTGATGTTACCCAATGGCAAAGAGCGCTCGAAGCAGTATACAAGTCCACCAAGTGCTCGACCCTCTGGGAACTCACACAAAAAATTTCTCTTAGATGGTATATGACTCCATCCCGGATGGCATCCTTTGGCAATCATGTCTCCGACATGTGTTGGAGGTGTGGTACTGCACGGGGAGATATGTTACATATCTTCTGGACTTGCCCCGCCATCCAAACGTACTGGAGCGACGTCTTTACATTGATTTCACAAATCACTAGATCCCCGATTCCTCCAACACCTGCACTGGCACTCCTAAACCTGACCATTGATGATATACCCTTCCCTGTTAGGCATATTACCACTCATATATTACTTGCAGCCAGGCTTTCCATTACAAGACTCTGGAGGTCCACTGACATCCCAAACCTGACTCAGACTAAGGACCTGGTGGTCCTACATTACAGCTACGAGAAATTGACTACCTCCACTAGACAACAAACCATGAAACACCATACTGGTTGGCAACCATGGTCCGAATGGCTTAAAGCCACATTTAGCTGAGCTTAAGAGACCTATAGAACTATAGACCATTCGACCCGTTCGACCCTTATTCTTGACCGAGCAATGCGTGCGATTGCCCACCCTTTTCTCTTTTTTTTTTTTTTTTTCTTTTTTTCTCTTCTCTCCTCTGTTTGAAACATGTAACCTCAAATTCCTTGTATAACCCAATGATGGTTGGACACCACAGACGAGGTCCTCCCGCCCTAGTGGCACTGAGTTCCCCTTTGGGGTGCCGCTTCGGTGGAAAGATCTACCTGAGATATATACTTCCGCTAATGCTATCCAGCCAAACCTCTGTTGATTCTGTTGATTCCGTTATTATACCACAATGTTATTCCTAGTGAACATGCTATGGATTTTATATTCCATGGTTCTATGTTGTTATTTGACGTACAATATTAACTGTACACAGTATTATCTGTATCACCTGTAAAACCCAATAAAATATTTGTTTAAAAAAAAAAAAAGAAGTATAAGAATAATTTGTTGTGTGGATCAGAAGACTGTGTGGTAAGTCAGTCTTCTCCCACTATCAATATGGGTCAGAAACAAGGTAAAGAATGTCCTCCCCCTTCACCCAACCCAGGAGAAATGTGTAAGGATTTTGTAGCTAGAATTTGTGGTACTAATTATGAACTTATAGACCCATGGGTTTCAAATTTAACGCAATGTACCACAGCCGTACACAGTGTAGACCCGTTCCCTCAAAATGGTAGTAATACAGAATTCCACATAGATATGGTCAAAGGATTGTGTTTAGGAGATAAGAGAGCCTTCCCTTGGTACCCCGGGGACCCTAAATGGGATATGGATTATATGGAAAAGGGAGCAAAGAATTGGTTACAATATGCCCCATATTGGTTCCAGAGGGAAAATATGAAACAGAAAAAGCCCACCAAAGGTTTAAGTAAGGAAGATTATGACAAAAAACATAGAGAAGAAGCTGATAAAAGGAGAATTCTCCCTGACCCAAGAGCCCTACCCCTGCCAATAGTCAGTCACCCTCCACCCTCATATGTACATGTCTATCCAAGTTTAACAAATGAAGATATTGATCTTCTGGCTGGACATCATGCAATCAGACAACAGCAGCCCCAGCCTGCTCCACAACAGCAGCCCCCGCCTGCTCTGCACTTACAACAGCTGCCCCCCCCCCCCACCCTCCCCCCCGCTTCACAACAAGATAGACAGCACCTACAGAGGCAGAGACAGGAAGTCAGAGTCGAGGTAGCTGAATCAGAAGAAGATCAGGGAGCTATAGGAGGGGTAGTTTCGCCACCTGGCCAAGAGCAGGAGGTAGAACAGGAACATGCTGGAACAAGTAAAACATTTAGCCCCCCTAGAACAAAGAGTGGAACAGTATATAGTAACACTGACTTTTCATTGCCTTTCATGACAATTGGAAATGAAATTTAAAAAAAAGTAATTGACATTGAGGACATAGATAGGATAGTGAAACATTGCCCCAAACCCACTGCCTCTGCAGGAGGCACCTTAACTTACTTAAAAAAGGGTAGAAATTACACACAGGAAGACATGCGCCTTATCATTGATGGCATTATAGGACACACCAGTTCCTGGAACTGGGTAAATGTTCCAAGCATACACATTATGGACACCGGAAATGCAGGAGCATATGGGTTAAACACAGTAGCAGGTAAGGACACCATGTGGACAGAATTAGAGGCTGAAATGATGAAGGTATTTAAAAATAAAAGTTCACTTCCTACTGCTATAGCATGCAAACAAAAGTCAGAAGAGACTGTTGTTGAATTCTGGAAACGCTTTCATGACAATTGGACAACAGAAGCTGGATTAGCTAAAACGGCTGATGTAGGAGCTTTGTTTATTCAAACCTATATGAATAATCTAAAGCCCCAGTTCGCCTTGTTGGTCAAGTAGATGATATCTGAATGGACCACAAAGACGATTGACCAATTTCAGGAAACTTTAATACAGAAAGAAGCAGCAGGATGTTTTGATGTAATAAGAGAGAAAGCAGTGAGTACCCATTATCAAGGTGGAGTGCAAACCCAGCCTCCCCAAAATAATGGTGGACAATGGGGTAGTGGAAACAGAGGCAGAGGAAGAATAAGGGGAAGAGGGCGTGATTCTTCCAGACCACCCCAGCAGTCCCGCACATGTTGTTTTAACTGTGGACTGGAAGGACACTGGAGAAATCAATGACCCTATGAATATAACAACTCAAATAATCAAGATCAAGATCAAGATCAAATGCATACACAGGGACCCCAATATAGGCAACAAAATCAAGCTGCCCCAAAGCAACAGGGTCCCCGATTCCCTATACAATGGAATCAACAACAACCGAAATGAAGCTGCCCGGAAGGTAGTATCCCAGCATTTCCCTTGATCTCACACTCTTACAACGAGCAACCAATTGTGACCCTATATATTAAATATAAGCCGGTCCCATTCTTGCCCGATTCGGGAGCAACTCGGAGCAGTATTAGTGAGGACTACTACAGAGGTGAGACCAAACTTGCTGAACCTTCTATGGGAATTAATGGGATACTTACCAAAACATACAAAACACCGCCTTTACCAGTAAGTGATGTTGAAAGGCAAGGTGCAACAGTCTTGCACCATTGTTTCAGGATTATACCAAACTGTCCTGTGAATCTCTTGGGTAGAGATTTGATGGGAAGGTTGGGTATGACACTGAAAATGACCACTGATGGAGGGGTTTTCATACACTCCAAAGTAATACCAATATATTACATTGAGGATAGTGATCTCCCTCCACCAGATGATCCGGTATGGTCCAAAAGCTCCTTGGATGTAGGTCTTATTTCTTGTACCCCATACAAGGCAGCTATGAAATCTTGGGCACAGCCGGTTTATCACAAACAATACCCCATTTCAAAAGAAAAAGAGGAAGGAATTGCCCCAATGGTAGAGAGGTTCCTGCAACAAGGAATTCTTAAAGAGACACTGTCACCCTACAACATCCCCATCAACCCTGTAAAAAAGCCGGACGGCTCTTACAGGTTTGTACAAGACCTCAGAGCTATAAACAACCTGGTGGTGCCCATTGCACCCATAGTGCCTGATGTGCCATCACTCCTAACCTCCATACCATCCAATGCAGAGTATTTTTCAGTCATTGACCTTTGTAATGCATTCTTTAGTGTTTCTGTTGATGAGGAGACACAGCCTATTTTTGCATTTAATTTCAAAAATCGCCAAATGACCTGGTGTAGAATGCCCCAGGGTTATGTAGACTCCCCTGTAGTGTATACAGTGGCCCTCCAAGCAACCCTGCGGTCTTGGACGCCCCACCATGGTTCCGTCCTACTTAAATATGTTGATGATTTGTTAATTTCCAGTCCAAGCCGGGAAGCATGTAAAAATGATGGTTTAGATCTGTTACATTGGTTAGCAGACAATGGTCACAAGGTTTCTAAGAAAAAGCTACAATGGTGTCAGGAAACTGTTGAATACCTTGGTTTTGTACTCTCCAAAGGAGAAAGGAAAATCAGTCACAAGAGAGCTGCGGCTCTCATGGGTCTGCCCCGCCCACTCACTAAGAAGGACATGCTATCCTTTCTTGGTATGATTGGTTACTGCCGCCAATGGATACCTGATTGTTCCTACTATGATAACCTCCTGAGGCAAGCCACAGGTACTGACATGCCACATTGTGTAAAATGGAATGATGAAATGTACAATGCTTTTGTGTATCTTAAAACTGCAATGGTCACTTCTCCTGGGCTTGGACTTCCTGAATATGGAAAAATGTTTCACTTGTTTGCAAGGGACAACTGTAAAACTATGGCGGGGGTCCTGGCACAGGAGCATGGGGGCAAACTGCGCCCTATTGCATTTTTTTCAAAAGTTGTGCCTATGCCAGTACAGGGCATGCCGGCGTGTCTCAGAGCTCTAGCATCCTGTGCAATGGTGGTGGAAATGGCTACATCATTCACTCTGGGTCATCCCACCACCCTGCATACTACACATAATGTGTCAATTCTACTAAAGAATATCCATACCCAACATATGTCAGCCCAACGGCTGAGTGGGTATGAGGTTATTCTTTTGTCCAACCCACAGCTTGAAATAAAGTACACCTCTCCTACTTCTGGCCCCGCCCCAATTCTGAATGCTTTGTTAGGGTTAAAAGGAGAACAGGATGAGGTTGTCCCACAACATAAATGTATAGATCTCATACATCAGGATACATCCCCAAGGCCAGACATGTCTTCTGTGGCTTTTCCAGATGCGCAAAATGTCTTTGTGGATGGATCCTGTTCCAGGCCGAATGACAACACATACCTTGCTGGGTATGCTGTTGTGCAATTACCTGACAAAATCATAGAAGCAAATCCAGTCCCGTTCCAGTCAGCCCAGGCTGCTGAATTAATTGCGCTTACCAGAGCTTGTCAGCTTTTTGAAGGGCAAGATGTAAACATTTACACTGACTCAAAATACGCATATGGCGTGACACACGACCATGGGGTCATCTGGGAAAGGAGGGGATTCATAGCAGCGGATGGTAAATCAATTTCACATTCCACACTTGTCACAAATCTATTAAAAGCTATACAGTTGCCAAGGTCAATAGCTGTACTACATTGTAGGGCACATACAGGGCAACAAAATGACATAGCCAGAGGCAATGCCTTAGCTGACAAAGCAGCAAGAGAAGCAGCATCCACACAGCCAGCAGATATCCAAATGCCATTGCTCTCACCTGAAATCCCACTCCTAGATCAAACATTGCATGACCTCCAAGCATACGCCACAGACCAAGACATCCAGCAATGGAACAAAATAGGTGTGCAGACAAGCCCAGAAACTGGCCTTGTCTGCCAAGAGGGGAGACCATGTATCCCTGTAGCTAGCGCACCCATTTTTATTTCACAATACCATGGCATAGGTCACAGAGGTTGGAAAGTCACATGTGAACTTTTGGATAAGGATTTTTACATTCCAGGTCTTCCCTCTCTCATTAAAGCATATGTTTCCAGATGCATCACATGCATTCGGAATAATCCCAGGAACCCTCACAAGGCAAAACATGAACATCTGATATATCCATCTACACCATTCACTCATTTACAAATTGATTTTACACACATGCCCAAACTAGGTAAAAGACAGGAATATTTGCTAGTAATAGTGGACATGTTCTCAAGATGGATAGAAGTGTTTGTAACAACAAAGGAAGATGCACGAACAGTAGTAAAAATTTTCACACAGGAAATCATTCCCAGATGGGGATGCCCATTTCAGATCAACTCAGACAATGGCCCTGCATTTGTGGCCAAAGTTTGTCAAGATCTAGTAAAAACACTAAAAATAGAATGGAAGTTTCATATTCCTTACCACCCCCAGAGCTCGGGTGTTGTGGAACGAATGAACAGAACGCTTAAAGATAAGATCAGGAAGGCCACTGGAGGTACGTATGCAAATTGGAAGAAGGTCCTACCAGCTATACTAGCCGAGGTAAGAATGACACCCTCTAAAAAGACAGGATACTCTCCTTTTGAAGTCTTAATGTGTAGACCATTCCCCACCCCATGGGCCAGACAGCCACTTATGTTAGAAAGAGGGGACCTAGATCTTATTCAGGAGGAATATGTAAAAAGACTTATTGAAACTTTAGATCAAGTTGAAAGGAATGTTGCTCGCACCTCTCCATCTTCTTCACAGAAACCAACTCATCCCTTTCGGTTCGGAGATGTCGTAGTGGTCCAGCAACTGAAGCGTACCAAGAAGGAAGAGTATCCATTTGGACCTCCGACTACAGTGATCGCGGTTACCCTAACAGCTATTCTGGTAGAGGGACAACAGGCCTGGATCCATGCCAGTCATGTGAAGAAGGTGAACCAAACACCTAAGAAGCAAGCCAAGGATAAAGGAGGTGAAGAAAGTGATACAAATCCTCGAACAGCGAGTGAAGCAGGTGGAAAAAAGTCTCTGAAGAAGATGACGTCGCTTATTTCACCACAGACTTCTGGGAAGGCCTTGTGCCTCTTATTCTTGACTGCCCTGATCGTGTTCCTGCCAATTTGGCTGACAACTAACTGTATTTATCATCTTGAAGATTTGGGACACATAAAAAGTATTTGTGGAGCCTCTAACACTCTACAACAGAATAATATGAGTAATACACATGACAGACATAAGAGAAACGAAAACTCAGAAAGTCTTACAGATAAAATGTTATTATTGAAGTTTAAATATGCCTATGCCCAGAAGTCTGGATATGAAAAATGTTGGATATGTAGTAAACTCCATCCTAGCACTACTAGGATCCCTCTAATGGCAGTACCTCTAAACTTCACCCCCCTCCTTAATAGCACACCTCCTCTCGTCCTTACAAATGTCACAAGAATGCTTTCAAATGATACCCTCACTTTTCAAATTATTAGTAGAAGTTATTTCCCAGACAGGTGTTTTAGGTTGGGGAACTCCACAAGGGGAGCTGAAGTTTGCCAACAAGCTAAAATTAACTTTTCAATTACTTCAATTGAAAGCCCTTTCTTTCACACTTCAGAGCCTGCCCTAAACACCACTCTAATGGACTTTCTTAACTCTAGTTCCACTTCCACAGTAGGAAAATTATTGTCAAGTTTAACCTTTTCCAGTCTTTCGGATGAAATGATGACAATATTTAACAAACAACCCCTAGCTTTAGGATATAGTATTTATATCTGTTGTGGGAAAACATGTCATCCATGGATTCCCATGGACCCTCAGGGATGGTGTTACCTTGCATCACTGATCCCTATAATGGGTGTGTTGGGGGATGATAAGGGAAGACACCTACTAGAGGCGAGTATACATCCCAGATACCCCCTTAAGTATCGTGAAAGACAGGATTTATTCCAAGAAAAGGATATGGCATGGGCATGGTTTCCCTCATGGACTGGGTGGGGAATAGACTTAATGAAAAGGGTAAATAAGTATACTGGAATTATTGATGAAATAATGGAAAATAATTCTGATGATATTACTAAATTAAATATAGAAACTAGAGCAATTAGAAAACAATTAGAACTACACGAGTTAGCCATAGAAAGCATGAGTGCTGCTCTTACTGGGTTATGTGAGGTTACAGAGGATTACGAATTTTGCACATGGATACACAACACATCTGTCCAAATACCCGATTACTATGATATTATTGCACAACACCGAAAAGAAGTTAACAAATTACAAGATGAAGCTAGAAATATTGCCAAAATTTGGAACCCGTTTGCCAACCTAAATTCGGGATCAGGCATACTGACCTGGTTACAAAGTGCTGCCATAACCGTCATTATGATTATTCTTTTTGTTTTGTTCCTATATGCGTGTTATAAGCTTATAATGTGCATAATTGCCAAGGCATCCCGAACCCCTGATCCTGCTGCTGCGAATAGGATTTATCTAAGTATGTATAATGATAGAAGAAATATTATATAGCTGTGAGACATATATTGTCTCAAAGAGGGGAAATTGTAAGAAATATAGCATAGCCCACCCATCTTATGATTTAATATGCCATGTCATTTTTTATTAATACAGCTTACACAATGTCTCATTTTGTGCAGAGATGCAGAAACCCTTCACCCATTTTCTGACATATGTATGTTATCTGTGGACTTTGTATTAAGCTTATATTGATTTAAGATAACATACTAGTACACTGTTGTATAAGCTCATAAATATAGGTTTTCGAGTTCACATCTATATGGTAAATGAAATGAGGTAATAACTAAAGCAAATGATTTACTTAAATACTTATGTAAAACCATGCGTGCGCATTGTAAGAAAATCACGCACTTATCTGTTTCTGACTTATAAAGGTCAGCGATGTGCATTCAGTAAATCAGACTTTTCATATGACCACATCCTGCTTGTTTCCTGTGTCGTTGTTTGAAAAGTCTCCAGGCCTGAGAGCTGAGGACTTCTTTCTTCATTGAACCCTGAAATCTACCTGGCTGTTCCTATAGAAGAGATAATTCCCAACAGTAAGTGGTGGCCAATCTAACCCTAAATTCCTGAGGGATAACAATCGATTTAGAAGACCACTCCCGCTGCAATAATGTCAAATTCAGAGGCATAGCGGAATTAGTCCCTGCGTCTGACCTGTGAGCATTCTTACAAAAGGATGATAGCGGAACTACTCCCATGTGTGAGGCCCCGTGAACTGATCATTGACAGAGCTTGCTGACTACCTGAACCAGCTTAGCTCTCTGAAGGGGTTCCAAGAGATGTAATCGCAAAGATTAATCTCTTTCAGATCAAGGACCAGCTGATGTACTTTTCATGTCAATGTAACTCACTTTCTGAACCTTATGTGGGGATTTCCTTGTGTGCTGACCAGTGTTGTAAGTAACGGAGTTACAATAAATGCAGTTATCTAACGCAGCTCCTTTTGAGGGTAACGAGTAATCTACCTGATTACTCTTCCCCTCACGGTAACGCAGTTCCCATTACTTGGGCGGCGTTACCGCAATTACATTTACCGCCACTAGATGGCAGCAGAGTAATTGCTTCTGCCGGCGCTGTGAATATGAATATGGGTGGAACTCCGCTTTAGAATCATGTGACCGCTGTGATGGCCTGTCACAGCGGTCTGAAAACTCCCAATCGCAAGGAGCCCTGGATACAATGAGCCCCACCCTCCTCACACTGACCTATCACCGGGGAACAACTCACATCGATCACACACACTGTGGGCCAGATTCAGGTAGAGTTATGTATCAGTGATACGCCGGCATAACTCACACTTTGCACAGGCTTATCTGTTTTCTGTATGCAGAAAACAAGACACGCAGGTTTGTTGCAAAGATCCGACAGGCGTAATTGTATTACACCGTCGGATCTTAAAGGCAGTTTTAAAATGACCGCCGGGGGCGTTCCCGCTGATTTACGCCGAGAATATGTAAATCAGCGAGATACAACAATTCACAAACGTACGCGGGCCCGACACAGTCACTTTACGACGTTTCCGTAAGGGGTTTCCCGGCGTAAGGATAAAGCAACAAAAAGCAGGCGCATCCTATGTTAAGTATGGCCGTCGTGACCGCGTCGATTTGAAAAAGTTTAACGTCGTTTGCGTAACTCGTCCGTGAATGGGGATTGACGTCATTGACGTTCATTTCAAAAACACCGTCATAATTTGGAGCATGCGCACTTGGATACATTGACAGCCGGCGCATGCGCAGTACGTTTGCCACGGGATCGCACCTATTTTAAATACTACACGCCCCCTACCCTCCCAATTTGAATTCCGCCGGCCCATTTTCGCTACGCCGCCGCAACTTTAGGAGCAAGTGCTTTGTGAATACAGTACTTTCTCCTAAAGTTCCGGCGGAGTAACGTAAATGAGCAACGTTACGCCAGAATAAAGATTCACCCATCTACCTGAATCTGGCCCTGTGTGCGCAACCTATTCAATGATCCGGGGAACACATGGCCTGGAACAAAATGTTCCACGGAACAAACGTTCCCTATACAACACAGTGCACACAGCGACATCTAGTGGTTAACATGGTAAGTGCAGGACACCTATAAAGGCCAATGATCAGCAGGTTATTTTTGGTCAGTGATTTCATCTCTTCATCAGACAACTAAGAAAAATCTGACATGCCCATTCCAGATCACTTGCATCTAATAAAGCTTATATAAGATAAATAAAATAATAAACAATAAACTATAGAAAATTCTAATAAAGCCTAATATAAGATTTTAAATTACAGACTCTGTAAACGTCAAGGGAATATATATTATAAACATACATTTTAATCCAGCTTATAATTTGGATGTAATATGCAGCAGATGGATGAGGGTTTTAAGTCCTATTAGCTGCACATACATGGTGGGACGGATGCACCTAGGCTGGGATATACACAAGATGACCGTTTGTTTCCATTTTTTTTCTCTCAAGGATCTGCCATTCTTTTGTCTTGGAATATTAACTCACTGCTCCCTGGCAAGCGCCCGTCACCTGCATTCTAGAAAGGAAATCATCTCAACAAAGCATTGTAGAATATTAAAAAAAAGTCAGTTACTTTGCTGAGTCACTAACGCAATTACTTTTTCGGAGAAGTAATTTGTAACTGTAACTAATTACTTTTTTAAAGTAAGATGAGCAACACTGGTGCTGACCTGGTTTGGCATGCAAAAATTTAAACACAGTGACGAAAATCCTTCCTAACAATAATATTCCATACAAATGGAAATTTCCTACCCAACTGTCTATAGAAAGAAACAACAGATTCTATCTAATCTCTACCTTGGAGGACGGCCTTAACTTGATGAGAAATGATAGGCTCCTTCCTCAATAAGAAGATAACATATTAAATTGTCCCTCCCAATATCAAGACACATTATCATTGTGACAATCAAGCTAAATGAGCCAGGGTGTTTTTCGTACCCGTATAATGAGATTCCTGCTAGGAGTCTTGGCTTCCCATATGGCCTTTCACATCATAAGCCTTCTTCCACCCAACTCCCACATCCTATTTTAGGATCCTGTCCGGCTAGACATTTCTTCCTTGCAGGATTATGTATACAGGGATGTCCTGTACCTTGGGGTTACTTGATAACCCAATTTTTCCTTTTCTTTTTGTATGGTTTTGTACTGTGACAGCAGGCAGGTATCTTATGGTCAGACCACATGCCAATTTCAATGGATATTGTGGATGGACAAGCTAGAACAAATGCCTCCCTATGGAGGAACAATACATATATCTTAGCTAACCCCACATATGTTAGCAAATTAAAGAGAGTAATTTTTTTTTTTTAATTCAGACAGTTCTAGCAGTATCTTTAATTTGTGGTGTTCTCATAAAGCCTTCATTAGAGATGTATTGATTCAACTGGCCGCTAGGGAAAAACAAAGGAGAACCCAGCATATCTCTTCCCTACTATCCAAAATCACTCAGTTGGAAGACTTTCACAAACAAAATCCATAAGATGCTATCCTGTGTAAATTTAGATCCCTTAGAGAAGGGCTTAAAACAGTGCTAGTGGCTGACCATAACAAATTTATCAAACAATTACAACTATTCTCTTACTCCCCAAGGGATAAAAGTGGGGGAAGAGGTTGGCTTCCCTACTTACTGTATTTATCAGCGTATACCGCACAGTTTTTTGCCCTTAAAATCAGGGCAAAATCGTGGGTGCGTGATATACGCCGATACTCACTTCCCGCGATGTGTTTGAATCCGCCGCCGACATATACAGAGCGCAGTGCACTCGGATACACTCGGCCAGGCTCGGCTCCCCTCGTGGTTATGTGAGAGAAGCCGAGAGGAGCCGAGCGTGGCCGAGCGTGCCCAAGTGTACTGCGCTAGGTATATGTCGGCGGCGGATTCAAACACAGCGCGGGAAGCGGAGATCGATACTCGCTTCCCACATTGTGTTTGAACGCGGCCGCCGACATATACAGAGCGCAGTACACTTGGGTACACTCGGCCACGCTCGACTTCTCTCGCATAACCGCGAGGGGAGCCGAGCCTGGCCGAGTGTACCCGAGTGTACTGCGCTCGGTATATGTCGGCGGCGGCGTTCAAACACAGCGCGGGAAGCGGTGATCAGCAAAGAGACCAGGGCGGGAGGACACCACGACGGACGCCGGACAAGGCCGCCGATGGACGCTGGGCAAGACACATAAACTGTAAGTATTAAAACATTTGTTTTCCAGGAATGTCAGGCTAAATACGCTATGCGCTATACGCTGGTGCGCGTAATAGGGCGATAAATACGGTAAACAAAAGCAAGCCAAATCAAGAATAGCTCTTTTAAAACCCCACAGCTTACTGCTGTTAGCCCTATAGAATACATCTTAGCACTAGAACCAGACAATGTGGCACAGCTCAACCGGCCCATTGAAACCCAGAAAATGATTGAATTTATTAAAGGATCACTAAAGGAAATTTTTTTTTTAGCTAAATAGCTTCCTTTACCTTAATGCAGTGCTGTTTTCATGTTCTCATTGTTAATTTTTGCTTTGAAGTTACTGTAATTCTGCTCTGATCTCCACACTTCCTGCTTGTCTGGCTTCTTATGAAAAATCTCATGGCAGCTTTTCACTCTGGTCCAAGCTGTGTGTCTAAAACTCCTCAGAACCAATCAGATTCATTTTAAAAACAAAACACTGCCCTGGGATTCAATTTAAAAACAAAACACTGCCCTGGATTTGTTTGTTTTTGTTCTGTCTCTCTCTCTACTTCACATAAACACAAAACCAGTTTAAAAACGAAAGTGAAACTAGAGGCATATTATATGATTGATTTTTATCTATTTTTAATCATTTTTAAAAGGAATTCGTTAACTTTTATGTCTCTATACCCTGAAAACAGTCATTTCAGCAAAAAAAAAAAAATTCCTTTAGTCATCCTTTAAGGCCGTACCCTTAAACAAATCCCCAGATATAGATGGCCTTATCTCTGAATATTACAAAAACCAGTTCAGCACTTTTAATCCCTTTTAACATAATTACAGTGCCAGCATCCATATACAGAAATAAAAGGTCCAAGGTAAATTAAACAGTATGGGGCAGATTCACAAAACAATTACGCCTGTCTAACTGGGGTTAGACAAGAGTAATTTCAAATTTCGCGCGGCGTATCACTAGTTTGAATCCTCAAACCATGATACGCCGGCTTCGGGCTTCGATCCGAGAGGCTTACGTCTTCGTAAGCCTTCGGATCTACGCTGCCATCTATTTGCGGCCGCTGGGAGGAGTTCGCGTCGTTTTGATGCGTCGGGATATGCAAATGTGTTTTTACGGGGATTCACGAACATACGAGCGGGCGTCGCAATCGTTTTCGTCTATTTTTTTATACGTAATGTTAGAGCAGCTTTTTGCTGCTCTAACTTTACGTAGCCCATGTTAAGTATGGCCGTCGTTCCCGCTTCGAATTTATTTAAAAAATTTTTTTGTTTACGTAACTCGTCGGGACGTGGATCGCCCGTAAAGTACGCTACATAAACAACGAATGACGTCACGACGTGATTTCGCGCAATGCACGGCGGGAAATTTGCGAACGGAGCATGCGCAGATCGATCGCCGCGGGAACGCGCCTAATTTAAATGTTTCACGCCCCCTACTTGTCTATATAGATTGCGACGGGAGAAATACACTACGCCGCCGTCGTTTACCGTAGAAAATCTACCTGAATTCCACGTAGAGCAAGGTAAAAAACGGCGGCGTAGTGTATTTCTGATACGCTACGATAATCCATTTCTCTGTGAATCTGCCCCTATGTATTTAGGCCTCATGAACACTGCTGCTGGTAAACAGACGTTTAGGAGCAGTTGGGCACTTTTTTCAACTGCTCCTGAACTCTGCTCTATGTTATCTTATCAGTACATGTAAACAGGGTCATTTAAAATAGTTTCTAGGCAGTTGAGTTTAGAGGCTTTTTTGAAATGCCAAACGCTTCTAAACGTGGTGTACAGGTCGCCGTGGCTGCGTCCTGGAGGGACGCTATGTTTCCCCTCTATTTGGGCTATGGTCCTTTTAAGAGGACAAAAAGGGTTAATGCACCTGTCCAGGAGATGGTTTAAGTGAGGACAGGAAGTTGCAGGTGGGAGTGTGGAAGTGTGTAGCAGAGCCTGTGTATGGCGATGCTAGACAGGTGAATGCTGCAAAGCTCTGAGAAGCTGGGAAGAACTTTAAAAGGACTTGTGTCCTGCCTGAAAGCCTGCAACTGGGGAACTTTACCTGCAAGGACTGTGAATTGCAATGGCAGTGCTGAGCCCTAAGAGTCGGTGAGACTGATTATTTGTTTTGCTTTTGCTGCTGTGAAGCCGTTTGTGTTCAATAAACCTCAGTTTTGATTTAAAAGCCTGTGTCCTGCGATCAAGCTGATCCCCCAAACGTTACACTGGTGCTCGAATGCGGGCAGGACAGATTAACAGGCATAAGAAGAGACATTTTTTTTTTTTTTTTCTTTGCATTGGACTGTATATTGAACTGACATTTAAAGAGACAGTGCATTGGATTTATGTCCTGGGTTAAAGCTGCACAAGCATTGAAAGCTGAAGCAATGGAGGAGCTAATTAAACAGCTGACCCTGGCTAACATGCAAGCGCAGACTCGCCATGAGGAAGCTAATCAGCGCTTAGCCACCCAACTGGTGTGCATACACGGGGACACTAGAGAGTATCCCATCATCACGGTGTCTATCTCCTCAGCATGTGGCACCTGTACTCAAGAGGTGGGGGTGGTAAAGAACTTGGTACATGATGTTATAATAGGACGAGACTGTCCAATTTTTACCAAACTGTGGGAACAAGGAGAACAGTTCAGAGACTGGGGAGAAACTAGCCCCCCTGTTCCTGCTGCTGAGAGGAATAACCCTGAACTGCCAAATGTGTTTAATGTGGATCCAGATGAGGAAAATGCTCATGATGTGGTTAATGGTGATGAAAGTAGCATTGATACTGTTGAGAATGTCAAGACATGTGGTACACAGACCTACCAAAACCCTCAGGGGGAGGAGCCTTCCCCACTTCAGGTAATGCTGGGGGAAGAGGATGAGGAAGTAGCCTCTACTCCTGCCCTGCCGGATTTGGGTGTTCCCCAGGGGGCGTTTGGTACTGCTCAGATGCAGGACCCCACTTTGGCCCGTGCACGGGAACAAGTTGTAGTAGTAAATGGGGTTCCCCAAGAGCCAGGTGCGAATGAAAGGTGGCCACACTTTGCAATATATAATGAATTGCTGTATCGGGTTACCAAAGAGAGAGAAAACGTGGTAGAACAATTGTTGGTACCCCAACAATATAGACGAAAGGTTCTGGAACTGGCCCATGATGATGTGTTAGGGGGGCACCTGGGAGTTGAGAAGACGGAGGCACGGATCACCGACCGGTTTTACTGGCCAGGTCTGAAAGCAGAGGTAAAGAGATACTGTACCTCTTGTCCGACCTGCCAGTTGACCGCTCCGGTGACTCACTTTCGGAGCCCTTTGGTCCCTCTGCCCATAATTGAGGTCCCATTCGAGAGGATAGCCATGGATATAGTGGGTCCCTTGGTAAAGTCAGCTCGAGGTCACTCCTACATTTTGGTGATTCTTGACTATGCCACCCGATATCCTGAGGCGCTACCCCTGCGGAATACCTCCTCAAAGGCCATTGCTCGAGAATTATTCCAATTGTTTACACGGACGGGTTTTCCCAAGGAAATACTCACAGACCAGGGTACCCCGTTTATGTCGAGGGTTATGGCCGATGTGTGTAAGCTGTTCCGCATTAAACAGCTGCGCACCTCGGTCTACCATCCCCAAACGGACGGGTTGGTGGAACGCTTTAATAAAACCCTTAAGTCTATGCTCAAGAAAGTGGTGCAAAGGGATGGGAAAGATTGGGACTGCCTGTTGCCAGCTCTCCTATTTGCCATCCGGGAAGTGCCCCAGGCCTCCACAGGGTTTTCGCCTTTTGAGTTGGTTTATGGGCGGAGACCTCGCGGACTACTTGATTTTATTAAAGAGGAATGGGAAAGTGAACCTGTTCAGCATAAGAGTGTCCTGGAATATGTCTCCCAAATGCAGGAAAGGATCCAAACCGTGATGCCACTAGTCAAAGAACATTTACAAAAGGCCCAGGAGGCTCAACGACGGGTCTATAACAGGGCTGCAAAAATAAGGCACTTCCAAGTGGGAGATCGAGTAGCTGTGCTCATTCCCACTGTGGAAAGTAAATTCTTGGCCAGATGGCAAGGTCCCTTTGAAGTTGTGGAAAAAGTAGGAGAGGTAAATTATAGAGTGCACCAGCCAGGCAAGAGGAAACCGTATCAGATATATCATGTTAACTTGTTAAAACCCTGGACGGATCGGGAAACAGTGACCTCCCTGGCTAGTGCAAGGCTTGAGCCTCAGGTTGGGGTAGAGCGTGTCCAAGTAGCAAATACCCTGTCTAAAATACAAAATCAGCAAGAAAAGGAGTTCTTGCAAAGAAATAAAGAAAAGTTTTCAGACTTGCCAGGGCTTACTAGGGTGATAGAGCATGATATTATCACAGAACCTGGAGTCAAAGTTTTTGTCCGGCCCTACCGCATCCCAGAGGCGCAAAGAAAGGCCGTTTCAGAGGAAGTGAAAAAAATGTTAGACCTGGATATCATCGAGGAATCGCAGAGTGAGTGGTCGAGCCCCATCGTGTTGGTACCAAAGCCCAACGGGACTCTGCGATTCTGCAATGATTTTCGGAAACTTAATGAGGTTTCACGGTTTGATGCCTACCCCATGCCCCGGGTGGATGAACTTATTGAGCGACTAGGTCCAGCCAGGTACATCACAACATTAGACCTTACCAAGGGGTATTGGCAAATCCCGTTGACTAAGGCGGCTAGAGAGAAAACTGCTTTTTCTACTCCAGAGGGGAGTTTTCAGTACAAACGAATGCCTTTTGGACTGCAAACTGCTCCAGCCACATTCCAGCGAGCAATGGATAGGATTTTACGACCTCATCGGGAGTATGCCTCAGTGTACTTGGATGACATAGTCGTTTTTAGCAGAGACTGGGACTCGCACTTGCCCAAAGTCCAGGCAGTACTGGACTCTCTTTGGAAGGAAGGGTTCACAATAAACCCTGAAAAATGTCATTTGGGAATGGAGGAGGTAAAATACCTAGGCTATATCGTGGGTAGAGGGGTGGTGAAACCTCAGGTCAACAAGGTAGAGGCTATAAATAGTTGGCCCCGCCCCCTCACAAAAAAGCAGGTACGTGCATTCCTGGGCATGGTGGGATACTACAGAAGGTTCGTACCCAACTTTGCCACATTAGCGGCTCCACTGACCGATCTGACCAAGGGTCGGAAATCGGTCATGGTCGAGTGGAATGCGGATGCTGAAAAGGCTTTTTTGGAGCTCAAGTCAGCACTGTGCCAACACCCTGTCTTGATAGCGCCCAATTTTTCAAGAGAGTTTGTTGTCCAAACTGACGCTTCCGATGTAGGATTAGGAGCGGTGTTGTCACAGGTTGTTAATGGTGAGGAGCACCCAGTAGTCTTCCTCAGTAGGAAGTTGACACCAGCAGAAAAAAACTACGCTGTTATTGAGAGAGAGTGCCTGGCCATTAAGTGGGCCCTGGAGTCCCTCAGATATTACCTTTTGGGCAGGAAATTTAGGCTCATTTCTGATCATGCCCCTTTAACATGGCTTAGGCAAGGTAAAGGGACTAATGCCAGGATTACCCGGTGGTTCCTGGCGCTCCAAGAATTTAAATTTATAGTGGAGCATAGGCCCGGGAGACTGCATCAAAATGCAGATGCCCTCTCCCGAGTCCATTGTTTGGGCTCCACTGTTGCCCCCACCTCCTCGGCGTTGGGGCACAGGGGGGGGATATGTACAGGTCGCCGTGGCTGCGTCCTGGAGGGACGCTATGTTTCCCCTCTATTTGGGCTATGGTCCTTTTAAGAGGACAAAAAGGGTTAATGCACCTGTCCAGGAGATGGTTTAAGTGAGGACAGGAAGTTGCAGGTGGGAGTGTGGAAGTGTGTAGCAGAGCCTGTGTATGGCGATGCTAGACAGGTGAATGCTGCAAAGCTCTGAGAAGCTGGGAAGAACTTTAAAAGGACTTGTGTCCTGCCTGAAAGCCTGCAACTGGGGAACTTTACCTGCAAGGACTGTGAATTGCAATGGCAGTGCTGAGCCCTAAGAGTCGGTGAGACTGATTATTTGTTTTGCTTTTGCTGCTGTGAAGCCGTTTGTGTTCAATAAACCTCAGTTTTGATTTAAAAGCCTGTGTCCTGCGATCAAGCTGATCCCCCAAACGTTACAGTGGCTAAACGCAGTAACTTGTGTTTAGCCGCATTTAGTTTACAGGCATTTTTCGTTTTTGATATAGTGATATGTTTCTATGGTGGGAAACATTAACAGCGCTGTATGGGTTAATTTAAGTAATCTGTGGATCCTAAAAAAACACATAAAATCTGCTAAAATTATCTAAAAAAAATCACATTAATAATGATTAGTATATAAGATAATAATAATAATGTCCAGCAAAGAATAAACATTAGCAGCAATCATATATATATATGTTGTCAGTTCTGGCTGAATCATTAGTAAAATCTCTTCAAGGAAATCATATGCTTCCAGTGAGGGGTTAATCTTGTCTGTATCTCTCTGCTCTTTGCAAGGGTGTCTCCCTTAGGAGTTCTACTCACCAGATAGTAGTGATATGTATGCCTGTAGGAAGACTGAAGGATTCTCTCCCCTGCACTCCTTGGCTTTCAAAGACCCTTACCACATGCCTGTTTGATCTCTGTCATAGGGATCCATCTTTTCTGGATCACTGAGTATTTATACTTCCATGACCACCCATGAATCAATTTGTATAAACTAATACTGATCACTTGGATGATTTCAACTTGGATACCTGGTGGAGAGTAAGAGGAATGAGAATATCTGAACCGAGGAGGAGACCTCATCTTTGATTACTACAGGCATACATATCACTACTATCTGGTGAGTAGAACTCCTAAGGGAGACACCCTTGCAAAGAGCAGAGAGATACAGACAAGATTAACCCCTCACTGGAAGCATATGATTTCCTTGAAGAGATTTTACTAATGATTCAGCCAGAACTGACAACATATATATATATGATTGCTGCTAATGTTTATTCTTTGCTGGACATTATTATTATTATCTTATATACTAATCATTATTAATGTGATTTTTTTTAGATAATTTTAGCAGATTTTATGTGTTTTTTTAGGATCCACAGATTACTTAAATTAACCCATACAGCGCTGTTAATGTTTCCCACCATAGAAACATATCACTATATCTATTTCTTCTTTACTATAATAGCTGCTTATCTGCACAAACCTTTTACATAGAGTAAGCTTCACATCACCATAGTGCGCTAGGATCAGATTTGCTTAAAAAACAGATTCTGATATTTTCATTCTCACATTTTTCGTTTTTGGTTATTTTGAAAACGCTTATTTTAGAAACGCTTCTAAATGCAAACGCAGCATGTAAACACAGCAAAACAGGCATTTTAAATGTGGGTTAATATATGTCAAGTTAAATCGTTCAGTAGAGGTTGTAAAAACGTCCCGTGTACACGAGGCCTAAGTATTACTTTAAAAAATGGTGCCGTGTTATTCAATTATTGAACATGTTTTGTCACTTCATGTTTTATAATAGTCTAACTTAAAAAAAAAATAGCATCTGTTTTATTTGAAATGTTTTTAAATAGCAATGGTTTTCACAACTATAACTACTTTCTCATTTGATAACCAATACCAATACCAGTGCATTTAGCACATAGATGAAGTGTGTGCTCCAAAGACTGAATCACTGAACTTGAACCAACATTCTTTGCACCATGTCATTCATTTACAATATTATTTTTTTGTATAATGTCTTGTCAACTAATGTTTTATAGATACCAACATCCTGCCCAGTGCATGACCCTTTTGTACATTCAATGACCTGCAAAAAACACCTTATCATATTACCAAATTGATAAACAAAGTTTGTGTTCTAAAATGTTATTAACCCAACTTGAATTCTTCATATCATGACCCATTTTTCTACTAACACTAATCAGTGGCTGTGTTACTGTTATTAGTGTTTCTAGCAATTGTTCTAATATTTATTTCTCAGAACAGTGCTCTTAGAATACTACTAATAATGATGAATTATGCATCTAACAAATTCTGTTTGCTGTATGTTCACAACTAGATTTTAGAAAGGGTTTTCTTCAATGCTATATAGTCTTAGGCCCTGTACACACGATCAGACATGTCCGAGGAAACATGTTTGACGGACCGTTTTCGACGGACAAGGCTGAAGTGGTCTGTTGGTCTGATGTGCGTACACACGATCGGACCAAAATCTGATCAGACCACAACGCGGTGACGTAGAACACAACGACGTGATGAAAAAATGAAGTTTAATGCTTCCAAGTATGCGTCGACTTGATTCTGAGCATGCGCGGTATTTTGGTCCGATGATTTTGTGTACTTACCATCTGTAACGGAACTATGTATTTTGCCTGTCCATCTATAATAATCATGCAGTGGGATATTATGTGGTGTGAATACAATATACAGATTGTATATTGTATTCCAAATTAGCAGTATCCGGCCAGTTGTATTGAAATAGCATGTCACTTATGTTCAGAAGAACTGTCAGGCTTTGCGGTGCCGAAATGTTTAGCTACGGATGGGATTATCTGTGATTGAATTGTATTTGAGAAAGGAATGTGGCTTCTTTAGCCTGGTGACAGGGTGTCTAACTTGAGGCCCCGCTGTGGAGGGAGGGGGCGGAGAGTTCATTGTTCCTTGATTATTCACAAGTTTGTAACTATATATAAACCAAGAAATGTACCATTAAAGTTAGTCTACTTGACCCTTCAAACGTAGCCTGTCTCGTTTATGGAAGGGAATGCGATGGGATTTATTCTGTGTCTCTTACAACTGGACCTGACTCTCCCTTTTGGCTCTCGTGGATGAGCTTATACTGGACTTACTTATATAGCAACTTGCCAGGGAAAAGGACGTCGCCAACGGCTCATACCCTCTCCCTACGTGGGTAGCCGTTACATTGGTTGGCAGCGGTGGGATGGTCCTTTTATCCAAGGAGCAAGTTCTGAATGGAGTCTCAGTACGCCAGGCTGAAAAGAACCACACTAAAAGATTTATTGGAGAGTCGTGGTAGGAGTGCCAGTAACAGACCACGGAGGGAGCTGATAGCGGATCTGCTGGAGCTGGACCAAATGGATGGATCCATGGAAGGAGCGGAGCCTCTAGCACCTGTCAGCGAGGAAGATGTAATTACGGATATTGTACAGCGGAGATTATCCTTGTATCCAGAAACGTCCACGGAACTAATAAACCAGCTGTTCCGGGAAGCAAGAGAGGAGATTCAAACCAAGAGGGGACAAGAACTGGAACTGGTAAGAGCTAGACAGCCCATTACACACGCAGCCACAGGAAAGAAAATACCGTTCACTGCATTTAAAGCTTTTGTAGAAAGTGAGGAGGAAATAGATGGATATTTGGCGGATTTTGAGAGACAGTGCTCACTACACCAGGTACCACCAGACCAATGGGTCACTATTTTGTGTGGGAAATTGTCGGGCAAAGCCAATGAAGCGTTTCGGGCTCTTGCTCCAGAGGATATTTTACAATATCAGCAAGTGAAAAAGGCTCTGTTAACCCGATATGCCGTAACCCCAGAAACCTACCGCCGTCGCTTCCGGGAATCCAAGAAAAAGGCTGTGGACTCCCACATGGAATGGGCCAACCAGTTACAAAGGGTGGCATCCCATTGGGTCCAAGGGTGCAAGGCCAACACCGGGGAGAAAGTATTGCAGCTATTCCTAATGGAACATTTCTTCCAAGACCTGGCCGCAGACATACAGGACTGGGTACGAGATCGCCGTCCCGCTAACTTAAACGAGGCGGCGCGGCTAGCAGATGAGTACATGGAAACAAGGAAAGTAAGCCAGGGTACTACACGCCTGGCTCATAAGGTAGAACCGTGTACTCCAACCGACACCCCACGCCCAGAGTTTTGCGCTCCAGTCCCACCAGGACCACCACGTCCTCAGGGGCCTAACAACTACCCCCGGGATTCGTCTAGGGTGACGTGCCATCACTGCAGCAACACGGGACATATTGCTCGTTTTTGTCCTTTGAGAGCTACAAATAACAACTGGAGACGCCCAACACCCAACACAGAGGTCACTCCATCACAGCCCTCTGCGGCCCACTGCCTAGAGACTGAGGTGAGCCCTGAGGAATGTCTGGGAATTTTGTATGAGGCAGACCCAATACAAGCGGCCTCTCCAGATAACCGTCAGCATCACCGTCAGGAGGTACGGGTGAATGGACAAGTAGCACAAGGCCTAAGAGATACCGAGGCTACTATCGCTCTGATTCAAAAACAACCAGGGCACAAAAAGTCAGACTGTTCATTAAATTTACCCAGGCAGTCACAGTCATGGAGACAGCCAGAAAGGGGGAACCCCCACACATCCATGCCTGCAGCCCACGGCGTTGGGGAGGTAGAACATTGGGGTGTTCTGCATGAGGCAGATCCGATACAAGCAGCTAACCAGGACAACAGGCAGCAACACAGGCAGACTGTCTGGGTCAATGGAAAGGCAGCCAATGGGTTACGTGATACTGGGGCCACGATGACACTGCTACAGAAGAAACTAATTTCAGAGAGTCAGCACACCGGAGACACCATAGCCGTAAGAGTAGCAGGAGGCACCGTCTTCCGGCTACCCGTTGCCCGGGTTCACCTGGATTGGGGGGTTGGTTCGGGACATGTGAATGTGGGGGTGATGAAGGATTTGCCAGCAGATGTCCTACTGGGGAATGATTTGGCCCCCTTGTTTCTGCGTACGCCCCGATGTGCCCCGCTGAAGCCTACACAGTGACTACCTGTGCCCCAACCTGCGTTGCTGGAACCAACTCGCTTGCTGCTGAGACCCGGGTAAGACTACCTTCCCCGACATGTACTGTAGATCCGGCCCAATATCACAGTCTAAAATGGGAATGTGACAAGTTGGCCAGTGAGAAGTCGGAGATGCAACGACACTACGTCATGTATTATGAGATGTCCCGTGGCTTGAACATTGAAATGCACAAACAGGCTGAAATTGTCAAAAGGTTAAACGGGATTTGCGCTCAGGTGGTGCCTTATCTCTCCCAAGAGCATCAGCAACAGGTCCTGGGAGCCATTGAGAGAGCAAAGCAAGTGACTGTTCCAGAACTGAATTCCATTATTCACCTTCACCATCAGCTACCGACCTGGCAGATTTAATGGCAATGCCGATGGACTGTCCAGACAAACGGAACTTTTACCCTAACAGCAGACCGGACATTCCCAAGTTGACCCGAAAAGGATCAATCCGGGTCTGCCGGAGTGTTCCACAAAAGGGGAGCAGTGTAACGGAACTATGTATTTTGCCTGTCCATCTATAATAATCATGCAGTGGGATATTATGAGGTGTGAACATCCTCTGTCTGTATAGATGTAGATTAGAACTGAATCAGCCTGGCTCCTGAAACCTCTCTTTAGTATGCTAATTCACCTCTCTATTCCCAAAGGTTAATTGATCTATTGTGTGTGTGTGAAAGACCTGTGTTTATCCTTAAGAGATTGTATATTGTATTCCAAATTAGCAGTATCCGGCCAGTTGTATTGAAATAGCATGTCACTTATGTTCAGAAGAACTGTCAGGCTTTGCGGTGCCGAAATGTTTAGCTACGGATGGGATTATCTGTGATTGAATTGTATTTGAGAAAGGAATGTGGCTTCTTTAGCCTGGTGACAGGGTGTCTAACTTGAGGCCCCCCTGTGGAGGGAGGGGGCGGAGAGTTCATTGTTCCTTGATTATTCACAAGTTTGTAACTATATATAAACCAAGAAATGTACCATTAAAGTTAGTCTACTTGACCCTTCAAACGTAGCCTGTCTCGTTTATGGAAGGGAATGCGATGGGATTTATTCTGTGTCTCTTACAACTGGACCTGACTCTCCCTTTGGCTCTCGTGGATGAGCTTATACTGGACTTACTTATATAGCAACTTGCCAGGGAAAAGGACGTCGCCAACGGCTCATACCCTCTCCCTACTTGGGTAGCCGTTACACCATCGAACATGTCCGACGGAAAATGTCCAGGAAAATTGTCCGATAGGCCGTACACACGATCGAACATGTCCGCTGAAACTTCAGCGGACATGTTCAATCGTGTGTACGCGGCCTCAAATTGTAATAACAGATCTCTGTGTACAAAATCTCATTTTAACATTAAGGAGTAAAATATTTAAATTTGTTTCAGACACGAGTTGATAAATCTTGTATAACTATGTGAATAGATTACATCACACTTTTTGTAAATCCATGTGATGATAGCCTTATTAAACAAGAAAGACAACCTTATAAAAAAAACTTTCGAATTATGTATAGTGATAAAGCAAGTGGACAGGTGGAAGTCTTGAAATACTTTACTAGTGATCATCATATGGAGGTTATATGATAACTTTGGGATGTCTCTGTATATGAGATGTTAGATCCTAATCTCACCCAGGTGTATTAATTGGTTTTGGTGTTAGAAAGGTATAACACCCGGGATCATCTTCAGGCCTTAGACTAAAAACTATGGCTCAAATATATCTAGAGATCACAGTTTTTCAACATCCACAAAGCCAATATTTTGCCTATTTTAGTCAGGTAAATCTAAAATCCTGAATATGTATGTTTTTGGTTCTCTTTTTGAATAGCAGGTGAAACATTTGACTTTAAATTGTATCGACATTTGCATGTAAAATGTTGAAAGAAATCCACTGTTTACAGACCTCATTAGAGAAACAACTCATTCCTTATCAGGCAGCTCAATATAATGTTTTATTCACACAAATGGAGCTACCATAAAACCATAAAACCTATCCTGAAAAAACCCACCCTTGACCCGAAAGACCCAAACAATAGGAGACCCATAACGGGTCTAAATGTTTTCTCCAAAATAATGGAGAAAGAAGTTGTACAACAGTTACAACAGCATTTAGAAACCCAAAAATTACTAGATACGTTTCAATCAGGCTTCCGGCCCGGGCACGGAACTGAAACAGCTCTGGTAAAAATATGGGATGACGTCCTAGAGGCAGCAGATGAGGGACAATCTTCTCTCCTGATCCTGTTGGACCTAAGTGCGGCCTTTGACACGGTAGACCATGGACTACTACTCACTAGACTAGCTGAAGTGGCCAAAGTCGCAGGAGCGGATCTACCTTGGTTCTCCTCCTTCTTGGAAAACAGATCACAAACAGTAAAATTGGGATCTTTCACGTCAGGAAAGCGTACGGTATCATGCAGAGTCCCTCAGGGATCTCCCTTGTCACCGGTACTGTTCAATATCTATCTCCGTCCCCTCTTTGAGATCATCAGCAACCAGAAGCTACTTTACCATTCCTACGCAGACGACACAGAACTGTATCTCTGCGTCAGTGATGAAAAGGATCATTCGCTGGGATTAGAGAGATCCCTCACCCTTATAGATAGCTGGATGACATCCAGTTATCTAAAACTCAATGGTTCAAAAACGGAGCTTCTACTGTTTCACGCGAACAGGAAAAGTCTCTCCACCTCAACTTGGACCCCACCGCCCATCCTGGAAAAAATTATCGCCCCGAGCACCAAAGTCAAAAGTCTCGGAGTCATTTTTGACTCCAACATGACAATGGACACACAAATAGGGGCGGTAGTCAGTGGATCCCATCATCTGTTGCGCCAGTTACGCCAAATCGCCCCTTTTATTCCTAAAGAGGACATTGCAGTCGTGGTGGGAACAATCATCAATTCCAGACTCGACTATGCAAATGCCCTCTATTTAGGACTTCCCAAATACCAAATCACTCGTCTGCAAGTCGTTCAAAATACGTCTGCTCGATTAGTGACTGGTAAAAAACCGTGGGGGTCAATCTCCCTTTCGCTGAGATCTCTTCACTGGTTACCAGTGAAAGACAGAATCACTTTTAAGGCACTCTGCCTTACACACAAGTGTATTTAAGGAAACGCCCCCCAATATCTATGCGAAAAAATAAAAGCCCACAACCCCAATCGCATTCTGCGATCCACAAATCAAAACCTACTGCAAATACCAAAGGCAAGATACAAATCCAAAGGAGATCGGAGATTTGCTGTCCAAGGACCGCGACTGTGGAATGCACTACCAACCACCATCCGACTGGAGTCTGACCA
The DNA here is from genome assembly GCA_029574335.1 of Rana kukunoris. Taxonomy (NCBI): domain Eukaryota; kingdom Metazoa; phylum Chordata; class Amphibia; order Anura; family Ranidae; genus Rana; species Rana kukunoris. The sequence goes on from CM056051.1 coordinate 183,031,577, forward strand.
CCTGGCCTTCACGAGCATGATTAAGACTCATCTCTTCTGAGGCAGAGCCTTCCTTTATCTAAGGAATGGAAACAGCGCTCAGAGGCGATTTAGTTCGCAAGTGTTGCGCTCTGTAAGTTTTTCACTCACTCACTCACTCACTCACAAGATTTTGCTACATGTTTTGCTAACCCATGAGTGTCTGAGAAACCTTTGTCAAGTCCTGAATAAAAACAAAATATAAATCACTTACAACCATTATAGTTTAATTTTATTATCCGTTAATGTCAACCTATATCCTAAGGTAAAAAGTTATCTCCAACACTTAGTTACTTTTTTGCCTAGCTACACCAATAAACTTTATACATCTTATTTTTAATTATTTTTATTACATTGTTTAATTTTCATCTTTTCATCTATCATTCATTGCTGATGTTAATACTAACTATACACACAACTCTATTTTCACTCTTTCATTCATATTCCTGTCTCTACTGCCGTTACAACAAACCATGTTTTACTTTTATAAAGCAATACGGAAACGTATATGGTTTATGCCATATAACGTTTGTAAATCTAGGTAAAGATTAGGTAAATCTTTAAAGCACTGACTATGGGTTAATGTTTTTCTGCTCAACATTTTTGTGTATTCTCACAAAAGCTTACCTTAGGGTCACAAAACATATAAATTCTGTTTCCTTTTATATTTTTATCCATAAAAATACATAATCTGTAATAACATTAATATTTTCTAGCTGATTACATATGTTCTATGTCAAATCCAGTTTGTGTTTTGTATATCCCATATGTTAAAGCTTCAAACAAAAGAACATTTATTACATCACCAGTAAGAAAAATACACTGCTGGCTAGACATTGTTACATTATATATGGCGATGAAGATTTTGCAAATAGAGGGAGTTGAAAAAATAATACCAAAGTGAAAAGACAAGAAAAGACAAGAAATACTTATGCTTAACACATGAGAACCCTTTGGTCTGAGAAGCCTATAGTTTAAACATATAAATAGATGTTATCTATTTCTACCACATCTTTGGTTTAATGATAACATATTTAATAATCCATAAGCATGATACTTAAGTTTAGGATTATGTCTAGACATGTGTGGCTTGTTTCATTCCGAATAAATATTCTGACAAATTTTCCATTATTCGAAGATTCGGATATTTCCGATTACCCAAATTAAAGTATAAACACAATGTAATGATTGTGTCAGGGTACCACTTCCGCCCGAACCGTGCACATGCGCGGTAGATCAGCGCTATTGCGATTGCCTGTGCGCGAATTGCGCGCACGCATGCGCGTACGGCCGCGCATGGGCACGTTCCTCTCGGGACCAATCAGAGGCCTGACCGGCCTATTTAAAGCAGATTCTCCAGGTGGAATCCATCCTGGGCTGTAGGAAAAGAGGGAGGCAGCTCCAGTACCTAATCAAGTGTAAGGGGTACCCCCCGGAAGATAACTCCTGGAAACCGTCCAGAAATTTGCATGCCCCCCATTTAATCCAAGCCTTCCATCGGGAACACTCAGAGTTGATGGACAGTTTGGGCGTCCGGAGTCCGCCCCTTGGGGGGGCACTGTCAGGGTACCACTTCCGTCTGAACCGCGCACATGCGCAGTAGATCAGCGCTATTGCGATTGCCTGTGTGCAAATTGCGCACACGCATGCGTGGTACGGGCGTGCGCCGCGAGTACGGAAGCTCACATGGGGCGCGCACGGGCACACTCCTCTCGGGACCAATCAGAGGCCTGACCGGCCTATTTAAAGCAGCTTCTCCCTCCTGTCAGGTTGCTGGTTTGTTGCTGGTTTGTCATGAGCTCTTGTGTTACTTCCTGTTCAAGTTCCTGCCTTGTTTACCTGGATTACCTGACCTTTGGCTAACACCCCTGATTGATGCTGCCTCCTGCCCCCCCGACCTCTGGCCTGAACCTCCGGACCTTCTGCTATCTCCAAACCCTGACCACGGCTTGTCTCCCGGATCTGTCTTCAGTCTTGCTCCCTGTTTAAAGTGCCTTCAGTACCTGGACTGTCCTTGCCTGACCCTCTGCTGTTCCAGTGACCTTTTCCGGCTCAGTTCCTGTCCAGCGCATCAAGTCTGCACTCCACTGCCGGTACCGGTGCCTCCTGGCACTTCCTTCCCTCTGTCCCAACCCCAGGGGGTGGATCGTGCCAGGTCGTAAAGGTGAGCCACCCTCAGCATCTCGGCCTTGGTAAGTACACCCGTGACAGATTGCTTTGAATAAGGAAACAAAATTCGTCTGAGTTTCCAAAATTTGAATTGAAATTCAAATCAAATTTTACATCAAACTCAAGTCGAATTCTAACTAAACATATTTCTGAAATCAAAGACTGTGTCTGAATTGCTTTGCACATACCATTACAGCATTATCCTGATTGTTTTTACATCATGATTATGGTGTATACATTTTTTTAATTTGTAAATAAATAAATTTTATACATATATATATACATACACACATACACATTTGTTTGTTTGAATTCTAGTAATTAATACGATTTTAGATATTTTGTTGTTCTTGACAAACCCCAAAATTGCTTTTAACATACTGTCTATTAGTACATCATCATAATAATCCTAAATCTACAATAATTTTGTAAGCATAAGTAAATAACACTCAATGCAGGCCTTACTTAAAGCAGACCTCCCCTCCCCTTTTGATAAACACTAACATCAATTAAATGATTATTAGAAACACACAACCATAATTGTTAACCTACAATCTTGCGACAAATAGACAACATAAAACATCTAGTATATTTTGTTACAAAAGAATTAGTAGCAGTTTGTGGTAAATACTAGTAGCTTGAGTATTTATATATGTATATAATTTTTGGTAGTATTTTCCCCTGTAACCTCTGGAGGAACCCTAGGGTTCCATGAAACACTGGTTGATAAAACCTTATTTAACCACTTCAGCCCCGAAAGGTTTTACGCACTTCCTGGCCAGGCTATTTTTTGCGAAACGGCACTGTGTCGCTTTAACTGACAAATGTCAGTGAAAAAGTAAAAAGGGTTGGTGATAAATAATCCATAATTTGCTGAAATGGAGAAACCCCTAGGAGTGGGACTTTAAAGGCACTCAATAGTAGTACAATAGAAAGTTCTGTAAAACACAATTTATTGATAAAAGCATGTAATGAACATGGCCTAGACAACTGGAAGTACATATAGACAGAAATACAGATATAATGGTATCCTTCACCTGACGCGTTCCAGAGCTGATTGCTGTCTCTTTCATCAGGGGATTAGCAGGATATCAGTAATCTATGAAATAATCAATAACAAAAAATCAACATGATAATACATTAGTATAATAGACATAGAGGGCCAGATTCTCAGCTGAGATACGACGGTGTATCTCAGATACACCGTCGTATCGCAGTTTTTTTCAATGGGTATCTATGCGAGTGATTCTTAGAATCACTTACACATAGATACACTAAAGATCTGAAGCCCCGTACACACGACAGGGAACCTTGATGGGCGGAACACATCGTTCCGCCCGTCGAGGTTCTCTGCCGGCTGTCAGAATCTGCGACCCGCCCGTCGGGAAAGGCAACCAGCCATTCATCCCGACGGGCCGTCGAGCAAATAGAGAACCTGTTCTCTATTTGCTCAACGGGTTTCCCGACGGGCGGGGCGAGCAGAGAGCGTACACACGGCCGAGGTTCTCGCTGGAATGCAGCTCCCAGCGAGGTTCTCGCTGGTTTCTGGCGAGAACCTCGGCCGTGTGTACGGGGCCTGACAGGTGTAAAGCAATTACACCGTCAGATCTTAGATGTAATGACAACGCTGGCCGCTAGGTGGCCTTTACGTTGTTTTCTCATTTGCCTATGCAAATGAGCCTAATACGCCGATTCCCGAAAGTTTTTGCGACGCGGGGACGTAGTTTACGTAGGTTGCGTACGCGTAAGGTTACCCCTGCTGTATGAGGGGTATGTTTCCGAAGTGCCATCGTTGGCATGTTAAGTATGGCGTCGGGTCAGCGTTGTCTTTTTCCGTCGGTTACATCATTTTACTAAGTTGTACGTGAATAGGGAATTGCGTAAGTGACTATCACGTCCGTTTGACGTCGGTTTCAACAAGGCTTTCCGACATGAGCTGGAGCATGCGCACTGGGCTTTTTTCCCGGCCGGCGCATGCGCACTTTGTTTGATGCGGGGGCGCGCTTAATTTAAATACAGCACGCCCCCTCCTTCAGTATTTGAATTACGCGGCCTTACGACGCCGCATTTACGCTACGCCGCTGAAAATTACGGAGCAAGTGCTTTGAGAATACAGCACTTGCTCCAGTAATTTGCGTAGACGTAGTGTAAATGCGATACGATACGCTACGCCGCCAGATACGCCATTTTATGAGAATCTGGCCCAGAATTTCCAACTCATCTATTTCAGTCATGTACATGTAAAAATTCCACGTTGCATTTAAAATAAAACACTATCACATAGAGTGTCCGGAAACCCTGCCCGATTTGCGGCTGCTTAGAGATGGAGTATTGGGAGTAGAAAGACCCCCATATGGGGTGAAATACGGGCCCTAGGATAAAGGTGTCCCTGCAGGGAAAGACCAAGAACACTGAGGCCAGACAGACGGAGTCCTGGATATGAGACAAAAGGACATGGGAGTATTGTCAGTATATATGGAAGTTTAAAAAAAAAAAAGCCATACACAAGACCATTTGAACAGAATTATACCTACATGCAAGGTAACACCAAGCCCATGGGGCTCCAACCTGGATTGGCCGGGTTCCAAAGTATGCTGTGAGGTAATCAAAATATATGCATAAATAACATTGTTGCTTTTGCTTGGGACCAGCCAATACCCCAAATTGTATACAAATATACATACACAACCCCCAGATATGGCAACATGTTGTAGCTCTAAGCATCGCTAGAAATAAACTGAATACAGAGGGCCCAGTGTTATTATATCCATGGATAATGTAGAAGCAATAAGACTATATTACATGGGTAAAACTAATAAAAATATCACCTCCGCATCCCCAGTAGGCTATGTTATATGCCCCAATACTCCATGGTTGAGGGCAGAATCACTGAGAGGCCAGAGGTATATAAATAATCCAGTAATTGTGCAGTCGTGTGACGCTGTACCCAAATAAAATTATGTAATTTTTTCCCACAAATAGAGCTTTCTTTTGGTGGTATTTGATCACCTCTGTGGTTTGTATTTTTTGCGCTACAAACAAAACATTTTTTAATTTTGACCAAAAAAATAATATTTTTTACTTTCTGCTATAATACATATCCCCCCAAAAAATGTCTTCATCAATTAAGCCAATATGTATTCTGCTACATATTTTTGGTAAAAAAAAATCCCAATGACCGTATATTGATTGGTTTGCACGAAAGTTATCGCGTCTACAAACTACGAGATAGATTTAGGTACTTTTATTTTTTTACATTTTTTTTTTACTAGTAAAGTTGGCGATCTGCAATTTTTAATGGGACTGTGATATTCCATTGGACAAATCCAAACCTTAGTGATATTGTTTGGTGATCATTGACACCAATACAGTGATCAGTGCTATAAAAATGCACTGTTTACTATATAAATGGGGCGGTCCGGAAGCAGTTAAAGTAATTTTTGCTGTGATATTTGGCAAAGTCATTGCTATATCTCCGGACAGATCTGTTTTTTCTTGTTATAGAATAGCCATTGTCATTCTCTGATGTTCTTAAAAATGTCACTCTGGTATCTGTAGACCTTCTAATTGATGACACCTACAGCAGCTCAAGTTCCACACCTTTGCAAGAATACTTGACTATTCATAATCCCATTCTGTCCTGTGAATATTTGAGCCAAATATATCTCTAAAAATAATTGTGAAAAAGTAAAGCCCCCCTGGGACCAAATATGTCATATGTTCTAACAAGGGATTAAACCATTGTAATATGCATGTACATTGTATTATATTTTGAGTGATTTGGAGGATTGCAGCAAATGATGGATATGCTTGTATACTGTATATACAAGAAAAGTCTCCAAAAATCTGGTGAAATGACTGGAGACAATAGATATATTTCTCTATGTGTAGTGGGGCTGATTTGCTAAGCGTAATGGGGTTGATTTACTGCAGGCACATAGACTGAGGGCTTTTTAAGTGCTCTTACTACAGAGCTTAGTAAATGAGGGAGATTTCTGCTGATTTCCATCATCCAATCATGTGCAACAGGGCTCGAGTCCTGCGGGAACGCATGGGAACGGCGTCCCTGCACTTTTTTCACAGCAGGAACGCCGTTCCCCTTGCAGAACTATAGCCGACATTGCCACCGCACATAAAAAAGCAATATGATCTGGCGCCTGAGGTGATGTGAGGAGTGCGGAGTGATCATGTGCCTGAGGGGAGGAGCCGAGCGGGAGAACGTCAGAACGCCATGGTGGCGGTGATGCTGCTTTATTTCCCCTTTCATCGGCCCATGAGGTGCCAGCACCGCACCACTGAGGGACAAGCTCGGCTAGAAGCTCATGATCCATCCACCTTCTTAGTTGTGTCCTCCTGGAAGTTGGAGCTCCGTGCGTGGCCGTGCTATGGGCTCTGCTCCCTGACTTCCTCCTAGGCTCAGGGGCATGGCCGACCATAGAAGAAGATGCTGATGGTGGTGTCCGGCTGGAGGCTGTATTATGTTACTACTACTACTCCAGTGAAGTTGTAGAGTCCGGAATAATAACACAGGAATCATCCCAGGGCGAGGTAAGTCATGTGTGAGGGGTATGTGGGAGAAGGGGGGTAAGTTTACCTCACAAGCACTCCCTGCTCTGCTCATAACACAGACCTGTTGCTGCTCAGCCTCTAGATTTATTTTTAATTCTATGCTCCTTATTGATTTTACAATCCCATCCTATCATCTAGATTCAAACACTAAGGCCCTGGTCACATCTCAAATCGCAGCACTTTCGGGTGCCTTTTTTTTGGTAGGGGAGTGGATCTTGGGTGGGAGTTCCCACACTTTTTTCCCCAGGACTTGGCCCCTGACGTTCAAGCAAAAATACATTTTTTTTATTTCCCTTGCACATGATTGTGTAGTCTTTGTAAAGTAAAATTTTACCTCATTTACTAAGTTCTGGAGCAACTTGCAAATTGCACTTATTGCCTTAAAGGCACAATTTATTCTTTTCCATTTTGGATAGAGTAAGTTTCTTTGCCATCTGTGTGCAATTGGAAAATTTCCCCTCTATTACGTTTCTAGGGACAATCCACAATTTGGGATTTTCTTTAACTTTCAATGATAATGGTAAACAGGATTACAAAACAGTATAGTAAATTGATATTTAGGGAAAATGTGTCCAGACATCTAAATACCACATGCGATCTGGTTCTGTGAATTGAGCCCAGTGTCAGGAACACTGCATGCTGGCATTCACATAATATGCATGTGTAATACATTTTACGGGTGTCAACATGGCAGTATACCAGTGACTCATACTTGATCATACTTCTTACTAAGAAGCTCCATGTTTAACCACCTTTGGTGGAAACAGCTGAGCAGCTACAACAAGGAATTGCTAGAACAGCGTTGCCATCCCAGGGACTGAAGCAGCCATCGCAGTGACTGGAGCAGTCGTTGGAGTGACGCCCCCATGCTTGCCCTTGGGAGGTGTTATGGACGTTCCCTGTTTGTTCTTGACTCCTGGACCCTTTGGCACATGGATAGTGAGCTAATATAGCCTGTAATATGTTATTGTTATTTGTATATATTTTTTTGTGTATGTTTTTGCATTTTTAAAACTTGTTATTATATTTTTTAATTGCCATTTGTTCGGTGTTCTAAGATTCCCTTCTGCTCCTCCTGATGAAGCAGGATGATCCCACAAAATCAACATCTCCCTACCTGGATATCCCTTGAAGCAACATGCTATTTCTAATATACAGCAACATATGGTTGAACAGCCATATACGTGTACATATACAGTATGTGAAATAAATGAATAAATCACCTGTACAAGGTAATTGTAATTTGGGGTAACTCAAAGGGCCATGACCCCATACACCATACAAATGTCAATATGAAAAAAGAGCTGTGCTATATAAGCATATACTGTATACCAAAATGTGATGCAGTGTTTAATAATTAGAGTTGGTTGAATGGTTCAGCCCCACCAACAGTTTGGACCGAACATTGGCTGGTCGCCCTGTTCGGGGAACACTGAAATTTGCAGGGTGTTTGGCAAATGTGCATTTTGCGTCTTGATTGGGCAATCTGGTTGTTAAGGAGCAGGGCTCAGAAGCCAGCCACAGAGATCTTAACAACCGATGAGTCATCAGTTGTCAATGGGCTTCTCAACTGACAGCTGAGTAAAAAAAAAATGCTGGTAAAAAAAAAAATGGTGCGAACCCTCTCAAAATCCATACCAGACCCTTATCTGGGCATGCAAGCCTGGCAGGTCCCTGAACCCTACCAGGCCACATACCCTCAACAGAGAGGGCAGGGAGACTCTGCCCTGTGTCTTCATGTTCCCCATGTTCATCCCCACAACCCTGGCCAGTGGTTGTGAGGGTCTGCAGGCAGACCCATCCCCCCCATGTGAATGAGTATGGGGTACATAGTACCCCTACCCATTCACCAAAAAAGTGTCAAAAAATAATAAAAACACACACAGTTTTTGACAATTCCTTTATTAAAACATAAAAAACAGTGTCCCCCAATGTAAATCCATTGTCAATCACGCCGCCCTCCGCACCTAAAAAATGAAAAATGCCTACTGTAGACTCCAACATTTGACAGTTCCTTTATAGGTAAGCGGGGTCACCTGGCTAGGTCAATTGGTGGCACAGCCCCTTCAGATGTCAAAGACTGGTGCAAACACCCACCCCCCATGTTGAGGGCATGTGGCCTGGTATAGTTCAGGAAGGGGCACTCGCTAGTCATCCCCCCTTTCCTGACATGCCAGGCTGTTTGCACAGGGAAAGGTCTGGTAAAAAAAAACAGGCTGGGCAGCAGGCAGAGGCATATCTGGCTGGGCAGTGGGCAGAGGATCATCAGGTTGGGCAGTGGGCAAAGGGCCAACAGGCTGGGCAGCAGGCAGAGGATCATAAAACTTGGCAGCAAGTATTAGACCATCAGGCTGGGCAGCAGGCAGAGGATCAGCAGGCACCAGATCATCAGGCTGTGCAGCAGGCACCAGATCGTCAAGATGGGTAGTGAGCAGAGGACCATCAGGCTTGGCAGCAGGCTGTCAGGGTACCAATTCCGCCAGACACAGAGTCGCGCACATGCGCAGTAGAACAACGCTGCCGCGCATGCCTGTGTGCAAATTGTGGTCTGGTGGCGCGTCACGTGCATGGGAGCACACGCGGGCATGCACGGATGAGGTCCTCTCAGAACCAATCAGAGGCCTGACCGGCCTATTTAAACCAGCCTCTCCCCTTTGACAGGTTGCTGGTTTGTCATCAGCTCCTGTTATGCTTCCTGTTGCTGCACCTGCCTTGTTGACCCGGATTTCCTGATGACTCTACTCTCGCTCCTGAACCTGACCTCTGGCTTACGTCCCTGGATTGCTGCTGTCTCCTGCCCCTGACCTCTGGCCTGTACCTCTGGACCCTCTGCCTTCTCCAATCCTTGACCTACGGCTTACCCCTTGGACCCGTCTCCAGTTCCTGTTTCTGCCTACGTGCCCTGAGTACCTGGACTGTTGTTGCCTGACCCTCAGCTGTCACCAGTGAACCACTTCCTGCTCAGCCACTGACCAGTACATCAAGTCTCCCGCTTCACTGCCGATACTGGTGCCTCCTTGCGCTTTTTCCCTCTGTCCCAACTCGAGGGGGCGGATTGCGCCAGGTCGTAAAGATGAGCCGCCCTCAGCATCTCGGTCTTGGTAAGTATGCTTGTGACACAGGCAGAGGCACATTAGGCCTGGCAACAGGCAGAGGTACAACAGGATGGGCAGCGAAAAGAAGCACATCAGACTGGGCAGCAGGCAGAGGCACATAAGGCTGGGCAGCGGGCAGAGACACATCAGGCTGGGCAGTGGATCATCAGGCTGGGCAGCAGGCAGAGGACCATGAGGCTGGGCAGCAGGCAGAGGACCATCAGGATGGGCAGTAGGCAGAGGACCATCAAAACTGGAAAGCAAGCACTGGACCATCAGGCTGGGCAGCAGGCTTCGGATCATCAGGCACCGGATCATCAGGCTGAGCAGCAGTCATCAGATCATCAGGCTGGGTAGCAGGCAGATGCTCATCAGGCTGGGGAGCAGGCAGAGGCAAATCATGCTGGGCAGCGAGCAGAGGTACAACAGGCTGGGCAGTGGGCAGAGGCACATCAGGCTGGGAAGTGGGCAGAGGATCATCAGGCTGGGCAGCGGGCAGAGAACCCTCAGGCTGGGTAGCAGGCAGAGAACTATCAGGCTGGGCAGCAGACAGAGTACCATTAAACTGGACAGCAAACACTGGACCATCAGGCTGGGCAGTAGGCATCAGATCATCAGGCTGGGCAGCAGGCAGGGGAAAATCAGGCTGGGCAGTGGGCAGAGGTACATTAGGCTGAGCAGCGGGCATAGGCACATCAGGCTGGGCAGCAGGCAGAGACACATCAGGTTGGGCAGCAGGCAGATGATCATCAGGCTGGGCAGTGGGCAGAGGTTCATCGGGCTGGGCAGTGGGCAGAGGATAATCAGGCTGGGCAGTGGACAATGGACTATCAGCGGGCATAGGCAGCGGGCATAGGCACATCAGGCTGGGCATCGGACAGAGACACATCAGGTTGGGCAGTGGGCAGAGACACATCAGGTTGGGCAACAGGCAGATGATCATCAGGCTGGGCAGTGGACAGAGGCACATCAGGCTAGGCAGTGGGCGGAGGATCATCAGGCTGGGCAGTGGGCAGAGAACCATAAGGCTTGCTAGTGGGCAGAGCCACATCAGACTGGGCAACAGGCAGAGGCACATCAGGCTTGCCAGCAGGCAGAGGCACATCAGGCTGGGCAGCAGGCAGAGGCACATCAGGCTGGGAAGCAGGCAGAGGCACATCAGGCTGGGAAGCAGGCAGAGGATTAGAAAGGATCTGGTCATCAGGTTTAGGACCATCAGAAGCTGGCCTAACCCTATCGGCAATAATAAAGGCAGGCCTGAGCAGATTGTCTGGCGTGGAGGCAGACTGGAGCAGTTAGGTTGGTGTGGAGGCAGACTGGAGCAGATCAGCTGGGGTGGAAGTAGACTGGAGCAGATTGGCTGGCATGGAAGCAGACTGGAGCAGATGGATCGTGTGGAGGCAAACTTGGATAGTGGCAGGATTCTGAAAAATTCTGTTGGGAAAAACTTATATAATATAATTTATTTTAAAAATAAGTTAATAAAAAAAGTGTAAACACACCTCCAACATACCAAACTGTGTAAAACAAACCAGTTAACCAAATAGTAACTCACAAGACACAACTGCCTAAACTAAGTATATACCAGCAGGTAGGGAATGCAAAACAGTAATTGTAGCAGAGCCAGTGTCATACACGGAAGATTAAGCAGAGGGAGCTGTTAGCAAGGCAGGAAAGGGAAAGGGTAACAGGAGATAGAGAGATCAGGTGGGCAGGGATCAGGCGCAGGGCAGGGGTCCGGGTCCAGGAACAGAAAACAGGATGCAGGATGCAGAATGCAGGATCACAGGGACACAGGTCAGGGACACATGGAGACTAAAACACCAAGGCAACCAGAGCAAGACAGACAGGACTTAAATATACTGCCTGTAACCAGCATCAGGTGATAACTAATGATATGAGCTTCTGGCTTTTGCCAGACACCCACTTTTGGACGCTGGAACTGCAGCCTGCAGTAGTGCATATTTCCCATGTTTATAACAGTACCGCAGCAATGACATTTCTAAAGGAAAAAAATAATTTAAATTGCTTGCGGCTGCAATGTATAGCAGGATAAAATATGGCATAGGGGTCTCCGCCAAAATCCATACCAGACCCTTATCCAAGCATGCAACCTGGCAGGCCACAGGAAAAGGGGGGGCGAAAGAGCGTCCCCACCCTCTTAAACCATACCAAGCCACATGCCCTCAACATGGGAGGGTGTTTTTTGGTCCCCCAAAGCACATTGTCCCAATGTTGACGTGGACAAGGTCCTCATCTTTTAACAAGGATGCCCCAGATCCCACCCCTCTATGTGAATGGGTAGGGGTACATCTACCCATTCACCAAAATTTTTTCAAATAAGTGAAAACTACAGCAGACAGTTTTTGGCAAATCCTTTATTTATTTTTTTAAAAAGTGTCCTGCGATGTAACTCCATCATCAATCACAGTGTCTGACAGTCCAGAGAAGAAAAAATACAAGAAAAACTCACTGAATGCCATCTTTTTTGCTTTGACAGCTGTTATGTAAACTGGTGATGTAAACAGGTGACCCCGCCCTTGTCTATATGACAGCTGTCAAAGTGAAAATATGGCAGTCACGGGGGCACCTCCCATCGAGGCAGAGTTTTTATGGTTTTTTTCTCTGGACCTTTGGACGCCGTGATTGACGATTTACATTGCAAAAGGCTTTTTTCTTTTTTTTTAATAAAGGAATAGTCAAAAACTGTCTGCTGTTGTTTTTACTTTTTTTGGAACTTTTTTTGGTGTACAATGTACCCCATACCCATTCACATATGGGGGCTCAAGATCTGGGGCCTCCTTGTAAAAGGGGGCTTCTAGATTCCGATAAGCCCCCACCCACAGACCCCCGCAACCACCGGTCAAGGGTTGTAGGGATGATGCCCTTCTCCCCATCAACATTGGGACAAGGTGCTTTGGGGGTCCCAAAAACACCCTCCCATGTTGAGGGCATGTGGCATGGTAAGGTTTAGGAGGGTGGGGTGATCTCTTGTCCCCCCTTTCCTGCAGCCTGCCAGGTTGCATGCTTGGATAAGGGGTCTGGTATGGATTTTGAGGGGGGACCACCATGCCATTTTTTTATTGTGGCATGTGGTTCCCCTTAAAATCCATACCAGACCTGAAGGGCATGGTATGGATTTTGGGGGGACCCCCACACCTTTGTTTTTAAATGCTGGCGCAGGGTTCAACTTAACCACTTTAATACATTGTGTTATATAATCTACACTTCCTGCATTGACTGAATATAGAGTCTACACTGAATATCTAGTCTACACTAAATTCAGCGTATATATATTGCGTTGGACCTTCCTTCTAGTATGTGTATCTCAAATGTGTTTCATGTGTCTCCTCATTGAAACCTTTGGTCTGCAACTACTTTACCACCTCATTGCCACATCCTCACCCTATACAGGTTGAGAACTTTGAGGAGTATAAGGTACAGTCCATTATTGATTTCTGTATGTTCCGTGAGCGCCTACAGTACCTAGTACAGGGATCCTCAAACTACGGCCCTCCAGCTGTTGCAGAACTACACATCCCATGAGGCATTGCAACACACCGACATTCCCAGACATGACTAGGCATGACTAGGCATGATGGGAATTGTAGTTCCAGAACAACTGGAGGGCCGTAGTTTGAAGACCCCTGACCTAGTACATTGGAAATGGTGCGATCTGGAGGAACACTCTTGGGTCTCATCCTCGGACGTACATGTGACTGTCCTCCTCCGTGATTTCCATAGACGTTTTCCCCTCAAGCCCAGGGGTCATCCAAGGAAGAGGGGTCATTGAGAAGGGGGTACTGTCAGGGCTGGGCTCGGCCCTTCCTTCTCTAAGCTGGTCGTTCAGCTGTCGGCTAATTGCCAGCTACAGTAGGTGACTGGGATATTGTGTCGATCTCGCTCCCTTTCTCGGCGAGATTGAGCACTTGCGAGCCCCATCGCGGGAGCCAGCGCCGAGCTGGCTTGCCGCGATGGAGACAAAGCCGTCATAGAAGCGACGGGGATCCGACGCGGATTCCCGCCAATTCTACACGTGGGCGGAGTTTGTTAAGAATCCTGAGAAGGAAGTCCCCGCCGGATTTTAAATAAAAATCCGGCATGGGTTCCCCCCTCAGGAGCATAACGGGCCCTTAGGTCTGGTATGGGTTGTAAGGAGACCCCCTACGCCGAAAAAACGGCGTGGGGGTCCCCCCACAATCCATACCAGACCCGTATCCAAAGCACGCCGGCCGGCCGGTCAGGAGGGGAGTGGGGGGCGAGCGAGCGCCCCCCCCCCCCTCCTGAGCCGTACCGGGCAGCATGCCCTCAACATGGGGGGGTCAGGTGCTCTGGGGCAGGGGGCGCACTGCGGCCCCCCACCCCAGAGCACCCTGTCCCCATGTTGATGAGGACAGGGCCCCTTCCCGACAACCCTGGCCGTTGGTTGTCGGGGTATGCGGGCGGGAGGCTTATCGGAATCTGGAAGCCCCCTTTAATAAGGGGGCCCCCAGATACCGGCCCCCCCACCCTAAGTGAATGAGTATGGGGTACATTGTACCCCTACCCATTCACCTGCAAGAAACGTTTAAACACAAATAAACCACACAGTGTATTGAAATATTTTATTAGTTGGCCGCCGGGGGGGGTGTGTATGATCGCTTTTATAAAAGCGCCCCCCTCCGGCGGGCTTCTGCGGGGGGGTGGGTGCCGCTGTTCTTCACCGCCGTCTGGTTCTCTTCTGCCGCCGGGGGGGGGGGGGGGCGCTTTGATAAAAGCGCCCACCACCCGGCGGGCTTCCTTCGACATCTTCGGCGGCGGGGGGGTCTTCTCCCACTCTCCGGGGTCTTCTCCCGCTCTCCGGGGTCTTCTCCGGCTCTCCGAGGGTCTTCTACGGCTCTCCGGGGGTCTTCTCCGCTCTCCGGGGGTCTTCTTCTTCTTCAGGACTCGCCGCCGCTATCTTCGTGTGTTAGCTCAATTACTGGCGGTGGCGAGTCCCCTCTTCTGTGACGTCTTCTTCTCTTCTTCTTTTCCAGATGTTGACGCGGCGCTTCCTTCCGCTGTTATGGCTGGCGCGCGGCTCGCAGCAAGTTATATAGGCCTGTCTTGTGACGTCGCAGTCCCATCATGCTCCGGTAGGTACCACGTGCTACCTACCGGAGCATGATGTGACTGCGACGTCACAAGACAGACCTATATAACTCGCTGCGAGCCGCGCGCCAGCCATAACAGCGGAAGGAAGCGCCGCGTCAACATCTGGAGAAGAGAAGAAGAAGACGGCGTCACAGAAGAGGGGACTCGCCGCCGCCAGTAATTGAGCTAACACACGAAGATAGCGGCGGCGAGTCCTGAAGAAGAAGAAGACCCCCGGAGAGCGGAGAAGACCCCCGGAGAGCCGTAGAAGACCCCCGGAGAGCCGGAGAAGACCCCGGAGAGCGGGAGAAGACCCCGGAGAGTGGGAGAAGACCCCCCCGCCGCCGAAGATGTCGAAGGAAGCCCGCCGGGTGGTGGGCGCTTTTATCAAAGCGCCCCCCCCGGCGGCAGAAGAGAACCAGACGGCGGTGAAGAACAGCGGCACCCACCCCCCCCGCAGAAGCCCGCCGGAGGGGGGCGCTTTTATTAAAGCGATCATACACACCCCCCCGGCGGCCAACTAATAAAATATTTCAATACACTGTGTGGTTTATTTGTGTTTAAACTTTTCTTGCAGGTGAATGGGTAGGGGTACAATGTACCCCATACTCATTCACTTAGGGTGGGGGGGCGGTATCTGGGGGCCCCCTTATTAAAGGGGGCTTCCAGATTCCGATAAGCCTCCCACCCGCATACCCCGACAACGAACGGCCAGGGTTGTCGGGAAGGGGCCCTGTCCTCATCAACATGGGGACAGGGTGCTCTGGGGTGGGGGGCCACAGTGCGCCCCCTGCCCCAGAGCACCTGACCCCCCCATGTTGAGGGCATGCTGCCCGGTACGGCTCAGGAGGGGGGGGGCGCTCGCTCGCCCCCCACTCCCCTCCTGACCGGCCGGCCGGCGTGCTTTGGATACGGGTCTGGTATGGATTGTGGGGGGACCCCCACGCCGTTTTTTCGGCGTAGGGGGGTCTCCTTACAACCCATACCAGACCTAAGGGCCTGTTATGCTCCTGAGGGGGGGGGACCCATGCCGGATTTTTATTTAAAATCCGGCGGGGACTTCCTTCTCAGGATTCATAACAAACTCCGCCCACGTGTAGAATTGCCGGGAATCCGCGTCGGATCCCCGTCGCTTCTATGACGCACTCGCTGGAATGTGCTTTTACTATTCCAGCGAGTGCGAGATGTCGGCAGCCTGTCGCCGAGAATCAGCGCGATGCTGTCGTGCTATAAACACATTCTCGGCGGCAGGCACTGTAGCATCTCTTGACAGTGACTCACCTGTTAATGATCCGGCTCATCAGTCCTATCTACTTAAGCCTTCCAGTTCACTTGCTCTTTGCCTTTGCCTTGGTCAACATCACAGAGAGACTATCTCCTGCGTTCCTGTTGAAGACTTGCTTGGTTGACATCCCTTCTGGCTCCTGATCCTGCTTGCTGTTTTACTATGTTCTATGTATATATATTAGGCTGTACATATATATATATATATATATATATATATATATATATATATTAAATACACTGCCTACAGGCCACTAACTAGCATGCCTAATCTCTCTTAATTCATAATTACATTATATATACGGCCGCCGAGTAAGCAGCCTTATAAAGTGTGGTGCATGGACTTAGCCCCATGAGCCATGATTGGCCAAAGGCACACTGCTTTTGGACAATTATGGCTCTCTCAGCAGAGCATGCTGTCATTGGCCAAAGCATGCAAGTCAGGTGCATGCTTTGGCCAATCATAAGACGTTGATGCACTGCAATCTCGCAGTGCATTATGGGGCATTCCACAATGCTCAAATTTGGCACAAACTTCCCAAACGGGCGAACACCTGATGTTTGAGTCACACTTATGCCGCGTACACACGATCACTTTTTGTGATGTAAAAAACTTTGTTTTATCTCATGAAACAAAACAACATTTTTCAAACTTCATTTTAAAAAACGATGTTGCATGCACACCATCGTTTTCTGAAAATGCTCTTGCAAAGCGCGGTTACGTAAGACACTTTCGACGGCACTCTGTTCCATTGAAGCTCCCATCTCATAACTTGCTTCTGAGCATGCGCGGGTTTAAAAACGTTGTTTTAAACTTCGTTTTGCCCACACACGATCATTTTTTGTGAAACAAAAGACGACATTCTGAAAAACGACATAAAAAATTCAAGCATGTTCGAATTTTTTTTTGGTCGTTTTTTTGAAGACATAAAACAACGTTTTGCCCACACACGATCATTTTAAATGACGTTTTTTAAAACGTCGTTTTGTTTTATCACAAAAAACGACCGTGTGTAGGCAGCATTAGGTTCGACTTTAACATCTGGCTCATCCCTAGTTCTGCCTGCAGTACTATCTTCCTTCAAAAAACAAGGCCTTAACATACATCACTATCTGGACAACATCCTTTCTTGATCGTACATCACGGGACACAGAGCGCATAGTCATTACATATGGGTTATATGGGTACCTTCAGGTGTGGACACTGGTGTAATCAACTTCACAGGAAGTTCCTCCCTATATAACCCCCTCCCACTGAGAGTGCTTTAGTTTTTTCGCCAGTGTCTTAGGTGTTGGTCACGTCTAGCTGTCCCTCGGAGGTCTCGGGACCCAGGATAGCTAGCCGGATCCGTCCGAAGTACTTCAGAGCCAAGATGTACGGTACCCGGGCCCTGCTGGAGTGGGGTTTTGCCTATAATGCCTCTCCCTGGAGGGCTGGATTCTGGGCTCCAGTGCCTTAGTCTCTTCCAAGAACTAAACGCTACTGATGCCAGGATGCTATATAGGTCCAGGGGTGTGGGTTCCTTATCACAGGACCCCGGTCCCTGAAGGTCCAAGACAATACCCACGGAGATGGGGGAAGGTTGGGCCTCTTGCATTTTGCAATACCCTGCGGCGTGGAGCAGGTAAGAGGGAACCTGCGGGACTTGGTTCGACAGTAGGTATCCCCCTGGGGGTTCTGGGTTGGCTAACAGTATGCTGGTGCATCAGCCACTATCTCCACTATGTCTGTTTAGGCAGGATGGGATTTTAATGTTTACCCAGATAATATGTAGATATATGTATACTTGTGTAAGTTATATATTTGCTACTCACCCCAGGTCTGCCTGTTAACACTGATACTGCAACCCCACATGTTTTAAAGAGGAAATTGCTGGTAAAACTCCTGTTTCTTAGGAAGCCCAAGGGGACAGCTTCCTCGCTGTGTGTGCACTACAATAAGATTAGTGCTTACCTGGTGTCTGTTGGTGCTGCATAAACGCTGGTCCATGTTGTTCCTCTGCTCTGCTTCCTCCATGTGGTTTCAGCGTGGTGCGCGCGATCGTGCGCGCGTGTGTGCGCGCGTGTGTGCGCGCGATTGTGCGCGCGCATACGCGCGCGCGTGCACGCCGCCTTTTATAGCGTCGGCGTGCGTCGGGGGGGCGGGCCAGCAGCGTCAGGGTCTGTATAAAGGAAAAACTTCTCTCGGGCTGGTCTTTCCTCCTGGAGGCAGAGGAAGAAAGGATACAGAGCATGCAGCTGGGTCTTTTGGCCACACAGGGACACCTAGTGGCGGTTTTGTGGATCTTCAGGTCTAGGACTTAGGTCCACTATTGACCAGAAAAAAAAAAAAAAAAAAAAAGTTTTTTTGTTTAAAGGGACTCAGCCTTAGATCCAGCAGTATCTGAGTCTACCTTGGACTCCGGCTAACGGGCATTTGTGTGTCAATACTCACAGGTTTCCTCAGTATTGCCACCTCCCAGGCGGGTAAAAAAAAAAAAAAAAAAAAATAATTTTTGAAAAAAAAAAAAAAAAGAAAAAGACAGAAATTAGTTCTTTTTCATTTTCCTCATACCTGCCCTCATATTGGTTACTCCTAGCTGCAACAGTCAGGTGTTGGCTATAGGGGTGACCCAAGGTTGTACAATGGCTCCAAAGGGATCTGGACCAGCCAAGGCTGCTAAAGGTGCCAAAAAGCAAAAGGGGTCTCCATCGGGGTCAGAGGATTTGGGCCAGGCTTCTACGGCCCCACCCTCGCCAGTCAGGACACAGAGTGGCATAGTACAAGAGCCATTGGGGGTGCTGGGGGCAGAGGCGGCCCCCGATCCACCCATTCCCGTTTACGTGACGGAAGAAATGCTAGCAGCCACCATGTGTGGGCTAGAGAAAAGGTTAACTGCGTTGTTTTCCCGTCCTTGCCCAAGTAGCAAGCGGGCTAGATCCCCCTCACCCAGTGTGGGGTTTTCAGATGCGGAGGTCTCCTCTTCAGAGGAACGGGACCCACAAGGGGATCAGGCAGACCCAAGTCCCGACGGTTCAGACAGGGAAAATTCCACTATAGATGAATATTTTTCGGCCTCTCAAGCGGAGGGCCTGTGGATCCAGTCTTTGACAGATATGGTTCGCACTGCCTTTAAACTTCCAGTGCCAGAACTAGTAGCCCCGGAGGTATCCTCATTGGGTCCATTAACTTGTGCATCTTTTCCAATGCACCCCCTTCTGCGGAACGTGATTTACCAGGATTGGGCTCGACCTGATAGAATCTTTGTCCCTCCTAAAAGATTCTCTATTCTCTACCCTATGGAAGAGGAATATGTAAAGAAATGGGCTCTCCCTACAGTGGACGCAGCCATTTCCTGCGTGAATAAATCCCTGACTTGTCCGGTTGAAAATGTCCATATGTTCAAGGATCCGGTCGACAAGAAATTCGAGACCCTACTGAAAGCAGCTTTCACCTCAGTAGGTGCCATGGTTCAGCCAGCAGTAGCAGCCATTGGTGTTTGTCAGGCCTTGAAGGATCAGGCAAAACATATATTAAAGGACATGCCGGCTCAGCATACTCATGAATTAGCAGAATTCCCTAGGGCTCTCTGCTTTGCAATAGATGCTATTAAGGACTCCATCCAACAGGCATCCCGTTCATCTCTACTGATGGTTCACATGCGTCGTCTTTTGTGGCTAAAGAACTGGTCAGCAGAGGCACCCTGCAAAAAGCTTTTAGCAGGGTTTCCCTTTCATGGGGGAAGACTATTCGGGGAAGACCTAGATAAATATATCCACACCATATCAAGTGGAAAAAGTACTTCCTTACCGGTCAAGAAAAGACCGCGTGGGCCCACGTTTAAACGACAGGCCATTGTAGGCTCGGCCCCTTCGACTTCTCGTCAGTATCGATGGCCTCCCGGGCGTTCAGCAGTTAATAGTCGCCCACAGGGACAAGCCGCGGCAAACAAGAGGCCCTGGTCTCGCAAGCCGGCTAAACCAGTCATCAAGTCAGATTCATGAAGGGGCGCCCCCACTCTCTTGGGTGGGGGGGAGGCTTCAGTTTTTCTCCGAAGTCTGGAAGGCCAGAATTCCCAACGCTTGGGTTCGGTCCGTAGTAGCCTCAGGCTACAAACTAGAGTTTCGAGAAATCCCCCCTCCTCATTTTCAGGGGTCAAGTCTTCCAAGCGACCCGTTAAAGAGGGCCTCTCTCGTAAAGGCGTTGGATCGCCTCTTGCTCCAAGGAGTAATTGTAGAAGTACCAACCCAAGAAAAGGGTCTGGGATTCTACTCCAACCTTTTTGTTATACCAAAACCCAATGGCGACGTCAGGCCTATATTAGACCTCAAACGCCTAAATCGCTTTCTAAGGATTCAGACCTTTCGTATGGACTCCATACGTTCAGTGACAGCCAGCCTGCATCAGGGCGACTTCCTAGCATCTATAGACATAAAGGATGCATATCTGCATGTGCCGATTTACCCAGCACATCACAAGTTTCTTCGTTTTACGATAAATCAAAGTCATTACCAGTTCGTAGCCCTCCCTTTCGGGTTGGCAACAGCTCCACGGGTATTCACAAAGGTGTTAGCCCCGGTACTAGCCGTCCTAAGGACAGAAGGCATCTTGGTCCTAGCATACCTGGACGATCTCCTGGTTATCGACAGTTCAGCTTCCAACCTCAATCATGCAGTAGTCCGCACAGTGCGGCATCTAGAAGAGTTCGGGTGGATTGTGAACCAAGAAAAATCAAGGTTACAACCCACAAGACAGTTGGAATATCTAGGCTTTCGGTTAGATACAGAATGCCAGAGGGTATTTTTACCTCAAAAGAAGATCAGGTCGTTGATTCAAACGATTCAAATAGTCTTAGGCAAAAAGAAGCCGACTATTCGCCTATGCATGCGACTGCTGGGAAAGATGGTGGCCGCCTTCGAAGCAGCGCCCTATGCCCAGATCCATACCAGAATTCTGCAAGCAGCTATTCTCTCTGCTTGGAACAAGTCCATACAGGCATTAGACCGTCCATTAGTTCTTTCCCCAGGAGTCAGGCACAGCCTGTACTGGTGGCTGATCCCTCAAAAATTATCAAAAGGGAAAACCTTTTGCCCCATCTCGTGGAAAATAGTAACCACAGATGCCAGCCTAACAGGTTGGGGGGCAATCTTAGGAAAACGGACCCAGCAGGGACAATGGTCAGAGGCAGAAAGTCTGCTTCCCATCAATGTCCTAGAGATCAGAGCTGCTCGGTTGGCCCTGGTCGCCTGGACTCTTCCCCTGCAGGGTCTGCCAGTAAGGATACAGTCCGACAATGCCACGGCGGTGGCATACATAAACCACCAGGGGGGCACAAGGAGCCTGGCGGCTCAAAGGGAAGTAAACCTGATTTTTTCATGGGCCGAAGCCCATGTACCCTGCATCTCAACAGTGTTCATCCCAGGGATAGACAATTCTCAAGCAGATTTTTTGAGTCGTCAACAGTTACTCCCGGGAGAGTGGTCTCTTCACCCCCAGGTATTCCAAGAGATTTGCCAAAGATTCGGAGTTCCAGATGTGGACATCATGGCAACAAGATTCAACAAGAAATTGGACAAATTCGTATCCCGAGCCAGGGACCCCTCGGCCTACGGGACCGATGCGTTGGTTTGCCCCTGGCACCAGTTTTCTCTCCTGTATGCGTTCCCTCCACTACAGATGATTCCCCGCCTTCTACGAAGGATCAGGGTGGAGCGCAGGCCGGTGATCCTGGTGGCCCCAGCCTGGCCCAGAAGGGCTTGGTACGCACTCATCGTGAGGATGTCAGTAAGGGCACCGTGGCCACTCCCCCTGCGCCCAGATCTGCTGTCTCAGGGCCCGATCTACCACCCTGCTTCACAGCAACTAAATTTGATGGCTTGGCGGCTGAATCTCTAATTCTTAAGGGCAGAGGCCTCTCTGCCCAAGTCATATCTACGTTAATTCAAGCTAGAAAGCCAGTCTGTAGAAATATCTATTACAGAGTCTGGAGAACCTATGTGGTGTGGTGCGAGTCTCAAGGAGGGCATCCTCGCAAGTTTTTTATTGACAGGATCTTGCGATTCCTCCAGGTTGGCGTTGACAAGGGGTTAGCTCTTAGTACTCTAAAGGGGCAGGTGTCTGCCTTATCGATATGGTTTCAAAGGCCTTTGGCCACACATTCGCTTGTGAAAACCTTTTTGCAGGGGGTCTTGCATGTAAATCCCCCTATTAGAGCTCCCCTCTGCCCCTGGAATTTAAATCTGGTCTTGTCAGCTTTACAAAAGCAGCCGTTTGAACCTCTGACAGAAATCCCTCTTGTGCTGCTAACCCGAAAGTTGGTTTTCTTGGTGGCTATGGCTTCGGCCAGAAGGGTCTCCGAGCTGGCAGCCTTGTCTTGCAGGGAACCGTACCTGATTCTGCATAAGGACAGAGTGGTTCTGCGGCCTCAGCCTTCTTTCCTTCCTAAGGTCATATCCAGTTTTCACTTGAATCAGGACCTAGTCCTACCATCCTTCTTTCCTACTCCCCAGTCCAGAGAGGAAAGATTGCTTCATACTTTGGATGTGGTCCGAGCCATGAGGGTTTATCTCAAGGCTACAGAAAAGATTCGGAAAACAGATGTGCTTTTCGTTCTTCCGGATGGCCCCAAGAAGGGTCAGCCGGCTGCCAAGTCTTCCTTGGCTAGGTGGATTAAGCAGCTGATTTTTCAGGCCTATGGTCTGAAGCGCGTTCCACCGCCCTTATCAGTTAAGGCCCATTCTACGAGGGCCATGAGTGCCTCTTGGGCGGCACACCATCAGATCTCTATGGCACAGGTTTGCAAGGCGGCAACCTGGTCTTCCGTACATACGTTTACTAAATTTTATAAGTTGGACGTCACAAAGGCTGCGGACGCAGCATTTGGGCAGGCGGTCCTACGGGCAGCAGTATAGAATCCTCTGGCCCGGTTCACGCCCCCTTTTTTTCTGTTGGTGGAGCTATTTTACCTCCTGATATATTTTCTGTTTGGCTATTTTTGGCCTTACGGTCTCCCTCCCTTCATGGAGCATTGCTTTGGGACATCCCATATGTAATGACTATGCGCTCTGTGTCCCGTGATGTACGATCAAGAAAAAGGGATTTTTAATAACAGCTTACCTGTAAAATCCTTTTCTTGGAGTACATCACGGGACACAGAGCTCCCACCCCTCTTTTTGGGGAACATTGTGTAACCTCAGAGAAATTGCTTGCTACAAAACTAAAGCACTCTCAGTGGGAGGGGGTTATATAGGGAGGAACTTCCTGTGAAGTTGATTACACCAGTGTCCACACCTGAAGGTACCCATATAACCCATATGTAATGACTATGCGCTCTGTGTCCCGTGATGTACTCCAAGAAAAGGATTTTACAGGTAAGCTGTTATTAAAAATCCCTTTTTTGCTATCATGCAGTCAGGAACAGGCAAGCACTGAAAGAGACACTGTAATCATTTTGTTGGATCATTAATGACAAAAAGAATCTCTGGGAGCTCTTCCAACCCAAAAATGTAACAGCCAACAGAGGAAATGTCCAAACATAAATTTTTGTGTTTTTCTATGTCACATAAAAATACATTCTTTCCACTATATGGTACTTTAACATTTTAAATGTCCACCATACCAGTGCTCAGCTCACTATTCTTTTCATATTACCCTTCCAAATTGTTAGAATTGTATCAATATTCAACCCACTATAGACTTTACATCCCGTATTCCATGGGTTTGGGTGTTTGGGATTTCTTCTGACATGCAAAAACACTGTTGTAATGAAAGAAACAAATGTGCAGGCATTTTGCCATGTCTGCTAGCAGGGAACTAACAAGCACTAATACATCATATATAGTGACAAGTTTCTCTAACAGAGCTTCAACAACTAGGTGTCAACCGATGATGACAAGAAGGGCAGGTATAAATCACTAGATTAACACAGACTTGTTTTATACCTGTAAACAGATGCACTTGACCAAATTACTCAGTTTGCTAGATTTGAATTTTGATTTATGGCAGAATTGATGCAATGCATTATATACATGAGTGATGTCTTTAGTTATTCTACAGTGTTGACAAATACATGGGAAATGTCTATATTAAATCGGTGAACAAATCATCTAAAATGGAATGTCAAAGGGTGACTGTTGAAGGGCTTTCTACTTTAGAGTGTCAAAACATGATCAAAAATGTATGCTTGAAGACGTTTTTTGTTTTTTTAAAACTATATTTATAGTCATACAAATAAAAGTACTAGTGCATAAAATTCTGTATTATTAGCACCATTTTAATTTTAACCTTTACAATGAGCTTGATAAGATTACATGCATTTGCAATGAGTACTTACATTCTCCTGCCTTAGGTTTTATTCACCATGGTTACTGCTGGGATAACAATGATTTTCAAATATAAAACATATTTGGGACTTATTTTCTATAGATTACTCATGGATGACACCATTTATACAGGAAACACTTTATATTCCCAAGCATCACTGAGTTACTGACTTACATATTTTCCTTTAGGAATACATGTATAACTTTTGGTAAAAATGTTACATTTGTATCAAATAGCAATGCAATGATGTAAATAGCATTAAGAAAGGATTTCATAAGATTTGTCTACTAATGGTATATCTTTTTATCTTTTTACGTGGAGTGAATATGGAGTCTTATTCTGGATTTTTTAGATAGTCTTTGTGTTGAAAATATTTTTTATATACAGTATATTAGTATCATGTCAACATTTTTACAGAACTTTACGGAGCAGACAGAATCTATCAATATTCTGGCAAAAATGTGAAAAACTTGCTCTGGCAGTTTGTCCGCTCTTTATCTGCAGTACTTTTAACAGGGTTTGAATCCTCTAATCCACCATTAAAACAAAATGGGCTGTAAGAATACTTATATATGGATGGTGAATGGTCTTGTGTCCTCACCTCCTCAAGTAGTCTTATCTTATGCCAGGTATCCTCTTCATCAGGTCGTGCCGACGTATAGCGCACACCCCTAATCTGGATGGGAAATTCCTGAAAAAAAATGTTTTATTACTTACAGTTTTGGTGTCTTGCCCAGCGTCCATCGGCGGCCTTGTCAAGTCCGGCGTCTGTCTGCGGCCTTCTTGGTGTCATCCCCGCTTTTCCCGCGCTGTCTCTAAACCGATCCCCGCCCTGTGTTTGAACGCCGCCGCCGACATATACCAAGCGAAGTACACTCGGGCACGCTCGGCCACGCTCGGCTCCTCTCGCATAACCGCGAGGGGAGCCGAGCCTGGCCGAGTGTACCCCAGTGTACTCCGTTCGGTATATGTCGGCGGCTCAGTTCAAACACGGCATGGGAAGCGAGTATCGGCGTATATTACGCACCCACGATTTTGCCCTGATTTTAAGGGCAAAAAGGTGCACGGTATACACCGATAAATACGGTATATATATAGTGACATACTCATCCCTATTCAGGCTTTGATTTGAGTGGATCCCATTTGAACTGCTGCTTATTGTAGCCTGCTTGCTGCCCTTTAAGACCGAATAACCCCGAACACACAAGTCTTGCAACACTTACAGGACCTATATATGGAATTTATGGGTATGTATCATCATCCCAATATATTAAGAGACTATCTAATAATTTTATTAGTGGAACTTTTACGGTATATTGAATGGTCCCAGACATAAATTGATATAAAATGTACATATTTTGTTAACATAAACAATATGAAATGCTAAAATATTGTTATACAGTGCTTTGAAAAAGTATTCACATCCCATGAAATTTTTCACATTTTGTCACGTTAAAACCAAAAACTTAAGTGTAGTTTATTGGGATTTTATGTGATGGACCAACGCAAAGTGGCACATAATTATGAAGTGGAAGAAAAATGATAAATGTTTTTCATTTTTTTTTTACAAATAAATATCTGAAAAGTGATATGCATTGTATTCAGCCCCCCTGAGTCAATACTTTGTAGAACCATCTTTCACTGCTATTACAGCTGCAAGTCTTATTGGGTATATCTTTACCAGCTTTGCACATCTAGGAAGTAAAATGTTTTCCCATTTTTTTTTTTGAAAAATAGCTCAAGTTCTGTCAGATTGGATGGAGAGCGTCCCTGTTCCTGCTCAAGAATGGTGTGTTTAAGATGATGTGCAGTGTTAGTTTTCCACCACACATAGCGTTTTGTTTTTAGGGCAACAAGTTTTATTTTGGTATCATCTGACCAGAGCACCTTCTCCCACATGTTTGCTGTGTCCCCCACACAGCTTTTCGCAAACTGCAGATGGGACTTCTTATGGCTTTCTTTCAACAATAGCTTTCTTCTTGTCACTCTTCCATAAAGGCCAGATTTGTAAAGTGCATGAGTAATAGTTGTCCTGGGCGCAGATTCTCCCACCGGAGCTCTGGATCTCTGGAGCTCCTTCAGAGTTACCATCTTCGTAAGATGTTCAAAGCTTGGTCTGCTTCTCTGATTAATGCTCTCCTTGCCCAACCTGACAGTTTAGGTCAGGGATCTTCAAACTACGGCCCTCCAGTTGTTCAGGAACTACAATTCCCATCATGCCTAGTCATGTCTGCGAATGTCAGATTTTTACAATGCCTCATGGGAAATGTAGTTCCACCACAGCTGGAGGGCCGTAGTTTGAGGATCCCTGGTTTAGGTGGATGGCCATGTCTTGGTAGGTTTGTAGTTGTGCCAATGAATGTTTCCATTTTCAGATGATGGATTGAAAAGGTGCTCTGTGAGATGTTCAAAGCTTGGGATATTTATAGTATTTATATATACTAATCCTGCTTTAAACTTCTCCACAACTTTATCCCTGACTTGTGTGGTGTGTTTATTGCCCTTCATCACGCTGTTTGTTCACAAAGGTTCTCTAACAAACTTCTCAGGGCTTTGCAGAACAGCTGTATTTATACTGAGTTTAAATTACACACAGGTGGACTCTATTTACTAATTAGGTGACTTCTGAAGTCAATTAGTTCCACCCTTTGGGCACCTTCTTCTAGGTGTTCTGTGTTATGGTTAGCATTGCTTCTGAGCATGCGTGTTTATACTTTGGAGTTTTGTCCAAAGGACTTCTGTACACACAATCGGATAATCCGTTAACACACATTTGTTGTTGGAAAATTTTAAAGCATGCTATCCAACATTTGTTGGCATAAAATCAGACAAAAATTGTCCGATGTAACATAAAAACGATCAGATTTTCCGACAACAGCATGCCATCACACAATTCCCGTCGGAAAATCCAGTACACACGATTAGGACACCTTCCTTTACACGCACATGAGCTTTATTTGCCTCCTAGTCTTATTCCGTAAAAGTTCAATATTGAGTTGGCCCACCCTTTTCAGCTATAACAGTTTAACTCTTCTGGGAAGGTTGTCCACAAGGTTTAGGAGTGTGTCTATGGGAATGTGTGATCATTTTTTCAGAAGCGCATTTGTGAGGTTAGGCACTAATGTTGGATGAGAAGGCCTGGCTCAAAGTCTAAGTTCTAATTCATCAGGTGTTGTATCGAGGTGAGGTCAGGACTATGTGCAGGCCAGTCAAGTTCCTCCACCCCAAACATGCTCATTCCTCTCTTTATGGACCTTGCTTTGTGCACTGGTCCAAATCAGTGGAGGGGGGATTATGGTGTGGGGTTGCTTTTAAGAGGTTGGACTTGGCCTCTTAGTTCCAGTGAAGGGAACTCTTAAGCATACTAAGACATTTTGGACAATTTCATGATCCCAACTTTGTGGAAATAATTTGGGGATGACTCCTTCCTGTTCCAACATGACTGCGCACCAATGCACAAAGAAAGGTCCATAAAGATATGGATGGGGGGCGTGGCCTGAGCATGCAACTGTGAAGATGTGTGTGCTCTGAGCTCCAGCGCTGGCACCTCTATAACCTGCTATAATTCGCTCTTAAGTACTTTGACCACCCCGATCGTCATGGTGAGGAAGTCGGGGAAGTGTGCCGCTAAACCGGGATCACGGTCCAGATCCATTAAGCGGTACCTAGCCGTGGATACGTAAGATATGGAGCTCTTGGACGGACTAGGTCGCTCTCCGCATACTACAGACGCAGGCCCGAGCTCCGCCCCCCGCCGCAGAACGGAACCCAGACACCATTCGCCAACCTCATCTGCTTACTCTGAGACGGAGGGCAGTTTCTCCCGCCGCTCGGAGGTCGCGGCTTTGGTGGACGGTCTGCCGACCAAATCGGAAATTTCCTCTATGTTCCTGTGCCTCGAGCGTTCCATCAAGAAGGAGATCTCAGCGGTTCGGGGGGACCTTTCTCAGGTCTTGGGACGGGTCGAGGAGTCTGAGCAGCGCCTGGATCGCCACGCGGCCGCAATTAGGAGTTTGCAGGCCTCAACTAAAGCACTTGCCATCGCACATAGGATGGCGATGTACAAGCTCGAAGACCAGGAGAACCGAGTCAGGAGGAATAATATCCGCATCAGGGGGCTTCCTGAGGCAACCGGCGACTATGACCTCCTCCCTTCTATCAACGGCATTTTTAATGGCATGCTGGGCCTGGCAGCGGATAACCCACTGAAGATAGACAGGGTCCATCTGACCTCTCATCTGATAACCCCTGTGATGTTATTTGCAGGGTCCATTGCTACGATGAGAAAGAGCGCATTATGAGGAAGGCCCGCGAATCTGCTTGCCTGGACTTTGATTGCGCCTCCCTGTCCTTTTACCCGGACCTCGCCAAAGAGACATTGGACCGCCGTAGAGCCTTGAAGCCGCTGACCGAAAAGCTTCATGCTGCGTCCAATCAGTATCGTTGGGGCTTCCCGTCGGCATTGATTGTCCATCGCAATGGCAAGTCAGCGATCCTCCGCTTTCCCGGGGACCTAGAAGCCTTCTGCAGGGATATCGACATCACCCCTCCTGAGCTTCCCGGATGGCAAGATGGTCTCCCCGCTCTCTCGGCAGTCCCAGATCCACAATGGCAGAAGGTGGGCCGCAGACACCGCTCCAGGGCTATCGAGGCTTCACCCCTTGCTGAGTGATCCTGGTCAGTGGCATCATGGATTCGTTAGTGCACATGTTCACCACCCCCAGCGTTCCTCTTCTTTTGTTCAGGTTTTGTCCTCAGTTTTCTTTTGCTCATTTTGACCTTTTATATATACTTTATTTTTGGGTTTAGGGGGATGGTGACCTCTCCACTTTCTGGGCCTGGCCTTGGAACTCTGGCTCCTTCTGCTCCTGCCCCCCCTGTACCTCCGTTGTGAGACGTTCGGTGGTGAGTGACCTACCAATGCCTGATTTCTAAGTTGGGTTCCCCGTTATACGTTTACAATCTCAAGACTGTGGTTGCACTTTACCTTACCTGGTTTGTTACCTTATCTTATATGTTGGTCTACACTTTATGCAGGTTATGTTTACAGTTTTTGTTATTTTATTCTGTTTTTCATTTGATGGCGGTGCCGCCGCTGGGGTTGCATGCTGGCAGTCACGGTGCTGAAAGTGCCTGCCGCCTGTTCCCCCTCGCGGCTCTACCACTTTCTGGGGATGGATGGCGCGGTTGTGCGTCCTGGCGCCCTCGGTCCACTGGCGGCGTGGGGGTGGCAGGCTGCTCAGCTATCCCCCTCTCGCACGGCATTCATTTGCGTGCAAATGCTGTTAGTTCCCATCAGGGAACTTTGTCTATGTATATAGTTCTTCATGCCTTCCTTCCCCCTCTCTCTCTCCCCCCCTTCCTTTCTTTCCTCTCCTTCTGCCCTGCCTCTCCTCTCCCTGTACTACTTCAATTGTTATGTTGGGCTCTCCCTGTTGTTTCCGATGGCTACCTTGAACTTAGTTTCCCTGAACGTGCGGGGCCTACATGCCCCAGGTAAAAGACACACCCTGTATAGAGAGATGAGCCGTTTGCAGGGGGATATCATACTTTTGCAGGAGACTCATCTCACTCACACAACTTCGGTACGGCTTTTCTCCCCACAGTACCCAAACTGGTACTATAGCCTATCTGATATGCACAAAGCCAAGGGGGTGGCCATCGGTTTACGCAGGGGGACCTCTTTTGTTTTAGAGTCAATGCTTAGTGATATCCGGGGTCGCTTCCTGTTCCTGAGGGGTAAATTGGGTTGTATGCCCTGCACCATTGCCACGCTATACGCTCCTAATCGGGAGCAGGTCGCCTTCCTGTCCTCTACCCTCACAAAACTCCAGGACTTTGCCCGGGGGTGCATCATCCTCGCAGGAGACTGCAATGTCCCTCTTGAACTGTCCATGGACACATCCCTGGGCTGTTCTTGTATCTTGCAGAAACGTTTGCACTTTTTGCGTAAACGTTTGCAGGCGGCTCAACTAATGGATGTTTGGAGGATTTTGCACCCTCGAGCACGAGACTACACCCACTTTTCCCATCTGCATCGCTCTTATTCCAGAATTGATTATTTCTTTATTGACCACCACCATCTTTGCCTTCCCAAAGCTGCCTCCATCTCCACTTCCCCTATCTCTGACCACGCCCCAATAGTTCTCACGCTGTCTATCCCCTCTTTGCCGAATAGGCCCTCCAACTGGAAGCTTAATGACCAATTATTAGATGATGAAATCGATAGGAAGCTCCTTGCAGAGGGTTTAGCCGGGTACTTTGCGGATAACGCTATCCCAGAGAGTCCACCGGGGGTTGTCTGGGAGGCCCACAAGGCCTTTGTTCGGGGGAAACCTATTGAGCTGGGCTCCAGGCGGAAGAAAGAGCGGACCTCTAAACAATTGGATCTTGTTAAATCTATTGAATCTCTTGAGCGCTGCCACAAGTCTTCTTGTTTGCGAATGGTTCTTGAAGCCCTGACCCAGAAGAGAGAGGAACTGGAGGCCCTCTTTCAATTGGAGCAGAAGCAGTCCTTCCGCCTCGTTGCACACCACTTCCATGAATGGGGGAACAAACCGGGCCGCCTGCTGGCCCGCTCTCTGCAACAGAGAAAGTCTGCTGCTTTTGTGGCCAAGATTAAAACCGCATCCGGCTCGATGGTCCATGAGACGTCGCACATAGCTAAAGAATTCCGCTCTTTCTACCAAACCTTATACCATGTTCGCAGCTTAGATGAGGATGCAGCTACTAAGACCCGCCGCATCCAGGACTACCTATCCCGGGTTCGCTTGCCCACACTGCCCGTGGAAACTCTCTCTGCCTTGGACGGTGACCTGACGGTCGCCGACCTGCAGGAAGCCCTGAAGGCTATGGCCTCCGGTAAAGCTCCGGCCCTGATGGCATTTACTGTACTATACTACCGCTCCTTCACGGATCTCCTTCTCCCCCATCTGACAGCTTACGTTAACACAGTATCGAAGGGTGATGCCCTACGACCCAAAACCCTCCATGCCCATATCACAGTTATCCCTAAACGCGGTAAGGATCCCAGTAGTTGTAGTAGTTATAGACCCATATCTCTATTAAACATTGACGCTAAACTCTACGCAAAAGTGATTGCGAAGAGGCTGCTCCCGCTCCTCCCCAAATGGGTTGCTCCGGACCAAACAAGCTCCCCCCCCTCCCCTTCCCTCCACTTTCCCTTTCCTGTCTCTGTTTCCTCTTTTCCCCTTTTCTTCTTGTTCTGTCCTTCCCCCCCTTCTGTCACTGCTCTTTCCTACTGGTGTCATGCACCTTCGAAATATTTCTGTTTTGTGAGCTGTGGCTAGAACTGATATGTAGCAGAATATCTTTGTCTATTCGGTGAGGATTGCTGTAGCTCACTTGTTACTGTATTTAAAGTTGTCACCTGTTCTCTGTTCTTCTTTTGATACTTTCAATAAACATTTATTAAACAAAAAATAAATATATGGATGAGCGAGATGGAATAGTCAAACATTCCCATGGAAACACTCCTAAACCTTGTGGACAGCCTTCCCAGAACAGTTAAATCAGTTATAACTGAAAACAGTGGGCCAACTCAATATTAAACCACACAAACTAAGACTGGGATGCCATTAAAGTTCATGTGCATGTAAACATCCAATACTTTTAACAATATAATGTAGATCTCGATAGCAAGTGAATCCCATGGTGTATCTTCTGTTAGTCTCACCCTCCTGGACATATGTTGGACGTACATGAGTACGACACATTTTAGTAACCATGTTATTCATATATTTTAGATACTAAAAGCATACTAAAAGCATTTGTAAACCCAACATTTTATATTCCTGATATGTGCCTACTGTACCATGTACTTGTATGAAAAAGTATCTTGTTCTCTTTGATTTGCTTCCTTTGAGTGAAATTCCTGGTGTTCCTGCCAGTCCCCTTTCTTGCCTATTAAAATCTGACCACACTGAGCAGGAGAACACATCGTGGTCAGTTCTCTAGCTATGCTGTGAAAGCCGATGTAAATAAAAGTAGGTGGAAGTGGGCTGGAAGTGGGCGTGATATATTTAAATGAAGCGTGACCCCATGCAAATGATGGGCTGAGCTTCAAAAAACTAACTGCGCATGCGTCGTATCTTGGACGCATCCCAGTGCGCATGCTCACAGTTACGTCGAGATAACTGCCTAAGATACAACAAAACACTGCCTACAACGTGAACATAACCTACGCACAGCCCTATTCACGTACTACGTAAACAACATAAAAATCAACGGCGTTCGTTCCCTGGTCCATATGTGTAAAAGAAAGGAAAAGAGGGGGGATGGGGGGAATTTGCGCTTGGTGAAAAAGATAATTTTAGTAAAACAATTAAGAAAGGTCCTTGGAAGGACGTCCTACTGCTAAACACTACAACTTAGATACAAAGTGTGAAGAAAAATATGCAAAAACAGTGTAGCGCTGGACAACATATACCGTATAAATGAATACATAAGGCAATAGGTATAAACAATGTTAAAACTATGAGTGATATAAATCATTGAAAATTTGCTATGTGCAAAAAGCAGTGAATACAAAAATCATTATAGCATTGTGCAAAACAATATATACTAAACAACAGGTATCCAATACCTATATATATCAACAAATATTGTGAATAAACTAAGTAGACAATGTAAGTGACTAATTCAGCACATGAAGTGCAAAACAAAAAGTCCACAGAAAAACAGGGAATTTCCAGCCCCTTTCAATACAGATGGTGCAAGCAGAAAAAAGTCCAATTAGGAGATCCACAGGTGAGGGGGAAAATCAAACATCAGTGGCCCAACACCAGTAAAAATAAAGGCTTACCAGAAAGCCTGTGACTATCCATTTTCAGGAGTAGTCTAAACAGGCATAGCAGGAGATTGTAACGGTATCTTCTTCATAAATTAAATGGTGGAATCCACAGCTCCTCTTGGGGTTAAGCAGTACTTCCAAATGGAACTTGCATAGATGTATGTGAGCATGTGTTATCAAACACCATGTAGGGAGAAAAAAAGGGACAATCCCATAGTGTAAACGTATAAAAACAAAGGGATTTATTTTAAAGATAAAAAGTTGAACAACATAAGAATACTCTCATTCATTGAGAGTGATACAAAGTCCTTGCAAGGTTAAAAAAAGCTCCGTGTAGGTATCAGACCGCCTGAGGCCGTTAGCGCATGCGCAATGCGTGTGTATCTGCCCATCTGGTCCATACTTTTGCCTAAGTTGCGCCTCCAATATGGGGAATAACTTTACGCCGGACGTAACCCTTACGCAAATTTCTAAAAACATGTATGTTCGTGAATCGCTGTATCTTACTCATTTGCATATTTATAATGGGTACGCCGAATGCATCCAGCGTAACTATGCGCCCACGATGCGCCAGCGTAGGCAAGTTTTTTGTTCTGTTTCGTATCGTTCCGTTTTTTCGTTTTCGTTCATTTTTCGTAAGACGCCCTTTTTCCTGTTTGTTCCCGTTCGTTTTTCGTATGACGCGATTTTTTCGTATTCCGATCGTTTCGTATTTTCGTTACTGTTTTATTTTCGTACATGCGGGATGGTTCGTTATTCTGTTTAATTCATGTTCGTTACTTGTTAGACAATCATTTTCGTAAATTTTCGTCAATGATTTGCAGTATCTTGAAACCCTTCTCTTTTGCTATTTTCAGTCGTTTGTTCATATGACATCTATAACAAAAGATTTGCATTCTGTATTTTAAATTCCTTTTTTTCTGTTCGTATTTTGGATTCAAAATACAGCATGCAAATCTTTTGGTATAGATGTCATATGAACAATGAACATAGGACTGAAAACAAACAGAAAAAGGATTGAAGCAAAATACAGCATGCAAATCTTTTGTTATAGATGTCATATGAACAATGAACATAGGACTGAAAACAAACAGAAAAAGGATTGAAACAAAATACAGCATTCAAATCTTTTGTTATAGATGTCATATGAACAATGAACATGTGACTGAAAACAAACAGAAAAAGGATTCAAACAAAATACAGATTGTAAATCTTTTGCTATAGATGTCATTTTTGTTCTTTTGCCGTTTTCGTTTTGTCGTTTTTTTCGTCGGATCATTCGTTCGTATTTGTGGTCGTTCGTTATGCGGCTCATTCGTAATCTCGTAGTTTTCGTATTTTGGTGCTTTAATTTTTTCGTATGTACACATTATCCTGTGGGTACGAAAATGAACATTATCGTACGAAAATAACATTCGTACGAACGGGAATGCACATATCTAGTATCTAGCTTGGGGAATCGGAGCAGAGATACGACGACACACATTTGTACTTACTACGCCATATCTCCAGGTACGTTGGCGTAAGTCTTACGTAAATCCGGGCCAATGTGTCTTTTTCTCCAAAATATGGCGTAAACCAGCAACCTTTCACCACCACAATATACATATGTATGTATATATTGTGACAGGAAGTCAGGTAAATCTGTGGGTGTTGTCACAGACGGGAGATACATTTATGCCTTGTTTAGACAATTCACCAATTACTATTAGCTGTCGGCTGCAAAAATAGACAGAAAGGTTTAAGGGTGTTGGAAAGCTTCAGCTGTTCAGAATGAGGCAATTAAGGTCTCTATAAGTTGTCCAGAGGATGACTACTGATTGCTGCATCCTGATGCTTTTTGAGTTAAGGAGAGCAGTGACCTGAGAAAGACTTCTGAAGAGGTGAGGTGGTGATTTTTCTGTGTGATAAAAATCAAAAAGACTATTGTTTTTCTGCTGTATGACCAGCAGTGTCTGCCCAGCAGTAGGCTGTGCCAGACTCCATAGATAGGTTCCTGTGTGGTGAAGGTAGATGCCCCAAGTGGCCAAGGTTTATGGTTTGTTTTGTTTATGCTGTTTGGATGCTTGCACTTGTTTCCAGCAATATGGAAGAATAAACCATAATCTTTGTTTTCAACCGTCCTCGGCTGCCTCTCTGTATAGTTCAGTGTGTAGTGAACCCACCCAGGGGGTCACACACACCCGCTACTGAGCTAACCCCTTACAATATATATATATTATATCCATACACAAATGTTTGCCTTTTTATTTCTATTTTAAACCAAATAGGTTGTTTTATAAGGTGATAGTTTACAAACGCTTTAATCACCATTAACATTCTCATAAGGAAGTGAACATGAAAGTGAACACAACATGTTAATTTATCTTAGGGGGTCTCTGAATTGATATAATAGCTGTATAGTATTATTTATATGCTGCATCATATTAAAGTCCTGGCATATGGTGAGATCTATGTGGAAGGTGGCTAAATGTAAACATTACAATGTGCTTTGGTGCCAGCTCAATCAATGTAATTTTATATAACATGATTTTAATGACTTCATACAATATATAAACATTTGTTTAAATACACGTTTAAAAGAGAAGTAGGGGTTTCACAATATATATATATATATATATATATATATATATATATATATATATATATATATATAATGCTGCATCTGTCCTCTACACTGAGATCTGAGAGACCAAACATCATTGATCACTCAGTTCTCCCCCTCCTCTCTGAGCAGAGAGCTGTGACTATCAGTCACACTCTGCCCCTGCTGAGATACTAAGCCAGCTGCTGGTCTAACCTGCTGGGTGGATCCCAACTATAAAGTTGGGATTGATCCGGCACCTTGACCAGCTCAATAGTGTCAGCCGTCAGTGGACTTTAGCAAGGAGGGAGAGATGAGGGCACACTGGTGAGGCTGGGTATCCGAGTCTTAGTAGCAGTGGAGAGATTGCACTGAGGCAGCACTTTGTAGAGAAGAGGCAGCTCTGGAAAGTCATAAAGGAAAGAGAAAAATGGCTTTAAGTGCAGTGGTTAAAAGATTTAGTTCCTGCACAATGCGATTAAAAATATTTACAAGATTGTATGAGGTCATAGGCATATAATGATTTGTCCTCATGCAGATCGCTGTAATCCTCGTCTGTCTGGGGGAAAGAGAGAGCTGTCCTGCAGCTGTCAGAGTCCCTTTAGACGTGGAGTTCAAGGTGCGATGAGGTGGCCCGCGCACTGGAACTAAGCTGGAATATGTGTTATATGTAAAAATATGGATGGAAAAATTAAAAGGTGGGACATTACTGAATTATATGAACCAAAATATAGTAAAAATTGTTTTATTAAAACAAAGAGGGCATGACATATACATAATAAGATAGTGTGGTAATACGTATGGGTTTCAATAACACTCTAGATATTACATGATAGTACATGATTAGTCCAACATAACACACATGGAATGTATAGTAATTGTGGGTCTCAGTACATAAAATCTAGAGAGTACATGATAGTACATATTTATCTCAGGTTAACAACCATAGTAATAAATCTTACATATGTGAACCAGCTTTGTAGTGGTAACATATAAACAAGAAGGTAATAATATATTGGTTCATTAAAGTAGAATAAAGTAGAATATTGAAATGGAGATATTGAACATATACACTGTGACAAATCATCATATAATGGCTCTACGCGTTTCGTGTTCACCTTAACACTCAGGAGCTATCAGGAGCAGATACACAGTGTGAAGGTATCTATAATAGAAAATGCCATAGTAATAAGGTAGTAAAGGTTATAGAAAACATAGAAAAGAGGGGGAACAACTAAGGTCCCAATCACTCTCACCTTTTTGTAATATATGGGTAAAATAGTAGTTTTTTCACAGGTCAAGTCTAGCTCAACTGTCTCAGGTAGCATTTATATTTTATTTCTTCATTTCACATGTTGTCGTTATTTTGTTAGGTTCCCTGTTTCATCGAGGCCACACTGCGGAACTTACAAGTCATGTAGATCTCGTGTTTGCAGACCGCATATGGTGCATTCGTTAGAACCTTCTTGTAAGTGCAATACATTCTTTTTATTAAAAATTGCATTGCAAAGCTGCACTATGGGCTCTCTGTTTTCCTCTTGCATTTGAGATATCCATCCGCTCTGGCTGATTGCAATCTGAAGCAGCTCCAGCTCATAGTCGTTTGGGTGACTATAAACCAACCCGGTCAGAAGGTCTGGTAAGGAGTTTTTATTTCTGACACTCGGGTGTATCCTTGGTGGAAGGTGGTGCCAAGTTTTGAACATCTTTTTGGAAGACTTCTCATAGCTCACTTGTACACAGATATTTTTTTTCATGCACTTGGGAACATCTATGGACTCTTCATCGTTTCATACTTATTTATTTTGATGTGCAAGTTATCCTATTTTTTTTGGTTGCATTTTTATTCCAGGTTTCACATACCTTTGTTGTACTTGTCCAACCACTTTATGGTATAATTATTATTATACACTTGTTATTGTTATTCATTTTCACTAATTTTGACATATGTTTCACATTACCAATCGTGATAACCAGATTGGCCTTTGATTGTTCACCTAATTTTTTTATATTTTGATATCATCATCACAAATTTCACACATATTAGTTTTGCGCTGTACCTCACTCCCTTCCAAGTTCTTCCAATATATGTATCTATATTTTTGGTACTAGCAGCACTTCCACCCTTTTTTGGTTTAGTGCAGTGTTTTTTTTTTCCATTTTATTACTTAAAATGGGACAGTAATATTTATCAACATTATCTCCCAGGATATATGCCATATTAGAAAGAGTGACATCACCTCCAGCCGCCTGTCTGTCTGTTGCCTGTTATAATGTAAATGAGGTTAGGATTACTTCTAAGGGTCTTTAATTTTTCTTGTGCTAATTGACCCTGTAATTGTGTGAATGAGTTCATTGTTGATTGGGGATAATATTGATTGTGTCTTCTGAGCTACAAGACGGCAAGTCTAACCTAAAGGTCATGCCTCTGAGTCATCTTTGCTGCTTAAAGGGATTAGTTAATTCGCTGATGTTAATTAGGTCTGGTCAAAGTCATTTTCAGAGTAATATGAGCAGGATATGTATGCACCTTCTCTTTTACTGTCTATAAGCCTGTAGTCTTTCAATAAAGATATATATTCCTGTTTGACCACCAACATGGAGCTTCATCTCGTAATTTGGGGAGAATCATTTGTATGGGTTTCCTCTTCGGCTGGGTGGAGTATTGGTAGCTGCTTTTGTGTTCGAGAATGGAATATCCTAAATTACTTTAACCCCTCAATTAAGGTGTCGTTACACCTTGATTGATCCACACTAATAGTAAGCTGATCTTCGGCGGTACTATGAGGTTTCAGCATCCTCCTCTCACATGCTTAGCCTAGTCACTTCCCCTTCAGCCAGTCTTAGTTCCTTTCTAGTTGAAATGGCATATCCATTTTCATCCCATCAGTCTCAGCTCTATCACCTCAGGTAGTAATGGATGACGCAGCCTCCACAGGTTTTGCTGCAATTTTTGGCCATCATTGGTTTGCAGGCCCAATGTCCTTCCAGAGATCCTCCTAATCCCCAGTTTTATCCGAACTGTACCCGATCGTGGCAGCTACTCAGGTCTGGGGCCATACCTGGACTATACAAACGGTGGCCTTCGCCACAGACAACCAGGCCATGGCCGATATCATTAACAAGGGCAGATCCAAGTCGCTCCCCATTATATCCTTCCTACGAATGCTGGTGCAATTGTCTCTGCAGCATCAATTCAATGTTTGCTGCATGTACATTCTAGGCATTCTAATGCAGGATACATTAAGGTGAAAAAACACAAACCTTTACAACCCTTTTAAGAAGCTATGTGTATGCGCATGTATGTGCTATACCTGCTTCTTTTTACTGATATGCACATATATCCATTTAAGACTTGTGATCCGGCTGAGATATACCTAATGGGACGTAATCCTTTCCTAACCTCAAGCAACTAGTAATTACCTGGAAATACCCTTCCAACAGCAAGTAGTTAAATCTACACCAAGCCTTCTGCACCTGCCCCTGGGGCATCACATTGGATATTTAGATATATTTGGATTGTTTTTAAATAGCAGATAACACACTTAATTGACCTTTTATGCTTTTCCCTTTCTTATTTCTGTTCCCACCTTTTCCCATTTTTACCCCTCTCTCCCTCTCCTCCCCCTCCCCTGTCTATTTTTCCCCTTTTTCCTTTTCTCTTATTATTATTTATTTATTTTAATTTATAAATATTTTTTGACTTCCACCAACTAATACACAATAGTACCTATAAATTATACAAATTTTGAATTCAGTGGTTCCTAGTGTCTCCCATGTCTGCCGTAGGGGGATATACCTTCGGGTGCCTCTAGCTATCATGTCAGATTGCCGTAGCTTCCTTAGGTAAGCAATGCATATATTTTTTTTCCTCAGAATCCATACCAAACTTATCTGATGTTGAATACAATTTCCCTCTTTCCTCTTTTTTCTTAAAATGTATATTAACCATGTACTATTATTTATTTCAATAGATGTTCATGATTGGTTCCTTCTAGAGAAGCAGCTTTTGCTGCGGAACTAGTAAAGGACAACCCCCAAGATGCATTACACTTGATGCCCTATTCCAACATTGGGGGTCATCACCATTCGTTCTATGAATGTTCAAGCTTTACATACGACTGTAACTATTGATTGCATTTCACCAATATTGTGAATATAGTTTCCACCATAACATTTTTATTCATTATTAAAATGAGTTTTTATATATACTTTTGTTTATATCTTTGAGGTGCCGAGATAGTCCAAATCTTTCTCCTGTTTGCCAGGGGCACTTCTGAGGTGACCCCAGGTTCTTTTTGTGTATATAACATGGATGATGATACCTACCCCTACTTATAAATATATTTTATTGAGGCAATATCCCCTTTTGAAAAATTACACAACTGGCTCTATCACATAACACCATCAGGCTATACTTAGCCGGCATCTAACACTTCCTGGACTTATAGGATCCCACAAAGCTGTCCTTGTTTGAAGCCCATATGGTCCA
Organism: Rana kukunoris; assembly: GCA_029574335.1. Lineage (NCBI taxonomy): Eukaryota > Metazoa > Chordata > Amphibia > Anura > Ranidae > Rana > Rana kukunoris. Next base: position 183,072,014 of record CM056051.1, read on the forward strand.
AGCCATCCTGCGTGGCATTCAGAAGCAGCAGCCCATAGCCAACTCCAAATGCTTGCCCATCACTAGTACCATCCTCAGAGACATGTCACCTATCCTCGTCCGTTACCTATTTGGGTTTCTTCCCAGCTTGGTCATTCAAGCTGCCATCTACCTGGCCTTATACAGCTTTTCGCGGCCTAGCGAGTTTACCTGTAATGGCCCTGCCATCCAGGTACTGTGTAGATGTCACCTGGCTTGCTTCCAAGATTACTTCATTCTCCACCTCACAGTATCCAAAACCCAGCAATCCAGCCCCGGGGTCGACATCCAACTTTTCCAGACCAGCAACATCTGAGCCCGGTAGCGATACTCAATCATCTACTGTCCCTCCTACCCACCCAGTCAAACTGTAGTCCCCTGCTACCTTTTCCGACCACCCCCTTGAATGGCAGCCAGTTCATCAAGCGTGTCATGATCCTCCTGCATAACATAGGCCTCAATCCCGGCCGGTACTGAGTGAGTGAGTGAGTGAGTGAAAAACTTATATAGCGCTGCACATGCAAACTGAATCTCCTTTGGAAGCTTGCTTGTCCCTTTTCTCCTTTGAACTCAAAAGAGATGGGTTTTGATCTTTCTCCTAAAGGGCAAGTGATTCTCCTGCAACCGAATGCTGGTTGGTAGAGAGTTCCATAGTCCTTTGGACTTGTATCTGGCTTTGGGTATTTGGAGTAGATTTTGATTGGTGGTTATAGACTTTTATTTTTTCGCATAGATATTGGGGGGCAATTCCCAGAATACACTTAGGCCACGTACACACAATCAGACCGGTCCGATAAAACTGGTCTGCAGACTAGTTTCATCAGACCAATTCGATGGTGTGTACGGCCTATTGCACCGTTGTCCGTCGGACACAAAGTTTTAAAACTTGCTTTAAAATCTGTCCGTCGGACAGATTCGATGGTTAGTACGCAAAAGCATCGGACAAAAAAACCCGCGCATGTTTAGAATCAAGTCGACACATGCTTGAAAGGGCTCTCAGTGAAGGTGAGATTGATACCCATGTTTTTTTTCACAGTCACCAGTCTAGCAGCCGTTTTATGAACGACTTGCAGATGGGTGATTTGGTACTTTGGGAGTCCGAGGTAGAGGGCATTTGCATAGTCCAGTCTGGAGTTAACAATTGTTCCTACCACGACTGATATGTCTTCTTTGGGAATAAATGGAATGAGTCTGCGTAGTAGGCGCAGCAGATGATGAGATCCGCTCACTACTGACCCTATTTGTGCATCCATTGTCATGTAGGTGTCAAAGATGACTCCGAAACTTTTGACTTTGGTGCTAGGGGCGATGATTTTACCCAGAATGGGCGGAGGTGTCCAAGTTGTTGCAAATTGGTTCTTTTGATTGGCGTGCAACAGGAGAAGTTCTGTTTTCGAACCGTTGAGTTTAAGATAACTCTTTGTCATCCAGTTTTCTATCAAAGAGAGGCAATTCTCTAGACCGAGATGATGATAATTTTTGTTGCAGATGCGAAAGTACAACTGTGTGTCGTCCGCATAAGAATGGTAAAGTAACTTTTGGCTGCTGATGATTTCGAAGAGAGGGCGGAGATAGATATTGAACAGCACCGGTGACAAGGGGGATCCTTGAGGGACTCCGCATGACACTGTGTGTCATGGATCTGCCACCTAAGAATTAATGGTGCAGACTGATTTCAGTGATTGACAACAGGCTACCCTATTTAAACACCTCAGCAGCACAGTGTCTTTGCTGCCTGATCTGCAGTTTTTACCTGACTTCCTGTGATCTGACCTGTTTCCTGTTCCCTGTGTTTGACCCGGCTTGTTGACTATGATTGATCTCTGCTATCCTGATCCCGGCCTGCCTTGTGACCACGCTCAGCTCTACACTGCTTGATTTCCCATTGCCGAACTTGCCTGTATACTGACCATTCTCTGCCTGTCGTTTATACCTATATCTGATCGTCTGTTACCAAACCCGATCTTGTCTGACTACGTATTCAGTGTCTCCCCAGCCAGTGCACCCACCAGCCGGCTTCCTGTTTCCTGCTGCACCTGCTGAACCGACAAGACCCAAGACGAACCAGGCACCTATACAGCACCAGGCTCTTGTGGCCACTGTCGCAACATCGGTGGCCCTTGAGCCAGGGTTGTGCGAGAAGCCTTCCCACTACACGTCAGGCTCATCTGGCAGGTACGTAACACTGTGCATTTTTCAGAAGTATAAGGTCCCAATTTCACTATTTGTGATCGGATTTCCAAAAAGGAGGAGAACCAGGATAGATTACATTCCGCGACTCTGGCTACTTCAGCAAGCCGAGTCAGTAATAGTTTGTGATCTACCGTGTCAAAAGCTGCGCTTAGGTCCAACAGTATTAGAAGACAAGATTCTCCTTTATCTGCGGCCTCGAGAGCATCATCCCGTATTTTGAGCAGTGCTGTCTCCGTCCTGTGCCCGGGACAGAAACCCGGTTGCAATGGATCAAGCAAATTATGGGTATCCAAATGCTGTTGTAGCTGTTGTACCACTACTTTCTCCATTACCTTGGAGAAGACGTTTAGGCCTGTTATGGGATGACGGTGATTTGGGTCTTTGGGGTCGAGGGTGGGTTTCTTTAAAATGGGTTTGATTATGCCTTGTTTTAGCTGGGTGGGCACTATGCCTTCCTTGAAAGACTGGTTTATGAGCTGCGTGATAGGTGGTGCCATGATATCGGCACATTCCTTCAGCACTTTGGTGGGGATCATATTATTGGGTGCTGTTCTATTTCGCAGGGCACCGATCATATTTTTAGTGGCCTCGATGGGGATGAGTTTGAGAGTGAACTTTGTTGATTGCGGCGAGTATTGGGTGAATGATTAAGGGGGGATTTAAGGGGGTACTGTTTTGCTAAATGCTTTCACGGATTCTTTCAATTTTGTTAACAAAATAATCCGATAATTCATTGCAAAATTCTTGGGAATCAGAGTTGGGGGCTTCAAGACAGACTAGATTAATGGTCCGGGTGACTAGCTTGAAGAGTTCACGGGGGCGGTTTAGGGCATTGGTGATGATATTGGAAAATAATTTTTTTTTGGCTTTAAAAATTTCTTTGTGGTATTTTTTTGTTATTACCTTATAGATGGTATGGTTTTCCTCTGAAGAGCTTCCGCTCTTCTGCGCTCTTGTTCTAGCAAAGACAGCTGGTCTTTAAACCAGCTGGAGTTGTTTTTCCGGATGAAGGTTTTGCTTTTGGGTGCTATTAAGTCGGCTGACTGTAATAGAGCTATGTTTATGGCATCCAGTGTTTCTGTGGCTGTGGCTGTTTGATGTAGTTGGATTGTTTTTATTTTGTTCCCTAATGTCGTTTTTAAGAGTTCCGAATGGAGCTTCTTCTGAGATCTAATCCAGTGTGTTGTCACTGGTTTTGGCGTTTTTCTTAAGGGGGTGTTTTTGGCAATTATACATTTAATTGCATGGTGATTTGTCCATGGTAATGGCTCATTTTCTAAAATGTTTATTTCCAGATCTTGTCTGAAAATAAGCTTGAGCGTGTGACCTGAAGCATGTGTGGGCCCACATACTAGTTGCTGCAGACCTAATCCTTCCAAGTGGTCGATGCAAGCATCGGCAACAGGATCCTGAGAGGAGTTAGCCCAGAGATTGAAATCCCCGAGCAGCAAAATGTGTTTGCTGTTAAGGGTATAAGTGGAGATGAACTCCGTCAATTATGGGAGAAGCTGCGATTTTGGACCCGGTGGTCTATAGAAGAGTATAATATGGGCTGTCTCCTGGGGGTTTGTTTTCAGTTGAGGAGTGAGGGTTTCCATGAATGGAAGTGGGTTCTGAAGGGCTGGTTTTGTGATTGCGAGGTGCATCTTGTGGATCACTGCCACTCCTTCTCTTTGCCCCACTCTGTTCTCTGTTATAATACGATAATTTTCTGGCACCAGTTCTCCTAGAATGGTGTTACAGTCGGCTGTAAGCCAGCTTTCTGTGATAAAGAGGCAGTCTAGATCGTTTTGTAGAATGAAATCTTGGATTTCTTGTCAGTGTTTTACTGCCGATCTCGTGTTGACCAAAACGCATGATATGCACTTGGGTTGGGGTAAATGCTTATGATATTTGACTGTGGATCGTCAATCAATTCTTAAAAGTTGCTCACTCCTTAGAGCTTTTTTCGTGACAACTGGTACGTTTGAGGTGAATGGTTTTAGTTCCCAGATGGTTTCTGCAGAGTATCTGAGATTACCCATGGTCGCAGAAAAATGCAGAGAAATTACTGTTGATTGGCGGGAGATGGTGATGGGAGGAAAGAAATCCAAGTGGGGCGCCACTTGTCAAGTCTTCCCTCCCTGTTTGATCCAGAGGCAGGCAAAAAAACAGGCGTGCTGGCCAATCTGCAATGACCGGGGAAAAAATTCCTTCCTTTTTTTTTTTTTTCACATCAGACTAGACCCCAGGTACCGCCCGTCTAGACAGCTCACAGACCTTTCCGCCCTTCGCTTACCACTGTGGTCATAGCATCATTTGTGGTTCCCTTTTTCATCTTTCTGTTTCAATGACCATTTATATATATATACATACCTATATATATATATTTTTTTTCCCTCTTCCCTGCCGACGGGGTATACATGTGGCTTTTCACCCTACTTTTCTCCCCTCTCTCCCTCCCTCCATCTCGTGATTCCACATCTCTCCCACCCAAGTGTCCCCCATAAGTTTAGTCTATTTTCCTCCCCGCTGTCTCATGGTATTCTTAAATTTTCTGCAAAGCTCCAGGTTTTTTTAAATTCTCTCCGTGGTCCCCACTTGTTGCGCGTATCCTCGCTGTCATCTACCCATCCAGGTTTCAACTTCTCCCTCCTATGGGTTTCCTCCACTGAGTCCATCCACTCCCATATTTGCGGGCTGTCCTTATTCCTCCAATTTTTAGGGATTAACCGTTTCGCTGCGTTAAGGAGGTGGGGTATCAAGGTCTTTTTATAATCTTTTATAGGCTCCCCACTCCCATGGAAAAGGACTACCCAAGGATCTTCTTTAATCTCTTTTTTTGTAATATCCTTAATTAATGATACAATTTTATTCCAGAAGCTTTCGATTTTAGGACAATTCCACCAGAGGTGGGCCATTTACCCCCTTATTGGGCAACCTCTCCAACAATCTGGTGACTCCCCTTCTCTAAATTTACTAATTTTGTCGGGGGTGGAATACCAACCCGTAATAAGTTTGAAGTTCATCTCGGCCGTTCTTACATCTATTGCTGAAGAATGGGTTCGATTAATTATTCTTTCTACTTTCGTTTTCCCCCTATTGATATCAAGTTCCCTTTCCCATTTTAGAATATACCTAGGCGTCCCTGGCTCCTCCGCCCTCATCAGGATTTTATATATTTTTGAAATATTCCCTTTTGAGCTTTCCACCAGGCATAGTTGTTCCAAGGGTGTGTAATCCCTCTGTTCCCGTAGAGGGCCCGGGAGGCTCCTGATGAAGGAGGATAGCTGTCTATATCGCCATTCATTCCACTCTGTGCATTTACTCTTAGATTTAATCTCGTGAAGTGTCATTATTTTGCCCTTCTGTGTTATATCTTTTACTTGAATCCGATTTTTAATCCAATTCCCCCCTCCCCTTTTAACCCTGGTGCAAAAAATACATTCTCTTTTAAATCGATAAGTGGTGAATTATATACAGATCCTAACTGTTTGTGTATTCTATCCCATGTCCTTAATGCTGTACGTGTAATTTCATGAGTGGTTGTATGTAAATTTCTAAACTGTGGTGGATTCCAAATTATTCTACCTAACTGTGTCCTGGCAAGTGCACTCTCAATCTGAACCCATCTTTTATCGTGCTTTTCTTTGGCCCACTCTATTATACGGGATATTATCGAAGCATTATAATACTTTCTAATGTCCGGCACCCCTAGCCCCCCCTGTTTTTTTTCTTGTTTTAAGACCTGAAGAGATATCCTGTGTTTTTTTTTATTCCATATATATTTCAATAGGAGGGAGTTGAGTATTTTGAAATAACCTTGTGGTAAGGATACTGGGACCATCTGAAATCTATACAAGATTTTCGGAATTAATATCATTTTTACTAAATTTATCCTACCAAACCAGGAAATCGGTCGGCTCTTTATTTTTTTGATTTCACATTTTATTTAATCTAATAGGGGGATGTAATTTAATCTATATAGGTTCTTTAAAGATTTTGCTAGTTTAATTCCCAAGTACTTGATCTCTTTCTGCCAAACAAAATTGTACTTCTTTTTGAGAAATCCCACTTCATCTTTATTAATATTTATATTTAATATTTCTGTCTTGGCCACGTTCATCTTAAAGTTGGAAATTTCACTGTATTGTTTGATATTGGCTATTAAGTGGGGGAGCGTGGATCTAGAATTTCCCACAAAAAATAATACATCATCAGCAAATGCGGACAATTTGTGTTCTTCTTCTCCTACTCTTACCCCCTTAATGTTGGCATCGTTCTGTATCATAGCGAGTAGAAGCTCTAGCGATAGCACAAAAAGGAGGGAAGACAGAGGACATCCCTGCCTGGTCCTGTTTCCCATCACGAGGGGTGTCGATAGGCATCCGTTGATCTTAACCCTTGCTCGCGGGTGACGATATAATGTTTGAATTCTCTCCCTCATCCTTGGGCCTTTCCCTACATTTTCCAATACTTGCATCATGAGCCCCCAGTCTACCCTGTCAAATGCTTTTTTTTAGCGTCCACTGACAGGAGTAGATTGGGGACTCGGTTTTCTTTAATTTGCTCCATAATTAAAAGAGCTCTGACCCCGTTGTCCTTACCCTCCCTCCCTGTTACAAACCCTACCTGGTCAGGGTGGATAAGGGACGTCATTGTCTCCTTCATACGTTCTGCCAGAATTTTAGCATATATCTTTATATCGACGTTCAATAATAAGATTGGTCTAAAACTTGAACACAGCATGTTGTCTTTCCCCTCCTTTTCTATAACCGTAATATTTGCAGTTGCGGACTCTCTACTTAACTCGTAGTCGCTCCCTAATCCATTAAAATACTGACAAAGTCATGGTATTAATATAGTTCCAAACTTTTGTAGGTACCTAGTCGTGAAGCCATCGGGGCAGGGGCTTTTCAGTTTGGTAGAGTTTTTTAAGATTCTCCTAATTTCTTTCTCCGTTATGGGCTGATCTAAATTTTCAGCTACCTCGTCATCTATTCTAGGAAGATTACCTTTTCTCAATACATCCTCCATAATAGCTTTTTTCTCTCCCGGTTTCCAGTTTTTTGTTTTACATTATATAGATCTTCATAATAGCTTCATAATAGCTTCTAAACTCTTCTGCAATGTCCCTGGTTTTATATACTAGGTCCCCATTTTTTTTCATTATTTTTTCTATATAGTTCCTAGCTTTTTTTTTCTTTACCATTCTGGCCAGGGATTTAATAGGTTTGTCTCCCCAAATATATCTCTCTATTTCAATAATATTTAGTTCTTTCTTGAACTCTTGTTCTGTAAGCGCTCTGTACTCGTCCCTCTTCAATATTACTTTATGCCATGTTTCTAATTTTTGTCCTTTTTTTATGTTCTTGTTCTAATTTTGAGATTTCTTTGACTAATTCCTTTAACTCTCTTGTTTTTTCTTTCTTTTTCCTAGCCCCTTCCATAATAAATATACCTCTTATATATGCTTTATGAGCTTCCCAAAGTGATGCCCTGGAAATCCCCTCCGTATCGTTTTCTTGAAAATACCTTTCTAGTTCTCCCTGTACTCTTTCTACTATTTCTTCATCCCCCAGTAAGCTCTCGTCTATTCTCCACTCTGGCGGATTTGTTTTCTGGTCTGATAAGTTTAGCTTAATAGTTATAGGTGCATGATCAGAGATTGTCATAACTTCAATGCCAGTCTCGACTACACTTTCCAGAAGTTTGTGGTCTACTAGAGCATAATCAATCCTAGAGTATGTCCCGTGCACAGAGGAGTAGAATGTATAGTCCTGTGTTTTGGGGTGTTGTAAACGCCATATGTCCACCAACTGGTCCTGATGTAATCTTTGTTTTACTAATTTCAACTGACCATCATTCATCCCCTGTGCCTGGGACGTACTATCTAGTGCAGGGACCATGCAGAAATTAAAATCCCCCAAAAAATTCCTTCCTGACCCCTCAACAGGCGATCGGCAAACCCTGGATCAAAATACTGAACAATGCACCAATTCTGGTAAAACGGGCTGTGGCAGGGAGGTGAGGGTGAGTGGTATTACTATTTATTCAATTGTTTGGGTGTACCAAGACGGCCGCCGACCGGGACTAGGCCCGAGCCGGGGGCTAGGGTACTGGGATACCTGGGGGGGAGCGGTGGAGATCATGGGGGACCGCGAGGAGTCCTGGGGTGGCTGGGGCTTTTGTGGGGTACAACCGGGGGGCGATTGATCAGTTTAGATTGCTGACGCAAGTGTGCTGCTAGGCCTCGGCTGAAGCCAGGGGCTTTCCTATGTGCGACCGCCGCGATCTTGTCCCAGAAAGTTTGGGGGAGGTTGCAGGGAAGTGAGGGGGGATCCTTTCCTGTGGGTGTAGGGAAATGTTTGGGCGGCCATTACTGCCATTTACCTGGGCGGAAAGCCGCGGCTTATCCTAAAAAGGACGGCCGCAAATCGCCTCTGGGCAGAGGGCAGGAGGATGGACCGGCGGTCAGGTAAACACAGGGGCTTACCTGTAGGAAGGAGCCTATGGGGGAGTCGAACAGACGGACACCAACAGGGAGAGAGAAATGGCTGGGTCCTGGAAGCTGTGGTGTGTGCTTTGCCGCCGGGGGCTGGGAGGAGCGCACCTGCCTGCCTGACTGACTGACTGTATAGCTTGTCCCTAAGTAAAGCAGACACGTTGGAAGCGTCCTACTCTACCTAGCGGCTGCTCTGTCTTGTGAAAGTGGTACTGTGGACACTCCTTGGCCGCATCTCAGCACGGGGTTCCAGACCATTTAATCGAGAAGTTAGGCAGGTGAAAATAAGTTTATTTCACCCGGTACATTCCAAACCCTCAGGTAGAAATGTTGCAGGCATTTACCAAACTTGCTCAGTAAATAATACTAGACCAATAAAGAGCTTTCATTCCTACCTGAATGTTTTTGCTCGCTTTTTTGGTATAACAGCCAGCAAACCAGGGCACACTTCAGGTCTATGTTATGTTGTGAGTCTTGTGGTGTATGTATGTGCTTCATATCCATCTCGGTTGAAGGGCATCAACCATAAATAAGAAGGCCAGTATGGTGGCCTGAGTTTATGGGAGGTATTTTAGCCACCCACTCATCTGTGGTCTTTGTCAGTTCCTGTACGCAATACCCTCCTTTTCAGGGCATTTCTTAGCACATTTCCTTCCACAAGCATTTATTACTTATCTTGGGTATGCCCCCTTTTTTGGCATAGCTGCCAACAGACCAGGGCACACTTCAGGCCTATGTTATGTTGTGAGTCTTGTGGCGTATTTATGTGGTTCGTATCCATCTCAGTTGAAGGGCTTCGACTATATATATATATATATATATATATATACACATCAATGTCCATAGAAAATAAGACAATAATGCAACTCAGAGCATTAAATAAAGTCCAACAGAATGTGATGAAGTGGGTGTAAAAAACTGCTCCAAATGTCCTCCTCCAATGTAATTAGTGCCAACTCCACTCCCTAAAGAATAAAGCTCACCAGATCTTATTCCCATTTATTCTCACATCTGGCAACCAAAGCATATGGGTTACATTGAAGTTCCTCTATAGTCCACCAAACTTCATCCAGATGATAACATCAATCTCCTTATGTAAAGATAAAAGTTGAGACAGAGCCCCCAATAGTGTAAAACACCTTAAGGTAACCATTGATTTAAAATGAATGCACTTACATTATAAAAATGACAAAATTGCCTTTAAATAAGCAATCTCAATCATGCCGGGTGTCACCGTGCTGTGATCTCACACCCAAGCGTCAGAGCATAGTTGCCATATCACCACGCCCTGATGCATGTCATCACTTCCAACTTCATCATAGGGTGTATGTGTGTATATATATATATATATATATATATATATATATATATATATATATATACTTCTTTCTTTTTTTCATTGACACCTACTTTGGTCTCACAAGGTTTATAAGTGCGCTACCGTGACACTTTTATTTGTTATAACATGTTTTATGTTTCACCTATTTTATTTGTTTACTTTGTTTGAGTAGCAGCACACTTGCATTTTCATTCAAGAGTGCAGTGCACACATATAGAACTAAAATTATCATTTAAAATATGCACCCACATTCATGTAGGTGTTCAATGACCACATAACTGATGATATCTTTGCATTACAGTAAACAGCCAAATAAAAAACGCACATCACTATGTTAATAATAATCATTGGTAATAGTAGTAACAGACCTAACTATAATAATTTGCACAGTTACTATTATAATCTTCGACATTCCAGTTCAGTTGCAAACTATTTGACCAAAAACTATACTGAACATCATTTATTTAAAAACATACTACAGGAAAGTTATATACTGGATGTTAATACTAAAAGTAATATTGCATGTTAAGTAAATATTAAATATATACATGTTTGAGCATTCATACACACACTATGCTTTTGAGTAGAAAAAAAAAAGTAAAGAACAAGCACAGTTTATTGAATTTCAAATAATTAACAAAATTGTGACCCAAGGGAAAATCCCAGGATAGTTAACATTAAAGGAATGCCCTGGAAAAAGAAAATAATTGGATTACACATATTGGTAGCTATTGCTCAGTGAGCATACTCTCTTTGGGTGCTACCAAATACATAATAAGGAGGCAAATATTTGTTATCCAAACACTTCTTATCATTTTTTACAGCCCCCAATTATATAAAGATAGCTTTTCAAAAATTATATTATTAGGGTTACATTTTAACAGCATATAAAATACAGCGGCATGTGTTAACATTTTTTTAGTAAGCGTAAAAAAGTGAAAACGACTTCAACAGAATACATTAAAAACAAAACAAAATAATAGTAGCTCAAATAGATATATGAATTAAACATCCACCAGAAAAGGTATCCGTTTTAAGAAAACATGCTATTCATTTGATATAGCTCGCTGCATGAATGGTTTCTTTAGCTAGACATTCCAAAATAAGAACATGTTTATTATTTATGTTGAAATTCAGTCATTTGCAGCAGCAACAATGAATGTATATGTTAAATTTTAGGTGCACTCCAATGAAAGATGAACATTTTGAGAAACATTGGGAAAGCAGCCTACCTACAAGAGAGGAAGAAAAAAAAAAGTTTACCGATTCAGGAAATACACACTTAGGCTGCGTACACATGATCAGACATGTCCGATGAAACATGCCCGACGGACCGTTTTCATCGGACCACGCTGAAGTGGTCTGTTGGTCTGATGTGCGTACACACCATCGGACCAAAATCCCCTCTGACCAGAACGCGGTGACGTAGAACACAACGACGTGATGAAAAAACGAAGTTCAATGCTTCCAAGCATGCGTCGACTTGATTCTGAGCATACACGGGATTTTGATCCGATGATTTTGTATACTAACCATCGAACCTGTCCGACGGACAGGTTTCCAGCGGACAGGTTTCAAAGCATGTTTTGAAACTTTTGTCCGCTGGAAAACGGTCCGATAGGCCGTACACACGATCGAACATGTCCGCCGAAACTGGTCTGCGGACCAGTTTCAGCGGACATGTTTGATCGTGTGTACACGGCCTTACTATAAGAGGAACTGTACAAAGAGCTTTATACTGAATTACACAAACCTTAAATTACCTACAACTGTTGGAAATGGTAATTTGTAAGAATGAATATCCCTTCTTAAAGAATAACTGTACTTTCATGTATGCATAGAAGAAGAGCCCAGCAAAGTTCTTAAATGGTTAAGAATAAATAAAATTATAAGAGTGTAAGACTCGCTTAGAAGAGAGGGAGTGTCCCTTAACCTCTTGCTACAAAGTACTGCCTTCCATTTGTTTGCCTTGGGTGGCCAGGTGATTTTTGCCATTTTGTTTTATTTATTTTTTGTTTTTTTATTTCTCCTACTATTTACAGTTTTTCTGAAACTATAAAAATGAATGAAGTATTCAAATATCTTTCATATAATCTTGAAAGCATCAATGTTTTAGGGGTGTTTGTTATCAATACTGAGCCTAGGCTCAGTCTACTCCAGTATTTACACCAGTAAATAATAGACATTTGCATTTGTTTTCGTCCAAATGCATTTTCGTCCGAATTTCAGGTATTTTCGTTATCGTTTTAACAAACGAAAACGAACATGCAGAATCTAAAATCCGAAAGATCCGACATAAAAAAATGCTTTATTTTAGTTTTCGTTGCTACAACAGTTCGACATAGATTGGAGATTCGACATGACGCTGACAATAGCAATCTGTGTCTAGTAATAAAGATGTATAAAAATTTATAATTATTATTATTACTAGTGTCATACAACATTAGAATTCTTCTATAGCTTGTAGGTGGAACATTTGACCGGAAAGGTACGATTGCGAGTCATATCTTTTAGCTGCTCCGTCGAATCTTCTTAGAACATTTGACAGACACCATAAGCCTTCAATGACAGATTCGACCTAATTAATTCAGATTTTCGGACAAATGCATTTTTTAACTAAACAAAATAAATAAAAACAAATTTCGAGAGTAACTAAATAAATGTATTTTTCGAACGAAAAACGAAATTCCGTAACAAAATATTTAAGCGTGCACATGTCTAGTAAATAATAAAAATCAAGTCATTATTGAAAGGTGCGGCTACAGACATATAATATACTTTATACGATAAATGCTTTCACAATAAATTAACCACTTAACGACCGCCCACTGTATATATACGTCCTGTTTTTAAAGATGGATATCTCGGTAACGGCAGCAGCTGCTGCCATAACCGAGATATCCATCTCTTGAATGGGCGGTCCTGTACACGATAATGGCGGTTTCCGCTGCGAAATCACCGCGAGATCGCCGTTATCGGTGGCGGGAGAGGGCCCCCCCTCCCACCGCTCTCCCGCTGCTTACCGTAGCCGTCGGTAGAGGCGGAGGCGATCGGGTCCATTCGGCTGCTGTGTGGGGATGCGAGTGAGGCCAACATGGCACCCACCTGTCCCCATAGCTCTGCTGTGTGGAAGTGACGTCAAAACGTCAGTCCCACCCAGCGTCTTAAAGAGACATTTTTTTTGTTTACCTTTTTTCAAAAGGTAACATTTTTTTTTTTTCATTTAAGCCTAAATATGAGATCTGACCTGTCATGCTTTTTTCTATTACAAGTGATGTTTACATTCCGTACATGTTTACATTCCTTGTAATAGGAATAAAAGTTTTACTTCAGTGTTAAAAATTGTAAAATAAATAAAACTAAATACGAAAACAAAAAAAAATGTTTTAAAGCGCCCCGTCCCGACGAGCTCGCGCGCAGAAGCGAACGCATACGTGATTAGCCCCGCATATAAAAACGGTGTTCAAACCACACAAGTGAGGTATCGTCACGATCGTTAGAGCGAGAGCAATAATTCTAGCCCAAGACCTCCTCTGTAACTCAAAAAATGCAACCTATAGAATTTTTTAAACGCTGCCTATCAAGATTTTTAAGGGTAAAAGTTTGACGCCATGCCACGAACAGGCGCAATTTTTAAGCGTGACATGTTGGGTATCATTATACTCGGCGTAACATTATCTTTCACAATATGTAAAAAAATTGGGCCAAATTTCTTGTTGTCTTATTTTTTTATTTAAAAAAGTTTTTTTTTTTTTAAAGTGCGCTTGTAAGACTGCTGCGCAAATACGGTGTGACAAAAAATATTGCAATGACTGCCATTTTATTCTATAGGGTGTTAGAAAAAAAAAAGATATAATGTTTGGGGGTTTTAAGTAATTTTATAGCAAAAAAAAAATGTTTTAGTCTCGTAAACACCGAATCTGAAAAACAGGCTCGGGGCTTAAGTGGTTAATGGAGAGTGCACAATGGATTTAAATGGGCAATAAAGGCTATTTTTTTTCTTCATTATTAAAATAAAAATAAGTTATACTAATCTGTGAACCTCTTTTTTTGGTGGTCCCCTGCTTTCTCCTCTCCTCTTTCCTCTTTCCTGCAGGTGCAGAATGAAGTTCTATCTGTCTAAAAAAAAAGCAAGGTCCATAGAGACATGAGACATGAGACTGTGAGCCATACCTGCTTGTCCAACAGTGCCTGACCTCACAAATTCGCTTCTGGAAGAATGGGGAAACATTCCCATAGACACACTCCTAAACTCCTAAAGCCTTCCCAGAATAGTTGAAGCTGTTATAACTGCAAAGGGTGGGCCAACACAATATTGAACCTTAAGAACTAAGACTGGGATGTTATTAAAGATTATGTGTGTGTAATGACAGGTGTCCCAATGCTTTTGATAATATAGTGTATGTAAGTAATGAATAAGTGCACCTGTTAGTGTTTGAAACACGTCTAACATTTATCTGTCTGTAGCACTTGGAATGTTTTTTTATTAAAATAATGTTGATGGATCCTGGAGTGCAGTCATTTCTTCAGTATCGAAATATAGTATATGTGCTGGATCATGGTATGCCAAAGCTCCTGATATTAACACATAGATCACATATGCAAATCCTGTTGTAATTCAATGTAAAGGTGCAGTCCAGAGGAGGACTTTAACTATAGAAATCGTCTATACCTCCATCACACATATCCTTCAGTGGCCCACAAATTTCTCATGTGTGCACTGCAGGTGTCCCCATTTTATTTAAACATCCACTGAGAGATAGTCAATTCCCTGGGACTTAAAGACTGGGCATCACCAAATAAAAACAGTCCTGGGCTTCCATGCATGTATTCAGTAATCTGTTTACCTATCGATCAGCCTTGCTTGCTTCCATAGTAAAGTCATCAGGTCATCCGAATTGAGAAAAAAATGGAAGGACAGAATGCCAATGTGACCTGTTTTGCCGGTTCTACCAGCTGCTTCAGAGGTATGGCTACCATATTTGGCGTGCATCCCATCTGATCTTAAAATGGTCAATCAGTCTCTATTGTGCATTTAAAAAACAAATACCGTTATCGGCATATACCGCGCACTTTTTTCCCCTTAAAATCAGGGGGAAATCGTAGGTGTGCGATATACGCCGATCCCCGCTTCCCGCACTGTGTTTGATGCCGCCACCGACATATACCGAGCGCAGTACACTCGGGTACACTCGGCCAGGCTCGGCTCCCCTCGCAGTCATGCCCTGTGCCGCCTCCTAGCCTTTATCCTAAAGGAGCCGAGCTTGGCCGAGCGTGCCCGAGTGTACTGCGCTCGGTATATGTCGGCAGTGGCTTTCAAACACGGTGCAGGAAACGGGGATTGCAGTGCGGGAGAAGCAGGGACTACATCACGAAGGCCGCAGATGGACGCCGGACCAGACAAGGCCGCCGATGGACGCCGGGCAAATGTAAGTAACTAACTGTAAAACTGCCAGTATTTATTTTTTTCCCTTAGGATTCCCTTTTAGGTGGGGGTGCGCGCTATACGCCGGTGCGTGCTATAGGGCGATAAATACGGTAATATAGATTTCTACAGCTAAAAACCTGGCTACCTTATCTCTAATATTTAGACAAGTGCACCTTCGAAAGGAGATGTCATTCTTTTATCTCTTGAAGACTCAATACAAAACTTTGTATAAAAAAAAATGAACAGACCCCCTCTTCTTTCCATTATGTGTTCCTTCAGCATCAGGCACCAAAGTGCTGTCCTCCCAGGGCAGTGGATGGAGGAGTGTAGAGGGAAGAGAACCCTCCCCAAAAGAAAAAAACGGAGAAGACCATCTGGAACTTACCACCCACAGAGTCAGGCATCCCACCCCCCGAGGGTCAAAAAGTACTCCCCGATGGAGGCCCAAGTGTCAGCAGGTATATGCCCACCCAGGTGTCATACATGATCATACATAACATTTATAACAAAGATTGCATAAAGGAAAATACCTTAACAATATGCATAATATATTTCATTGAGAAATTGAAAAACAAACAGGCTTGATAATATAAATCAAGATACAAAATAATGAAAATAATGAGAAATCCTATTTCTTGAAATCCCATAGGGCTAACTTCCTATATCCAAACTCCGATCCCCATGTTGGTCCACAAGGGTACCAAGATGGAGGGGCGGGAAAAACGAGAGAAAGAAAAGTCTAATTGAAAAAAGGGGGAAGTAGAGCAATCCAATGAAAATGAAGGAAGGAGGACCAAGGGCTGCTCGCTCAAAGAGTGGCGAGCACCATTAGTCCGTTTTACCCGAACTAAAACCCTCAAGGAAAGGTCTGAAGCTTTCCACCAAGTCCTGGGGGTGTTGTGGCTTTGAGATGTCTAATTCAGCACATTTCACGCTGGAGTAGCACCTTATTCCAGTGCCCCCCACGAAGAGGAATATGTAACCTATCCAGAACCATAAAGTTCACACTGGGCATATGATACCCATGATCTTTAGCCACATGTCTACCAAGCGGCAAGTAGAGATTTCCTATCCGCATTGAGTGCATGTGTTTCTCAACTCTCTTATGAAAAAACTGTTTAGTCTTTCCTACATAGAAGGAGCCACACTGGCATTGCATAAGGTAAACCACCCCCCGAGTCTTACAGTTTGCATAATGCCCTAATGCAAAAGTTTCTCCATTAGGCAATTCCAGTGTGGTCCTCCTTCTTATAACCTCACATTGTGAGCAACTCCCACACGGAAAAGTCCCTTGAGTTTTGCAGGGGTCCTTGCTGGAATTTCCTTTGTACTCACTTGGGACCAACATGGTCCCAAGTGATCCTGCTCTTCTAAAAGTCCGCTGGGGTTTGTCTAAAAGAAGATCTTTTAAAATAGGGTCCTCTGTGAGGATTGCCAAAATTTAGAGTCTATCTTCCTTATCCGCGTATGTTCATTGGAGAATCCAATAATTATTCTCGAATTGTTCTCTTCGGGCTTAGTTTTGTTAGATTTAGTTTTGAAAATTCAACTCCGCCTATTTGTAGCTTTAACTTTATTGAAAGCCTTTCTAAGACGGGTTTTTGTGTATCCCCTAGCGAAAAGACAGAGAGCGAGTGCATCACATTGTTTATGGAAATCGTAGTCTAGCGAGCAATTTCTCCTTATTCTGAGAAATTGGCTAAAGGGTATTGAGTTTTTTTAAGGGTTCTGGGTGGAAGCTGGTAGCGTGGAGTATTGTATTACCAGCCATCTCCTTTTTGAAGAGGGTGGTATTGATTTTGCCTTCCTTGTCCATTCTGATGCTAATGTCCAAAAAGCTGATTTCTGACTGGTTATGGGACATAGTGAAGAATAAGTTGAACTCATTGATACTCATGAGTCTCAAAAGCTCAACCAAATCACTCTCCGGTCCATCCCAAACAATAAAAATATCATCTAGGTAGCGCAGCCACATTAAAATGTTGGCAGCGCACATAGATGTATTCTCTCCCAGGAGGAAATCCCGCTTCCACTCCCCCAGGTACAGGTTGGCATAGGAAGGTGCACACCCTGTACCTGGAGGTAGTGGGAGCTCTGGAAGAGAAAAGTGTTATGATGGAGTATAAACTCCAACATAGTTAGAATAAATGTGTTGAATTTCCAGTCAGTTGTTGGTCATTGTTTTAGAACCTGTTCAATGGCTTTAAGTCCCAGATTGTGGAGGATGCTATTATACAGGAATTTGACATTATTGATTACCAAAATGGCATCGGCAGGAACAGTCAAATCCTCCAGCATCTGCAGGAGATGTATAGTGTCTTTGGTGTAAGAGGGTAAGTCAAGGACATGTGGCTTTAGGTATTGGTCTATAACCTGACTGACTCCTTCAGAAATTGAACCATTACCAAAAATGATGGGTCTTCCTGGAGGATCTAAAACATTTTTGTGGACTTTGGGCAGGGCGTACATAGTGGGTTGCCGAGGATGTTGTATACGGATAAAGTCCCATAGATCTTTAATAATAATTCCTCTGTGGAAAAAATCATCCACAAGGCAGTAAAAGTCTTCGTTGAAGCCATCAGCTAGAGCTGAGGAGATTTTACGATAGCATTGTTTGTTGTTTAAAATTTTGAGGCACATCTTTTCATAATTGGAATTATCCATAAGTACTACGTTCCCCCTTTTGTCTGATGCCTTTATTGTGATACCTGAAAGATTCTTCAGGGTTTTTAATGCATGTTGTTATTCTATATTTAAATTAGAGTGGGTATTATCTTTTTTTCATTGCTTCTAATTCTTTAGATGTTTGCCTAACAAAGAGGGAAACAGCTGGATTCTGATTTAACAATGGGAACTTATTGGATTTCCGTTTAAATTTCACGATTGTGTCTTTGTGTCTCTCGCTCTCTTCCTCTTCTATCTCTCCCAAGATCTCACTCTTCCAGGCTCCAACTTAGGTGGCATTCTCCTGGAGTAGGAGATTGAGGTCCCTTAGAGCTTTGAAGTCTGCCACTTTTAGATTGGGGGCTATATCTTTAGAGTGATCTACATGTTTGACATAGAGACTTCTATTAAAGAGTCTACAAGCAAAAAGATAAATGTCTTTTACTGCATCGAACGTATCCACGCCACTATTCGGACAAAAAGAGAGTCTGAGTGATAGTACCTCGTGTTCCATAGGCGTGAGACTATGTGAGGATAAGTTTATAATATTTAAACCCCCTCCTGTCCCGATTTGGGGGGGATTAACATTGATGGAGACCCCCCCCCCCAAATCGGGACAGGAGGGAGATATCCCAAATCGGGACAGGAGATATCTGCGAGTCAGTCACGACTCTCTTATTTGCTTGCTTTACCTCCCCTTCTGTATTCTGTTTGGAGGAAGCTCTTTTTCTTTTAAATGAGACACCCCCTGTATTGGAGGACATAGAGGAGGAAGAGTTAGAAGGTGTGTCAGATGAATAGTCATTTGTTTTACCATCTCTGTCAGACTTAGGGTTTTTCTTGAAATTTGTATTTCTAAATTTTTTAATACTATTCCACTTATTCCAAACTCAATACCCTTTAGCCAATTTCTCAGATAAAGGGATGATGGCAACTTCATGCTTCTACACATGAGCCACTTTTTTCCACCCTGCAAGTTCTCTGCCTCATCTGACACCCTGGGTTCAGACCTCTTCCATTTGAGCATTAGGGCTCATTTCCACTGGCGTTTTTACAGCCACTTTTCTGAGCGTTTTTTTTTTGTAGCTTAAAAACAGCTCTCCATGTTAGTCTATGGCCTCATTCCCACCATGACGTCTTTGAGCTGTAGATGGCTGAGACATTTTTAAGCTGCAAAATAAATGCAGGACCAGTGTGTTCTGAAGCTCCAGCAATAGAGCTGTAAAAACGGCAGACAATTAAAAAACGCTCAAAAACGCTCAAAAACGTGCAAAAACGCTCAAAAACGATACCGCTGCATTTGAGCTGCAGCTGACAAAAAAAAAATTATTTTTTTTTTACAAAATAAACATAAGCAGGCATTTTTAAGCTGTAAAAAAGGCTAAAAAAAGTGGCTGTAAAAACGCCAGTGGAAATGAGCCCTAATAATAAAAGCAGGTACACCTCAATTGATTAAAATCAATTAACTTGTATACTTAGTGAAATGAGAATGCTGGTACATCAACACAAGTTTATAGTTTAGAATGATATCTCTTAGGCCTCGTACACACGAGGCAATCGATTTGTTCAAATTGGTCTGTCTGACCGATTTGAACAAATCTGTCTGCTGGCATTTTGGTTTGCTCGCGTGTACACATGAGCAAACCAAAATCCCCGGCAGCAGACAGCGCGCTGACGTGTCGGTGACGTGGCGGTGACGTTGACGCCGCCACGTCACCGCACCAGGAAGTAAAACACTTCCGCGCATGCGTCAAAACCATTCGGTGCGTGTGCGAGAAGACATGTCTGCTGGTTAGCGTACTAACCAGCAGACATGTCGGGTGGACGGGTTCCCAGCCGACAGATTGATAAGCATGCTTTCCAATCTGTCGGGTGGCCAAATCCGTCGGCTCGCCCGTACACACGATCGAATCTGTCTGCTGAAACGGTCTATCTGTAATCTGTCTGCTGAAACGGGATTGGATGTTAAAACCATCAGTGCTTCCCTTCTGATTTTCAGTGACTACGCTACTACTGCAGAGCAGCTTTGCTTTTACTAAACCCCAAAGTAACTAATCATTTGGGGTGTACACAGCAGTGCAATTTGCTTAATGGGGACACTAGTTAGATTGACCTGTGTCCCGAAGAAAAGACCATTGGTAAGGTTTTAACCTCACTTCCTGTTCAGCTGTGTGACAGGAAGTGAAGCCAATTTTAAGAAAAGGGACACAAAGCCCAACCTAAAAACACTAGCAGGGGTTCTAACACTCACTTGGCTTCCCTCAAACAACCCACAATTAGAATAGGATTGTCTTGTGCTAGTTTCAAGCACAGCGCTGTAAATCAGCACTTCAAGCTTGTCCACCAATGCCTTGAAGGAAGAGGTTGTGTCTTTGAAGCAGCTCCTGTGAAGAACCAGACCCTGGAGGAGAGGGGAGGCTATGGCCTCATCAAGCCCAGGTCAGGGGCTTGCTCCTGGGCAGGGGGAGTCCACCTCCCGCCCGGTACCTCCAAGGACTGTGGATCCCCCTAGTTTTGGGGATCTAAACAAAGAAGAAAAGCAGTTTTTGATGGCCCAGTCTAAGCTGGCAGATTGGACTTTTCCCCAGCAAGGGGAGGATGATCAGCGAATGCTGAGAAGACGCAGCAAAACCAAAGGTTTGATTCAAAAGGCGGCACAAGCTCTCCATTCCAGGATTACAGTGCTGGCCAGTTTAAGGAACAGAAGAGATCGGGCTAGTAGCTCAAAAAGATTTGAATTCAAGGAAGCAATAGACCTGTTGAAAGAGCAGAATGGCCAGTTATGGGGTCTTGTTATGTGTCTCTGTTCCAGAGGGACTGCAGAGAAGGCTTTCCTCCTTCCAATCAGGAGGGAGCTCCAACGTGCCTCTGAGGAGAGCAAGCAGGCAGCAAGGAGAGGCAAGTCAGCATTAGTAGCTGAGGGGGCTGGGGGTTCTCTGTTAGTGGAACCTCAGACCTCAGGGACTATCTCGGAGAGTACCGCTGAGGGCGCCCAGGCACCTGCCGGACCCCAACCTGTGAAGATATGGGGTACAACATCAAGTGGGAGGTTGTCCCACGAAGCAGGAGGTACTTGCGTGAGTGAGAGAGGTCTCAACCCCGTGGTGAGTCTTCCTCGTCTTCCGCCTGGTCTTTTGGTCACCGTGAAGAGTGTGTCTGGTTCCCAGCAAGATCAGGGTGATAAGCCTGCTCCTGGAAGCGGGGGTGCTTTGGCCTCTGTGAACCCAGCAAGTAGCCTACAGCAGGGTCAGCCGGCCGGTGTGGTGGCGACCGCTGCGGGTTTACAGGGTGAGGGGCAGGCATCTACCGCGGATCCAGTTGAGATGGACTGTATGACATCTAGTATGGAAGAAGCTATGGCTAGGATAGCAATGGCTGCCGAGGGAGAGGGCACGCCACGCCATGTGGAGCCTCCTGCTTCTGGACGACCAATCAGCAGTGACTTGGAGGGCATTTCCGCTGTGCGGGAATCTCCCGTGATTGGGACGGAGCCGCGACCGGAAGTGACGTCAGCACGTGACCCGGAACCGGAAGTGATGTCAGCATGTGACCCGGAACCGGAAGTGACGTCAGCACGTGACCCGGAACCGGAAGTGACGTCAGCGGGTGAACTGGAAGTGGCTGTGGTGACACCCGGAGCTCCATTTCCCGGCCAGGTCCGGTCCTCAGCTTTGGAACAGAATACCCAGGGACTTGTGAGTACTTCCCCATCTGCGGGTCTCCCTTCTGAACAGGCTCCAGTTTGGGGGGATCACCCTGCGGGACATTTAGAAGATGAATGTTTGGCAATGGATTTTATTAGAAAGTTAGAAGGTTTCCAGTCTGCAGCTGTGACAGAAGTCCATGTAGGTTCCTATGGAGCCTGTGAAGAGATGGGGGACTCTGGTTTTAATATGGATGATACTCAATTGGCTCAGGTACAGGAAGTTGTGTTGGGGTTGGGCCCCCTTTCGGGTCCTTCAGTAGTGAGGGGGAGGGCAGCGAGTCATGAGGAGACTGCCCAGGTTGCGTCAATGGGGGTCCTGAGGGGGGTTGGTCCATTTGATGCACCCCAACCTGCGGGAGTTATCACAACCTCTCAGGAAGAGAGCTTGCTCAATGCTTTGAGGGAGGGCAGGTCTTATGCTCAAGTGGCTGGGTTAAGTGCTCCCTTGGATCATATTTACAGCAAGTTCGGTGCCCGCAATTTCAGGGTTCCCCCTGCGCAAGAGCAGCGGGGTGAGAGGGCATGGTCCAGGGGAGGTGGTGGTACAGAACGCAGGAGGAGGAATGTGGTGCAACTAAAGTTTATTGGTGAAGGTCAGTGCCCGTCCCGAGGAGAGGTCATCGATATGGTCCTCTCTCTGGGAGTGAGGGCGTCTGACCTCTTTGCGGTTATCCATCCGGGAGGTTCAGTAGAGTTTGATTTTAGTTTTATGTCAGTCATCGTTATGGAAATGTTTTTGTTGAATTATGAACTAGTCAAAAGACAGGACCCATGGTCCAAGTTCTGTTTGACCCCCCTGTCTAGGCAGGAGGAGGTCAAAAATGTAACCATCCTGGTACGCAATGAATCCCTTCCTCCGGAAGACATTGCGACCTGGTTGACCCGTCATGGCCAGCTCCAGTGCCCCCTTTGGAAGAAGGTGGATGAAAGGGGGATCTGGACAGGGGCCTGGGGGGTTAAGATTAAGTTGAAGAGGCAGGGAAATAGCATGGCTCATATCCCTGGGAGTGCTTTCATTGGGAGAGACAGAATTTTGGTTTTTTATCCTGGACAGCCTAAAAGGTGTTTTAAGTGCGGGTCCCCCACTCACTTGAGCGCTGAATGCACTGTTGTGAAGTGCACGCGCTGTGGTGGGAGGGGTCACCTGGCGGACGGGTGTGCCCATATTAGATGTAATCTTTGTAACGAGTTAGGTCACCCTTTCAGTCGATGTCCGCAGGCTTATAGGGGTAATGTGCAAGAGGAATCTGGGGTGTCGGAAGGTTTCACCTCGGACACTGATTCTGAGATGGAGGGGGGTGGGGGGGGGCAGGCCGCGGGTGCTTCTAGATCTGGTGGTCGGGCTGCCCCTATGCCCCAGAGGCAAGGTTCTGTCAGGAGGAGGGCGGGGGTTGGTGCAGCTGCCCCTGATCCTCCAGGTCAGAGTGGAGTGGACATTGATTCTGAGGTAGAGGGGGGTGAGGAGCCTCAAAGGCAGGGTCTCATCAGGAGGAGGGCGGGGGTTGGTGCAGTAGCCCCTGACCCTCCGGGTCAGAGTGGAGTGTCAGGAGGTGGTGGGGTTTTCCTTGGGGGGCCTCCTGAGTTTTTGCTGGACTCCTCTGCCTTGGACACCGATTCTGAAGTAGAGGGGAGTGAGGAGGGTTTGGTGGTTCCCCCTGGGGGGGGGTGTTGGGGCCAGTCTGTGCTATCCTTCCCCCCTCTTCCTTTTCTCTTCCTGTTGCCCCCTCCTCTCATTCTTGTTCTGTTCCCCTCCCGCTTTCTTCCCGTTTTGCCCCGCTCTCCCCCCCCCGGGTGGATTCTCATGCGTTGGGTGGTGCAGTAACCCAGGAGGATATGGAGGTGGCCCTTGGGTCACAGAAAAGACCTCAGGCCGGGTCAAGTGAAGAGCCCTCAGAGGGTATGAGTGGGGTGGGCCCAGCAGTCGGTGATACTGGTTGGGTAGTGCTTAGGAAGAATAAGAAGAAAAAGAAAAAAAGTAAAAAAGGTGTTAAATGAGTGATGCGGGAGTGGGTTCTGTGCCCTGTTCTAAGCAGGATGAGGGTGCGGGGGCCGCAGAGTAATTTGTTATTTTACTAGTCGGTTAATATAGCGGGATTTTGTTCGATGTTTATGATGTATAGATATGTGGTCTGTTGATGGATTTGGCTAGCTATGACCTGGTGCAGTGGCCAGATGGGGCAGAGGCTGTAGGTTTCTGCAGTTGATGCCAATAGGCTTGCGCAGGTAGTTGGCTAATCCGCGTAAAATATGCCATATATAGTATTTTGTTATTCTTTCTTTTGTTTCTTATGGACCTTAATTATGGGTATGCACCAATAGTGACCCAAAGTGCAATGAGCCGGATAATGGAGGGTGATAAAAGTTTGCCCAACCTGATAGAGGTTAGCACTGGTGAATTGGTTGCGTGTTAGTAGTTTGTGTTTTCAAGGTTTGTAAATTGAATGTTGGTTTTATAGGAGTGTTATAGTTGTTTAAATGATTATCTTGTATATGTAAATGTTTGTAAGCAGTGTGAGATTTTCTTGATGTTTCCCCGTTATTTGTAAATTTGGTACCTAATGTCGTGTCTGAATAAACAAAAATTTCCACCAATACACCACCCCCCCCCCAACAGGCCTTGTTTGCAGGTTTTCCTTCATCTTGCACATGTGCTTTAAAAAGTCAGTCTGGACATCAATTCTAGGAAACAATACTTACCGCTTTGTCCTTCCTTTTCTGGTGACTAAACATGGCATCAAACATTTCATGCATACACACTAGGAAAGAGCTTAGAGAAAAATCACACTTGATGGTTTAGGCCCAAACTATTTCAGCTGCAGCTGTTAAAATCCATAGCATGAAAAAAATATCACAAAACAAACTTCAAAATTTGAAAGTAATTTTATTGGTCCACAAAACAAGGAAAGCAAAACAAAATATTAAAAATAAACACAAAAAAAAACAAAAAAAATACCATAAAAACAAAAAATAGACCAAGGTTTATTTCACACAGTAATTGGAATATGAATCATGCTTTTGAAATAACAGGATAGACCCACAGGATTAAAACATTAGTCATTAACATCTTGAGAAACATTTTGCAAAATTATGCAGCAGACAAAACATCAAAGTGAAAATCATTATATCAAACAATTGCCCCCCCCAAAAAAAACTTGCTCCAAAACATCTCTGTTTCGCTCCGCCATTCCTTCCTTCCAGCCAGCAGGTCTGCCCCCTATCAGGGCAGCTGACATGTGCTCTATCCACGCTTTTTATAACATGTGTGCTAATGAACCAATTGGAAACACATGAAGAAATGTCAGCCTCTAGTTTGTGTGCACTTGTAACTGCTTACACCTGTTAAGGATGTCCTTACATTTCTAAGCCAAAACACAAGCTTTCTGAGCATGCTCAGAAAGATGCAAGTCATTTTCAGGCACAAACACCCTGCTTAATTTTCTAAGTGTTCGAGCATGCCCAGTTCACTCGAGATGCATTACCAGAATCAAATCTACAATGGCGGATGAAAGCATGAGAGCTGTTTTTTTTTCCCCTGAACTGATGCTTTACAACCTGAAGGGGAGGTCTTATTGAATTTTTACGTAACAAACATAAATAAAAATAATTAAAACGCCCCTGTCCCTAGTAGCTCGCAGTCAGAAGTGAACACGCACCATTTTTTTTTTCAGGTTACCAGTTTAGATTTACAGATGAGGTCTAGTGCTAATAGTATTCCTCTCGCTCTTATGCACGCTATGATACCTCACATGTGTGGTTTGAACGATGTTTCCATATGTGGGCGGGCCTTAAATGTGTAAGTCCCGCCCACATATTTAACCCCCGTTCAAACCCCACATGTGAGGTATCATAGCGTACGTTAGAGCGAGAGAAATACTTTTAGCACTAGACCTCATCTGTAACTCTAAACTGGTAACCTGGAAAAAAAAAGTGTTGCCTAAGGGTATTTTCAAGTACTGAAGTTTGGCGCCATTCCATGAGTGTGTGCAAAATTAAAGCGTGACATGTTAGTTATCTATTTACTCGGTGTAACATCATCTTTCACATTATGGCCATAAATTGGGCTAACTTTAGTGTTTTCTTAATTTGTAAAAACTTGAGCCCTAGACCATATTACTGGTCACTGACCGGGACAGTTTTTGCATTTCAACACTGCGTCATTTTAACTGACAATTGCGCGGTTGTGCGACGTGTCCCCCAAACAAAATTGGCGTCCTCTTTTTTCCCCCACAAAATTGTATTTATTTTTTTGGTGGTATTTGATCACCTCTGCGTTTTTTCTTATTTTTGCTCGAATCAAAAATATAGGGACAATTTTGTAAATAAAAAGACAACTTTTTTACTGTTTGCTATAATAAATCTCCCCAAAAATATATATAAAAAAACTTTTTGCCCTCAGTTTAGGCCGATACGTATTCTTCGACATATTTTTGGTTCCAAAAAATCGCAATAAGCGTTTGATTGGTTTGGGCAAAAGTTATAAATAGGGGTTCGTTTTATGAGTTTTTTAGGAATATATTTTTGTTTTACTAGTAATGGTGGCGATCATTGATTTTTATGGCTACTGCGACATTGTGGCGGACACATTTTTGTGAGCTTTGGCATTTTTCTAGCGACCAATAGTATACAAATGCATTGCTTACTATAAAAATGTCACTGGCAGGGAAGGGGTTAACACTAGGGGCGAGGAAGGGGTTGATTATGTTACCTGGGTGTGTTCTAACTGTAAAGGGGGTGGGACTGACTAGGGGAAATGACAGATCGCTGTTCATACATTGTATGGACAGACGAGCAGGCATTCCCCCCCTGACAGGACCAGGATAAAAGGGAACTCCACACCAAATAAAAAAAAACGGCGTGGGGGTCCCCCTCCAGGTGCACAACAGGCTCTTAGATTTGGTCTGGAACATAAGGGGTTAAACCCACGCCAAAAACGGCGTGGGGTTCCCCCTCAGATCCAGACCAAACCCTTATCCCAGGCACGCAGTCTGGTCGGACAGGAATGGGGGTGGGGACGATCGAGCGCCCCCCCTCCTGAGTCATACCAGACCGCATGCCCTCGACATTGGGGAGTGTGCGCTTTGGGGGAGGGGGGCACTGCCCCTCCACCCCAAAGCACTCTTGTCCCCATGTCGATAGGGACAAGAGCCTCTTCCCGACAACACTGGCCGTTGGTTGTCGGGGTATGCGGGCGGGGGGCTTATCAGAATCTGAGAGCCCCCTCTAATAAGGGGGCCCCAGATTCTGGCCCCCCACCCTATGTGAATGAGTATGGGGTACATCGTACCCCTACCCATTCACCGGGTGGAAAAGTGTAAAAATAAGACACCACACAGAATAAAATAATTTATTAGTCAGCTCCGGGGGTCTTCTGCCGGGGACCCCCACCACCACCCCATTGGGCCCCGGGCTTCGCCGTTTTCTGCCGGGGGGGGAGACACCCACCGATGCTCTCCGCCATGTTCGGCCAGGCCCCCACCCCAAATTAAGCTCTTTTACATCCGGTGGGGGCCGGCCGAAAACAGCGGAGAACAACGGGGGCGGAGCCCCTCCTTGGTCTTCTAGCTATTTTCTGCCGGGGGGCTCCAGCCCCGCACCGGTCTTCGCCGCTGCCTTCCGCCGGGGGGGGGAACACCAACCGATGCTCTCCGCCATGTTCGGCCAAGCCCCCACCCCAAATTAAGCTTTTTGTACATCCGGGGGGGGGGGCGGCCGAAAACAGCGGAGAACAACGGGGGTGTCGCTCCCCCTCGGGCTTCTCCGCTTCTGCCTGGCTCCTCCTGGGGCCAGGGCTTCTTTCGCTGTCTTCCGCCGGAGGACGCCACTCTCCGGGCTTCTCGTCGCTGTCTTCCGCCGCGGGGCACCACCCACGGGCTTTGTCGGCTTCTGCCTGGCTCCTCTGCGGGGGCCAGGCCTTCTCGTCCCTGTGTCGCCGTCTTCCGCCGCCGACCCCTTCGACGTTTTCTGCCGGGATGAGGGTCGCACATCCCATCCCGGACTTCGACGTGGCGGGCTTCTCGTCGCTGTGTCGCCGTCTTCCGCCGCCGCCCCCTTCACCACGAAGCTTCCTGCTTATGGGGGAGGGCAGCGGGCTTCGACATTTTTGGCCGGGATGAGGGTCGCGCATCCCATCCCGGGCTTCTCGTCGCTGTCTTCCACCACGGGGTGACACTCGTGGACTTCTTCGGCGACCTCCGCTTCTGCCTGGCTCCTCCGCTGGGGCCAGGGCTTGTCTCCGCTGTGTTCTTCCATTCGATGTTGACACGGCAAGGTCCGGCACTGAAATGCCGACAGAGCGGTGGGCACCGACTTATATTGGCATAGGGCGTGGGCATGGTTATGCCACCATGTGACCTTAACCCATGTGACATCACATTCCCATCATGCCCTGTGATGTCACATGGGTTAAGGTCACATGGTGGCATAACCACGCCCACGCCCTATGCCAATATAAGTCGGTACTAGTGTTGAGCAGAATATGCCATATTCGATTTTGCGATATATCTCGAATATATAGTCGAATATTCGAGATATATTCGCTAAATACGAATATTCGTGATATTTTTTGGAAATGAAATAATTGCGAATTTTCGCTATCGCGAATGCGAATTGCGAATGCGAAATTTCGAGAAATGCGGAATGGAGCACTCTGATTGGCTCAGAATATTCGTGATATATTACAATATAAAATAATTGCGAATATTCGAGAAATGCGGAATGGAGCACTCTGATTGGCTCAGAATATTCGTGATATATTACAATACACAATAATTGCGAATATTCGGCAAATGCGGAAGGAGCACTCTGATTGGCTCAGAATATTCGTGATATATTACAATACACAATAATTGCGAATATTCGAGAAATGCGGAAGGAGCACTCTGATTGGCTCAGAACATTCGTGATATATTACAATACAAAATAATTGCGAATATTCGAGAAATGCGGAAGGAGCACTCTGATTGGCTCAGAATATTTGTGATATATTACAATATAAAATAATTGCGAATATTCGAGAAATGCGGAATGGAGCACTCTGATTGGCTCAGAACATTCGTGATATATTACAATATAAAATAATTGCGAATATTCGAGAAATGCGGAAGGAGCACTCTGATTGGCTCAGAATATTCGTGATATATTACAATATAAAATAATTGCGAAATTTCGAGAAATGCGGAATGGAGCACTCTGATTGGCTCAGAATATTTGTGATATATTACAATATAAAATAATTGCGAAATTTCGAGAAATGCGGAATGGAGCACTCTGATTGGCTCAGAATATTCGTGATATATTACAATACAAAATAATCGCGCGATATCGCTATTGCCGAATAATCGCATTGCGATCTTTCGGGAATATAAAATGAGCGCTGCAGCTACTCGGCCCAAGGTCTCTAATCATGCCAGCAATGCTTTTAGACGTCGATGGGGATCTCTAGTATGTGATCTGTTCTAAAAACAAATTGAAAAAATACGAATATTCGAAATAGCGAATATTCGCCGCGATATTCGCGTTATTCGCGAATACTCGAATATGCAATATTCGTAGCGAATATTCGCAATGCGAATATTCGTGAGCAACACTAGTCGGTACCCGCCGCTCTGTCGGCATTTCAGCGCTGGACCTCGCCGTGTCAACATCGAATGGAAGAACACAGCGGAGAGAAGCCCTGGCCCCAGCGGAGGAGCCAGGCAAAAGCGGAGGTCGCCGAAGAAGCCCGCGAGTGTCACCTCGCGGCGGAAGACAGCGACGAGAAGCCCGCCGCCCTCCCCCATAAGCAGGAAGCTTTGTGGTGAAGGGGGCGGCGGCGAAAACGACTAGAAGACCGGGGCGGGATGTGCGACCCTCACCCCGGCAGAAAACGTTGAAGCCCGCTGCCCTCCCCCATAAGCACGGGAGCTTCGTGGTGAAGGGGGCGGCGGCGGAAGACTGCGGCGGCGAAGACCAGGGTGGGTTGGCGGAAGACCCCCGGAGCTGACTAATAAATTATTTTATTCTGTGTGGTTTATTTGTGTTTACACTTTTTCCACCAGGTGAATGGGTAGGGGTACGATGTACCCCATACTCATTCACATAGGGTGGGGGGCCGGAATCTGGGGGCCGCCTTATTAAAGGGGCTTCCAGATTCTGATTGGCTCCTGCCCACATACCTCGACAACCAACGGCCAGGGTTGTCGGGAAGAGGCTCTTGTCCCTATCGACATGGGGACAAGAGTGCTTTGGGGTGGGGGGGCAGTGCCCCCCTCCCCCAAAGCGCACACTCCCCAATGTCGAGGGCATGCGGTCTGGTACGACTCAGGAGGGGGGGGGCGCTCGCTCGTCCCCACCCCCATTCCTGTCCGGCCAGACTGCATGCCTGGGATGAGGCTTGGTACGGATCTGGGGGCGAACCCCACGCCGTTTTTGGCTTGGGTTAAACCCTCAAGTTCCGGACCAAGCCGAAGAGCCTATTGTACCCCTGGGGGGAACCCGCGCCGGTTTCAAGTTTGAAATTTGGCGCGGAGTTCCCCTTCAGTGTCAGCGCAGCCCAAGAACAGTTTGGAGATTGCCGTGCGCTGTTTCACGCAGCGCAAACACTGCTACGCCGCTTGGTATTTACCAAGAATTTCTCGGCGTACTGACGCGGCACACGGCATTCCCCGAAATTTCCCTCTGCGCATGCCCAGTATGCAAATGAACCTTCTGAGGTTCTGGCGTACTTTGCAAGCGCACGGGGATCGGTTCTCAAAAGTCACTTTCACTTTCAATTCGGCCCGTCACACACGTTCAAACACATGTCACTACACTTCCCCTGCATCACCCCCCTCCCTCCCCTCATAAACTCCTGCCCAAATCCCCGATGTTTACATTACTAAATGCCGTACGCCAGCTCTGTACTGGCGTGCCGTGCGCCCTCTCCTGGGCGCATTAGGCAGTTTAGTAAATGAGGAAATACACTGCTCTGGTAGTGTATCTCTTTTGTAAATGTCAAAAACACATTTACTCCTGCTTGTGCGCCGAGAGTCATGGCGCACAGGCTTGGTAAATCAGCCCCAAAGGGTTTGTTTCACGACTCGCAGTCCGGATTTCGTCTGGGCCGTGGGATCGAGCTCACAGTCCTTTCTACCAGAGAGAAGCTGCTCGGGGTCAGGGACGCGGGGGGGGGGGGTCGGCTGCATTGGTGCTCCTTGACCTCTCCGCAGCCTTTGACACTGTAGACCACACCATGTTGATTGCCAGGCTTCAGGACGAGTTTCACATTACTGCCTTACACTGGCTTTCAGATTTTATCACTCACAGGACCTTTCAGGTCAAAACTGGTCCTTTTTTATCTGTCATCAGCACCCTGAGCTGTGGGGTGCCTCAGGGCTCCGCCCTGTCGCCATGGCTATTTAATGTGTATTTAATGTGTATCTTCGGCCGCTTGCAAGTCTGCTGAACACCCTTGCAGTGTTTAATCGGCTGTATGCAGACGATGTCCAGTTGGTCATTGACAGCCTATCCGACCCTGCTCCTGGTCAGCAGCTCGCTTCCTGTCTAATAGGCCTCGTACACACAAGTAAATCCATTTGTTCAAATCGGTCGGACCGACCGATTTGAACAAATCTGTCTGCTAGGATTTTGGTTTGCTCGCGTGTACACACGAGCAAACCAAAATCCCCGCCAGCAGACAGCGTGCTGACGTGTCGGTGACGTGGCGGTGACGTTAATGCCGCCACGTCACCGCACCAGGAAGTAAAACACTTCCGCGCATGCGTCGAAATCATTTGGCGGCGTGTGCGAGAAGACATGTCTGCTGGTTAGCATACTAACCAGCAGACATGTCGGGCGGACTTGTTCCCAGCCGACAGATTTCAAAGCATGCTTTGAAATCTGTCGGGTGGCCAAATCCGTCTGTTTGCCCGTACACACGATCGAATCTGTCTGCTGAAATGGTCTAGCAGACCGTTTCCAGCAGACAGATTTGATCGTGTGTACGAGGCCTTAGACATCAAACAGTGGATGGATCACAATTCCCTTAGTCTAAATGCTAAAAAGACAGAAATTCTTATCTCTGGACGTATTGATCCAGCTGTCTTTCTGGGGAATTGGCCCACAAGCCTTGGGCTGTGTCCTGTTCCGGTGAATCCGTGTCCTGGGGACAATTTTGGACTGTAACTTGAATTGAATACCCCAAGCCAAGTCAATCAATGTATCTGCAATGCACTGTATTACATCAGGTGTCTGAGAAAGGTTAAAAATGTGTTTTCTCAGAACCACCGGAAAGTCCTGGTTCAATCTCTCATCAACTCCCGGATTGACTTCAACAACATTGTGTATCTGGGCATGCCTTTAAAGTGGCTGAAGAAAATCCAGCTAGTCCAGAACCAGGCCGCCAGACTAATCACCGGTCTAAACAGGCACAAGCACATCACCCCTACCCTGCGATCACTGCACAAGCTCACTGTGGTAGATCACGTTGAGTTTAAGGCTCTTTGTCTCACCTATCGTGCTTATCATGGGATGGGCCCGCAATATCTAAATTCCTTGATAACGCGATATGCTCCTGCACGAGCACTCAGATCTTTAACAGCTAGTCTTGTCACTTGTCCATCTGCCCGTTTTCTTACTTTTGGGGGCAGAGGCTTCTCTGTAAGAGCTACGGCTCTATGGAATAGTCTCCCTGCTTCCATCCGGTCACTCCCTTCTATTATGGCCTTTCAAAAAAGGCTAAAAACTTGGCTTTTTGAGAAAAAGCATGCCAAGCTATGTTGGTTCTCCCTGTTGTTCCCTGTTGATCTGTTTCTTAGTATTTTTTGCTCTTCTCTTTCCTTTCTATTTCCTTCACTCCCTGATTTGATTTATCTATCTCCAGTTATGCTTCTTGCGCTTAGATACTGCCCTGATGGACCAGTATTTGGTGCACTATTAAATCAATCAATCAACCGAGGCAATGGGTATGCAGCAAATTTGGGCACGCTGTTCAGCTTCCTGAAATCATTACAAAACCTTATAGTTTCACCTGGTTTTGGGACCAACACTATGGGACTTGACCAGTCACTGTGGGACATGTTCTTTACTACATTTGCAACTGCTTTTTGCCTTGCTTCTGGTATTCTATAGGGCTTTACATTTACGTGGATGCCTGGTTCCGTAATTATGTCATGCTGTATAACTGTGGTCAGTCCAAGTAAGTGAGAGAAAAAGTCTCTAATTTACCCACAAACTCTTTAAAGTCCTCCTGTTGGGCCACTGACCAAGTTTCGTTTAGGGGGACCTCAGGTGTCCCAGGGGACTTGTCCCTTTTCGGGCGTTGGGACTGTCAGTAAAGTCTCTCTGTTCTTCCAAGGTGTCAGGAGATTAACATGATATATTTGCTCTGATTTCCTTTCTCCTGGCTGCTAAACTTTGTAGTTTACTTCCTTTACCCGTTCCATAGTTTCAAAGAGACCTTGCCACTTTGTTAGGAATTTACTCTCAATCGTAGGGACTAGTACCAGCACTCTATCACCAGGGTCAATGGTTCGGGTCTTGGCACCCCTCCTCTGGGCTTCCTTGGCTTTCTCCATATTTTCCCATACAAGGGGAATGACAGCCGCGATTCTATCTTGAATCAGTGAGATATGCTCGATGACGCTTCTATAAGACGTGGTCTCTCCCTCCTACATTTCTTTTGAAACATCTAGCAATTCCCTGGGATGTCTATAATACAGTAGTTCAAAAGGGGAGTACCCCGTAGGTGCATGAGGTACCTCTTGTAAGGCATACATAAAGTTTGGTAGCAACAAATCTCAATTACACCTTCTTTGTCCACCACCTTGTTTAACATGTTTTTGAGCATAGACAGAGGTACGGAGATTTTTTAGTGACTCTGGACATAAATGGTGTGCCTTAGTCCTTTAATATTTCTTTTGGAATACCCACATGGCTAAATACCTGGACAAGCTCTTGGCAATAGTTTTAGCTAAAGTATTACGCTAGGGAATGGCTTCAGGATATCGTCTGACATAGTCCAGTATTACCAGTATGTGCTGAAGGCCCCGGGCAGACTTTAATACTGGTCCCACCAGATCCATACAAATTCATTCAAAGGCACTTCCCTTATTGGTAACGGTACCAGCAGACTGCGAAAATGGCGATGGCACAGAATACTGACACTCATGACATGTCCACCCATTACATGACCATGGGCTAAATCTAATAATATCTGGCGAAAGGATTTGGGAACCACTAGCTGCTCCATCTTCTCCTCCACTTGCTTTACCACCTGATACAGTGAGTTATATTTAAGAGCCATGTAGGGAAAATACACCCCTACATTAGATTCAACGGGTTCCCTATCCATAAGTTGAATGTTTTCTATGTATTGAGTGTGGTGTCTCTTAGTTGTTCCGTACAAAAATCATCTTTCCTGACTTTTAAGTCATGAACCACATTCTGCCCGCTCTCATTATTAGAGTCAGAGATAATTGCTTGTTCATTATGCTCAAATTGGGGGGCGGGACCTTCAGCTCCTTCTGTTCCCCTGCCATTTCAGGAAAAGGAAAATAATCTACCCCTTCCTTGGACACACCAACAGTTTCCCTTTAAATTTTGCAATTTAAAAGGGTCTGGAGTGAGTTTTTGTGTTTTCTCAGCAGGGGGAACTTTTCCTCCTGACTCTTTTTTCTTTCCCACAAACTCCAAAAGTGTGGAAAATCTCTCCCTACTAGGTCTTCATGAAGTAGTAAGGGTACCACCCCCACTGAATGTGTCACCGTGCACCAAGGGGTATCAACCTCAACCTAAGCAGTCTTGTAGTCACATGTGTCACCATGTATGCAAATAACCCCAATAGTGCTAGGGTATAATTTTGCAGGTTTTACATGATCACCTTTAACTCATATTACAACACTACCAGAATCTAGCAGAGCAGTGCCTGGCTTCCCATCAGCTGAAATCACACACATTTGTTTTTCTATGCATCCCTGACATGATGCAGTACACACCACCTGTGCCAAAAGAGACATGCATGTTCTCAAACAAGCATTATCACATTGCATTGGTTCATCATTTAGGGAACAGTTATCAGCAATATGACCTAACGCATTGGCATTGATACAATTTTATGTATTCTGTACCCAGTCCTCTAAATGACCAGGGAGACCTTCCTGACCTATTCAGCCAGTCTCCATGTCCTGAGCCCACAGTCTCATGATCTGTAGCCACAGTCTTGTAATTATTCCCCAAGCCCTTGAAGCCTGGAACAGTCTTACCAGATACCCTGGGCGTTTTTCACCCCTAGAGACATTGGGCTGGGTCATGGATGGGTTTAACAAGTCCTTTAGCAGCCGTATATCTCTTCACCAGGTCCACAAGCTGGTTTGCAGACTTAGGGCCCCCGTGGCTAACCCACTTCCACAAAGTGACAGGAAATGTGGGCATAAGAAATGGTTCATGACCACATGCTCCACAATCTTGGGGCTTGACAAAGTCTCTGGCTGCAGCCACTTTTTGGTAAGGTGTACCAAGTCATACATCTAGGAGTGGCCTGGCGATTCATACCCTGCTGTTGGCGGTTGTCTTTCCGGCTGCAGGCACCTGAAGCAGGGCTTTTAGCATGTCCTCCATCTTCCCCCTTGTTGAGGAAGATGCCCGCCCAAATTCACCATATACAAAAAGAGAGGGAAAACTTCCCCCATTGTCCAAATCCACCATATGGCAGGGGTTAGCTCAAAGGAGATCACCTTCCCTAGGAAAAGGGTAGTCCAAATGGCAGCTCTCTTAACCACTTGACCACCGGGCATATTCTGGCACTTCTCTCCTTCATGTAAAAATCACATTGTTTTTGCTAGAAAATTAATCAGAACTCCCAAACATTATATATATTTTTTTAGCAGACATCCTATGGAATAAAATGGCGGTCATTGCAACTTTTTTTCTTGCACGGTATTTGTGCAATCATTTTTCAAACACTTTTATTGGGAAAAAAAACGGTTTCATGAATTAAAAAAAAACAAAACAGTAAAGTTAGCCCAATTTTTTTGTATAATGTGAAAGATGATGTTACGCCGAGTAAATAGATACCTAACATGTCATGCTTTAAAAGTGCGCACACTCATGGAATGGCGTCAAACTTTGGTACTTCAAAATCTCCATAGGCGACGTTTAACTTTTTTTTACAGGTTACTATTTTCGAGTTACAGAGGAGTGCTAGAATTGTTGCACACGCTCTAACGCACGCGACGATACCTCACATGTGGGGCTTGAATGGCATTTACATATGTGGACGGGACTTGCATGCGTGTTCACTTTTGAGCACGAGCTACCGGGGATAGGGGCATTTAAAAAAAAAAAAATAATAATTTAAATGTAAATGTAATAGGAATCAGTGTGACGGGTCCTCTTTATGGAGAGATGTGGGGTCAATAAGACCCCACATCTCTCCTCCAGGCTTATAAGCATGAAATCGGTGAAAAAACATTCACCGGTCTCACACCGACAGCCGCGATTGCGGCTTTGTTTACTTCCGGGTACCGAGCGTGATGTCATAACGTCGCGCCTGGTCCTCCGACGGTCATAGAGATGACTGTGACCGTCTGGTCACCAGTCATCTCTATGGTTTTTCACCGAGCGCCGGCTGATTCGCTCTCCGAGCCCCCGATGGCACTGGAGAGCCCGGAGAAGCACCGGATGACGGCGGTAGGGGACGATCAGCCTATAAGAACGGTCAAGCAGCGACTGAAGACGGTGATATCTGTAAAACCCTGACCTGATTCCATCTGATTCCTCTTCCTCCCCTTTTCCCCTTCACCCCTCCCTTCCTTATATTATTTACAGTTATATTTTGTGTTTTGTCAAGAAATGTATTGATGTTCTCTAAAAATGTACATCATAGTTTAGTCATACACAATCATTGTGACATGCTCTAAAATCTATGACCAATCTTGGTCTGTTGGCACTGTATTAACACTGCAGTTTTTAATTAATTGTTTTTTGTTTTTTTTTACTCTTATGTAATTGGTGCCTAAAAAGTCAAATTTTTCCACTTCCAATATCTAACTGATTCCACCTTAGTTCTCAGCAAATAAACGCATCAATATATAGAGTATACACACACATACTACACTCTCTTTTTCAAATAATCCTTATGCGGGAGCCTAACTTTTCAGCCCTGTCCCCACCAGCCACCCCAAACACTTAAGGCCCACCCTCCTGTGTGCGTTAATACCATATGTCCATGCAACATCTGTTCAGCATTTTTAAAAGACTCACAAACACCAATTTACAATGGCACCACACAGTGTTATTCACACAAGAGTTATAGAGTTGTATTGTATCATGTTAAAAAATTGACAGCATATTAATTTCATGAGGCATCAGTACTTGATTGATTTCAATGCTCTGTAACTGCACCTTAACAGCACCGACAGCATCAATATAAGGCCAATAAAACATTTATAAAGTGTTAGCTGGGCACTGAGGAAGAGGCAATGGAGGTTCCTGTATACCATATAATCAAAAATAGGAGGTAAAACTATCTGCTTAAAATGTCCAACATCCCTCTAATGTATAAATGCAATTTATCCCCTAGGGGTGGGACTTACTTAGTGTCCCTTATTCTGCTTCGCACTGTTTGTGTTGTTGGCTAGCTGATGCTTTTGCCTGCACACATAAGCAAATTGTTTTACCTCATGGTTGCTCCATACAACCAGGAAGGGGCTGGAGCTGTTCTGTCCTAGTACTTCCTAGTACAGTATAAATACAATTTATCCCCTAGGGTGGGACTATAAAAACACAAAGTGGCGAGAACAATTTGTAAAAAAAAAGTATTTTAATAGTATCAAAAATAGTAGGTACATATAGAAATAACAATATACAATTGAAAAAAGTAGAAATAGAGTGGGATAATAATTGTAGAAGACAACATGTAGTATTATTTTTTACTTGAATGGCTTTTATTGAGAAAAGTCATAAAAAACAACATGGTAACAGGTGTTACAGAACAGTACACATCATTAATACAGTCAGAGGATGACACTTCGTGCCTTATAGGAAGAAACCCTTCCATCAACAGAAATATAAAACTTTGCAGACTCATAGTAGTCAAACCATTACAATAGAAAAATACAGCCAATAGGAATATCTATTACCAGATTCACGTGAGAAAAAGCAATAAAAGTGAAAAATCAAGAACAAAAACACAAAAAGAAAAAAAAAGAAAAGGCATCACAGATCATTCTTGGAATCGTAATAGCCACCAAGGTGTCCATTTAGCATCATTGATCTGAATCGTATCGTGGAGTGTGTGAAAGATCTTTTCAGATAACATGATCCTATCCATTCTGGCGGAAACCTGAGCAAAGGAGACCGTAGAGGATTTCCAGTTAAAGGCAATGGCCCATAAGACTGCTATACACAGTGTGTAGATCAAATCTCTCAAGGGTTTAGGAGTGTCAGGGATCCTCTCAAATAAAAGGCAATGGTTGCGTGTCACGGTCACATGATTTCCAGCAAATTTGTCAATAAGAGCAAAGGCCTCTTGCCAAATTGAGGAAATCTTCTCGCATTCCCAAAATATATGGAGGAATGTACCTGAGACAGGACAGCCTCGAAAACAGCAGGAGGAGGCCTGGGGGAAAATCCGATTCAAACGCTGTGGTGTGTAATACCAGCGAGTAAAGAGCTTAATCGCCATTTCTCTGAAAGAGAGAGAGACTGTACACCTCCGAAGATTCCGCCAGTTCGCCCCCCAGTCCTCCAGGCTGTAGTCAAAGGACAACTTCAATTCCCACTGTAGCATATGTTTTAGCTTACTACTAGGTCCATTAAGTATCATCGTATTGTATAAAATAGAAATAAGGCCTTTCTGTCTGGGACCAGACTTACAAAGGGATTCAAAGGGTGAGAGTGGGATAGACGGGGTGAGAGCATAATGGGTCAAAAAAAATGCCGTATCTGCATATATTTATAAAATTCACCCAGAGGAGCGCCCTTTTGGGATTGAAGTAGGGAGAAGAATATAAATTTACTTTTGTGTTGTAAATCCTCTAAAGTAGTCAAACCTAGCCCAGACCACCAACTAAATGAGATAGGATCCGTGAAGGCTGATGGGAATCTGAGGTTCCCCAGAAAGGAGGCACCAGGGGGAGCCCTCGATAACAGACCCAGTGAAGGGCCATAACGTCTCCACAATCTAAATCCCTGGGCAACTATAAGGTTCCTACTTGCTAACTCAGGGGGACGAGGGCAGGAAAACCACAGCAGGCCAGGCAGGTGAAAGGGCAAAATGGAATCCCGTTCAAATCTAACCCAGGGGACCTTAGGCTTCTTGATGGACCATTGAGCTTGTTGAGTAAATCTACTGGCTAAGTAATAGAGCCAAACTTGTGGGACACCCAAACCCCCAGATCTGTAGGTTCTATATAGAACCGTCCTAGAAAACCTAGCAGGTTTGTTTCCCCAAATATATAGGTTAATAAAGGATTGAAGTTTTAATAGATATGCTTTAGGAATCAGGAGGGGGTGGGAGCGAAACAAATATAAGATCTTAGGCAAGATTGACATTTTTATCGCAGTGATTCTACCCAAAAAATAAATATTACAAGTAGACCAAGTTTTAAGAAGCTTTTTCAGATTAGCCACTAATGGGGGAAAATGTAAGTCAAACATGTCACGAAAATCTCTGGGGATCTTCACACCAAGATAGGGAAGAGAAGAGCGGGCCCAGGTAAAGGAAAATGTGCTCCTCAAGTTCACATGCTCAGCCGGGGGGAAGCCAATTGGGAGGGCCATGGATTTGGAAACATTCACCGACAAACCTGAGATCCCAGCAAAAATAGAGAGGGTGTTAAACAGGTTTGGCAGCGAAATTATGGGATTGGTCGAAAACAGCAGTGCATCATCAGCGTACATACATAGTTTATATTCTGAGTCAGCTTTCACATACCCTGTAATGTCTGGATGTTGGAGTATGGCGATGGCTAGGGGTTCGATTGCAAGGGCAAAAATTAAAGGGGAAAGGGGGCAGCCCTGTCTGGTGCCCCTACCGAGCTTGAAAAAGTCAGAACAGCAGCCTGGAAGCTTTATCCTAGTGCAAGGGTTTAAATAGAGGGCTTGAAATGCTCTTAGAAATTCCCCCCTGAAGCCAAATCGATTCAAAATATGAGATATATACTGCCAGGAAACAGTATCAAATGCTTTGTTTATATCTAAACTTAGTAAAAACAATTTCTTTGAAAAGAGATTAGCATCTTGAATTAAATTCGAAACCAAATGAATATTGTCTGTGATTAGGCGGTGTGGAATAAATCCAGATTGGTAAGGAGAGATTAAGGATGAGATCACACCACCCAATCTGTCCACCAGGATTCTGCTAAATATTTTCAAGTCATTGTTAATGACAGAGATGGGCCTGTAATTTTGAGGTAATGCATGATCCTTATTTGGCTTGGGAATCAAGGACATATTTGCCAAGAGCATTTCTTCGGGGAAAACACCACCTTTTAGGACTGAATTAAAAAGTCTAGTTAATTTAGGGATAAGTTGGGAGAATTTTTTATAGTAAACCACGAGAAACCGTCGGGTCCGGGGGAAGAGGTATTTTTAAGAGACTTTATCACATTCAAAACCTCTGCAGGGGATATAGGGCGGTTCAGGGAGTCTACCGTGAAGAGGAAAGAGAGGGCAGAGGTAAATCATCCAACCAAGACTTAGCTTCCTCAGAAGGAGCTGAACGCTGTTGTCCTAGCAGCTTAGAGTAATAATCCTGAAAGACTCCAAGAACCTCTTTAGGGTGGGAGACAGAGCCGCCCAGGGGGGTGGAGAGCTTATGAATATGTGGAGGACGAAAAGATTGATTAAGTTTTCTCGCAAACATAGTTGAAGCAGCATTACTTTGGAGTAAAAATTTGGCCCTGGACCAGCGTAGGGATTTCTCTGTCTTAGCCGAGAGTAGGGAGTCAATTTCCAATCTTTTTTGGTCGATAAGCCGCCGAGTGGGTTCTAAAACCAGTTTCACAGGGTCTTTGTAAAGACTGTCTAGCTCAGCAGAGAGCTGCATGATCTTAAGTTTAGCAGAGGTATTACGGGCTGAAGCAAGTTTAATAAGCGCCCCCCTCAATACAGCCTTATGGGCCAACCAAAGTGTAGAGATAGGGGTCTCAGGGAGGTCGTTTGCTGCAAAATAAGATTCTATTGAGTTGGCGACATCAGATTCAATCAAAGGGTCCGAGAGTAGTGCCTTGTTCAGTCTCCTGGTAAAGGGGTAAGGGGTCAATTTAATGAAATCTGTAGAAAAAGCCGTAATGTGGTGGTCCGATCATACACAATTGTGAATATCTGCAGAACCTGAATTAGCCAAGATCACTGGGGTTGACAAAATGTAGTCCAATCTAGCGTAACTGCGGTGGGGATGTGAGAAAAAGGTATATTCCTTGGCACCCACGTTATGTGCACGCCAGGTATCTATCAGCTGTAGGTCTATTAGTCTACGGGAAAGGGATTTGGGAAAAGCTTTTGAAAAAGGGGAGACTTGACTCCTGTCGAGGGAAGGGTTAGCAACCATGTTAAAGTCTCCCCCAATTATCATTAGTGTTGAGCAGAATATGCCATATTCGAATTTGCGATATATCTTGAATATATAGTCGAATATTCGACATATATTCGCTAAATACGAATATTCGTGATATTTTTTGGAAATGAAATGATTGCGAATTTTCGCTATCGCGAATGCGAATTGCGAATTGCGAATGCGAATATTCGAGAAATGCGGAATGGAGCACTCTGATTGGCTCAGAATATTCGTGATATATTACAATATAAAATAATTGCGAATATTCGAGAAATGCGGAATGGAGCACTCTGATTGGCTCAGAATATTCGTGATATATTACAATATAAAATAATTGCGAATATTCGAGAAATGCGGAAGGAGCACTCTGATTGGCTCAGAATATTTGTGATATATTACAATACACAATAATTGCGAATATTCGGCAAATGCGGAAGGAGCACTCTGATTGGCTCAGAATATTTGTGATATATTACAATACACAATAATTGCGAATATTCGAGAAATGCGGAAGGAGCACTCTGATTGGCTCAGAATATTTGTGATATATTACAATACACAATAATTGCGAATATTCGAGAAATGCGGAAGGAGCACTCTGATTGGCTCAGAATATTCGTGATATATTACAATATAAAATAATTGCGAAATTTCGAGAAATGCGGAATGGAGCACTCTGATTGGCTCAGAATATTTGTGATATATTACAATATAAAATAATCGCGCGATATCGCTATTGCCGAATAATCGCATTGCGATTTTTCGGCAATATAAAATGGGCGCTGCAGCTACTCGGCCCAAGGTCTCTAATCATACCAGCAATGCTTTTAGACGTCGATGGGGATCTCTAGGATGTGATCTGTTCTAAAAAAAAATTGAAAACATTCGAATATTCGAAATAGCGAATATTCGCCGCGATATTTGCGTTATTCGCGAATACTCGAATATGCAATATTCGTAGCGAATATTCGCAATGCGAATATTCGTGAGCAACACTACTTATCATATGAGGGGACCGAAACTTCTCTAGGATCTCCAGGAAAGAAACAAAAAATGATGCTGTAGCATCATTGGGGGCGTAGACACTCGCTATAGTGCACTCCCTATTATGAAGAATACCTTTTATAATTACAAACCTGCTTTCCTTGTCTCTATGGACATGATGAATCTCCATAGGAAGAGAGGAGTGCAGGAAAATAGCCGCTCCCCTACTCTTTGAGGTATGGAGTGTATAAAAAGCCTGAGGGAAATTTCTATGGAAATACTTCGGGTGGGACACCTGCGAGAAATGGGTCTCCTGGAGGAGCAGGATTTTCGCTCCAAGCTGTTTATATTGGGTAAAGGCTTTTTTGCGTTTGGCTGGGGAATTGAATCCCTTCACATTGTGAGATAAACAATTAATAGCCATAAATGCTTATAATAAGGAGCTCACCAGTACGATAAACAGAACTAACTCTATTGGTTGAGGGAATACCGGTATTTCTGCAGGCGTCCCCTCCAAGAATAGCATACATGTAAGTAAATATATGACCCAGCTCAAAACCAGGAGCATTACAATAAACCATTGAGCCGTGACATATACATCAGTAGTATCAATAAAGATCCTGTGAATCAGAATAACAAGCGGTGAAGCAAAAGAGTGAATCTCAAGTAGGCTCTGTGATGCTGAAACAGTTAAAAAATAAGAAAAACTGAGCAAAAAAAAGAAAAATTGAAAAGGATGAAAAAAACATCAGGGTGGATCAGGAACAATATATGTCCTGACAAAGGAGTCAAAGGGAACAGAGACTAATAAGTCTCACAAACCAGCAATTAAATGACTTTGGTAGCAAATGTAGCACAAATAGGAAAATCAGACTCAGGTCACCTTATTGGTGGAAGTCAGTGAAATCGCCGGGGGGGAGAAACATGCAGCGGCACTTCAGGACAGACAACAATTCGATTAAGGAACCAAAACTGGGGTGCAGGTGAAATAAGTGTAAGGGGAGAAAGATTCAAGTCTCAGAACTGTAAGGCGGCGTACACACGATCGGACATATCCGATGAAAACGGTCCGCGGACCATTTCCATCGGATATGTCCGATCGGGAGTTTGATCCGATGGCGTGTACACACCATCGGATCAAATTCCCCGCCGCCGGAAGGCGCGGTGACGTGGCGGTGACGCGGCGGTGACGTTGACGCCGCCGCGTCACCGCAACGTCACCGCACCAGGAAGTAAAA
Source organism: Rana kukunoris (assembly GCA_029574335.1). NCBI lineage: Eukaryota > Metazoa > Chordata > Amphibia > Anura > Ranidae > Rana > Rana kukunoris. The sequence goes on from CM056051.1 coordinate 183,115,581, forward strand.
CACTTCCGCGCATGCGCCGAATCCATTCGGCAGCGGCGCGGCGGTGGTGGGAGCCGACATGTCTGCTGGTAAGTGTACTAACCAGCAGACATGTCGGGCGGACAGATTCCCACCGGATAGATTTCAAAGCATGCTTTGAAATCTGTCGGGTGGAGAAATCTGTCCGCTAGCCCATACACACGAGCGGAGATGTCTGCTGAAACGGTCCATCGGACCGTTTTCAGCGGACATATCCCCTCGTGTGTACGAGGCCTAAGAGGGAGGACTGCAATTCAGATCCTGGGAGACGCCTCTTCATATCTAATCCTCCGTCGATCTCTTCTGGCCGGTGGGGTTTGCCAAATCTGAGAAGGTCGGGGTGTAGAATGGGGGCGACGAATTGCTTCAGCCTCAAGTAGTCCCAATTTAACGAGGATCTCCTTGCCCTCTGTGACATTCATCGCGGTATACGTAGAACATTATGAGGAATCATCAGCTTAAATGGAAATCCCCATTTATAACGAATACGGGCTTCTTGCAAGACTGTTGTAACTTCCTTCATACCTCTACGGCGATTAAGTGTGGCTGGAGAAATGTCCGGGAAGATCTGTACCGTGAACTCATCAACTGTGATTCTCGGGGTATTGCGAGCAGCTCTCAGGATTTCCTCCTTGATCAGGTAGTCTTTGAGACATAGCACAATGTCCCGGGGAGGCTTATCCGCTGGCGGCTTAGGTCTGAGGGCTCGATGGATCCTGTCACAAGTAAAGGCTGCGGCATCACGGTCAGGTAACAGGGATTTAAACAGACGGATGACCACCGGGATAAGTTCCACGACCGTCTCTGGAAATCCACGCAGACGTAAGTTATAACGTCTGTTTCGATTGTCCAGGTCCTCGACTTGGAGTTGGGCGAAGGCTACCGACATATTCTCATGCTCCCTGCTGAGATCATTGTACGCTAGCGCAAGTTCATCGTGCTTCGTTTCCAGCAGATCAGTACGGGAGCCGAGGGTGGCAATCTCCTGGGACAATGTATTAGCAGTCTTATTCAGCTCAACCTGGAATTTAGAGGCTAAGCGGGTGTACATTGATTCCAGGCTAGAGTCTAGGTCAGCCTTGGAGAGAGCCGCCGGGTACTCACAGTCGGGAGTGTCGAAGAGCCGGATTCAGAAGGCAGAGAGGCCGAGGCGCCATTTTGAGCCATGCCGTACCTTTCCCTCGTGCGAAGGAGATAGTGGGTCAGCGAAGTTTGGGAAGTCCCCTTCGACTTTTTCTTGGATGAAGTCATGCACCGTGTTCTTCTGAGTCATAGGCAGATAGCAAATCTGGCAGAAAATAGCCCCTAAGTAGCCAAAATAGTCCCGCTGTGCACGGAGCTATGCAATCAAGTGTCCATCACGTCCAACGCCGCGCATGCGCCCGCTCCAACATGTAGTATTATGATGTACATAACATAGGCAAAATCATGGCACAAGATGGCGTTTATGCGTTTCGGAGTAACTGGGACTCCTTCTTCAAGAATTATCATTGTGCAATTTTAGTAACACATATAATCTAGAAAGTAAAAAGAATGCACATTATATATCCATCACAAATGGAATGGCAGAAAAAGGGCAGTAGGGCATATTTCCACAACCAAGGTGCTTACATTGTCCCTGGTCACAGATAAGAAGCCACAAACGCACAGACTAGGACCATACAGCTGCCCTGTAATGGGAAAGAAAAAAAAATAGTACACGGAAAAGGTGTAGTAGTACAAAGTGTATTCCTGGACAAGTTTATCTAGGTTTGTAATACGCAAGATTATAGCTTCCATATAGACATACCTGGAATAATTGGGGATATGACTTGTAGCTGGTAAATGGTTATAAGTCAGGTTATATGTAATTACAAGAATCTGAAGAAATGGAAATCACACCTAATACTAGTCAAAATATAATTGATAGGAATAAAACAAAAAAACAAGGATTCTACACACCCTATAGAGTTATCTACATAATTGATTGCATCAAAAAGCTATACAAAACATTTCTAGCACAAATCCCAAAGTCCCCACATATCCAAAACCCCCCTAAAAAGATTTCTATTCCCTTCATTACAAAAACCTCTAAGTACTGCACCCTGTGTGGGACGATGATGCACCACTTCTCATACAAAAAACCAAGGGGTGGGAAACACAAACCCCACAGGGGGCTCAACCCACCCTACCTATTACAAAACACCCCACCCCTTTTTTTCTTTTAATGATGGCTCTAAGCTGACTAGTCAAGGACCCCCTAATTCGTTCCTAGAACAGGGCAGTAATCAGCTTTGTAAATACAAAAGATGTATAGCACACTACCCTGCAATGGAACTGGGATACACTGGCCGATATATGTCCACACTCTACTATACCCACAGGAAGATCTGCACTGTCATAAGACAGTCAGTCATTTAAAAAAAAATTGGGCTGATAAAAAAAGATTTTTTAGACACTCCTATATTCGATCGATGTCAGCTCACCCAATATCCAGCTTATACACACTGGTAACACAGGTAAGGTTTAACCAAATAACTGGTCAGTCCCAACTGCTATTACTTGAAAACCGACTATCCAAGTGGAAAGAGGGAAGGCTGAGGTACGAAAATGATTGAAGAAATAAATGCTGTATAAGGTCAATTGTCCATACACTGCACTTGAAAGGTTGCCACAATATCAGGTGTGATAAAACATGACAGCATGAGGCAGTTCCCGCAGCGTGCAGGTAATTCTGATCTATCACAAATGTAAACATAACTTCTCATAGCTTCAATGTGCTCAGTGTACTCACAGACCTCACATATCGCCATGTATAGTCTTCCACAGAAGGATGAAAGAGCAGGCCATTCGGTATACTCCCAGTATATACAGTTCTCCTGCAAATGATCTCCTTGGCTGGCATACTCTATTCTGTGCCGATCAGCAGGTGTACTCCAGTGTAATCAGAGGCGGCTGCTCTCTTAAATCCAAAGAGGTGGTTAGATGGAATTCTCCAGTCACTGCATCAAACACTCAGGGTTGAATTCACGGTGGCTAGGCCAAATAAAGGGGGGGGGTACATGTTTCATTCCTATACACCGGAAATTCATCAGTATACCAGCTGATACGCACATATAAATGTATCCCAGGAAAATTAGGGGTTCTCCTGAAACCAAACCAGGGTTAGGTAGACCAACTAAAATTTCAGCCACAACTGCTGTTTCAAGATGCACAATAAGGGGGGGCGTGTCCGGCTGGAGAAGGAGATGGACGCCTAGCTCTGCAGCTCGTCAGCCAGGGGACACTAAATCGCGCCATTGCCGCACAACCGCCACTATATCCGCCCAACCTAGCTCCATAGAATCCAGGGCACACGATGAGCTCCTCCAGGAAGAGGAACACGGAACACCAGCCTCTCAAACTGACCGAATTCGCCTACAAGCCGGCGGAGAGGCAGGGTGTCACACAAAATGGCGCTGACCAGGCCGCACAGCGCGGCTCCTACACGGACCTCCCGGACGATCGATCGGAAGATCGCCACAAAGCAGGTACCTCAGACCAGCTCCCTGACCCACAGGAGGGTGATATGTTCCCCTCCAGCCCTGCCAAATCTAAAATGAGGATGGACGCGCTGCCGCAGCGGACGCCGCGGCAGCAAATCGAGGCCCCGGCTTTGGGCCCACTCCTGTCCAGCAAGGCCTTGCACTCCTCCATGGCCTCCTTCCCCACAGCAGGCCAACCAGTACTAGATACTACCCTAAAAGACATGCTAATGTCACTGCAGACATCCCTCATGACTGACCTTGCATCTCTATTTACCAAGATTACCTCTGATGTACAGGCCCTGGACGCCAGAGTAGTCAATGTTGAGGAGGGCATTACAGAATGCACAGCCAAAGTGAATGAGGTAATTGATTACTTTGGGGACCTCAAAGACGAACAGTCATGGATGCGCTCCAAGCTGGCCGATTTGGAGGACAGGTCCCGCAGAAATAACGTTAAATTGAGAGGGGTGCCTGAAAACGTTGCACCTGGGGACCTACCACAATATGCCATGAAGCTAATACACCTTATTGTGCCCGACGCATCCCCGCAGGAGGTGATCATCGATAGGATCCACAGAATAGCCAAACCATCCCACTTGGCCGCATCTGTCCCGAGAGATGTCCTGATGAGGGTACACTTTTACCACATTAAGGAACGTTTAATGATGGGGGTCAAAGCTAAATCCCCCCTCCCTGCGCCCTTTGCTGGCATACAATTTTATCCAGATCTTTCCAAATACACCCTTCAGCTCCGCAGGCAACTGAGCCCAGTCACTAAAGCTCTGCAAAACCACAAAGTGCAATATAAGTGGAGATACCCGGCTACCCTCCTTATAGTGAGAAATGGTCAGACCCACATAATCACTGAGCTAACTAAAGGTCTACATCTTCTCCACAACTGGGGGATACTGGTGGAACCACCCCAGGCTGCCCAACTTGGAAAGAGAGTGCCTACCACCCGTAACAACCTGGATTCCAGTCACATTTGAGAGGCGTAAATGCTACCACAAGAAGCGGCCAATCAACAGTACCTCAGTTCCCCTGGGCCCTGACGCCTGTCACCTTTGTTTCTTTACTCTCCCGGATTACTAACTGTTTAATACCCCCACTTGGAGGATATAGAAGTGTTTTCACCTCCCTCCACAAGTTGTTGACTTTTTTTTTGCTCTTGTATTTTTTCTTTTTCTTTTTTTTGTATTTTTACCTTTTTCCTGTTATAGCTAAACCTACAATACTGCTCTGCCTACAGTCGTTGCTCCGCTTGATCCTGGACTTCTGGATTGCACCTTATCGAGACTGTTTCTGCTGCCAGGACCTCAACAGATCAATTACCGTCACAGAACTGTAAGTGTTATCTCACATCGCACCCCAATCTACCGAACACGAAATGCCATTCTCAATTCTATCGCTGAACGCGAATGGCCTAAACCACCCGGCCAAACGCCACTCACTATGGAAAACCGCTAAGACTCTCCACAGTGACATAGTGTGCATTCAGGAAACGCATCTGACACCACCTGATCTACACCTCTGTTCCCATCGTCAGTTCCCACACGTCTTCCATGCCCCCCACATCTCCAAGTCCAGAGGTGTTATGATTGCAATTAAGGAATCTTTAGATTTCCACTTATCGGCATCCATTGCGGACCCAGATGGGCGCTTTCTGATTTTAGTTTTTGACATCAACCAAATCACCTACACCCTCGTGAATGTTTATGCCCCCAACTTACGTCAATTGAAGTTCTTCCGCAAAGTGCTTACCACCGTGAAATCTGTTCAAAAAGGACAACTGATAGTATGCGGAGACTTCAACCTAGTCCCGGATATTCTTTTAGACTCCTCCTCTACAGCAAAGAGGCGAGAATCGCCTCTTAAGGCTTTCCTTTTAAAATTTGACCTGTACGATATTTGGCGCTGTCAACATGGCTCTGAGAAGGACTTCACCTTTTTTTCTTCCAGACACCGCACATATTCTAGAATAGACCTTTTTCTGTCTGACAAATGGCTTTTGCAGAAGGTATACATGTCTAAGATCCACACCACAACATGGTCAGACCACGCCCCAATTTCAATATCAATTGAAGATTCCAACATGCAACGAAACACATTCCTTTGGAGGGCTAACAACTACCTACTCCAAAGTGACAAACACGCGCCAGTGATCCGTGAACAGATCACTGACTTTTTCCAAATAAACACTGGCTCCGTGTCTGACCCTGCGGTGGTGTGGAGTGCCCACAAAGCGTACATGCGGGGACAGTTACTATCCCTGAGCTCGCGCCATAAGAAAGAGAGAGTGCAACGTATAGACAACTTGACAGCTCAGATAGCGACATTAGAGACGTCCCACAAGACTAACCCCACAGACACGCAGACGAAGCTCCTACTGTCACTTAGACATGAATTGAAAACCTTGCTCCTCCATTCCTACGAGTTCCTCCAGAGGAAACTCAAAGCGTCCTCATACTCTACCTCTAACAAAGCAGGGAAGAAATTGGCACAACGCATAAAAGGCAGGCGGACCAAAACTAAGATACATCAGCTCCTCCACCCCCACACAAACCTCTCCCTGACAAACCCACAGGACATAGCTGACGCGTTCAGTACTTATTATGGTGACCTATATAATCTGAAGCGAGACCCCAACACCACGCAACCCACACAAACAGACATTGACCACTTTCTCCAGACCGTTGATCTCCCTTCCTTGACTGTACAACATCTAGAAATGCTCAATGCTCCGATCACTACACTAGAAGTTAGTAGAGCAATAGACTCCATGCCCAGTGGTAAAGCACCTGGCCCGGACGGTCTGACAGGAGAATACTACAAACAATTCTCCTCCGACCTTGTACCTCACCTTACCACTGTGTTCAATAATGCTGCCTCTTCGGCCTCTTTTCCGACTGAATATCTAAAGGCACTGATCATAACCCTGCCGAAACCAGGAAAGGACCCAAATGTTCCTCAAAATTTCCGCCCAATTTCCCTCCTCAACCTTGACCTTAAAATTTATGCCAAGACCATAGCCACACGACTGATTGCAATCATGCCAGACCTCATTCACAAGGACCAAACAGGATTTACGAAAGGCAGGCAAGCATCCGATGCTACCAGGAGAATGCTTAATCTGATCCACCACGCGGAATCCACCGGAACGCCTTCTCTGCTCCTATCTTTGGATGCAGAGAAGGCGTTCGACAGGGTTCACTGGACGTACCTTGAAGCTGTCCTCCATAAATTTGGCTTCAAGGGCCTAATCCGAAACGCCATCTTAGCACTATACACCAACCCTACGGCCCAAGTATTTACTGAAGGCATGCTCTCCTGCCCTTTCCCCATAACGAATGGCACACGCCAGGGGTGTCCCCTATCCCCACTGATCTTCAACATGCTCATGGAACCCCTGGCTGCCCATGTCCGCTCTTGTAGCACCATCTCAGGCCTCCAAATTGGCTCCCACTCACACAAAATTAGCTTATTCGCGGATGATATTATCCTTATCCTCACTAACCCCACCTCCTCCCTAGCGGAAATACAAAAGTTATTGCAAAGGTTCAGCTCGGTATCCTACTACAAAGTGAACACAACTAAGTCGTTCATACTAGACATTAACATTGATGCCACAACGAGAAATCTCCTCCAACTCCAACACCCATTCGCATGGGCTCACAAAGACATCTCGTACTTAGGCACCCAATTACCGAGAACACTTAAAAACCTCTACTCCTGCAACTTTCTCACACTTCTACAAACCGTCCAAAAGACCTCCCAATCTATAGCGAAACAGGAGCTTTCTTGGTCAGGAAGGCTGGCAGCCTTCAAAATGATGTGCCTACCCCAAATTTTATATTTATTTAGGACCCTCCCCATACCTCTTCCTGCCTCTTTCTTCCAATCTCTCCAAACACTGTATAACAAATTCCTATGGAACGGGAAGAAACCCAGGTGCGCCCACTCGACACTGGTCAAACACAAGTTCATAGGGGGCACGGGGTCGATAGACTTCAGAGACTACCACACAGCAGCCATTTTAGCTCAACTACCCGGGTGGTTCCAACCACACAGGAATCCAACCTGGGGCCAAATAGAAAACCACTCACTTGCTAAACCCAATCTAATAAACTGGCTTCTAAGCACCCCTTTAGGCACACAGGTTCCACCATCCTTGCCGCCGCCTGTTAAAGCATCAGCTCAAGCATGGGGAAAGCTGGTCTCCTTACACACGTCTGACCCTACAGCATATCAACCCCCCATTCCCTTGGAATCCCTGCATTTCCTTCTACCTGACTTGCCACTTACAAGGTGGTCCCTCAAAGGGATCCACCATCTCCAAGATCTGTTGCATGAAGACCGCCCCAAACCTTTCGTCCAGCTACAGACAGAATATGACCTCCCAGACTTCGACTGCTTTACCCATCTCAGAATATGTCACTGTTTAAACACCATGCCTACTACCCTTTACTGTATCCCATTCAAAACGTGGGATTATCTCACTGATCCCGACTCAAAAATTAAGGGCATATCTCATTTCTACAACGTCTTACACGCCAAATCCACCTTCTCCAAACTGATCCCTCACCTCAAATGGGAATCTGACCTTTCACACACCTTTACGGAAAACCAATGGCAATATGCCTTTAAATCTGCCTACAAGGCCACTAAATCCTCGGCCCTCTGGGAACTAACTCAGAAAATTTCCCTCAGGTGGTATTTCACCCCCTCAAAGTTAGCTTCATTCAGCGATAACTATCCCAACACCTGTTGGAGATGCAAAATCTCCAAAGGGGACCTGTTTCACATCTTCTGGAAATGTCCTGATATCACCAACTACTGGACTGATATTTTCCAACTAATTTCCGATGTGACCAACGTCAAGGTACCCAAATCACCTGCCCTAGCGATTCTCAATCTAACCATAGACGAAATCCCCTATCCTGCGAGACATTTAACCACACATATTCTCCTGGCAGCCAGACTTAACATTGCGAGACATTGGAAATCGGACACGATCCTTACCGTGACACAGGTGATAGAAATTGTGACATTGCACTTTAGCTACGAGACAGTCACGGCAGCCAGCACCGGCCGCTCTCTCAAAACTAGGGCCCTCTGGCAGCCCTGGATCGACTGGACAGAGACTGTACCCATCATACAACGATAGGGCACCGCACTCTTCTACCACTTTTCTTGAATGAGCAGTACCCATGTTGTTCACAGTATTATCTCCTGTTTACTGATTCCTTTTTGGACAATGTACCGTACCAGTTATGTTAAGGTCCAACAATGACGCACAGTGGACCCTTGTTTTACATCACCTATCCTCTCGTGTGCCACTAGAGTTCCCATAAGGGGTGCCACATCAGAGGGCAGGTAACAACGTCTATCTAAAGTCCACTGTGCCCAATACGCTACGATGTATTACCTGACACCTTTTTTAAGAATACTTTCACTTTACTAATGTATTTCTTCTGATTTGATTCCTCAACGTCATTGCACGACGTCTGCAATTTATTTGTACTCTGTATTACCTTTGAAAACGAAATAAAAATCTTTGAAGAAAAAAAAAAAGATGCACAATAAGGAGGCACTTGAAGAAAGGCTGCATGGTCGAGTCACCAGAAGAAAAACATTACTACACAAATGGGCAAAACTAAAAAATATAAAAATCTATATCACAATAGGAACCCTGCGGGCACGCAATTTTTAATTATAGATCTGTGTAGCGCCCCTCTACTTTCAGTAGGGGCGCTATTGTAAATTTAGTGGGGGGGAGAGACTTATCTGCTCTCACCCAATGTTGATTTGCTCAAATTCTGCTGTTACCAGCCCTGAACCATCCTGTGGGTCATTCTGTGCTTCGGAGATGTAGTTCCATCTCTGGGCAGTAGGTGGTGCCAGAGGGGTCTGGGCAGAGCTGCTTTTCTCCAGCAGCCAATTGGAGGAGTTTCTCCTTGCGGGGCATGCTGGGGAGGGATATATCTGTGGCAGACGCCATTTTTTCAGGGTCATCACTGGTTCCTGCTTCCAGGTGCGGCACCCACCTTCAGGGTGTGCGCACATCCACGTTGCACGGGCCCCGGCCAGGTAGGCCATAGTGGTGAGGCCCGTGCAACGTGGAGTTCCTGGCTCTGGGTCCATATGGCTCAGAGAAACTGAAGCAACCAAAGGGGGGATTCCAGTGACTTACTGGGACCCCACACTTAGAGAGAGATCCCAAGCTGGATGCTGTTCGGTGGGGAGTCGGTCTGAGGTGAACCCGGAGGCAGGTGATCCAATAGGATTTATACGAACCATCAGGGATCTGGGTGACCGGACACTGACGGGTTGTGAGTTGCAAACTGTCAGTCGGTGACCCCAACTATTGACAGAGAGGATCCCCTTTAATTCTTGCCCTTGAGTATTGGACTAAAGCCAAGTCGGTGGCAGAGACTTGTTCCTTCTCACAGTGACACTCCGGCTGCCAAGTCTGTGAGGGAGGCCTGTCCGGGTGCAATGCACCCATCCCGGCTGGGGTGGCGACGAAAGCGAAAATACTATTTGGAGGCAGGATTGCTTCCTTTTATTCAAAGCCTGAATCTGCAAGGTTGCTCTTTTCACCAATCTGTCTTTTCTATTCCAAATTGACTGTTGGTCGTGTTGACCGAGAGTAAAGCATTTTAAAATGTCAACCAACTGCCTGGACATTCCATCACTGCTATCACCCCTAGAAATATTACAGAGGTAACTTCAATTACGCCGATCCCACATCAAACCAGCGGCTCCTGCGGGAGTGAGCGCTACACGTGGGGGCTCGTCCGGGATTCGGCTGTTACCTATAGCAACGGAACTGTGAGTACTTTATTGTTGAAGAACAAGGAGTGTCATGTATTGCACCGTGTGGGGTACAAGGAGTTAATCCCCAGAGGTTCAAGTTTGGGAGTATGTGCAGTGAAGTGCGTGGATGAAACGTGTCCAGACAAGTTCTTCAGGTGGGAGGAGTCACCCACCCCTGCGTGAGACGTAGGGTAAAAGCTTTGTGCCAAAATGGGAAAAGTAAAAGCCCATCTTCACGCCAAACTATCAGATGCTGATCATCTACGAGAAGAGAAGTACCATGTGCGAGATGTCTGCTCCCTTGTTACCGCTCGCCGCTTCTCAATGATTAAGGCCCCCTATGACTGCACCGTAGGCCTTCAACATGTTTGCCGTATCCGGAGTACTCCTCACCGATACAGGGGTCCGGATGAAGACGGATGGACAGTTCACACTGTACTCCAGTGAAGGATTGGAGGGCCTGGGACTGTCCTGCCCACGCTGTGGGGAATTGGCCGTCAAACTCCTGCTTTTTGCTCAATGCCATCGCTGTCGAGCCTATCTGTTCACTGTACAGCCACCAACTGAAGCTCCTCAGGAGTATCGGGTGGATTGGATCTCCAGGACTGTTACCGCGGAGGGGGAAACTACATGGCCGGAACCCTCCCTGTCGGTGGAGATCATTGACCCTGCATGGGAGGCTATTGACCCAGAGATCATTACCATCTCGTCCACCATGACGCTGTTATCCACTACCTCGCCATCCTGCTCACCGGAGGTAAGCACCATGGATGAGACGGACAAAACTGACTGTTTGACCAGTGTGACGAGCACGCGGACTGATCCTGTACCGGGAGGCCATCTGGGGATGCCTGGGTGTTCCACAGAAGGAGCGTGAGACGCCATGTGCTCTGGTTTGTCATGGAGACCGTTTGGAGGGCTGCCTCAAGGAGTGGAGTTGGGGTCGCCACATTTTTCATAACTGAGTGGTCTTGAGATGCCTTGGGTAAGATGATCAGGTTTTCTCAGTGGCATCCACAACTTCCAAAGGAGACACGGTCACATTGCCTGATCCGCGGTTTTATAAATAAACCGCAATGCCTTTATTTCCATGCCTGCTGCTGCTGCTTTTTAAGAAGAATTGGACAAGCATCCTTGCCCATCACCAGTTTGTTTTTGTCTGCCCTTCCGTATCCACATTTCTGTTCATGTGAAGACCTACGAGTTGGGGGGTTTCAGTCAGTTAGAGTGGGGCCTTGCCAGTTTTCTTCCCAGCATCAGGACAGGCTTTAATGAAGAGAATGTCATTTTATACATTCCTCTTCTCCTTCTTTGCATTTTTGAGATGACTATTTGGACTGCCGTGTAGTAATAGCACACTGACCGCTAGGTGGCAGTGTTCTGCAACGATTTTTTTTCCTCATAGACTAATTGTACATATCTTTGCTTTGTTTTTCTTGCAGCTCAGAGTAAATTTTGATGCTCAGCACTTATTGATAGCTCCCTGGGAGGAAGGGAAATTTCACACTCCGTCTGGAGGGTGCAGTTTCTCTCTGATCTTGGAGAATTGTAAATAGAAATATGTTGGAGTGTGTATTTGTGTGTGTTTCTTTTATTTCCCATGCAGGTTGCTGATTGGACCCACTATCAACACTGTCAGAGATTGGGGCAGTTAGATATATAGGAATATTGTATGATATGTTGTGGCTCTTCCTGTAGTATTCAAGGAAGCTAATATTTGTACCTCAATGTTGTGCAATTTTATTTTCAAGTGTCTTCTTCTTTATTCCTTTTCTCTTCACTGTTTGGCAGATTTAGGCTGGCATTCAGGACTGAGTGCCATGGACACTGGGGACAGTGTCATTTCAGGTGGGAGGAGTGTGTAGCTCCCCTCTGCTTTTTAGTAGGGACGCTATTGTAAATTTAGTGGGGGGGAGACTTATCTGCTCTCTCCCAATGTTGATTTGCTCAAATTCGGCTGTTGCCAGCCCCGGACCGTCCTGTGGGTCATTATGTGCTTCGGAGATGTAGTTCCATCTCTGGGCAGTAGGTGGTGCCAGAGGTGTCCGGGCAGAGCCGCTTTTCCCCAGCAGTCAATTGGAGGAGTTTCTCCTTCTGGGGCATGCTGGGGAGGGGTATATCTGTGGCAGACACCATTTTTTTCAGGGTCTTCGCGGGTTCCTGGTTCCGGGTGCGGCACCCACCTTCAGGGTGTGCGCGCCTGGCTGGGGCCCGTGCAACGCAGAGTTCCTGGCTCTGGGCCCATATGGCTCAGAGAAACTAAAGCAACCAAAGGGGGGATTCCAGTGACTTACTGGGACCCCAAACTTAGAGAGAGATCCCAAGCTGGATGCTGTTTGGTAGGGAGTAGGTCTGAGGTGAACCCGGAGGCAGGTGATCCTATAGGATTTAGACGAAACCATCGGGGATCTGGGTGACCGGACACTGACGGGTTGTGAGTTGCAAACTGTCAGTCGTGACCCCAACTATTGACTGAGAGGATCCGCTTTAATTCTTGTCCTTGAGTATTGGACCTGTGGCAGAGGCCTTTACTAATTTACTAAAGCCAAGTCGGTGGCAGAGACTTGTTCCTTCTCAGAGCTCACAGTGACACTCCGGCTGCCAGGTCTGTGAGGGAGGCCTGTCCGGATGCACTGCCCCCATCCCGGCTGGGGTGGCGACGAAAGCGAGAATACTATTTGGAGGCAGGATTGCTTCCTTTTATCCAAAGCCTGAATCTGCAAGGTTGCTCTTTTCACCAATCATTCCTATCTATTCCAAGTTGACTGTTGGTCATGTTGACCGAGAATAAAGCATTTTAAAACGTCAACCAACTGCCTGGACATTCCATCACTGCTATCACCCCTAGACATATTACAGAGGTAACTTCAATTACGCCGATCCCACATCAAACCAGCTGCTCCTGTGGGAGTGAGCACTACATCAATATGTCCCACTGTGAAGAAAATAGACTTTATTCTGTATTTTCTCATAGGTTCGTTTTTTTTTTTTTTTAAGAACCCCTGGACCGATCTGGGTGAAATTTGGATATGTTGGTCCCCCAGATCGGGGTTATCAGGGGATATGTAATTGTAGGAATACCTTGTGTGGAAAGGGTTGTTGCAACTTTTGTGATAATTGTGTGCTCTCTGCCTGGAGATAATTGGTTTATTCCTTAACTGATCTCAATATCTCCCAGGCAGAGAGAGGGTGGGTGTACTCTAAAAGCTTGATGTGGTAATGTTGTCTGCTACTGTCATGTAAATGAACCTTAGTCTGGCTCTCAAGAACCTTTTTATTGTGTGAAGCTAATTGACACTGTATTGTGTGAATTTCTATTAATGATAAATGTGTATTGTATAGCAGGTGAGAAGAGCTTATCTCAGAGTCACCTTGTCTGGGTAAATGATTAGTAAATAGCTCATGTAGATTATCTCGGAGACAGGATGTCTGTCTCCTAAAAGATGTGTATTGGAGGCTCTTCAGTACCCATTGTATGATGTTGTGGGTGGAGTGTGTCCTTGTCCATCTGATAACTGCAAGTATTATTTTTGGTGTATATAAAGAGCCTGTCTTCTCAATAAAGATTGTCTATGCCCGGTACACCCTTCATGAAGTCTTGGCTCATGTTTGGGGGAATATTCTAACCATTGGGAAGAATCATCCTGGAAACTGCCTTCATCTCCACTATCCCTCTACCTCCTATGGTAGTGATAATTACTTATTCTCGGCGATTGAGGGATGGAAAGAAGGCCGCAGTACCATAACCACTGCAGGTCTTAACACCCACCTTTGAGGGGAGGTCCAAAAACCAGGGGGGTATGTACACCTCTGTCTGTTGCCTCAGCAGCTAAAGGGGGTAGGGATTAGGGACAGTAAAACAGTGACCCAGCTGCAGGGTTTTACCAACTTTATGTGTGAAAAAACTTTAATTTCCTATACACACTGTTAGAATTTCCAACAACAAATGTTCGATGGCAGGTTGTATTTGGAAATTCTGACAGCAAAAATTTAAGAGCTGGTTCTCACATTTTCCGTCAACAAAACTTGTTGTCTGAAATTACGAGCGTGTGTACACAATTCCGACGCACAATATTCCACGCAAGCAGAAGAGCCACACTGGCTATTGAACTTAATTTTTCTCGGCTCGACGTACGTGTTGTAAAGCACTGTTTTCTTGATGTTCGCAATTTCTGACAACATTTGAGTGACCGTGTATATGCAAGACAAGTTTGAGCGAACAATACATCGGAAAAAAATCCACGGTTTTGTTGTCGGAATGTCTGATCGTGTACGCGGCATATAGGTGTAACTGGCCAATGCAACTAAGGGCTAATTCACAAGTGCAGCAGGCACTGTGATCTGAGTGTGTTTGACAGGTGTGAGGAAGCGATATGTTGCCTCCTCGCCACCTGATTTGCTTGTGATTGCTGTGCAATTGCAACAGTATGGTTAATACAGGTTTAAATCAGGTATGAGAATCACTGTGCCTGATGATCTTTGACTTCTCGCATGTTGTTCAGGTAGATCTCCACCTCTTTAAGGTTGCCTACCCCTGCCATGAAGAAAATACATTTTCCCTTTTTGCTGACAATATCCTTCTAACCTTAAAGGGGAGGTTCCCCTAAAAATAAACTTTTAACATTGCATGTCTCTTTTTAATTACATGTAGAATCGCCTGGTAGTTTAAAAAAAAAACGTCCGTTTCGGCATGTAGTCTCACCGTCGCCTCCGGGTCTGGCGGTCGGGTATGGGTGTGCCTACTTGATTGACAGGCATCCGATCGACGCATACAGCGCGTCACGAGATGCCGAAAGAAGCCGAACGTTGGTGCGCATGCGCCGTATAGAGCCGCACCAACGTTCGGCTTCTTTCGGCATCTCGTGACGCGCTGTATGCGTCGATCGGATGCCTGTCCCCGACCGCCAGACCCGGAAGCGACGGTGAGACTACATGCCAAAAATGGTATGTACGGACGTTTTTTTTTTAAACTACCAGCCGATTCTACATGTAATTAAAAAGAGACATGCAATGTTAAAAGTTTCTTTTTAGTGGAACCTCCCCTTTAACAAATCCTTACACCTCCCTGCTGACTTTGCATAAACTACTGACAAGTGACAACCTTTGGTTAACATTTAGGATATAAAATAAATGCTACAAAGACAGAGGCTTTAACACTCTACTGTACATGTCAGAACCGTCAGGATAAGTACTCACTGAGGCCGAGATGCCGAGGGCGGCTACATTTGCGACTCTGTGCACTTCTCCCTCTGGAGGTGGAGACAGTGGGGAAGGGCACAAAGAGGCACCGGTTACCGGTGGATGATGGTTTGATAGCAGATCACCGAAGATTTGATCCGTGGACACAGAGCAAGGCCGTGGCAGATACTGGTAGTGATCCAGGTGCGAACAAAGTTCAGGAAACTGAGAACCAGTTCAGATCAGGACAATAAACAAATCCAGGTAGCAAGCCAATGGTCAGGAATAGGAGAAGGTACGAAGTCCAAGATACAAGCCAGGGGTCAAAGGAGCATAGACAGCAGCAGATCCGATGAAACAAGCCGAGGGTAAAGTGCAGGAGAAGACGTAGAGGAGTCAGGTTCAATCCGGGTCAAAAGAAAGGTCAAGGTTTTCAGGTTTTTTCAAAGTACTGCAACAGGATAAGCTGACAACAAACCAGCAACCCGCCAAAGGTTTGGGGCTGGTTTAAATAGGCCGGGCTGATTCTTGATTGGTAGACACGCGCGTGGCTGCGGGCGCAAGTGCGCGCCCAGGCATGCGCTATGGAACGGAGCCACGCTGGAACGCATCGGCGCGCACGCGCATGCCACGCATGGGCACGGGCATGCGCCGTAACGCAAATCGGCCGCTAGAGTTACTGGTTCCCTGACACTACACTTAGGAGCATATCTGCCAGGAGGCAAACAAGGCGTTTGCCTTGGGCGGCATTTTTCTGTGTCCAATCGATCTAAACACACCTGGCGGTTATCGGCATTTCTTTCCTTATTTCTGTCACGTGAGGAGAAGAGGGCCAGTAATCGGCAAGTGTAAGGCTAGATACACACGATCAAATCTGTCTTCTGGAAACGGTCGGCCAGACCGTTTCAACAGACAGATTCGATCGTGTGTACGGGCAAAGAGACGGATTTGACCAGCCGACAGATTTCAAAGCATGCTTTGAAATCTGTTGGCTGGGAACCAGTCGGAAAGATATTCATGCGCGGAAGTGTTTTACTTCCTGGTGCGGTGACGTGGCGGCGACAACGTCACTGCCACGTCACCGACACGTCAGCGCGCTGTCTGCCGGCGGGGATTTTGGTTTGATCGTGTGTACACGATCAAACCAATACATCCCAGCAGACAGATCTGTTCAAATCGGTCTGTCCGACCGATTTGATCAGATGTATTTGCTCGTGTGTACAGGGCCTAAAAGTGGACATCTGCACTGCAACTATTTCCCATACATGTTTGTTCATTGATTTGGTCTAGGACTTCCCCTATCACTGAAAACTGTAAACAACAGTGCTTGGCTCCTATGCTTTTTACGTTGTTGATTTAAAATAAATGTAATACTCTGTCTTTTCTCTCCTCACCCTTTTCACGTTTGGTTAATATCCTTTTCAATTAAAGCACTCCTGGGCAGCTTGTCTTATAATTGCAGGCTGTCTTAGGCCAAGGCTGCAATTTTCCAAATGTGCTACCTCATTAATCCTATGAGCTGTAAACTACGCTATTTGATGATCTATGCATTTCTAAGCATCTCCCTGCACACCCCTATTATTTCTATCTCCAGATCAAACATTTCTTTATGTCCAGAATGCAATCTCTCACTCATTAAAAGCCCACCCAATCTAAACACTTTTGCACTCAAGGCCCCCACCAACTACATCTAATCTCTTTGATTTATACATGTCTACAAGACTATAGCCCTTTAACTGATGAAACTCACCTATACATGCATAAGTGGGCACAGATTTGACAAAGATCCATCCCACTCAAAAGTTGACATAAAATCTGGCAATATGCCTCTAAGCCCTTGTTCACATTGAATGCAGCTTTGAAATTTCATCTGTAATCGCACAATTTCAAAGCCACATGTCAGTGTGACTTCAGATGCGACTTGGAAGACATCTTCATGCACAGATGTATATCCAAGTTTCCCCTGAAATCACCAAAAGTTGTGCAGGAACTACTTTTTCAAATTAAGGTGTCGCACCGATTTGAACAGTGCCATTGCCGACAATAGGGTGCTACATGTCATGCAATTTGAACAATCAAATCGCATGACAAGTTGCCCTGGGTGAAAGGGTGCTAAATGAACCCACTGTGTTGTGCATAGAGCGAATACCTACAAAATCTTTATGTTTTGGTATAAAACACCTGAGATGTTGTGTATAAGCTGCCCAGAATTTCTGGATGTCTGACCACAATGTTGTCAGGGGACTGGTTTGTTGTGTCAAATATTCTCGCTATGCGCTCATATGAGATCCTATTGGACCCATGTACTGTCAATTCTATAGCATCTCTTTGATATGTCATTCCCATTAGATCCTATCCATTTTTTGTTGATTCTACCTTTCACTGGCAAGCCTAAACACTCTAAAGGGGCAATTAACCCATGCAAGCTATCCCCCTTCACTGGTTGACCAACCCACCCCCCATAGGACTCCTGTATAATATTCTGGATATCAGAATTATGAAACATCTCATGGCCGAAGTTGGGGACACCCCAGAACAATTGCCTGGCACCCGGCATTAGAGCGGGAGAGATCATTGAGTCAACATCAGAAGAAGAACGGAGGGAGAAGACAGCGGAGAAGACCCAGAAAAAAAACGAGAAGACAGCGGACAAGACTCGGCAGAGTCAGGAGACAGTAGACAGAGGGAGAAGAATCAGAAAGGACTAAAAGACACCAGCGGAGAGCGGAGAATACCCTGAGAGGGGAGAAGAACTGGCAGAGGCAGAGGACAGCAGACGGAGGGAGAAGAACCGGAGAGACAGCGGAGAAGACCCAGAGAGGAGAAGAACAGACAGAGGCAGAATACATCAGCAGAGAAGAGAGGGGAAAAGAAGTCAGAAGAGACAATGGAGCTGCTTAATAAATTACTTTAAAAACTTGAAAGCTGTGTTTAATTTTTGACACTTTTTTTAGGTGAATGGGTAGGGGTACAATGTACCCCGATACCCACATCCCCCAACAACCAATGGCCAGGGTTGTCGGGAAGAGGCCCTTGTCCTCATCAACATGGACCCACCCCCCATTTTGAGGGCATGCAGCCTGTTATGGTTCAGGATTCAGGAGGGGGGAGCTCACTCGTCCCCACCCCCTTTCCTGCCCTGCTGGGCTGCATGCTCAGATACGGGTCTGGTATGGATTTTGGGGGGGACCTCCATGCCATTTTTTCTGCATGAGGGTTCCCTTAAAATCCATACCAGACCAAAGATCCTGTTATATTCTTGGAGGGGGAACCCATGCCATTTTTTTAAATTTGGCATGGAGTTCCTCCTAAAGATCCATACCAGATGCACTGCCTGGTATTTTCAGGGATCATAGTCGAATCCCTGTTCATTGAAGTCAGACGCATTTCGGACTTCAAGTCGCAGGGCAAAGTCGGATCCAAAGTGGTATGACTGTCGTGTCGTACCAGTGTGAACCCGGCCTCACTCTCCCTTACCCTCTCAGAGATACTCTTAGATCTCCACAGCTAAATGACCAGCTGATTTGCTTAATTAATTTCATAAGCTGATCATATATACTGGCTAATATGTATAAGGCATTAATGGTTCACCAACCCATCCCCCATAGAACTCCTGTATATTACTCACTTACTCCCTATATGTTTACCGAAATACAGACCAAGAATGCCCTAGGGACAATGAGTGTCAAATACCTCTTAAAACAATTTTTTTTTTTTTAATCAATTATAATTTTTAAAATATGCAGTCATAAAAAAATCTCAGAACAGTTTTCCGGATATATACACAAGTTACAATTAAGTTACAATTCATTTACATAACTTATGACATGACTGGTAATCCAAGGAACAGATGCCAATATATTAAATCTTGACATGTTTCACGAGGTAACACTAGTTTCCTTAGGAGAAATACATTTACAAATCTGAATGCAGGGACCAGGTTGTTAAAGATTTTTAAAAAAAAATGTCAATAATCTTTACCACTTTATTTATATTCTGTGATTGCTTAAGCCCATTTTCCTGCTCCTTAATATCTACACTGTAACCTTCCTGGTAGTAATTACCAGGTGACCCTTTTAACTTTTTATGTGTCAATTAATTTAATATGACACAGTATTTTGACATATGACACTACAAGTTCCTTGGGCGCTCTTGGTCTCTTTTTTAATTTCATGAGCTATTGACAGGAAAAGAGGGGGTGTTCCTTTATTGTGTATAAATGCTGTGTCCTGAGATGTTTTTACATGGCTATGATTAAGGCTTATTGCCACTAGGTGTAATTAAAGTGACTTTTTCAGAAGGACAATATGACGGCTCTTTACCTTATACCTCCATGTTACATTAGTGTTAGGAAGACACTCTGAGCAGGAGCACTGTCAGTTCACCTCCATGGGGAATCTGTCTAGGTATTGCACTTTTGTTCCCAGGCCCTTTGGGTCTAGTATAGATTTTAAATATTAAAAATAAAATAAAAAATACTAGACCCTTACCCGAGCATGCAGCCTGGCAGGCCAGGAAAAGGGGGGGGTGGCACAATGTCTTCAGATTTAGATCTATCATCAATCATATCACCCAGTGCACTGCAGGACCCAAAAAATAAAAAAGCTCTGTCCATGAAGAAGGCTGACCGCCTAATGCCTACTCTGCTGGGTGACAAGGAGCAGGGTCATCTGATGACATTGCTCCCTTGTTAGATCATTGACTCAGCATGCCCTAGTCGAGATGTCACAAAGGGGTGGGGTCACCAACTGACTTCATCGGTTGACACTTCCCCATAGATATTTAAGAAATGTCGGGCAGAGGAGCAGGCAGTCAGCGGGTAGCGTTTGACGAGGCCGGAGATTTATTTTTATTTTTGGGGGATTTGGCAGCATGAGACTGATCTACATCAGGGGACATTGTTTGTCATAAAAAAAGGAATTGTTAAAAACTGTGTTACACATTTTATTACACATTTTTGGAATAGGTAAGGTTCCTATGTACCCCAAATGCATTCACATTGGGGTGGCATTTAAGGGGCCCCAATGGTAAAGGGAGCTTCCAGATTCCCATAAGCCCCCAGCCCAAAGACCCCCACAAACACAGCCCAGTGTTGTAGGGAAGAGACCCTTGCCCCATCAACATGGGGACGAGTGCTTTGGGGTGGGGAATGTTGAGGGCTTGTGGTCTGCTGTGGCTCTGGAGGAGGGGGCACCTGTTTCCTGGTCTGCCAGGCTGCATGCTCAGAAAAGTAAGGGTCTTGTATGGATTTTGGGAGGGCCCACGCCATTTTTTTTATTTTGAAAAAAAGGTTGAAAAGTTATTGTGTATATCTGACAACCATCTCATGTCTGGTTCACGTCACTCTAAGCTTAAGAAACAAATTAGATATATACCCTTCACCAAGTTTAAATTGCCTCCCAGCATGACAATCTTTTACCCATTGAAATACATGCCTTTGTCAGACCTAACCAACAAATTTGAAATGACCGTTAAACTACTAGATAAAGGTGAAAACCCAGTAATTATGGACAATTATCAATTCGTAGAAATGTGTATGAACATAATATGTAATCGCAACTGGTATCGACCTATACAATCATTAAAAAATACAATGACCAATTTTATCAGTTAGTTGACTTGGCCTTCCTTAATGGAGTGATTCCCACATTTTCATGGGAATTTATTCATACACCACATCTTATTATTCCTACTTTTTATGTCCTTCCAAAAGTACACAAGAATATATATAAAAAAAACCTGGGTAGATTGATAATATCAGGAAATTGATCTCTTATGAAGAATCTAAATTTCTATGTGGATGAATATCTCAGGCGGCGTACACACGATCGGACATATCCAATGAAAACGGTCCGCGGACCATTTCCATCGGATATGTCCGATCGGGAGTTTGATCCGATGGCGTGTACACACCATCGGGTCAAATTCCCCGCGCCGGACGGCGCGGTGACGTGGCGGTGACGCGGCGGTGACGTTGACGTCGCCGCGTCACCGCCACGTCACCGCACCAGGAAGTAAAACACTTCCGCGCATGCGCCGAATCCATTCGGCAGCGGCGCGGCGGCGGTGGGGGCCGACATGTCTGCTGGTAAGTGTACTAACCAGCAGACATGTCGGGCGGACAGATTCCCACCGGATAGATTTCAAAGCTTGCTTTGAAATCTGTCGGGTGGAGAAATCTGTCCGCTAGCCCATACACACGAGTGGAGATGTCTGCTGAAACGGTCTATCGGACCGTTTTCAGCGGACATATCCCCTCGTGTGTACGCGGCCTCAGACCCCATGAGTCTTCCGAGCTAAATCAGAGACACCCCACATCTTTTACAAATCCTTGATGACCTTCACATTTCCTGATAATGCACTCCTGGTGTCCATTGATGTGGAGGCATTGTACTGTTCGATCCCCTACGATCCCCATTTCAGTCATAAAACATGCACTGTCTCAAAGAAGACAATTGGAATGGATGCTGAATGAATTTGTAGTTATGGCTCTCAAATTTATTCTCACTCACAATATCTTCTTATTTTAGGGTTACCACTCCCTCCAGGTACAGGGCATACTATTGGGAAAATGTTGTTCCCCACCCTACACAAGTCTGTACCAGGGAGAGTGGGAATGAAACTTCCTAGCTGGTAATGCTTTTACCCAACTTTCAGGCCATATCAGTCTATGGTATTGTTTTATCTGTGACATACTCTTTATATGGGAGGGACCAGTGGAAAATTTACAACAATGTGTCCAGGAAAATAAATTCAACCTCCAATTTACTATGAAATATTGTATTGAATCCATTTACTCTCTTGACATTACTATATCCAAAGAGAAAGATGGGGGTCTCACTAGCTGTCTATACCAGACAATTGCAGGAAATGTTATTCCACATGTGTTCAGTTTCCATCCAAAGCCATTGTTAAATTCCATTCCCTATAGCCAGTACTTATGCATCATGCCAAACTGTTCCAGCGATACTTCCTTCCAAGAGGAAGCAAACAAACTTTGTAATAGACTGTTAGCAAGGGGCTATTCTGCCACTTGCTTGAAAAAAAGCATATAAACGAGCCACAAGCAAAACTGAAAAAAATTGGGGTTGTGGCGCCAAATAATAGTGACATAAAAGTAAAAACAGTCCACTGTACAGCAATCTAGTCCTTTTTAAATCAAATGATAAAAATAATAAAAATAAATAAAACCTGAAATGTTGGAAAAATGAGGGGAATGGCAAAGAGAACTCTGCTTTGCGATGAGTTAAATCTTCCAAAGAACAGCGCTGCTCCTGGGGCAAGCCTGCCAGATGGGGGGGGGGGGGGGCTGAGAAGAGACTCCAACATGTGCAAGAAAAAAGAAAGAGAAGGCGCCTCCTGGTTAAGCGCTGTAAAGTTTTAATAAATCACAAATAACAGTGCACACTTACATTAAAGAAGCATGAAATCCAATGTAGAGATACAGTCCAAAGCGATCCCAAATTGAAAAGGATGTGACGTCCAACCGTGCTAGTTGATGTGCTGATGGTGCCGCCGGGAAAAACCTCCTGTAATATTTTCATTCAGCTGATCGAGGATAGCTGGGATAGTAGGACCCGGAGAGCAGCGTGAGCCTTGGTGACGTCACTGGGTGTGCGACGACGTTTCAAAGCGTGCGCCCGTCGGAGAGCGCGCTTCTTTCTCAAGCAATGGGAAGTCATTGCTTGAGAAAGAAGCGCGCTCTCCGACGGGCGCATGCTTCGAAACGTCGTCGCACACCCAGTGACGTCACCAAGGCTCACTCTGAGCTCCGGCAAATGTTTGCGACAAATTCGAAAAGCCGTGGCACACCCTTTAAAAGTCTATGGGAGAAATCTAAAGTGCTAATTTTAAAGGTTAATATGCAAATTATTGTCATAACAAGTGTTTGGGGACCTGGGTCTTTCCCCAGGGGATATGTATCAATGCAAAAAAAGTTTTTTAAAAAGTGACGTTTTTTCAGCAGTAGTGATTTTAATAATGCTTAAAGTGAAACAATAAAAGTGAAATATTCCTTTCAATTTCATACCTGGGGGGTGTATATAGTATGCCTGTATTGTAGCATATGTTTCCCGTGTTTATAACAGTCTCGGCACAAAATAAGTCATTTAAAACTTCTTGCGGCTATAATGAATTGTCGGGTCCTGGCAATACAGATCAAAGTCATTGAAAAAAAAAACAGCATGGGTTCCCCCTTAGTCCATTACCAGGCCCTTTGGGTCTGGTAATAATATTGAGGGGAACCCCGAACCAAAGTTTTTTAGAAAAATGCATGGGGTTCCCACCAAATTCCATATCAGGCCCTTCAGGTCTGGTATGAATATTAAGGGGAACCATGTGCCAATTTTTTTTTTAAATGCTGTAGGGGTCCCCCTTAAAATTCATACCAGACCCTTCAGGTCTGGTATGGTTTTTAAGGGAACTCCGCGCCAAAATAAAAAAAATGGTGTAGGGTTCCCCTCAGAAATCTATACCAGACCCTTATCAGAACACGCAAATTGGCAGGCCACAGGAAAAGAGGGGGATGAGAGAGCGCCCCCCTCCTGAACCGTACCAGGCCACATGCCCTCAACATGGGGAGGATGTCCCCATGTTGATGGGGACAAGAGTCTCATCCACACAACCCTTGCCCAGTGGTTGTGGGGGTCTGCGGGTGGGGGGCTTATTGGAATCCGGACGCCCCGTTTAACAAAGGGGACCATTGTATCCCTACCACTTCACAAAAAAGTGTCAAAATGTTGAAAACCACAGGAGACAGCTTGGGACAAGTCCTTTATAAAAAAAAAGATTCCAGCGATGTAATCCATTCTCAATCTTCAACGATGTAATCCATTCTCGATCTCCAGCGATGTAATTCATTCTCGATCTCGAGCGATCTTATGACGCACACAATCCTGCCTCCATGGGAGGCACCTGACGAATGATGCGCTCCAGCCTGACAGCTCTTATATAGCTGAGGGCAGGGCCACCCGTCATGTGCATGGGTGACCCCGCCCCCCTCTGACGCAAAGGGAAACGCTGGGGTTACCCAGTGACGTGTACAGGTGACCCCAACCCTCTCTGATGCAATGCAGGTTTCCCGTTGCATCAGAAGGGGGCGGGGTCACCCGTACATGTCACTGGGTAACCCTGGCATTTCCCTTGCAATAGAGGGGGTGGGGTCACCAGCGCACATGATGTGAGGCCCCACCCTCAGCTATATAAGAGCTGTCAGGCTGGATTGCATCATTCGTCAGGTGCCTCCCTGACGAATGTGCCCCGTGTCCTGATGTGCTATGTGCCCCGTGTCCTGATGTGCTATGTGCCCTAATGTGCTATGTGCCCTAATGTGCCCTGTGCCCTGATGTGTCCCGTTCCCCAATGTGCTGTGCCTCAATGTGGTGTGCCCTGGTGTGCTGTGATGGGCCCTGATGTGATGTGCCCTGTACGTGTTGTGCCCCTTTGGCCCTATATACTTTGAACAGAAGTGTACAGGTGGTGCAAACAAGCAAGGGACTGTAGGTTTGTTGTTAAGTAGAATCTGTTTGTAATTTTGAACTGGTACTTTTTTAAAGTGTAGCTCCAGCTAAAAAATCTATTTTTAAGCTTTTTGGAAAACATAGAGAAGGGTTATTACCCCTGTAACATTTGTTTTGCTGTCTGTTCGCATCTGTTTAGAAGATTGCACCTCACTTTCTGTCCCAATGCCAAAAAAAAATTGGATTTTTTTTTTTTGTGAAACAAGGATTGGTGATAAAACATCAGTGGACAAGAGACACCTCTTACAGAAGAGAATTTCCCTTCCTATGGGTAGATTTCCTCTCACTTCCTGTTGTCTCCTTCCGTTTTCAAGTAGGAGTTGTTTTTATGTTAGATGTTTGAAAGTAGGGGCCTGCCATATACACTCTGCAGAAATTTGGGCCCTAGGTGTTGGTGTTGCCACAACACTGTAAGCCCTCACAGTTAGTCTTAGTGGGCGCTGGAATGCCCTGCTGTGAACTATTATATCAAGAATTGTAATTACATGCCATTGTTGAACAGTGGTAGAAAAATTGGGCCTTTGGTGCTGGCGGTGGTGCCACAACACTGTAAGTCCTCACAGTTACTCTTGGTGGGCTCAGGAATGGGCCCTGCTGTGAAATAATAGATCAAGAATTGTAATTACATGCCCCTGTTAAACAAGGGCAGACAAATTGGGCCTTAGCCACTGCTGGTGGTGCCCAGAACCAAAAATGTTCTTACAAGCTATCAGCATGATCATTGAGGAGGACAAGGATAGTCACTCAGCATCAGCATAGGCAGTCTTGAAGGGATCTGACATTTAAAAAAAATGATTCAGTTACATCAGCCTCATGTGCTTGGTAGCTGGTGGTGATCCAAGCGATTCATTTGATGATCGACCGACTCGGTAGAGAGGCGCACCCTGTGCTCGGTTACAAAACCTCTAGCAGCACTGAATGTGCGTTCCGAAAGAACGCTGGATGCAGGTGAGGCCAGTAGCTAAATTGCATTCTGTGCAAGCTCTGGCCAGTGATACATCCTCAAGACCCAGTAAGCCAGAGGATTTTCTGTGGGAAAGGTTTCCAAGTCTGATCTTGCCCCTAGGTGTTCCCGCATCATGTAAAACACACGCTGGCGATGGTTGCTGGAACCGGTCATAGCTTGGGGCTTAGGACTAAAAAATTGGCTGAACGCATCGGTCAGAAGGCCACCTTTTCTTGGGAATGAAATTGATCCCTTGAAGACTGCTGCTGATGCTGAGTGCTAGGCTCCACCTCCATGCTGACAGAATCCTCCTCCTCCTAGTCCTTTTCCTGTGTGATAGGCAGGCAAGCAGGAACACTGTCTGGATAAAGGGGGCCTTGAGAGGTAAGGAAGTCCTCCTCTTCCTCCCTCTGTTCTGTCTCAAGGGCCCTGTCTATTTTTCCACGCAGCATGTGCTCCAACAGGTGGATAAGAGGGACAGTGTCACTGATGCATGCACACTGTGCAGAGGACACAGTACACCACGTGAGAATACATACATATCCCTTTGCTGTGGTATTAATATGAGCAGATCCCTGCCAGTAGGAATTATTATGAGAACACCAGCAAATCTATTGACGTAGCTTTAGGTGCACACTGTGTAGAGGACACAGTACACCACGTGAGAATACACGCAGATCCCCTGCCTGTGGTATTAATATAATATGAGCAGATCGCTGCCTGTAGGAATTAATATGAGAACACCAGCAAATCTATTGACGTAGCTTTAGGTGCACCCTGTGCAGAGGACACAGGCAGTACAGCAAGTGAAAATACTGCAGCTAGCACAATCACCTGCCTGCCTGTCAGTATATTAGGAAGCTAAACTCAATACAGTGTATAAATATAAATACAACACCTGGGATGCATATATATCCTCTACACACTGTAACTCTAACTGACTAGCCTGCCTGCTCGCTCTATCTAATTTCAAAGAATTAAACACTCTCTCTTTCTCTCTCTGTTAACCACCGCAACATACTACACAAGGCCGATTTCCAGGTGGCCTTATATAGTGTGCGGCATGTACTAACCCCCTGAACCATAATTGGTCAAAGCCACCCTGGCTTTGGCCAATTATGGCTCTTCGTTTTTTGCAAGCTCTGATTGGCCAAGCATGCAGGTCATAGTGCATGCTTGGCCAATTATCAGCCAGCAATGCACTGCAATGCTGCAGTGAATTATGGGCCAGGACATGCCACTCGAATTTGTCGCGAACGGCCCATAATGTTCGTTTTTCGGCGAACGGTCGAACATACAATGTTCGAGCCGAACATGGGTTCGACTTGAACACAAAGCTAATCCCTAGTGCAGTGACTGTTATAAACATGGGAAACATGCGCTACTTTACAGGCATACTTAAGACACCCCCCAGGTATGAAATTTAAAGAAATATATTTAACTTTTATTATTTCACTTTAAGCATCATTGAAATCACTGCTCCCAAAAAAACCCGCAAGTTTTTAAAACTTATTTTGCATTGATACTGGGGCAGAATCCAGGTCCCTAAACACTTTTTATGACAATAACTTGCATATTAACCTTTAAAATTAGCGGGGGCATGGCCAGCACGGAATGTGAGCGGACGCTTTAGCACAGAGCTCCCGCATATTACCCTGATCTGATCCGGTTTCCAGCGGCACGATCCATACTGCTTTGCCCCAGGAGTAGCAGGAACACTTGCTGTACATCCCGATCGACTTATTGGCGTCTTGCAGGCTATCATGACCCAGGGAAACAAATGTGACGGCCTGCGCCACGATGTCCAATATGGCGGCGCACCGTCCTCCACACAGAAGGCCAGGGGGAATGATAAAGCCAAGGAGGGGGTGAGTTAGCCGAGCAAAGACCCCAAAGACAATTTTTTTGAGAACGCTACAGCGGCATCAGAGTGGTTGATGCCAATGAGAATGTTCTCAGGCAGGCTCAAAGGCCTGTGGCAGAAGAGGATTGAGTACCTTGAGGGGTGAGCAGGTGTGTCAGGACGCCCACTAACACACAGCTCCTTTCTCTATCTGCAAAGTAGAGAATGTCCTGACACTCCTGCTCACCCCCTCCCCCCTCAAGAGGCTTTCTCCACACCAGGGAAAAAGCCTTGCATTACTGTGTGGAGTTACAGACAGGAAAACAGGAAGTGAGCATTTCTCAGAAGAAATAAGGACATTTAAAAGCAAAATCGAAGGATGAGGTAAGTGAAGGAGGACTGTACTAAGGTAAAGGAAGCTATCTAGGGAAACATTTTTTTTCCTTTACAACCCCTTTAATAACTAGGAAAATGCACACTAAACTTTGAATGCCCAAGTTTATCATTTTATATACATGTACTCAGGGCCGTTTGAAGGAATTAGGGGGCCCCAAGCAAAATAAACATGGAGGCCCCCCCCGGCAGAAACCCCCCTCAATGCAAACCCCCCCAGTGCAGAGACACCCCTGCACCTCTGGACCCCTTTACATTACACAGCACCTTGCACCTCAGAACCCCTATACATTACACAGCACCCTGCACCTCTGGGCCCCTTTACATTACACAGCCCCCCATTGCTCTGGACCCTCTGCAGACTCTTTTCAGTGCAGACCCCCCTTCAGCTCACACCCCCCCCAGTGCAGAGACCCCCTTCAGTGCAAACCCCTCAGTGCAGAGACCCTCCTCAGTGCTAACCCCCCCAGTGCAGAGGTAGTGGATGGCAGCATAGTGTAAATGGGAAGGGTGGCAGTGGAGAGCAGTATAATGGGAGGGGGCAGTGGAGGGCAGTATAATGGGAGGGTAGCAGTATGATGGGAGGGGGTGGTAGCGAAGGGCAGTATAATGGGGGGGGGTTAGTGGAGGGCAGTATAATAGGAGGGGTGGAAGTATAATGGGAGGGGGCAGTATGATGGGAGTGGGTGGTACTGGAGGGCAGTATAACAGGGTTTAGTGAAGGGCAGTATAATAGGAGGGGTGACAGTGGAGGGCAGTATAATAGGAGGAGTGGCAGTGGAGGCCAGTAAAATGGGAGGGGGCAGTATGCTGGGAGGTAGTGGTAGTGGAGGGGGTGGTAGTGGAGGGCAGTATAATAGGAGGGGTGGCAGTGCAGGGCAGTATAATAAGAGGGGTGGCAGTGGAGGACAGTAAAATAGGAGGGGGCAGTGAAGTGCAGTATAATGGGAGGGGGCAGTATGATGGGATGGGGTTTTAGTGGAAGGCAGCATAATGGGGGGCAGTGGATGGCAGTATAATGTAAATGGGATGGGTGGCAGTGGAGGGCAGTATAATAGGAGGGGTGGTAGTGGAGGGCAGTATAATGTAAATGGCAGGGGTGGCAGTGGAGGGCAGTATAATGGGAGGGGGCAGTATAATGTAAAATGGGATGGATGGGAGTGGAGGGCAGTATATTTGGTAGGGGGCAGTATTATGGGAGGGGTGGTAGCAGAGGGCAGTATGATGGGAGGAGGGCAGTATAATGGGAGTAGGGTTAGTAAAGGGCAGTAAGATGGGAGGGGTGGTAGTGGAGGGCAGTATGATGGGAGTGAGGGCAGTATGATGGGAGGGGTGGTAGTGGAGGGCAGTATGATGGGAGGGGTGGTAGTGGAGGGCAGTATAATGGGAGGGGTGGTAGTGGAGGGCAGTATGATGGGAGGGGTGGTAGCGGAGAGCAGTATGATGGGAGGGGTGGTAGCGGAGAGCAGTATGATGGGAGGGGTGGTAGCAAAGGACAGTATGATTGGCAGTAGTGGAGGGCAGTATATTGGGAGGGGAGTTAGTGGAGGGCACCATTATTGGATGGGTGGTAGTGGAGGGCAGTATAATAGGAGAGGTGGCAGTGGAGGGCAGTATAATAGGAGGGGTGGTAGTGGAGGGCAGTGTAATAGGAGGGGTGGCAGTGGAGGGCAGTATAATAGGAGGGGTGGTAGTGGAGGGCAGTATAATAGGAGGGGTGGCAGTGGAGGGCAGTATAATAGGAGAGGTGGCATGGAGGGCAGTATAATAGGAGAGGTGGCAGTGCAGGGCAGTATAATAGGAGGGGTGGCAGTGGAGGGCAGTATAATAGGAGGGGTGGCAGTGGAGGGCAGTCAAATAGGAGGGGTGGCAGTGGAGGGCAGTATAATAGGAGAGGTGGCAGTGGAGGGCAGTATAATAGGAGGGGTGGCAGACTGGCAGTGGAGGGCAGTATAATAGGAGGGTTGGCAGTGGAGGACAGTATGTTGGGATGGGGTGGTAGTGGAGGGCAGGGCAGTATAATGTACAGCATGACTGGAGGGGTGCCGTGTATGGGAGGAAGCAGCGTGACCATGTGCTGCTGCTCAGTCTCTGAGTCAGGGCAGTGCAGGGAGCATTTCGCTTACCTTTCTTCCAGCGCAGGAACGGCCATCAGGGAGAGGCGGAGTCCGGGGTGGAGTCAAGGGTGGAGCTTAGGCGCGAGGCGGAATCGCTCGGAATGCTGGGGCTCCACTCTCCTCCTCATCGTGACTTTACTGGTTGTTAGACGCCAGTCGGGCTATGCCTAGCAACCAGTTGTTTTGGCAGTGAGCCAGGCAGCGTCTGGGGGGAAATCAAGCGATCTCGAACAGAACTAGCACAGCGGGTAGTGAGGGACAGTGGCAATGAGGCAGGAATTTTTAGGGGGCATCAGGACTGGCAGGAGGAGCTCAGCCACGCTACAGCATGGGAATGGGAAGTTGGGGGCCCCCGGCCAGCTCGGGGCCCCAAGCAATTGTTTGCCTTGCCTGTCCTGTAGCGACGGGCCTGCATGTACTCTCTAATTAATATAATTATGTCTCTATCAGTAATATCTCAGTGTCAAAATAGGATTGTGTATTAGTTTGTCTTTTATCATATTGCTAAACATTTTCTGTAAAAGCACCATAAATAATATCACAATCCAAGTATTCAACTGTACTGTGGGTGGTAATAAAATGATCATTATACTTTAAAGGCAGTAAGAACAAGATATTTATTATGGTAATGCATATAAAGCGAACACCTTTGTATTACCAGCAACATGGAAAGCAATATGTCTTCAATGATATGAAAATAGATCAGTTTACATTATGCTATTTTTACGTACTGATAAGGTGTGAAATGACTAGGACAAAAAAATAAATAAAAAAATAACAGTTTTCACATAACATGCATGACCTTGAACCAGTGTGTGAGCCAAAGAGACAGTACAAACACAGCTCCACTAGACAAGGGACTTTGATGCTGGGTAGCTAGGGGGTCAAGCGCGGAAAGGGGAAATAAGTGGTAAAATCACTGTCTCTAGACTCCTCAGATAAAATAGAAACAAGCACTTGGCATTTTCAGTGCTGACAACCTGGCTTGTTTGTTCACTCTAATGAGCACTCTGGCTCCATTAATGAGCAGACTGAATCCATTATCATCATCATTTCAAAAGGTAGCGTGCCACTAAATAGCTTCCCATATTAGCAGGCATTGCCCTTGTTGTTCCATTTGATCAGCTGTGGCAGCAGGAGGCTGCTGTACTCTCACTTTTTCGACGGGGAAATTAGCATGTGAAAATTAGTAAAAATATATA
The DNA here is from genome assembly GCA_029574335.1 of Rana kukunoris. NCBI lineage: Eukaryota > Metazoa > Chordata > Amphibia > Anura > Ranidae > Rana > Rana kukunoris. The sequence continues at coordinate 183,147,118 of CM056051.1, forward strand.
TATGTATGCGACCCTTAAAATAGGTGTAATAAAATATTGTGCAAGGTTATATGATCAAGGGTGTAGAAGTTGAAAAGGCAAATAGAAAAAAAAAAAGCCCTGTAAAAATATGTATTGATGTCGTGTTTTTCAACTGGACAAATATTATGGACGAGCTCATCTTCTTTCATGCTAGCTCCTTCTTGATAAATCAAAGCACCAATTAACTTTGCTTAAGAAAAAAGAGAAAATCTTGGTAGCGTGTTTACACTAAAAGGCTGCTGAGGGCAGCAAAGGCTCACTGTGCATCCATCTGGCATGCTATATACAGTAGATTGAATTTGTCTATTCTCTCTTTATATCTTGCCGCATCTTAGAACTGGCATTGTGTGCTTTATATTGTTTCCACTCATAAAGGAATTCATGCATTGATTGAATCAATGCATGTTTTTCGACGCTGGAGATTTATATAAAAATGTACACTTATACTAAATGCATACGCATTTTTCTCCTAATTTATTAAAAAGTCTTAAAAGTTTTTGTACAGTCTTATATTGACGCAGACAGTTTGTGAAAGTAGCCATCTGAATTCTTTAGGGAGGATTTTTGAAAATGAATAAAAAGTTACCAGGAATTTTTCTGGAAATAGATGTGTTAGTAGAAGAAGGTGTGAATATTATTTTTTTTGCATTACAGGCATACCCCACTTTTAAGTACACAATGGGGTTTATTTATTAAAGCTGGAAAGCGCAACATCAGGCTCACTTCTGCATAAAAAACAATTGAACAAGCTGGGGTTAGAAGCTCATTGGTTTCCATGCAGAAGTGATCCTGATTTTGCACTTTACAGCTTTAGTAAATAAAAGTGGGGTATGCCTGTAATCAATGTAGATGTATCACTACTCTGCATGTTATTTGTTATTGATTAAATATAAACATATTACATTTTTATTTAATTTCATGATTAGTGATGAATGAATCGCAAATTCAAAATTTAGGCTAACTAGGTTTTTTATTTGCCTATGTAAAGTAAACTTGCGTAATCTTTGAATAATCATGCAATAGATGATTGTAAAATGCCTTGGTTCCAGAACTGCATGATTCTCTTTAGATTAAACTGATATACATGCATTTATCAGAAAAGTAAAAATGTGCATTTTCCTCATTCCCTTTAATCATAACTACACATTTTCACACTTAGTATATTTCATATTGATAAGTATTCCCCCTGTGTGTTCCTTTCCTGAAGATTTACCCCCTCCATTACCAAGTCCTTTTGTGCGATACAGTACTGCGTTTTTTTAAATGACATTTGCACAATCGTGCGACGCTGTACCAAAAATGTACCGTATTTATCGGGGTATTGTGCGCTCCCGCGTATAGTGCGCACCCCTAAAGTAGCCCCGAAATTACCGTAAAAAAAATGTTATAACATTTTATTACTTACAGTTTTGGTGTTTTGCTCGGCTTCCATCATCCGGTCCGGCGTCCGTCTGCGGCCTCGGTGGTGTCCTCCCAGCTTCTCCAGTGCTGTCCGAGTCGAATCCCTGCTTCCCGCGCTCAGTTTGAAACCTCAGCCGACATATACCGAGCGCAGTACACTCGGGCACGCTCGGCTTCTCACACATAAATGTCACAGAGCATGACTACGAGCGAAACCGAGCCTGGCCGAATGTATCCGAGTGTACTGCACTCGGTATATGTCGGTGGCTCAGTTCAAACTGAGCGCGGGAAGTGGGTATCGGCGTATATCGCACATCCACAATTTTCCCCTTATTTTAAGGGGAAAAAAGTGCGCGGTATACGCCGATAAATACGGTATGTCCTTTTTTCCCACAAATAGAGCTTTCTTTTGGTAGTATTTGATCACCACTGCGGTTTTTTATTTTGTTATGCAATAAACAAAAAAAGACCGACAATTTAGATTAAAAAAATGTTTTTTTTTTTTTTTTTTTTTTTACTTTCTGCTATAAAACATATCCAATAAAAATATATATTTTTTAATTTAGGCCAATATGTATTCTGCTACATATTTTTTGTAAAAAGAAATCCCAATCAGCGTATATTGATTGGTTTGCACAAAAGTTATAGCATCTACAAACTATGGTATGTTTTTATTTATTTTATTATTTATTTATTTTTTACTAGTTATGGTGGCGATCGCAACTTATATTGCAGTGGACAATCGGGACACTAGCTGACACTTTTTTAGGACCATCGACACTAATACAATGATTATTGCTAAAAATATGCATGGTCACTGTACTAATGGCACTAGCTGAAAGGGGTTAAACATTAGGGGCGATCAAAGGGTTAACTGTGTGCCTAGCTAGTGTTTGTGTACTGTGTGGGAGGTGCTTTTACTAGGGGAAGGCCTGCTTTTTGTTTCTGATTTCTTTTTTAATTAGGAATTTGAAATCCAATTCTTACCGTTTGTTGCTGCTGCCATTCTAATTTAATAATGATTCATGGATAATTTTTACAGCCTTACTCCATGTTTTAATGAACTTTAAATATTTCCAAGCTGGTCCAAAGAAACTATTTATTTTACTAAAACATGCAGATGCTGTCAGCGCTGTGTGAAATGCACATAGAATCAACTACTTTACAGTATACAGTCCTGGCAGCGGAACATGGACTTTCTGTCCCACTCCTGGAACAAAAAGGAATCGGCCTGAATACTGCTCAGCAATTTACAGGATGCTTTTTATTGTATGAATAAATACAAGGCTTCATCTGATTGGTGGAGAGGGGTGTAGATGATGTAAGAATCCCCCCTTAGCCAATCAGAAGAAGCTTTGCATTAATTTGCATACATAGCTTTCTGTTTATAGCTGATTATCACTCATTCTGATTCGATTGTGTTCCAGGAGTGGGGCAGGAAGTCCCCATGCCATTGCCAGAACACAGCACTGTATACTATATGTAGCTGAGGCAGTTCACACAGCGCTGACAGCTGATACATGTTTTATTGAAGGAAATATTTTTTTTGGCCCCGCTTGGTCCAGATCATAGGATCACAGAATTCCCCCTGATGCCCTGCCCCCCTTCCCCCCACAGTGCTGCCAGCTTCCCTTCTCTCCTCTGCCACCGGCTGTTGCTAAGGGGATGTTTTAGGATGAGTGGGGGAAGAGGCCAGTAAATATGTAATTTACCGACCCCTTCACTTTCTGAATGAACATTGTGAGTGATCGCGAGTATGTGTTTGAGCTTTGGGCTGCACACCCTAATGCAATATGCTGTTCACACCTATGGTCCAGATGAAGTATTTAAAGTTCACTAAAACATGGAGTTAGGCTTAAAGCTGCCCATTCATAGGAGGGCAGCTGACTACACACCTCTTGCACTTCTAACAGCTGGAGCTGCTGTAAATGTGAACAATCATCAAATGTTTATATTTATAGGTATGGAGAAGAAGGGGAAGTGAGTGCTGCTGGCGCCAGCAATCTTTGGAGGAACAATAGTGATCAGAACGGGGTTCTAACCTGTATGATAAATGTTCCCCCTGAAAACTATCAGCTCCTAGGAGTCTGTCTCAGGCCCCGTACACACGACCAGTTTCCTTGGCAGAATTCAGCAATAAAGTCGATGGGAGACGTATTCTGCCGAGAAAACCGGTCGTGTGTACACTTTTCGCCGAGAAAACTGTCAAGGAACTCGTCAAGTCAAAAAGAGAGCATGTTCTCTATTTCCTCAACAGGCAATGGGAAAATTTGGCTCGACTAGTTTTTTGACAGCCAAACAAGGAACTCGACGGGGAAAACGATGTGTTTCGCCGTCGAGTTTCTCGGTCGTGTGTACGCGGCCTCACACTCAAAAAGGGAGCATTCCTTAAATATGTAACACCAAAAAAAAAAAACAACATATGGAGCACACCTCTGCAATATATGCACATTTCTTAGTGTTGTATCCCTTTAAAGACCATAAAATCTACAGAAAAATACCTGATGTATTTTCCTAAACTACTTAGATGCTCCTGCTATCAGATATCTACAACATATAGGCTTATTGTGTGGTGCAAGATAAGAATTAAGCCTTGTACACAAGACCGGTTTTCCCGGCAGGAAAACTGCCAGGAGAGCCTTTGGCCAGGAATCCCGGCTGTGTGTATGCTCCCTAGCAATTTCCCTGACAGGAAAACTGCCCGGGAAAAATAGAGAACCTGCTCTCTTTTTTCCTGCCAGGATTCCCGTTGGGATTCCCTGCCGATAAAAACGGTCATCTGTATGCTAACCTGTCCGAGGTAAACCCTTGCATGCTCGATAAGACTTTGACGCATGTGCGGTAGCATACAAGGTTAGTGTGGGGTGTAGCAAGATGGCGGTGACCGCATCAAATGTGATGAACACTGGCTCGTCGTAGTTGATGACATCATCGCGTTCTTGCCATTCAAAAGAACAGCAGTTCTTTTAAGTGGCCGTCTGTATGTACAGCTTTGCAAGGCAAGCTTGCCTGGAAACCCGTCAGGAAAACTGAAGTTTTTTTCTCGACGGGATTCCTGGCCGTGTGTACAGGACTTTAGGAAGAACATAAGACAGCTGTGATGAGATTAACAGTTGTTATTTTGTCCTTTTAAAACAGATATAAGAAAATGTTCCAATGGTTTATTAAACAAATACTAGAGGGATCAATAAGAGAAGATCATTGTTAGGGTTTACATACATTTTAAAGGACACTTGGCAGGGAAGAATTATGAGTCGCTGAACTGTTGTCTGAAGTGTACAGCTCTAACTTTCAATTCATTAGTGACTACTTAGTCTGTGACTAAGACGTATTGATTTCAGACACAGCCAGACATGTTTTTAGAAGATGCTTTCTAGTTGCAGCCTTCATGTTTTTCTCTGGCTGGTATATTCACATATTTCATACATTTATTGTGAGAGCTCACCATTATTATTTGGGCCCACTTCTGTGGTGTCAAGCACTGTCAAGTCACTGTGTAGAACTACATTTTAGGCTAATGCTGGCTTTTTTGAGAGCTGCCTTATTCCCACTAGACTTGATACAAATCCCCAGATTAGACAATAATATAACTGTTATTTCTGATTACCAATTAAAACAGTTCACATGTCTAACTATTTGTAAACTATTAAAAAGGTTTGAACAAAATTTTACCTGTAACATTGTCAGTAGCAACTTATACCCTTTAAGTAACATCTCCCTTCTCTTATTTAGGGTATGTTCACATCAGGTGTGTTATGCTACATAAAAATTTACAAAGGCTCAACGCAATGATTCATAAAAAACAGTTGTAATTTATTTTCCTGATCAACATCAAACACAGTGGTGTTTGTTGTGTAAGGCTTCATGTACACTAGCCTAAACTGGCAGCTTCTAATCTTGAGTTTTTGAGCTTTTGATGTTTTTTTGCCAAAGCTCCTAAACTCAAATCCATTAAATCCTGTGGGCCAGATCCACATACAAATAGATCGGCGCAGTGTATTAGAGATTCACTACGCCGCCGTATCTTACCTGGCTTAACTTTGAATTCTGGAAGAATTTGCGCTGTAAGTTACGGCGGCGTAGTGTATTTCTGGCGGCGGAATTCAAATCCGCAAGTAGGGGGCGTGTTTCATTTAAATGAAGCGCATCCCTGTGGCGATCGAACTGCGCATGCTCCGTTCAGAAATTTCCCGCCGTGCATTGCGCTAAATTACGTCGCAACAAAGTTATTTTTTTGATTAGCGTAAATTATGTACATTCCTATTCACGGACGACTTACGCAAAAAATGAAAAAAAAAATCTAATTTTGACGCGGGAACGACGGCCATACTTAACATGGCAAGTCTAACTATAGGCTATATAAAAGCAGCTTTAAATATACGCCGGAAAAAGCCGACTAGAGACGCCATAAGAAAAAGCTCATTTGCATACCCGACGCGGAAAACAACGTGAACGCCACCCAGCGGACGCCGAAGCATTGCATCTTAGATCCGAAGGCGTACGAAGACGTACACCTGTCAGATCTAACCCAGAAGCCACCGTATTTTGGTTTGAGGATTCAAACTAAAGATACGACGCGGGAACTTTGAAAGTACGCCGGTGTACTCTCTCTGTGGATCTGGCCCTGTATGTCAATGCACACGTAGGCTTTTAGCAGAGTTTAGGAGCTTCTGAATTAGGTGAGCTTCAATCTTTCTCTCCTGAACCCGTAAGAATCGTGTTCAGGATAGGAACATTTTGACCGCCAGCTGTGGGAAAATTCAAAACTCAGCAAAAACGGGGCAAAAACGTGTACACACAATCGGACATTCCGACAGCAAAACCATGGATTTTTTTTTCCGACGGATTGTTCGCTCAAACTTTGGAATATAAAAAGCCGCGCCACACAAAAGTAGGTCAAAATTAGTTACACCAGTATCAATGATGGTAAACAAAATACTACTAAAGTCCATTGAAGTCCATAGTGATAGAAATAATAATTCCCAGAAGCGATCCTCTGTAAAGTGTCACCAAACGAACACACTCCAAAAGGTGCACCCACCACCAAGTGAATGAGCAGCTTACCAGAGGTCAGACATAAGCCAGCGTCTGACTATAACCCAGTCAACGGCCTTTAAATCCTTGTGGTTCCCAAGATCAACCCGAGTGGACCAGGACGGGACACTTCTTATACTCAGGATAAAGAAAAAGGCGCACATAGCATAATTCCGTTGGCGAAAATTTAATGTAAAAAGTAAAAATGTACTTACACAGCACACATGGTAAACGAGCATAAAAACAGATACAAATATTGCCGGCCGGCATGCAGGAGCTCTTCCTCCTCAGCGTGGTGACGTCACTGCGTCGCCTCCCATACGCGTTTCGTCACTAGAAGGACGTCCTTCTAGTGACGAAACGCGTATGGGAGGCGACGCAGTGACGTCACCACGCTGAGGAGGAAGGGCTCCTGCATGCCGGCCGGCAATATTTGTATCTGTTTTTATGCTCGTTTACCATGTGTGCTGTGTAAGTACATTTTTACTTTTTACATTAAATTTTCGCCAACGGAATTATGCTATGTGCGCCTTTTTCTTTATCCTGAGTATAAGAAGTGTCCCGTCCTGGTCCACTCGGGTTGATCTTGGGAACCACAAGGATTTAAAGGCCGTTGACTGGGTTTTAGTCAGACGCTGGCTTATGTCTGACCTCTGGTAAGCTGCTCATTCACTTGGTGGTGGGTGCACCTTTTGGAGTGTGTTCGTTTGGTGACACTTTACAGAGGATCGCTTCTGGGAATTATTATTTCTATCACTATGGACTTTAATGGACTTTAGTAGTATTTTGTTTACCATCATTGATACTGGTGTAACTAATTTTGACCTACTTTTGTGTGGCGCGGCTTTTTATATTCCATTGTTTCCTGTTTATCACACGCTTGCTGCAGCCTGTAGTTCTTGGGGGGGAGGGGTTTTATAGCGCGGTCTTTTTTTACCTGTTCGCTCAAACTTGTTTTGCATACACACGGTCATCCAAATGTTGTCGGAAATCCTGAATGTCAAAAACGCGGTCACGTACAACAATATGACGAGCCAAGAAAAATTAAGTTCAATGATTCTGAGCATGCTTCGAATTGATTCCGAGCATGCGTAGGATTTGTGTGCGTCGGAATTGGCTACAGACGATCGGTATTTCCAACAAGAACTTTTGTTGTTGGAAAAATTGAGAACCAGCTCTCAAACATTCGTTGTCATGAATTCCGACAGCAAATGTCCGATGGAGCATACACATGGTCGGATTTTCCGACAACAAGCTAACATCGAACATTTGTTTTTGGAAGTTCCGATCGTGTGTACGCAGCATTACATATGTCAATGGACCACAACACATCACAACATGCTGCAGTTCATAAATTTGAATTTTTTAGAACTATGAATTGATTTGAAAAAAGGTGAACAGTATTATAAAACTCATTCATGCAAATGTTAATGGGTTAATGGGCCCTTAATATCTTAGAATCTAAGAACTCCATACCCAAAAAATGCTGTCATTCCACCAAATAGAATTGCATTTTATTTGTGACTTTTCATTTGATTTCTTATGGGCTTAAATACATCATAAAATTCTCAATGTGTAAAAAACAGAACCCCATTGCTGATTGCTCCAAACTAAAAATCTCTAGAACCTTGTTAAAACCTTTAAAACATTGTACTCACTCTTAAGTTAAAGTGGTTGTAAAGGTATAAGTTTCTTTACCCTTGTATATTCTAGGCAGGGTGGTAAAAAAAAATTCTGCATGCAGCAGCCCCCCAGCCCCCCTAATACCCACCTGAGCCCCCTCTCGATCCAGGGATGGCCACGAGAGTCTTGAGTCTCCGGGTACTTGCACTCCTGACTTTTGGCAGCAGCGGGAGCGATTGGCAATCACAGCCAGTGAGCCAATCAGGGGATGGAGGTGGTGGGCCGAGTCACAGCTCCATGTGTGAATGGGCACACAAAGCCACAGGTCGGGATCACGGCTGCTTGAGTGCCCCCACAGCAAGCTGCTTTCTGCGGGGGCACACATCAGGAGGAAGGAGTCAGGAGCGTTGGCGTGGGACCTGAGGGACCCAAGAAAGGGGGATCTGGGATTTTCTGTGCAAGTATGACATGCTTATTGTTATTATTTTTTTTTAAAAGGCTTTAATATTTATTAACAAATGACTTGTTTAGGACCTCTATAGTTTTTACTAGCAGAAAAGTCATATGCCACCTCTTGTAGGTAGGGGTCTTATAGTGTCCAAGGATGGAAATGGGAGGCTGTATTTTTGCAGAGTCTTAAACCAGCCCATATTATTATCTACACCACCTTGTTTACACAATGGGAATGCTCCTAATTTAAAATCACAGAAGAATGAAGAATTATTCCAAACGTTTTCAATTAGCTTATCTTTTTTCAGCCAATTTTGTCAAACCAAGAATATATCTATGAAATTAGCACAGATGCTTATTGTTTTACAAACATGTTTGCAATGGGTGGAATGGCTGTTTTATTTATTTGTAATAGATTTGAAGTTGAAATTAAAACACTATGAAAATGTGTTAATAAAATATATTACAATGTGAATTTAGACTTTTTATATATAATATCCTTTTTATATCCCCTCTGATGTGCAATGCTGTGTTATAAATGTTGTAGAGTGTACAGTAGCTTATACAATAACTATACGTGAAATGTTAGCACCAAAATGTTACCATACTGATTGAAATTAATTCAATGTAATTGGTTGCTGTTGGAAACTGCATTTCACCTATCATAATTTCTGGTCTAAATATGCCCTTTATCAGCAATCATTTGTTTCTAACTGCAGAATATAATGCAAAACATATAATAACATTACATTGAGATGCCTATAACCCTAATGCTTGGCCTCAAGATGTTGGTATTAGGAACTAGAACTGGCTGTTTGGATACCTTTGTATTTAGTGTCACTTACAGACATCAAAAACACAAAGTAGTCTCCTAAAAGTAATGATCTGCTGTTTGGCTTGTAAAGATTTTTAATTTACCCACATGTTTTTTATTTTTTTTCGTTTTTTTCTTATTTTTTGCGTAAAGCTGGCTTGCTACTGCTGTTCTTGTGTGTTCTTTGCCTTTGGTGACACCCTCTGATTTGAACTTGGAATCACAAGAAAGCTATTCTAACACTGTCACTGTGTTGCCAGGAGATTATTTCTTTTGTTAATATTTTACCATTATATTTGACAGGATTTCACATTTTCTGTAGTCTGCCTTTAGTACATTGAACTGCCAGACAGAGAAATTAATACCCTGAGTGACTGTATTTTAATTAAGCAATTTCATGCAAATTACAAATTTTAGATTGCCAAATAATATATTACACAAAAATTGTAGGCTGGCTGATCTGATATGCATGGAGTATTACTCTTCCAGGCACTGTGCATACATGGGAAAATGAACAAAAATGCTAATTTCCAATCTACTATGCAAACGGTACAAGATGCCTATTTAGATACATATACTTTTCCTGGAATAGGTAAACAGTTCTTGAATGGAATATAGCTGACACCTAAACATGATGTGTGTATATCTCTGTTTGTGCATCTATGTGTTGGGTTAAAGTTATTATGTTTTAAGAATAATATTTATTTATTGACACTATGTATACACAATATAAATGAACTGTCATTATAAGTGAATTAAAAAATAGTCAGCTAGCAATATCACTGGTGTGACTAGCTAGTGGGAAATAGTCATATTCTGATGAAACATACATTTTGCACAGTTTTTTGGCTTAAGGGTTAGAATTAGAGATCAGGTTTAGGGTTTAGGGTTAGACTTGGAGGTTAAGCTTCTTTTATGGGTTTTACATATAGGGGTTCAACTGAGGTTTAACCACTTGCCTGCTGGGCACTTTTAACGCCTTCCTGCCCAGGCCAATTTTCAATTGCACAGTCATGCAACACTGTACCCATATGACATTTTTATATATATATTTTTCACATAAATAGAGCTTTCTTTCAGTGGTATTTATTCACCACTAAGTTTTTTATTTTTTGCCAAACAAATGAAAAAAGACATCAAATTTGGAAAAAAATCAAATCATTTTTCATAGTTTGCCATAAAATTTTGCAAAATGTTTGCTGATCAGGCTGCACTAATAGGCTGCACTGATGAGCACTGATATGCTGCACTCATGAGCACTGATGAGGCAGTACTTATGGGCGACACTGATGGGCACTTATAGGCAGCACTAATAATTTTCCCTGATGGGCACTAAGAGGTGGCACTGATAGGCACTGATTGGCAGAACTGATGGGAACTGATAGGTGACACTGATGGGCACAGATGAGGTAACCCCAGTGTGCACTGATGAGGAGGCACTGATGAGGCTGCACTGATGGGCACTGATGAGGCGACACTGATTAGGCATTACTGATGGGCACTAATAGGTGGCACTGATGATAACTCATGGGAACGGATGAGGCTGCACTGGTGTGCACTGATGAGGCTGCACTGATAGGCGGCACTGATGGGCACTAATAGGTGGCACTGATAGACAGCACTAATAGGTAGCCCTGGTGGGCACTGATATGTGACACTGATGACCACTGATTGGCAACACTTATGGGAACTGATAGGTGACATGGATGGGAACTGATGAGGCGGCACTAGTGTGCATTGATAAGGAGGCACTGATGAGGCTGCACTGAAGGGCACTGATAGGCTGCACTAATAGGTGGCCCTGATAGGCACTGATAGGTAGCACTGATGGGCACTGATTGGCAGCACCAATAGACAATGATTGGCAGCACTGATGAGCACTGTTGGGACTGCACTAATAATCAGGTCACTGATTATCAGTGCCCTAATTATCAGTGTAGATGTCCCTTTAACACAGTGGTTCTCAACCTGGGGGTCGGGACCCCCTTGGGGGTCGAATGACAATTTGCCAGGGGTCACCGAATCCTGGGCTGTTCCTAAATCGTGCACCGCTCTCCCAGCCTTTTCATAGCTAACCCTGGAGCCTGCGGTGGCCCACTCAGCCTCTTCTCAGGCACCCATTTAGTTCACAGCATGGCTGGGAGGCAGAGACAAGATGTCAGCTGGCTGGTGAGGAATGTGAAGTGGGAGGGGCTGGAGGAGACCCTATCTCCTGATTTTGGCATAGGTGTCACTGCTGCGGAGACACAGTGAGTACCATAAGGGGTTGTAATACTGTATGAGAGGAAGGGACTGAGGGAGCGCTAAGTATCAGTGGGTTAGGGGTGCAAATTACTTGTTTTGCCATGGGTGCTGACAACCCACGCTACAAAAATAATTTTACTGTTAGGCCGCATACACACGATCAAATTCATCTGCTGGAAACGGTCCGATGGACCTTTTCAGCAGACAAATTCGATTGTGTGTACGGGCGGACAGACAGGTTTTTTCAGCAGACAAATTTTAAAGCATGCTTTAAAATCTGTCTGCTGGGAACCCGTCCGTCCGACATGTCTGCTGGTTAGTACACTAACCAGCAGACATATCTGTCCGCACATGAGTCGAATGGATTCGACGCATGCGCGGAAGTGTTTTACTTCCTGGTGATGGTGACGTGGTGGCGTCAACGTCACCGCCACGTCACCGCGCTGTCTGCCGGCGGGGATTTTGGTTTGATCGTGTGTACACGCTCAAACCAATCTATCCCAGCAGACAAATCCGATCAAAACGGTTTGATCGGATTTATTTAATGGTGTGTACGCGGCCTTAGGGGTCCCCACAATTTGGGAAATTTTATCAAGGGGTCACGGCACTAGAAGGTTGAGAACCACTGCTTTAACACAAGCCAGGTGTTGTTTCTCTTCTCCCTTAGTCACTCTGTCTGCGTGAGGTTACGTAATTGGACACAGCTGATCACATGGTAAAGGGCCATGTGGGCAGCACAATCATGGGATGATGTCCATGGATGTCCCCCCAGCAAAGTAAGCCAACGCTAGAGCCTTCTTTCAGCTATAGCAGGGGCAGGATAGGGGCTTGATTCAGTACTGGGTAATATTATACTTTTAGGTGTAGAGTGTATTTTCAAGTTTACTGACTAGATATTTTAATTTTGGAGTGAAATGTTTCATCCAGAACTTTTTTTTTTTTTAATTGTGCCTAAAATTTGTGTATTGGAGTTGATCTAAATACATGAAAAAAACAAAGTATAGAAAACCAAAACCAAAACCAAAATAAACAACATATCCAGAAAGTACTCAGATGTTGTGATAATATGTCTTATATAATCTTGTGTAAATCTCCACCATCCACCACCTTATATAGTGATATTTTGCATCAGTGCCTCCACCAAAAGCTGAAAAGCTTACTTACCAGCTCATGAAGACCCCTCATTACAAGGGGTCACTTGCGCTTATGGCTTAAAACCTAGCCAAGGGCTTTCACTGGATCACAGAGCTCTCCTGCACTAAGGTGCCACTACCTCACTGTTTGGTAGATATAAAATGCTCCAAAAAACAAAAATGCTCCACATAGTACAAAAATCCTTTAAAACTTTATTAACCACTTAAGCCCCGGACGTGGCTCCCAAACAAAATTGGCGTCCTTTTTTCCTCACAAATAGAGCTTTCTTTTTTTGTGGTATTTGATCACCTCTGCGGTTTTTATTTGTTGCGCTATAAACAAAAATAGAGCGACAATTTTGTAAAAAATGCAATATTTTATACTTTTAGCTATAATAAATATCCCCCAAAAACATATATAAAATGATTTTTTTTCCTCAGTTTAGGCCGATACGTATTCTTCTACCTATTTTTGGTAAAAAAAATCGCAATAATTTCTCTGTTAGGTCAATGATCTACTATGTGATACTGTCATTATGTTTTTATTAATGAACAATCCCATAAGGTCTTTGTGCCTCTATAAAGTTTTATGAATGATTCATTCTTACACCCCAATGTTTGTATTCATCCCTCTTATATTACTGCTACTTATACATCATACTGATATTCTCTGCACCCTTTGTCATATATGTATCCCTTGCCAATGCACAGTTATTTTTGTATTGAGACTTATATTTCAATAAACCGTTTGTAAACAAAAAAAAAAATCGCAATAAGCGTTTATCGATTGGTTTGCGCAAAATTTATAGCGTTTACAAAATACGGGATAGTTTTATTGCATTTTTATTACTTTTTTTTTACTACTAATGGCGCCGATCAGCGATTTTTTTCATGACTGCGACATTATGGCGGACACTTCGGACAATTTTGACACATTTTTGGGACCATTGTCATTTTCACAGCAAAAAATGCATTTAAATTGCATTGTTTAGGGTGAAAATGACAGTTGCAGTTCGGGAGTTAACCACAGGGGGCGCTCTAGGATTTAGGGTTCACCTAGTTTGTTTTTTCACAGCAAAAAATGAATTTAAATTGCATTGTTTATTGTGAAAATGACAGTTGCAGTTTGGGAGTTAACCACAGGGGGCGCTGTAGGATTTAGGGTTCACCTAGTTTGTGTTTACAACTGTAGGGGGGTGTGGCTGTAGGTCTGACATCATCGATCGAGTCTCCCTATAAAAGGGATCACTCGATCGATGCAGCTGCCACAGTGAAGCACGGGGAAGCAGTGTTTACATACGGCTCTCCCCATTCTTCAGCTCCGGGGAGCGATCGTGAGCGGGCGGCTCGAAACAAATAGCCGCGCCCTCGTCCCGGATCGCTCCCCGCGGGTTTCCGACCGCCGCATGTAGCGGGGGGGTCCCAATCAGACCCCCGACCCGCGCAAAGGCAGGGACGTATATATACGTCCATCTGCCTTAACGTTCCCTTCTGTGGACGTATATCTACATGCGGCCGTCGGGAAGTGGTTAAAATATAAAATGTTGCACTTACAGCAAAAGCTGAACAAATGCGACTTGTGTTTGGTGCATCGGCCGGCACACAACAAAACAAACCCATCCTTCTGGGACATGTGGGAATTAGTGATGTCAGTGCATCGCTCTGCCCTATGTGTTTCATCATAGGTTGACATCATCCAGTGGCATGTGGTGTTGTTTTTTACCCGTAGTAGGGTCCAGAAACAATGGTGCACATTTTGCATGACACTAAGGCCTCGTACACACGATCAAATCTGTCTGCTGGAAATGGTCTGCTAGACCGTTTCAGCAGACAGATTCGATCGTGTGTACAGCCAAACAGACGGATTTGGCCACCCGACAGATTTCAAAGCATGCTTTGAAATCTGTCGGCTGCAAACCCGTCTGCCCGACATGTCTGCTGGTTAGTACCTTTACCAGCAGACATGTCGTCTCGCACCGGCGCCGAATGATTTCGGCGCATGCGCGGAAGTGTTTTACTTCCTGGTGCGGTGACGTGGCGGCGTCAACGTCACCGCCACGTCACCGACACGTCAGCGCGCTGTCTGCTGGCGGGGATTTTGGTTTGCTCGTGTGTACACGCGAGCAAACCAAAATCACAGCAGACAGATTTGCACAAATCGGTCGGACAGACCGTTTTGAATAAATCAATTGCCTCGTGTGTATGAGGCCTAAAGCCCCGTACACACGGTCGGACTTTTGCCCAACCAACATCAAAATCCGACACTTTTCGCATTTGTCCGACCGTGTGTACGTTCCATCGGACCAACTTTTTTGGCTTTCATCGGACAAAAAGTTGGGTCTGCGAACGGACCAACTTTCAGGCAACAAAAGTCCGATGGTGCAAAATCCGATCGTGTGTACAGCAAACCATCGGACTATTGTCCAAAGTTAAAATGCGCATGCTCCGAAGTAAAGAGCAGCCGGAAGCCTTCTGTCTAGTAAAACTAGCGTTTGTATTAGAAAAAGAACATTCGTGACGCGGCTAGTTTCGAAATCTCGAAAAACAGCGCATATTATCCTTTTCTTTGTAATGACAATAATCTTAAAACCTGCTTTGCTGGTGATACGGATGGATTAAAAACAAATTAATTTACTTTTGATTAGTGTATTTTGTTTAGATGAATCAAGCAAATTTCAAGATTCTTTTGTGTGTCAACTTCTAACAACCCCATTATCCCTTATTATTTTTGATGGTTAAAGTACCAACTAATCTATTTGTCTCCCTTTAATTTGAGCAAAGGACCTGCCTACTCACAAACTGACATTTGACTTTACACAAATAATTCAGGACACCTTCACATCATCCATTTATTTAAAAAAAAAATCTCCTAAAATAGGAAAAATCCAAAACATAAGGAAGGCAGCAATAGAACACATGGTGGACTTTGCAAAGCCTCTGTACCCCAGGGCATACATAACAATTTTTTGGTAAATCTCCAAACTTGGGGACCTGAGAATTACAATAACTATAGGGAGCACCAGAAGATCATGGACTCCAAAAGATGGGGAGCAGCAGCAGAAGACATGTCTGTCCCCAGGCTGTGGTACTTCAACAGGCTGATATTTTTGCCGACCAAACTGAACCAAGAACAACACTATCCACACTTCTCTCCCCGTCAGCTGAGGCCATTTTTTTTCTTTGTCACTCCCATCACAATAATACAAAATCAAAAAAAAATTAAAGATACATGTTTTCGCCCATTTGTCGTTCCATTTTTGAAGCCAAACATAAAATTATCCCTAAAATGGATCTAAATGGTTACAATTTTTAACCAAAAATAACAACCCATCAAAATATGTACCAAACCATTATGTTGGTGGCCAAATTAGTAGCCCTTAAAATCTGGGCTCTGAGTTGGCCACTGACCCCCATGCTGCTGGGGTGGTTGGGCTTGCTGGGGTGGGAAGGTTGGTTGTTGTGGGTAGGTTGGCTGTTGTGGGTAGGATGGCTGTTGTGGGTAGGTTGGCTGGTGTGGGTAGGCTGGGTGGGCTTGGTAACTTGTCTGGGTTTGGTAGGCTGGCTGTGGTTGGTAGGCCTGTTGTTGATTAGCTGGAGGTGTGTGATCTAAATCACAGACATGGGAATTAGGGGTTAGCTCCCGTTTCCTGGCCTTGCTAAGGAGCTGTACCATCATCCCCTCACACAGCTCCCTTTGATCTGCCTCTATTTCTCGGAGCTTGTTGGCAATGAAACAGCCAAACCCTTCTGCACTATCGGGTGCTGAGGTGATGACCGATGTGGCCCTACTTAGAAATTCAGCAGTGGCGTCATCTAGCTGTTGCCTCTTCTTGGCCCTTTTTCGAGGAGGGTTTAGTGTAGGGATTTGGCATTGTGTTGACAGGCTGCTGGGCCCAGCCTCTTCTTGGCTGCCAAGGTCCTGTGTGTGAAAAAGGAGCATCATTTCAGTTTTGTTGCCATCATAACAACACATTAACATCATAGTATATTTGAATGGCCAGTTGTTGAAAAATACTAGACCTGGGTAAAGCTGATCTCCTCCTCCTCCTCCTCCTCCTCCTCCTCCTCCTCCTCCTCTGTTGGTTCTGCCTCAGTATCTGTGGCCTCTGCTGATAGGGAGGGTAGTGTGGATAGATGTTTTCTTGGCTCAGTTTGGTCCTTTAAAAACATCAGGCTGTTGAAGTACCACAGTTTGGGTACATACACGTCATCTGCTGCAGCTCCCTATCTTTTTGATACCTCGACCTTCTTTAGCTCTCTGAGAAACGTGCTCCTCAGGCTCCCAATTTTAGCTTTAATTTGTGTTGCATTGGCCCTGGGGTACATAGTCTTTGCTTCTGCCACCAATGTATTTATTGCTGCCTGTCTTTTATTTTTATCTGAATAATCTTTATGTTTCGACTGCCACAGACAGGTCTGCGATCTGTAGAGTTCGATAAAAGCACTGACGAATTGACGTGAATTTAGTTTTCCACCCTTAGGTTTTGGCATGTTTTTGATCAGATCTCTGCAATAAAGGTTACAATACAACCAATAAGTGTTTGCTTTGAGTTCCTAACATGCTTATACAATGTGTGTTTGGTTCTCTAAGCTAAATCATGCAGTAACCAGTAGTGTCACAATGTATTCACCTACCTTCGTTCAGTGTATTCCTTTGCCTTAACGTGGAGTCGCAACAATGGATTCGTTCATGCGTGCGGGACCTCGACCGCTCGTTATTGATTTATATAGCCTACGCATGCGTGAAGCTCCGCTCTACGTGCATCATGACGCTGGGACGTGACCACATTCTTTTTTATTCCTGCGCCATTCTGTGAGGTACATGTGTGAGGGAGAAGATGATGGCGCAGTCAACGAATACGAACAGGCCCCGCAGTGGAGGAGTTTATATTAAGCACAAGGCCCCCCCCATGAGCAAGGGGGAGATGGTGGAGATGGTGCGCATCTTTGAGAAATACGATTACGATTGCAAAATGGAGAACTATGATAGACCCAACAGCCATAAAGACTGGGTTCTGGAGAAGGTCCTTGCAGTATTGGAAGAAGATTATGGGGTAAAACGAACAAAAGACCAAATCAGAAAACGATGGTCAGATTTGAAGCACAGAGAGCAAGATCATTTGGACTCCATTCACCGCACCATTATCAAAAAAAGTAAGTACATGTAATTATGTAAATATGTGTCTGTACATTAGAGATGGATTCAATTTAATGGTGATTTGTTATTGTGAGGGCTCCAGAAGAAGATAATGCAAGTTTTAATGTAGTTCATTATAATGTGAAAGTTGTTCTTTCTGTCTTGGCTACTTTTCTGTAATAAATAATATACTGTATTTTAATGTTTTCCACAGAAAAAAGGCAAAGAGAAAAACACCACAGGAGACAAAAGGAGGCTTCCATTGGCCGGGCTCCAACAGGGGAGACAACATGCCCAAAATCACCCCCAAAACGTAAGCACAAAATTTGATAATTAGCATTTTCACAGCGACAGGGGTGTTTCTAGGTAGGACAAAGACCATGGGCTCAGGCCATATCTTAAGGGGTAAAATCAACTTTATGTTAGATGTGTGGCTCATCACTGACCATTAATGATGCATTTGAATGATAGACATGGGTAGAGGAGAGGCCCTGGGGATCAGAGTCACAGAGAGTCACGCCTGCTAGATTTCACATCATATATCCCATCTTGCCATTGCAAACAAGAGTGATGCGTGTCATCTGTCTGATTTTTTGAATGTGGCCACTAAAGAGATTTGTACCCACTTTTTAAATGACATCATACTCCTGTTCCATAACATTTTGTATATTATAATAATGCCTAGTGTAGTGCACTAGTTTCAAGCAAACTTTGTCACCAGGGCAAGGTTGGTATATAGTTAAAAAGCAGCAAATGTGATTCTGGTAAGATAATGTCATTTAGGGGCGGCTTCATGGATGTTTTATTCTTTAATTTTAGAGGATCAGGAGTGTGGTCAGCACCAACCTTTGCAGGATAATGATGATAGTGCCGGACCCAGCAAAGAGCCACCAGTGGACAGCACATCCCCAGACACCAGATATGCTGAGGGTGAAGGAGTGCAAGAAATCCAAGATGACCCTTTGGAGGCTGTTGTTTGCCCCAGTAAGTTTTTTTAACATGTGCTTTCCACAATCAATACATGGCTACTGATTATATGTCCACTACAAACACGCCCACAACACACTAGCAAATTATGTAGTGCATTCAACATTTGAGCATGTAGAAGGGAGAGGTGGCAGTGTTGTTTAGGTAGTAGTGTTGCTCACGAATATTCGCATTGCGAATATTCGCTACGAATATTGCATATTCGAGTATTCGCGAATATCTCGAATATTGCGGCGAATATTCGCTATTTCGAATATTCGTATTTTTCAATAAAATTCGCAATCAATTTCGCATTCGCGAGATTTCGCAATAGCGAAATTTCGCAATAGCGACATTTCGCAATTTTTTTTTTTTTTATAAAATATAGCGAATATTCGTAAATATCGAATATTCGTGATATTTTATAAAAAAAAAAAAAAATCGCGAAATTTTGCATTAGCGAAAATTCGCATTAGCGAAAATTCGCATTGGCGAAAATTCGCAATTTTTTTTTTTTTTTATAAAATATCACGAATATTCGATATTAACGAATATTCGCGAATATTCTTCGAAATATTCGCGAAATATCGCGAAATCGAATATGGCGTATTCCGCTCATCACTATTAGGTAGCTGCACGTGAAGACACATGCATATGCACCTGGTCCAAGATTTTCGGAGTATATCTGTAGTGTGTACATTACCTAGTAGTGTAGCTGTATTTAGAAGATCAAGCAGTTTGCAAGCACCAATTGAGTGTCTATGTTTAGGTAAGTATTTTCATAAAGTAGCCCTGATTAATAATGTGTCCCTATGTTTTTTGCCTCAGTCACTTGACCATCAAACACATTCTAATTTATTATCTTCTTCCAAGGCCACCAACTACCAGGATGCACTATTGGTCGGATCAGTGCTGATATGCTGCAGGCAATGACAGAGCTTGAAAATCTAAAGGAGGCTGCCACTGGTGTTCAGAGACGAATCAGGGATTATTACGACCTGTTAGCTAAATTTTAGCTGTTTTTGTGACGTAGGTTTATAGTTTACATTTGTACCTCCTGTTATTTAACTTTTCAGTGAACTTGATGCAACTAGACTTGTTAGCACAGGCTGAGTTTTGTTATTTGTTTAGAAATGGCACTAATTCACTTTGCAATACGCAGATGTTAGCAAATGTGACTTTTGAGGCAATTTCAATACTGTAATTTTTACAAAAATAATGTTTTGGTGTGATTTAAGTGTCTCAGCTGAGTTTTTATCTACTCCTCTTCTTCTGGTGCTTTCAAGAAACAGTATTACAATTTTGAAGGGCTATACCTGACCAATTTTGACATATGCACATCCCAAAAAAAAAATATGTACCTATGGCAAAAGTGAAACATCTGGGAATGCACCAGGAGAAGGAGAGTGGAGAAAGACTGTGCTAAGGGGCATTTTGCATCAAACGCAGTTCCGTTCATTTTGGGGTGCATTTTTGTATGCGACAAGGATGCAGGCACAGTGTTTGACATGCACTCCATGAAGGTTCTGGTCGGCTCTAGCTCACAACATGGTAGTTCCGTTTCAGGTGCTAAGGATGACTGCATGTTGTGAGCTACAACCAACCAAAACCCCCGTAGCGCATGGAGAGCACTGTGCATGCATTTTTGACCCACAAAAAAAGCGCCACAGAATAAACAAAACTGCATCTGGTCATACATTGTGTGTGTATAATAATATTTTGGGCCGAGAATTCTGCCAAAAATGTTTGAATTTCTGCTGTAACCACTTGGCAAGGTATATTGCTCTGTTGGAAAAGATGCATGTTTATCGCCAAAATAATAACAACCGAATTATTGCGTTCTTCATGACCTGCCACTTGTTTTGCACTTTTGTAAAAGGAAAAAATGGCACATTGGATTGTGCTTGTTAAAAAAATAATGTTTTTGCTAAAAAAGGTGTGGCTTCTTATTTATAAGATCAGTACTACCAGTATATTTTGAATTTAGGGTAAGAACATTGACAGCGTATTATTTGAAAAGGGGTGTAGCAGAGCCCTAAAACATAATAATACTCAACATAGATGTATTGAAGTTTAGAAAGGTGTATTTGCATGTCTGCTTGTTTCCCTAAAGTTTTGACAATTCTCACCAAAATTCTAAGGACATAAAAAAATAAAAACCCAACCACAGATAACAGTAGCTCAAAATTTTAATTTTTAAGAGGAAAATAAACTAGATAGAACAAACTCTACAGGACATTTTGCTGCCAAGGCACTGCCCCTCTACCAACAAAGTAGTCCATATACTGCTCACGCACAAGACGTGCATTCTGGGAGGAGACAGCAGGTCGGGTAAGTTGCAGGGCTGGCATTACTGCGTCTTCAGCTGCCCGTCCACCTGAGGGGTCATCAGTATTGCCAGACCCAATGTAGTTGGTAGCATTCCTCCGTAGAAAATTATGGAGGATGCAGCAGCACAACACCACGTGGTTCAGCTTATATTCAGCCAAGTGAATGGCAGTAAGAAATAGCCGAAAACGACTTGACATAATGCCAAAGGCGTTTTCAACCACCCTTTTGGCACGTGACAGTCTGTAGTTAAAGATCCGTTGCTCAGGGGTGAGGTTCCTCATCGGAAAGGGCTTCAACAGATGTTCCCCAAGAGCAAAGGCGTCATCTGCCACAAATACAAAGTTGAGGCCCTCCACGTTGTCCTGCGCAGGTGGCAAACTTAAGGTGCCATTAGTAAGACGCTGATAGAATTCGGTATGAGACATCACACCTCCATCAGAATGACGCCCATTCATACCAACATCAACATAAATAAACTCATAGTTTGCAGAAACTATAGCAAGAAGAACTATGCTGTTAAAGCCCTTGTAATTATAAAAATAAGAGCCAGAGGCCGGCGGAGGAACAATCCTGACATGTTTGCCATCAATGGCACCCCCACAATTGGGAAAATTCCACAGATTGGCAAACTGGGCCGCAACATCCTGCCATTCCTGAGGGTTGAAAGGAAACTGTGGAGTCAAACAAAGAACAATTAGTTACTACTTCAGCATAATAAATTGCAACCTATTTTTACACATACATTATAGGGGCAACATAACAAGGAAACAATTCAAGCAGTTTGTGGACTAAAAATTTGATATAATTCTCATTTATATGCTTCATGACTCCCTCTGGTGGCACATTCCAAAAATGTTAGGGAGATGAGGTTGAATGTTTAAAGTTTGGGGAGTGGTAAAAAAATCTCTCCTTTTCAATGTGACCAATATGGTGAACAAATGAAGGTTCATGTTTGTTGCAAGCCATTCTGATTTTTGGGCTTGGCACACCAGAGGCAACAGAATAATATACCATATACAAAAAAAAAACACAAAAAAAATAATTGAATTTTCTAAAAATGGGACAAATATGACAAGCAGATAAGGGGTATAATGAAGATATGTTTAGCTAGAGTACACAAATATTTGGATCAGATGATTCACTATTTGGGAAGGGGGAAGGTTAATAAACAGTTTGTGCACCCCAAAAAATTTACTCTGCCACTCTGCTGCCAGTTAAGGATAAACATTTTAAGATGCCCTAGTTTATAAGGGTTGTTAAGGGAAGGCCAATAACAAATTGGGGTCCCAGGGTAGCTTGCTAGGGAGGTAAGTGAAGGCAAATATCTATTTAGGGCAAGGAAAAGTAGTCAGCATGCCACCAAATAAAAATTATTTGGACAGATTCTAACAAGAATGGGACTGAACATTGTGGAAATGGATATAATGTGATATCAAATAAAATAACTTACCCGAATATAGTCCTTCTGCAGGACTTGAATAATGGCACAGCAAGTATCAGGAATTATGTGTCCCAGAGCCTGGGGAGAGATCCCAGTAGTACATTTAATATCCTGGAGGCTTCTCCCTGTCGCCAAATAGCGCAAAGTGGCTATGAGCCGTTGCTCTGCAGGAATAGCAGGCCTCATACATGTGTCCTTCTTGGTGATATACGGAGACAGCAAATGTAAAAGACGCTGGAAGCAGGAATCTGACATCCTAAGATAGTTCCTAAAATCATTAGGATTGTTTTCCTGCAGCTCCCTGAGCAATGGCATATGGGAAAATTCTTCACGGCGAAGCAACCAATTTTTGGTCCAAACAGTCCTCCTCCTACTCCTGGACCTGGACCGAGCTTGAGCAATAGCCAGAACTCCTAGACCGTAAACAGCACGCTCTCTCGCGTGATCGCGCAACATCTCGGAATTTGGCGAACGGACACAAACGTTCTGAAACACACGAAGCTGGAAATGTGGAAAGCACTCACACGAAACATCAACTAACTATAGAGTAGCTGAAGGAACGCAACGGGTGACGTCGGAGAATTTCACTTCCATTACGTTCAAACGTCACTACGTTCGTGTTGGTTGCCGGAAAAGTCAGAGTGTGTGTATGCTATGGGTGTGATCGGACAAATCAATTAGAACAAAAATCCAAGGAAAGTTTTGTTGGATGTCCGACCATGTGTACGGGGCTTTATACTAATTACATTTTTTTAAAACAATTCTACCCAAAATATGCTGGCTGTGACCTTTGACCACAACCTTGACCCTAACACTAACCCTGGAAAACATTGATCTTTTTTATATTTTATTCTTTATTTTTCAACTTTTTAATTATTTACAGCTGCAAGGAAAGGAAGATACAACACCTCTTCCTCATCATTCAGAAGACAAAGCAAAGAAAGGGTCTGGCTCAGAGTAACTGATCACTATGATACTTAATCAGAGGCTTTCACAGCAATCACGTGACCCAGAAGCAGGAATCCCGATTGTTAGTACGAGACCTGGGGTTCTCAGTGAGAAACTGGTTTCTGTGCAAAAAGAGAGATACACATATGGGAAACATACCCACTTCCGTAATGCTGCATATATGCGTATGGTCGGCGGCAAGGGGTTAAACATCAAAATTACCTAAATCTCTTCTTCTATTGTGGATCATAGAAAGCCCCTAAATGGGGCTGCTAGTGGAAAAGCCCAGAGTATGTTGGTGTTCATTTAAAATGTTTAATTTACATTTGTGTTCAGCATAACTCCCCTCCCTTTACACTGGAAAAGTCCCTTATATATTAGTTTTAGTTCATTTTCAAATGTAAAAGTACATGCCACTTTTACATTTGTGGCCAGTGTAAATGCCTCCTTCATATAAGTGGTAAATGTAAATGCTTACTTTAATTTGGTGGTCAGCAGATAAGGGTCCCTCACATTGATGGTCAATGGAGGAGGGCTCCTTCCTTGATAGTCAGTAGAACCCTTACGATAGGGGTCAGCTTTAAAGCTGAAATAATTATTGATGTCAGTAATAAAGCAATAACCTGAATTACCTCAGAGAGAGCTGGGTGGTGAAGGCCCTGCTGACACTGAGGTGGTGAGAAGATAAAACAGTTCTGTTGACATTAGGGGAATGCACATACCAGAACTTAAGCAGGCCATACATGGAGCGAAGTTCATTCCTGCAACCACAGGTGGGGAAATCAAACAACTTTGAAGCCCTGTGTCACATACCCTGGTAGAGGCTAAAGTGATGAGAGGGTTTCCCTTGTGGGTCTGGTGCAAACACACCTGAATGTGGGAAAGAGTGTCTAAGGCCCCTTTCACACTTGCGGACCATGGCCCAGATTCACATAGATGTAATATTCCGCTGCGTAATCGAAATACGCTACGCTGCCGTATTTCACCAGGCTTTACACCGAATTCTGATAGTTTTTTGCGCGTACGCTACGGTGTCGTAGTCTATTTCTCGCCGCGCAATCGAAATACGTGATTAGGGGGCGTGAAGCATTTAAATTAAGCGCGTCCCCGCGGCGATCGAACTGCGCATGCTCTGTTCAGGAATTTCCCGCCGTGCATTGCGCAAAATCACGTCGTGACGTCATTCGTTGTTTGAGTAGCGGCGTTTACGAACATTCCTATTCCCGGACGACTTACGTTTAAAAATAATAAAAGACGTCGGAAGACGTTGATATTCGACGCGGGAACGACGGCCATACTTAACATGGGCTGTCTAATATTAGAGGAGGTAAAAGGCTGGTATAGTGATACGCAAAAAAAAGATGACTAAAGGTGCCGTAAGAGATTGCGTTTGAAGTGCGAAATTTCGTGGATTGCAGGCAAAAGCTCATTAGCATACCCCGACGGCGAAAAACAACAGGAAGTCCGCCTAGTGGCCGCAATTTTCTTGCAGCGTAGATCTGAAGGCGTACTAACACGTAATCCAGTCGAATTGAAGCCCGCAGGTGTCTTTTCATGGTTTGAGGATTTCGACTAGCTAAAAAACGCGCGTAAGTCGAAAGTACTCCAGTCTAACACCAGTTAGACAGGCGTAATCGCTCTGTGAATCTGGGCCCATATGTCTGCTTTTTCATCCATCCATTTGCGGATGAAAAAGGGACGTACATTGGTCCCTATGAGATTGCGGCTGTCAGCGGATGAATATCCGCTGACACCCGATCTCGTTTGCCCACGCAATGATCCGATTCTGCAGACGGAAGAAAACCCTATTTTTCCTTCCGTCTGCGGATCAGATTGGATGAACACGCACATACCGTCCATGTTCATTCGATCCCCCCATAGGGGAGAGCTGAGAAAAGACAGGGCGGTCACTGCCATCCGCAGGCTTAGCGGGGATCAACGGAGCGATCCCCGCTGAGCATATGGAGGGGGATCATTACTGAAAGGGGCCTAAGGCTCAGGGTAGCCTGGGTATTGGGATCTGGACGACAGGTGATGATCAGTAGAGAGTGTCTGCATGGATGGTGGTTGATGCAGGTAAGTCACTCACGATCAGCAGTAGTACACAGTCTGTGCACTGATTGTGTGGGAAAGCCAGACAGGGCCTGAAAGACAGATCTGGTAACTGGGTTCTGAAAGAGCAGGCAGGAAGATGTAGTCAGGAAGCTGAAACCAAGGTCATACATGGTCGGATGTTAAGAGCCAGGCAAGGGTAATACACAGATGAACAGAGGTAGAAGGAGCTGAGTCTGGAAACAAACTGGGACAAGCACAAAGATCAAGCAAGAGTGAAGTCAAACAACATGCCAGGATAATAATTAGGGGAGGAAAATCCAGGAACAGACTGAGTCAGAAACTGGAAGTCAGACAGCAGGGTAACCTGGAAGCACAGGAATTAGGATAACAGAGAGCTGAAGAACATCCAACAATCAAAAGATTTCAGGACCTCCTTTAAAAAGGCAGTTTGGTGCGATTCCAGGGACTGGACTGTGCGGATGTACAATGCCAATGCACAGACACATGCCAGTTCGCACTAGACAAAATATTTTGTTTCGGTTTTTTGTTTTTGTCCGAAAAATAATATTATTTAGTTACTTCCGAAATTCGTTTTTATTTATTTTGTTTTGTTTTAAAAATGCATTCATCCGAAAATTCAAATTAATTAGGGTCGAATCTGTCATTGAAGGCTTACAGTGTCTGTCGAATGTTCTAAGAAGATTTGACGAAGCAGCTAAATTGTACGACGCCACAATCGTACATTTCTGGTCGAATGCTCTGCCCACAAGCTATAGTAAAATTCTAATGTTGTATGACTAGTATTAATTATATTTATTAATTATTATTACTAGATTAAAATGGTAATAAATATACTCATAAAAGTGAAAACCAAAAAAGGAAAAAATAGTCCAAAATTGCAATATGCAAACAACATGAGAAAAAAATCCTGCGACCAGATAATAAGAGAATCTTCACCACGTGACTGGAAAAACAATTCAGAGTGTGATCCCTTCACCAGTAAAGATGGGTACTCTCACCTCACAGAAAGACCTTTGTTTTACCAAAGGTCTAATAGGCTTAGATCAATGGTGGAAATCCGGATGGCTCAGAGGTGTATACTATTCAGCCGTAGGACCCGGAAATGTGTAAGTATCCTCAGTGGCACCAACGAGCAAGTATGTAACCGATGATATGTAAAGAAAAAATGTTTAGATAATATTGAATTGATCTTCAATTGCAGCAACAAGGCTATGGGTATGCAGAATGCAAATCCTTATATTCCTAGTAACACACATAGGGTATCATCCACTCAAAACCAGCATGGGGCCGCATGGCCATCTACTTCGTAGATTTACAGTGACAGAATGAAGGAACATGAGGATTCTTCCATGCTGGTTTTGAGTGGATGATACCCTATGTGTGTTACTAGGAATATAAGGATTTGCATTCTGCATACCTATAGACTCCTGCAAATGCCTCTGGATTCACCGCCTTGTTGCTGCAATTGAGGATCAATTCAATATTATCTAAACATTTTTTCTTTACATACCATCGGTTACATACTTGCTCGTTGGTGCCACTGAGGATACTTACACATCTCCGGGTCCTACGGCTGAATAGTATACACCCCTGAGCCATCCGGATTTCCAACATTGATCTAAGCCTATTAGACCTTTGGTAAAACAAAGGTCTTTCTGTGAGGTGAGAGTACCCATCTTTACTGGTGAAGGGATCACACTCTGAATTGTTTTTCCAGTCACGTGGTGAAGATTCTCTTATTATCTGGTCGCAGGATTTATTTCTCATGTTGTTTGCATATTGCAATTTTGGACTATTTTTTCCTGTTTTGGTTTTCACTTTCACTTTTATGAGTATATTTATTACCATTTTAATTTAGGTTTGCGCTGCACTGCTTTATTTATTTTATGTACTTTTGAGATTTTGTGATTGTCCTTTTTTGGTGTTCAGCTTGCATCCATATGAAATCCACTCTGGGAGTTGTTTTTCATTCTTACATTTATTAACATTATTATACTACCATTATATATTTTGATCTCTTTGTTATTTTTGCGCTGATTGCACTCTCTACTATTGTTAAATTATTATTACTAGTCTGCCAACATTGGAATTCTTCTATAGCCTATGAGAAGAGCATTTGACCATAAATGTCTGCTTGTGATGATCATATGTTTTTAGCTCATTTGTCGAATCTTCATGTCTCTATAATGTCGAATCTTTTCTCTCTTTGTCAACTCTTTTATCTCTATGTCAAATCTTCATGTATCTATAATGTCGAATTGTTTCTCTTTTTGTCAACTCTTTTATCTCTATGTCGAATCTTCATGAATCTATAATGTCAAATCTTTTCACTCTTTGTCAACTCTTTTCTCTCTATGTCGAATCTTCATGTCTCTATAATGTCTAATCTTTTCTCTCTATGTCGAATAATCATGGACTAATAGAGTTAGGTTAGACAAAATCAACCGCAGATTCTATAGACACAGATTGCTATTGTCACCTTCATGTCGAATATTCTATCAATATCGAACTGTTGTTGCAACGAAATAAAGCATTTTTGTGTCAGGTCTTTCTGATTTCGGTCCCTGCACATTCGTTATCGTTTGTTAAAACAAATGTGAAAATCCATGAAATTCGTTCGAAAATGCATTCGGAAGAAAACGAATGCACATGTCTAGTTTGCACCGATGCGTTCAGATGCATGCAAATGCACTGACGTGTCAGTGCACTTTGTTTGCTAGCCTGAGTCCATATATGTAAAAACAAGACTGTAATATAACCTTGATAATGTATAAGGTTTTCAATTTATCGAGCATTGGTTTTACTCCAACACATCAGAGCAGTGAGGATGTTGTATGTATCCTTTAAGCCTAATGCCGCGTACACACGGTCGTTTTTTGCGATGAAAAAAAACGACGTTTTTTTGTGAAGTAAAAAACGACGTTTTTGAAACGTCACTTTCAAAGACGATGTTGCATACACACCATCGTTTTTTTCACAAAAAACGAGGTTACGTTCACCACACTTTTCCATTGAAGCTCGGTTCATAACTAGCTTCTGGGCATGCGCGGGTTGAAAAACGTCGTTTTGAAAGACGTTTTTGCTACACACGGTGACTTTTTGTGAAACAAAAAACGACGTTTTGAAAAACGACACAAAAAATTCAAGCATGTTGGAAGTTTTTTTTGGTCGTTTTTTTGAAGACAAAAAACGACGTTTTGCCCACACACGATCAATTTAAATGACGTTTTAAAAAACGTCGTTTTTTTTCATCGCAAAAAACGACCGTGTGTACGCGGCATAAGTCTGTCTTTATGATCTTTAAGAAAATGTGAAATATAATTAAGAAAGATTCACTATAATTGAAGCATCATGTATAATAATCCTTATGAAGCATTACCTTTTGCATGATGTACAGTACATAACATTTAAAGAAAATACGTTATTAGAAGTGCAATTTGCATTAGAAGTTACATTTTTAAGATCATTGCTTAAAGGAAATCATTCATTTTTTTTTTATTATTTCTTTTAGAAGTATGGGTCTGAATTTATTTGCAATCCTCAGACACACATCTAAGAATAATGATTATAAGTGAGTGACACATTAATGTGATATACAATGTAATTTGACAATAATATGCAAAACTTGCAAAGACTGAATACTTTAAAATTAGTTGGAATTTTGCAAGGACCATTGAATACTTTACTTGAATAGACCCATTACTAATAATTCTTTGTAGCAACTGGTCTACTGGATTGCCTTGTCAGAATTTTCTCTGCCACTGTATTATGTTTTGAAGCTAAACTTCAGGCAGACATACAAAAAACACAATTTATTCTGGTTGTGCAAAAATCTTTGAATACTATTTTAAATTGAGTTAGTGTAAGCATCTGAATCTCTGATTATACTGACTTCTTGTACATCAGAGCTTGTACTGGGAAAGGGATAGAAGCATCATTAGCCAAAAAGGTTTTTAAGTCTTTACAAAATGCTATTGATATACAGTCATGTGAAAAAGTAAGTACTCCCCATTAAAATTGTTGACTTTTTCAACATATTTGCACAGAAAACTTTTAGATCTTCAAACAAACCATTCCAATAGATAAAGATGATATACAACAACAAATTACACATGCAACTGACATAGTGTATTCTGGTGTATTAATTCTCCTAATTTAAATGCAGACTTGTCATGTGTGTTGTGTCATCATGACACAATGAAAAGAGCTCCCTAAGGCCCTCAGAAAGAAGGTTGTGAAAAGTGATTTAAAAAGATTGCCAACTTATTTGAAATTAATCATTCTACTGAAAGAAACAATCTCCAAGTGGCATAGATTTAAAATAACCACTAGTTTTTCCAGAAAATTTAGCACAGAAGCTGACTGATGCTTAAAGTAGTCTCTAATAATCTCAAAATATCATCATTAAATCTGTTTGTTAGGCCGCGTACACACGATCGAATCTATCTGCGTACAGGCGGACAGACAGGTTTTTCCAGCAGACAGATTTTAAAGCACGCTTTAAAATCTGTCTGCTGGGAACCTGTCCATCCGACATGTCTGCTGGTTAGTACGCTAACCAGCAGACATATCTGCCAGCACATGCGTCAAATGGAAGTGTTCTACTTCCTGGTGACGGTGATGTGACGGCGTTAACGTCACCGCCACGTCACCGCGCTGTCTGCCGGCGGGGATTTTGGTTTGATCGTGTGTACACGATCAAACCAATATACCCCAGTAGACAAATCCGATCAAAACGGTCTGTCAGACCGTTTTGATCGGATTTATTTGGTCGTGTGTACGCGGCCTAACTCTTGCAACAGTTGGAGTCAAAATGCATGCAAGTACAATCAGCAAAATATTGCACCAATTTAACCTGTAAGAATGAACAGAATCTGGTGTCAGAATGTAGCCATCATCCCAACATAATATACAAGAAGAATACCCTCTAAATGGAAAAGGGGACTATTATGGGCTACCCGGATCATATACAAAACAGTCCTGTATAAAAATAAATACATTTATTAAACAATGGATAAAAACAGAGGCTGCTGAAGTATACAAATAAAGTTCAAAAACCACAGCATTATGGTTCTAGTTTCTTGTATAGTAGCATACAGGCACTTAACTTGTTTCAGAGCCCACTTTTTCTTCCACTACTTCTTGCCACATAAAAACTGGTAGAGAAGGAGAGAATTATGATTGAAAGAATTAATTCACAACAATTAGTTTAGATGTAATACACAATAGTCTTTTATATACGTATGATGCAATCAATGCCATACATTATATTCACTATTAACCTAGAGTGCATTCAGAATGTACAAATGCAGCTGCTGGGTAACAGGGTAACAGGGTTTAAAACCAAGGTTCATGACATTCCACATATTCACACACACATGGAATATGTGGGGATCACCCCAAAGCCCGCATCCCCCACTCCTCTGCTACTAGGGCAGCAAGGAATGGCAGCCCTGATGAAAGGATGTGACTGTTAAGGCTGGGTTCACACTACGATTTTCCCGTCCGTCAGCCGCATACGATTTCAGTTTTGAAAACGTACGTGCCCGTACGGGAAAACGCATACATAGACAATGCATTGCAAATCGTATGCACTCAGATGCATCCGGGTGCGTACGATTTGCTGGCAAAACGTTTTTTAACAGTATGCAAAACCGTGTTCGACCACGGTTTTGAGTCCGTTTTTGAAACCGTATGGCAAACGCATACGTTTTTTTTAACATTAAAGTCAATGGAAAACGCACATATGTGCGGTTCCATACTTATAAACCGTATGCGTTTTTCGTCTGCGCATGCACATTTTCAAAACAAGAAAATCTTTATTTATTAAATGACACTAATTCCAAAAACGTATGCGTTTTTTTAATCAAAACCGGATGGAACCGTACGCACTTTTGAAACCGTATACGTTTTATAAACGCATACGTTTACGTACGTTCAATCCGTTTCAGCCGCATACGTTTTTTCATATAAATCGTATGCGGCTGATAGATGGGAAAATCGTAGTGTGAACGCAGCCTAATATACATAAAAAAGTCTTTATGCTTGTAAGTGATCAGTACATATGCAGTAAATCAAAAGATGAAGTTAAATTAACCAATACTCAGGTATTAAAAAATGAGTGGTAATGCAGGGCAATCATTTGATATAAAATAAACAAAAAACTGAACCACCACAGTACAAGTGGTCATATGGTGGCCCCCAAATGTGTGTGTGTATATAGGTATATATATACAGTAATTTTAGAATGGGAGCAACAGCTGAGTTTAAGAAAAAATAATAAAGTATAAAAAATATCCCAACCAAGGTAAAAAAGAGATCCACATGAAGAGAGATTTAATACTTACAGAGCCCCGTGTGATGTGAGGTGCATGACACAGCATGAAAGCAATGTGTTCAGCTGTGTGCACCTGGGCTCCTTAAATGAGCCTGAATTTGTAGTAGGCAGAGGTGTGACCCCTGATCAGGGCAGAATTGCAAAGAATATGGCAGAATATGACATATTCCTTGCCACTCTGATCTGACATCACGGCGCCACCTTACTTGATGCCTCATACTATCATCCGCACCTTGTCAGTGGGTGTTGCGCCGCCATGCACCACATGCCCAGGGGGCGTTGACTGTTCTGGCAGCTTGCCCCTGATTGGAGACTCTTCCTATTGGGGTATTCAGCCCTGTTTTCCTCCTTTGTCTCCCTGTTATTGGTTAGTTTACAATTCAATTCAGGCTCATTTAATGAGCCCAGGTGCACACAGCTGAACACATTGCTTTAATGCTGTGTCATGCACCTCACATCACATAGGTATTTGTAAGTAGTGATGGGCTGAAGACCCCTCAGTTCAGTTCACAGAAGAACTCCCGAACAGAGAAAAATTTCAGACCCGAGCTGCAAACTCTATTAAATTCTATGGGACCCGAACATGAAAAATCAAAAGTGCCCATTTTGAAGGCTTATATGAAGGTTATTGGTCATAAAAAGGGTATGGGGCCTGGGTACTGCCCTGGGGAACATATATCAATGCAGTGATTTTATTGATGCTTAATGTGAAACAAAAATGAAAAATGATTTTAAATATTTTGCCTGGGGGTCCCCTTATTCTGCCTGTAAAATGACACACCTGTACTGTGTATAGAAGCTGCTGCAGCAAAACTGAACTTTGTAAATAAAAAACGATATTTAGATTGCTGTAAATACAACAAAAAAAAGACAGTGCGGGATCCCCACCCTCCACATGCATACCAGGCCCTTTGGGGACAAGGGCCTCTTCTTGACAACCCTAGGCTGTGGTTGTAGGTGTCTATGGGCAGGAGGTGCCTTTAACAAATAAAGACAGGAGGCAGTTGTTGACAATTCCTTCATTTAAAAAAATGATGATGTAGATCCATCATCAATCACAACGCCAGCCACACAGCCGGACACAAAAAATAAAATTAAAATAAACACCACCCGCGATGAAGGCTAACCACTGAGTGCATGCTCCTCCGTCTGACAGTTCTTAAATGGGTAAGGCAAGGGGCCACCTGGTGACATCACCTAATGGCACCGCCCCTTGTGCTGGGTTGGTGACATCACAAGGGGGTGGTGTCACCAGGTGACTTAACCAGGTGACCCCGCCCCTTACATCTGTAGCATATTATTATTATTATACAGGATTTATATAGCGCCAACAGTTTACACAGCACTTTACAATATACAAGGGAGACAAAACAGTTTTAATGCAGTAAAATACAACAGGATTAAGAAGGCCCTGCTCAGAAGAGCTTACAATCTAATAGAATATATAGAACATGCTGCCCAAAAATGTAATTTCTAAAGAAAAAAAAAAGTAAAATCACATTTAATACGACTTGCAGTTGCAATTGCCAGCCCCTGGCACCTGTGTTCACCACACAATCAATACCAGACTGTTATCCAAGCAAGCAGGTCATAAAAGGGGGGACAAGCGAGCACCCTCCCTCAGGAACCATACCAAGCCACATACCCTCAATGTGGGTGGTTTGGAGCAGGGGGAGCTCTGTTTATTAAAAAATCTAAAATAAAATAACAGTGTCCCCCGATGTAAATCTATCACCAATCACGGCGCCTGCCACAACTTAAAATAAAACAAATAAAAACACTCTTGCCAACATGAAATCTGGCCACCTACTGCAGGCTAAGCCATTTCACAGATCTGATATAGGTAAGGACAAGGACACATGGCTATGTCACCTGGTGGGATCGCCCCCTTCTGATATCACTGACCCAGCATTCACCAGTTTGTGACATTAGTACATATATAGGAACTGTCAAATGGCTTAACCTGCAGTAGGTGGCCAGCTTTCATGTTAGCGAGAACGGTTCTATGTTTTGGGTGAGGCAGGAAGCGTGATTGACAATGGATTTACATCAGGGACACAGTTTTTTTTTAATAAAAACGTATACTTGGATTTTGCAAAAGCATTTGACACAGATCCCCACAAATGGCTAATGTTTAAAGGAGTTGTGAAGGCAGAAGTTTATTTTTATCTTAATGCATTCTATGCATTAAGAAAAAAAGCATTTTGTGTGTAGCAGCCTCCCCAGCACACCTTCTGCACCTCATCAGTCACATCTCTGTCCAGAAATGTCTACAAGTCCCTCAGCTGTTTTGGACTCTCCCTCCTGATTGGCTGAGACACAGCAGCGCCATTGGCACAACTGTCAATCAAAGTCAGTCAGCCGATCAGGAGAGAGAGGGGGCAGGGCGGGCCGGAAACAGCAGCTCCATGTCTGAATTGTGCAATTTTTATGTCACCCTCAAAGCCACATGAATAGGCCCCCCTCCCCACTGAAACATTTTTTTGTTATTGTCAGCATTTACACAAGTCCCCACAGTATCCAGTTTGATATGCTAAGTTTTTTTACAATAGCTTGCCTATTAACCTAAATCTAGCCATAGTCAGTTTGCATCTTGTCTGATTCAGCAGGACCAGGCCAAGATTCTAACCATGTATGGCCAGGCTGAATGTGCCCAAGTTCATTGGTCGATCGATTTGGGTACAAGCAGCCTCCTGGATTTTACTTTATTATTTTTTCCAGATGTTGACGCGACGCCTCCTTCCGCTGTTATGGCTTGCGCGCGGCTCGCAGCGAGTTATATAGGCCTGTCTTGTGACCTCGCAGTCCCATCATGCTCCGGTAGGTACCACGTGCTACCTACCGGAGCATGATGGGACTGCGACGTCACAAGACAGGCCTATATAACTCGCTGCGAGCCACGCGCCAGCCATAACAGCGGAAGGAAGCGTCGCGTCAACATCTGGAGAAGAGAAGAAGAAGAAGACGTCACAGAAGAGGGGACTCGCCGCCGCCAGTAATTGAGCTAACAAGAAGATAGCGGCGGCGAGTCCTGAAGAAGAAGAAGACCCCCGGAGAGCGGAGAAGACCCCCGGAGAGCCGGAGAAGACCCCGGAGAGCCGGAGAAGACCCCGGAGAGTGGGAGAAGACACCCCCGCCGCCGAAGATGTCGAAGGAAGCCCGCCGGGTGGAGGGCGCTTTTATCAAAGCGCCCCCCCCCCGGCGGCGGAAGAGAACCAGACTGCAGTGAAGAACAGCGGCACCCACCCCCCCGCAGAAGCCCACCAGAGGGGGGCGCTTTTATAAAAGCGATCATACACACCCCCCCCGGCGGCCAACTAATAAAATATTTCAATACACTGTGTGGTTTATTTGTGTTTACACTTTTCTTGCAGGTGAATGGGAAGGGGTACAATGTACCCCATACTCATTTACTTAGGGTGGGGGGCCGGTATCTGGGGGCCCCCTTATTAAAGGGGGCTTCCAGATTCCGATAAGCCTCCCGCCCGCATACCCCGACAACCAACGGCCAGGGTTGTCGGGAAGGGGCCCTTTCCTCATCAACATGGGGACAGGGTGCTCTGGGGTGGGGGGCCGCAGTGCGCCCCCTGCCCTAGAGCACCTGACCCCCCCATGTTGAGGGCATGCTGCCCGTTACGGCTCAGGAGGGGGGGGGGGGGGCGCTCGCTCACCCCCCACTCCCCTCCTGACCGGCCGGCCGGCGTGCTTTGGATACGGGTCTGGTATGGATTGTGGGGGGACCCCCACGCCGTTTTTTTGGCGTAGGGGGGGTCTCCTTACAACCCATACCAGACCTAAGGGCCCGTTATGCTCCTGAGGGGGGAACCCATGCCGGATTTTTATTTAAAATCCGGCGGGGACTTCCTTCTCAGGATTCATAACAAACTCCGCCCATGTGTAGAATTGGCGGGAATCCGCGTCGGATCCCCGTCGCTTCTATGACGGCTTTGTCTCCATCGCGGCAAAGCCAGCGCTGGCTCCCGCGATGGGGCTCGCAAGTGCTCAATCTCGCCGAGAAAGGGAGCGAGATTGACACAATATCGCGGTCAACCACTGTATACAACTGTCTATCTAAGGACTCACAGTCCCAGTTCCCCCAGGAGAAATTTGACTCTTTTGTTGACTCTCTTAATTTACCCAAATTGTCCTCAGGTGACCGTTCTGGACTTAATGCACAGATCACTGCTGAAGAGATCTCCACGGTCATTAAAGAACTTCCATCTCATAAATCTCCAGGCCCTGACGGACTACCATACTCCTATTATAAGAAATTTCTCCCGGAGTTATTGCCCCATATGGTAACTTTATTTGCATCCCTGTTGAAAGGGACTGTACCCTGCTCTCAATTCCTACATGCATATATAACGGTAATCCCGAAACCAGACAAAGACCCATCACTTCCTGACAACTACCGCCTCATAGCCCTCTTGAACTCCGACTATAAAATATTCACCAAAATATTGGCAAACAGACTTTCCCTTCTTCCATCTTTGATACCTAGGGATCTGTAGGATTTGTTCCTACTAGACATGCAGGGGATAACACAAGACGAACTGTTGATCTTATTGACCTTTTGACCAAGACCAGGAGACCTGCTATCGTGTTGAGCTTAGATGCACAGAAAGCTTTTGACTGTGTAAATTGGTCCTTTATGTTTGCCACCTTGACGAAATATGTTTTTTCAGGTCCATTTATGCAGGCTTTAACCACTTAAGACCCGGACCAATACGCTGGTAAATGACCCAAGGTGTTTTTGCGATTCGGCACTGCGTCGCTTTAACAGACAATTGCGCGGTCGTGCGACGTGGCTCCCAAACAAAATTTGCGTCCTTTTCTTCCCACAAATAGAGCTTTCTTTTGGTGGTATTTGATCACCTCTGCGATTTTTATTTTTTGCGCTATATACAAAAATAGAGCGACATTTTTGAAAAAAAAACACTATTTTTTACTTTTTGTTAAAAAAAAATCAAATAAACTAAATTTTAGTCAAACATTTAGGCCAAAATTTATTTAGCCACATGTCTTTAGTAAAAAAAAAAAATCGCAATAAAAAAAAATAGCTACCTAGCGGGAACAGCGACACTAATACAGCGATCAGAAAAATGATCGCTTAGTGATGCTGGCAATAGGGAGTGAAAGGGTTAACTAGGGCGGTGATCAGGGGGTTAAAACTTTATTAGGGGGGGTGGGGGGGCTATCCTGAACCTAACACTAACTGTTTTTTACAGTGCCTGTCACACTGACACTAAATGCAGTGATTAAATCACTGCATTCAGTAACACTGTGACAGGGGGGTGGGGGGGGGGGCGATCACAAGGGGTTAATATGCCTATGTGAGTGTGTGTCAGTGTTGTGTTGGTGCACACTTACTTGTCATGTCTTCTCTCATCAGCAGCGCTGGGAAACAGCGCTGCGATGAGAGAATACATCATTTCCTCCTTCCTGTGTAAACACAGGAGGAGGAAGTGACAGGCTGGGAGCGCGCTCCCATTGGCTGGGAGCGATCGCGGGGGGGGGCGGAAAACATGGACATCCGCCCGCAGATCCCGGATCGCTCCCAGAGGTAGGGAGACCCCCGCACGCCGCGGAGGGGGTCCCGATGGGACCCCCGAACCGCACTCAGGCGGGGACGTAAATTTACGCCCTTGTGCCTGTACGAGCCATGTTGTGGCCGTATATGTGCGTGCGGGGGTCTTTAAGTGGTTAAAAGCGCTGTACTCCACAACCACTTATCAGGTTTGATTGGCTTTCTGTATCTCACCGCCATTCCCCTTGAGTAATGGTACCAGACAGGGCTGTCCCCTGTCTCCTCTGCTATTTATTTTGAGTCTCGAGCCGCTGACTGTGGCTATTAGATCCCATCCAGATATACGGGGGGTGGCTCTGAGACAGGAGGAGTACAAACTCTCACTCTTTGCAAAAGACATATTGCTAACGATCACTTTCCCACATATCTCCCTTCCTTCCCTCCACATAACTCTAGACTTATTTAGTAGCCTCTCCGGTTTTAAGATTAACTCAACCAAAACAGAGGCCCTCCCTATAAATATCCCGGCAGATGCACTCGCCTCTCTACAAGGTAACTTCAATTACCGCTGGTGCACGCGCTCCCTGAAATATTTAGGGGTACGCCTGTCCAACCTCTGTTCTACCCTATACCAGGTTAATTTCCCTCCTTTATTTATTGAGATAGGTAGATTACTGAAGTTATGGACAAAACTTCCGTTGTCTCTCATTGGTAGGATAAATGTCCTCAAAATGTCTATACTCCCTAAACTATTGTATTTCTTTGAAACTCTTCCTGTACTGAATCCCATGACCCAACTGAAAGCATTACATAGGAACTTATCTGGAATAACGCCACCCATAGAATAGCCAGCTCAGTCCTCATGGCCCCCCGCTTACAGGGTGGCTTAGGAGCTCCCGATATAATTAAATACTATTATGTTACTCACTTAAAAGACATAACCTCCTGGACGTCTAGATTTACCCGAAACAGATGGTCTGAAATAGAGATGGGAATTACAGTCCCTGCCCACCCATGCTCTTTATTGTGGCCCTTTGCCCGTACGAAAGGTCTGTCTGAACCCGATGCTATTTACACTTTTAATTTGGAGGCGCTGTTCTAGTAAATTTTCTTTATCATCCCCTTGCCCACCCCTAATAAATATTCTCTTTAACCCGGAAATTCCTGACAGCTTATCCTACGACTCAATGTTAACCTGGACCCAAGCAAACATATTTCAACTACGTCACCTAGTGCACCTAGTAACGACTACATTATTATCTTTCACAGACCTACAGTCAAAGCATAAAATCCCAAAAAACCCTTATTTATTCCTTCAGATTAGACATTTCTTCGCTTCCCGGTCCCCCCAACTGACCCTTAGCATTCCTACTGACTTTGAACTGATGTGTTCTAGTGGCCCTCACAAACTCCACCAGATTTCCACTATCTACAAAATCTTACATTCAGCTTCTCCCTTCTCTGGAAATACCCATTCATACATGAGGTACAGATACAGATGGTCCCACATATTGTGTAAGCCCATCTCATTGGGAGATTGGAGACAAATTTGGAATGCTGCCTCTAGGGTCTCTAGATGTGTAGCCCAGAAAGAAACTACATAAAAAATACTTATGTTCTGGTACAGAACCCCCAAATTTTTAGCAACACATACATTGACCCCACATAGCCAATGTTGGAGATGTGACTCCTCTGTGGGTACCCACCTCCACATCTTTTGGGATTGTCCGGTAATATCTCCCTTTTGGTCACAAGTTCATGATCTCCTGGAGAAGATCCTAGAGATAAACGTACCCTTTCAACCTTTACATATGTTACTAGGCTTACTTCTCCTGAAAATCTCCAAAAATCTTGGCAAACTGCTGGCTTTTTTTTTACTGGCAGCCAAACGTGTCATTCCTCAATGCTGGAGAGCTTCCTCCCCTCCCACTTTTGCACAATTCTTATCGACAATTGCTGATTTTAGAAGGATGGAACTTCTTACAGCTGTTATAGATTCTTTACCCAAATTCGAAGCTATCTGGGAGAGATGGGACTCTTCTGATTTTAACAGCCTCATTCCACTCCACCATAGCTGCCTACCCATTGCCCAATCCCCTACAGTTATGTATAGGATGATGCCCCCTTTTTTTTTCCTTCTTCCTATCTTTTTTCTATACAGGTACTAGATTGTTGATATATGCATCTACTCAGCAGAGCCATGATAAGTTGTTCATGTTGAACCCACCACTTATTTTCTATTTTATGGTATAACTAACTTGTATACAACCAGACTTGTCTTGGCTGTTTCCTGTTGAAAATGTTACTATTTATTTCTTGCACTTTTAATCATTCGAATGTCTGGATTATGTAATTACTTTGTCTGATTTGAAAATCTATAAAAAAACAATTAAAAAAAAAATCGCAGATCGCCACCATTACTAGTAAAAAATAAACAAATAATAAAAATGCTATAAACCTATCCCCTATTTTGAAGCCGCTATAACTTTTGCGCAAACCAATCAATATACTCTTATTGCGATTTTTTTACCAAAAATACGTAGAAGAATACATATCTGCTTAAACTGTGGGAAAAAAATAGTTTTTTTAAAAACAAATTGGATATTTATTATAGCAAAAAGTAAAAAAAAAAAAAGTCAAACTTGTCCCTCTTCTTTTGTTAACCTAACCCGGACCAATATGCAGGTAAAGGACCCGGCCCCTTTTTGCAATTCGGCACTGCGTCGCTTTAACTGACAATTGTGCAGTCGTGCGACGTGGCTCCCAAACAAAATTGGCATCCTTTTTTTCCCACAAATAGAGCTTTCTTTTGGTGGTATTTGATCACCTCTGTGGTTTTTATTTTTTGCGCTATAAACAAAACAAAAATAGAGCGTCAATTTTGAAAAAAAATCAAAATGTTTTACTTTTTTCTATAATAAATATCCCCCAAAAATACATACATATTTTTGATAAAAA
Source organism: Rana kukunoris (assembly GCA_029574335.1). Lineage (NCBI taxonomy): Eukaryota > Metazoa > Chordata > Amphibia > Anura > Ranidae > Rana > Rana kukunoris. The sequence goes on from CM056051.1 coordinate 183,187,559, forward strand.
AAATCGCAATACGTTTTTATCGATTAGTTGGCTCAAAATGTATAGTGTTTACAAAATAGGGGATAGTTTTATTGCATTTTTATTAATATTTTTTTTAATACTAATGGCGGCGATCAGCGATGTCTTTCGTGACTGCAACATTATTGCGGACACATGGGACAATTTTGCTATAAATTTTGCTATAAAAATGCATTGTTTACTGTGAAAATGACAATTGCAGTTTGGGAGTTAACCACTAGGGGGCGCTAAATGGGTTAAGTGTGACCTCATATGTGTTTCTAACTGTAGGGGGGAGAGGCTGGGCGTGTGACATCATTCATCGCCTTTCCCTATATCAGGGAACAGATGATCAATGACAGTGCCACTGTGAAGAACAGGGAAGGTGTATTTACACCCACCTCTCCCCGTTCTTCAGCTCCAGGGACCGATTGCGGGACTCCGGCGGCGATCGGGTCCGTGGTGCTGCGGTCACAAAGCTTCAGACTGGGTCGCGGGTGTGCACCCACAACCCACGGCTGGGCATTTATAAATCATGTACAGGTACGTGGTTGTGCCCAGCCATGCTATTCTGCGTATATTGGCATTAGGCGATCCTTAAGTGGTTAATAGCGCAATAAATAAAAATCACAGAGGTGATCAAATACCACCAAATGAAAGCTCTATTTGTGGGGAAAAAAATATAAACATTTAATTTGGGTACAGCATTTCATGACCGCGCAATTGTCATTCAAAGTGTGACAGCGCTGAAAGCTGAAAAGTGGCTTGGGCAGGAAGAGGGTGAAAGTGCCCTGTAGGCAAGTGGTTAAGTAGTATTGTGTTTTTCCAACCATAGACTTCAATTGTATTCGCTGCCAAGATTGGGATGGCAAAGGCAGATTTGTCCATCCCTGATGAAAAAAGGTTTTAAATACTTATAGGCAACTTTGTTCAGCAGGGCTATCTATGTTTAGTGTACATACAGTATGTCATTAAATATCTGAATAAGGCCATGCAATATACACTGTATATTATAAAAGGCTTGATTCTTTAAAATATTATGTGTCCATGTACTAGCATATTTTCCATGAGAAATGCTCACAATTAAATACCAGCACAATAGAATAATTTTGCAAGTCTAATGTAAGAAAATATGAAATGTAACACCTAGAAGGTTTAAATGAGAATTTTTTTGTTAAGGGTGGAAAGTGTTATTAAGAACATAATTTTGTCATTAAACCACTGTGCTAAAGTATGCATATATCAATACCCGCTAGTAAAGGATGTTTTAGATAAAGAACAAATGATAAAATATAGTCAGAACTTAATTTTAAAATGCATAATTCATGATTCAAAGCTGATTAATTAATATGTTTAAATGTTCTGGTACAGAATATAACATCTGTATTTAAATTTTGAGCAAGGCCAGATTACTTATTTATACCTGAAAAATGACTGTTGAAATGTTATTATGCCATTTGTTTTTAAGACTATGAGACCAAAGATTGACTACAGAAATATAGAAATCATATGCAACATCATTCAACACACACAATGAAATGGGTGAATATGCTATTCTTCTTACTGCTGTTTAATATTTGATTCAGTGTTGCCTGTTTTGCAGAGCATTTGGTTAAATCTTGAGTTTTTTTTTTAGCAGAATATTTTCTAGTTATTCTAGGATTTTTTTTTTCCAACAAAGTATTAATGAACATTTTTCTTTTGAAATACAAGTGATTGATATTTAAAGTCTATTGCAACATCTCAGAGCAATAAGGAAGAAAATCCTCTGAGATTAGGGTTTTGGGTCAATAATTTTGGGGTGCCGTGATTTAACCCTTGCTCACAACTCATGTACAGTACCATCATACTTTTGCCTTTGTTGGAGAACTATATTTATATTATTTTAAAACATGTCCATGTTGTTTTATATATTTTATCTATTTTATCCCCTCTTTCAATGGAATATAGGGGGACCGATTGGACCACATGTATCATGAAATCTGTCCTTTATGCCTAACTATATGGACAAAATAGATATCAGGAAGGGTGGAATTTTAGTTGACCTACTTTTATACATTATGTAATTTTACATTGTGATTATGGCTTCCGAGCAGAGAATACATATTCTCTATGTATACCCTATCAACCCAGTCTGCGTTTTTTTATGTCTCGTCTGTATTTTTGAATAAATATGGAAAAATGGATAGATGGGAGGAAAAAAAAGTCATATGCCCAAAGCCTAAAGCACCTGTATTACCTGACTATTTTTTTTAAATATTATGGTAAGGCCATGAGTTTGTAATTAGCCCAGCAAATGTTCCTATTGTTGTCTCCCTCTGCCAGACTTGTACCCGTGTGGGATAGCTCTCTGTGACATCACCAAGTGAACTTAGTGGCTAGGTTAAATCTGCACAGTTTCTTGTTTGCAAATGGTTAATTGAACTATTGCATATTTGTTTTGCCAGTTTACCTCTTTTGCTTCATGTTGATCCCAACACTATGGCCCGAATTCACATATATCTCTTTTACGCTACGCCGGCGCATAGCGGAGAGGCAAGCATGAAATTCACAAACAAATGCTCCCAATTACATATTTTGTATTTCCCAATTACATATTTTGTAAAAAAATAAAAAGGCAATTTAGTACAGACAGATGTATTGCTGTCACATTCGGTCACCGTCAGCAGTTGAACATCACCATGCCCATCTTGGTACACCCTGCACTCGGCAGTAGTAAGCCAGCAGGGGACATCTAGTTGTTACACCCAGCCCATATAGTTTGGGCTGAGTGTAACAAGTTGTCTGAGTGCAGCGTGTACCAAGATGGGCGTTGCAGTATACCATTTCTAAATAAATCCTTTTCTCATGTAATTTATTGCTGCATTTCATTGCCTGCCCATAAGTGCCAGCCATCAGTGTTAGCCACCTGTCAGTGCCCATAAGTGCTGCCTATCAGTGCCATCTATCAGCAGCATTTATCAGTGCCAGCCACCTGTCAGTGCCATCTATCAGTGCCCATAAGTGCCATCTGTCAGTGCTATCCATCAGTTCCATCTATCAGTCCTGCCTATCGGTGCTATCTATCAGTGCCAGCCATCAGTCCCCATCAGTCAGTGCCAGCCATCAATCAGTGCCACCTATCAGTGCCCATCAGTCAAACTGTCACAAAAAAAAGTATCGGTAGTCAGTATCGTTGAGTACTTGGGAAAAAAAGTATCAGTACTTGTACTCGGCCTTAAAAAAGTGGTATCAGGAAAACACTATTGAAAAGTATAATTGTCTATATATCACATACACTACAGTTTATACTTACAAAATGTAACATGGTGCACATGGTTACTGCAAGAGTCATGTTGATCTCTGCTGGATGAGGCAATGTGGCAAGAAAACCCAGGGAAAGAAAGGTTGGCGGGTGTGCAGAGCAAGGATAAAGCTGCACACACAAGGAGCCAAAAGAGGTGGATGCCACAAAAAATTACTCTCAGTCAGTGGAGGTATTTGTAGTAGAGAGCATCTTACAGAATACTTCTAGAGTACCAATCTGTTTAAATAAGTAAGCATGAATTTTAAATTGTATATATTTTTGAAAGAGTGTATATATTTAAAAGTGCAAATCTACCATAGTAGAAGTATGACAGGGGTGATTTGGATGGTACAAACTAACCACCAAAACTGCTGCCATGTAATGCCTTCAGGAAGGTAAAAACAGATTGATGGTATACATCTATGCCAGTAATAACTGTATTGTTTAGCATCGCTGTTCATCCAACAGAATTTCAGCCCTGTGCAACACTAAAAGGCCACATGGAGTGCAGTGGCGGCCCATCCATAGGGGGCGCATGGGCGCCGCCCCCTCCCAGGCAGTCACAAAACAAAAAAGAAACAAAAAAAAAAATTTTTTTTTAAACTGTCCCTTTAAGATTTTTTTTTTTTAAGTTCCTTCAGTTCTCTGTTGCTGAGCACCGGTCGACAATGCGCTGTGGGAAGCGCCACGTCTATGTAATCACAAGATTGCAGATGAGGCGCCTCATTTGCTGGCTTTAAACCCGCCCTGCGGCGCATTCGATCCCGCCATCAGCATCCGGCCGTGCCATAGTATGTATTACTACGGCCGGGTGCTTTGATTGACACTAGAGGCGCATCACTTCCGTTTTTTAGTGTGCCGGAGCGCCCAAGCAGAGGAAGCATGAGGAGCAGACTCCTCCACCACCGCTGCTGCCTACTGAAGGCGATGAGACACACAGGAGAGGACACCGCAGTCAGCCCGGTAAGTACCAAACCTCCCACGGAGAAGGGGGGCTGGTGTTTTGTGAGCCTAGCTAGAAGAGGGGGACAGATGTAGACATGTAAGGGGCCCCAGCTTGTCAGCAGTACTGTCTGGTTACAGCTCACACCTGGGCTTAGTCAGCAGCAACATTGTTACATCTAAATACATACACTGCCTGGCTTGTGTGTGTGTATTTAGAAGACCTGAGTATCCTTACAATCTCCTGCACACTCGAGCCTCCCCCCTCCCCCACCCACCTCGATCTCCAGTGCCCCACTGTCAGAAGCCAGAGCCAAAACATAGCCTATGCGGAGTCTGACGCTGCAGAGAGGGAGGTGAGCAGAGCTGCAGTCTGAGGGAAGTTTGTGCAGATAAGGAGGTGGCCTTTCATGTCAGGATATAAGATGGATTTGTTTGCAGGACATATGAGATTATGAGACTGACAAGTAGTGTCAAAAGGGCAGGGGAGTGTGTGTGGGTGGGGGGAAGGAGGCAACTAAGTTTGCAGTCTCCCCATAGCTGGTACACATCCCCCCAATCAGGCACACATCACTGCTTAAACATCCCCAAATCACTTTGTGTATGTCCAGATAAAGTGACAGTAATTTATGATCATTCCATTTCACCATGTGTTAAACAAAACATTATATATCTATGAAATAACAATCCCCAATTAACAGAGCATAGCACAGTGTTCACAGCTTGTATGGTAACACTATTGTATGAACACTGATTATTTCATGAATCATTTCTGTTTATGAAGAGTTGTTATTTCGTGTTTATTTACAGGTGTGACCAAGCTTGGTTGTATTTTTCACATGCCACATGTAGGGCAGTGTGTTCATTTCATTCGGTGGGATGGCTGGTCCTAAGCTGTGTAAGGGACCCCAAAATTTTTGATGGTTGCCCCTGCAGGAGAGGAGAGACAAATGTTCTACCTTCTTCCTGGTGTTTAACCCCTGCAGCACTGGCTTTCTTCCTTTCAGGATTCAGAAAGGGGAGAATGTGCCAAGAGCCAGCCTTGTTCTGCAAGTAGTGTGCAGGGATGTTATCAGTGTGCCTCGATCCCCGCTGGGGGGATGAATTGCTGTTGGTGTGTCCTGTGAGCCCCAAGGTGGGGGGTGTTATCAGTGTGCCTCAATCCCTGCTGGGGGGGAGGGATTGCTGTCAGTGTGTCCTGTGAGCCCAGAGCCAGTGTGCTGCGATCTGGGTTGGAGGGGGTGCTGTTATGAGTGTCCTCCACCAGTGTGTGGATGCTGACAGTGTGCTGCGAGATCAGTATATGTGATGCTGCTGATCTATATACCATATCTGTAATACCAACCTATATCCCCTGATCTGTGATGCCGAGCTGTATACTCCTGACACCATATGGGTGGAAGCAAGTGGAATACAGGGGACGGAGTGGGTTGATTTTATAAGGGGTGGGGCTTATGAGAAATGGGAGGGGTCAAACGGAAGGGTGGGGTCTGGCGCCCCCCCATCCTAAAACTTCACCAGCCGCCACTGATGGAGTGGGACATAAATACCTTGTGTCGTGGTAAGATATCAATCATCAAAATCAGTGATTGGAATCAGCGATTGGAATTAGCTGGATGAAGGTCAAGATGTGCTGACGCCTGGTGAGTGGTGAGCAGGATCCATCCAGGGTCCCCAGTGTCATGGCACACAGCGCCAGCATGCCAAAAGGAGCAGGATCGCGTCTTGCATCATCTCGCCGCCGACATGTAACCCTTGGTATAGCATCCCTATGAACCAGGGAGCTATGTCTACCAAGGGGTAAATCCGGGTCTTTTTTGTCAATGCTTAGCACATGTCGGTAAATCCTCTTCCAAAATTCAAATTTTGTCTTAATGATGTAGCAGCACCCACATTCGCATGATAGCAGATACACTATGCCGGAAGTTCTGCAATTCACATAGTGCTTAGGTTTGAAATTATTAGCATTAGGTAGTTGATAATGTTTTCCCTGTATCCATAAATTGCCAATAGCCACAATTTCCACATGTGCCCATTATCTGGCCTATCTTGCCTATTTTGTTGGAACTCGCTGTGAACTAACCTATCTCGCAGAGATGGAGCCCTTCTGTAAGTAATCAAGGGATGCTCAGATACAAATGGGGCCAGAGTAGAAGCCATGCTCAGAAGTTGCCAATTTTTTTTTTGAAAGATGTATCTAACTTGTTCATGCTGTCTACAGTATTTTGTTATGATTCTTGTGGCATTGTCATTTTTTTTTTTTTTTTTTTGAGAAAAGAGGAGGTCATTGTGTGATCTGCCCTTGGCATTTCTGTTGGCCTTTTTTGAGAATGTTTTTAGAATACCCATGTTCTTGTAATCTGATTTTAAGCGTTTGAGCCTCCTTGTCAAAAAGAGCTTCATTGGAGCAATTGCATCTTGCTCAAATGTACTGTCCATAGAGGATGGATGCTAGAAGAGGATTTGGAAGAAAACCAGAGGCTTCTAATATAGTATTTCTTGCAGTGGGTTTCCCAAATAGTTTGCTGTATAGGTGGCCATCAAGGTGTTTATGTATGACTACATCTAGGAATGTGATGGTGATTTGGCTATAGGACATAAATACTACATTTTAAATTAAAGGTGTTGCTCTGATTGATGTAATCAAGCAAGTCGATGATTAATGTTTCTGGTCCATCCTACAACAAAAAATATTATTGATGTATCGGTACCATGCTATGGCATAGTCCGTGTACATCAATGCCATTTTGTCAGAAAAAAAAAGGTTCCCACTCCCCAGGTACAGGTTCGTATAAGAGAGCGTGCAACATTTTCCCATGGCTAGCCCCTTTACCTGGAGGTAGTGGCAATCAAGAAAGGTAAAACAATTATGTTTGAGAATAAACTCCAAGGAAAGTAAAGTGAACTTGTTAAGTTTGTGTTCATGATGCCTTTTTGAAACAGTGTGCGATAAATAGCAGATATGCCCCTATCATGGGGGATAGTGCTATATAGTGGCCTTCACGTCAACAGTCAACAAAAAGTTTTGGTTGCTGACGTGGAGGCCCTCCAGGATTTGGAGGAGGTTGATGGTGTCTCTGGTATGTGAGGGCAACCCATCAACAAAGAGTCTAATCTGATTGTCAACAAAGCAACTGAGATTTTTAGTCAGGCTGCCCCTTCCTGATATTATTGGCCTCCCTGGAGGGTCTGATGGAATTTTGTGTAACTTTTGGAAGGGCATAAAAAGTAGCCTCCCTTGGGTGGCTCATCCTGATAAATCCCATATGTTTTTTGAAATTACTGTATATTGCAATAGCAGGCCTTATCAACAAGAAGGTAATATCCTTTGGTATATTTTTCAATTAGGAATTTGGGTATTGGACGATACCAGTCTGAATTCATTAGAATGGTTTAACACATTTGAATATATTTGGCATGGTCTTGAATAACAATATCGCTATCCTTGTCAGAGGGTTTAATTAATTATAGATTAATTATGAGTGGGAGATTGTAATGACTTCATTGTTTTGTAGTCAGATTCCCTTTAAAATTCTTGGATACTTGTAAATCTTGGAGACAAGTTTTAAGAAGGCCGCTTTGTTGGAATTTAAGCTCCTAAGGCCTTGTACACACGAGGAAATAAATCCCCTGAAAATGGTCCGAAGGACCATTTCAGACGAAAAATCCCCTCGTCTGTAGGGGCAAACGGACAGTTTTGGACGGATTTCTCCAGCGGAAAAGTTTCAAAGCATGCTTTGGAACTTTTCCGCTGGAGAGCTGCCCGTCGGATATGTCCGCTGGTTAGTACGGCAAACCAGCGGACATATCTGCCCGCACATGCGTCGTATCCTGTGAATGGATCCGACGCATGCGCGCGGAAGTGTTTACTTCCTGGTGCGGTGACGTGGCGGTAACGTAGCGGTGACGTGGCGGCGTCAACATCACCGCCGCGCCACCGCACTGTCCCCTGGCGGGGAATTTGATCCGATGGTGTGTACAGCCATCAGATCAAACAGTCCGGCGGACATATCCGATGGAAACGGTCTGTCGGACCGTTTCCATTGGAAAAATCCCATCGTGTGTATAAGGCCTTACAGGATGGCAGGACTTCTTCATTTGGTAGTATTGCAGTTGAAGGACAATTAGAAGGAACTCAAGGAACAATTATTAAAATATTTCCCAAAAATATATCTGACTATTTGTTCTCATCACACATAGGCCGCGTACACACGATCAAATCTATCTGCTGAAAACGGTCTGACAGACCGTCTCAGCAGACAGATTCGATCGTGTGTACGGGCGAGCCGACGGATTTGGCCAGCCGACAGATTTAAAAGCATGCTTTAAAATCTGTCTGCTGGGAACCCGTCAGACCGATATGTTTGCTGGTTAGTACGCTAACCAGCAGACATATCTGCCCACACATGCATCGAATGGATTCGACGCATGCGCGGAAGTGTTTTACTTCCAGGTGCGGTGACGTGGCGGCGTCAATGTCACCGCCACGTCACCGACACGTCAACGCGCTGTCTGCCGGTGGGGATTTTGGTTTGATCGTGTGTACACGATCAAACCAATACATCCCAGCAGACAGATTTGTTCAAATCGGTCTGTCCGACCGATTTGAACAAATCTATTTGCTCGTGTGTACGGGGCCTTAAAGCAGTTCTTCACAAATTTCTTAAAAAATTTAAAGTCAGCAGCTAGAAATATTATAGCTGATGACTTTTATGCCCCGTACACATGATCGGTTTTCCCGTTGGAAAAAGTCAGATGAGAGCTTTTGGTTGGGAATTCCGACTGTGTGTATTCTCCATCAGATTTTTACCAACTGCTGGAAAAAGATAGAGAGCAGGTTCTCTTTTTTCCCGTCAGGAATTTCCTATCGCGTGTACGAATTCCGATGCACAAATTTCTGACGCATGTTCGGAAAAAAATCAACGCATGCTCAGAAGCATAGAACTTAATTTTCCTGGGTCGTCATAGTCTTTTACGTCACCGCGTTCCTGGCAGTCAAAGGTTCACCAAACTTGTGTGACCATGTGTATGCAGGGCAGGCTTGAGCGAAATTCCGTCGGAAAAACATCTGTTTTTTTTTTCCAATGGGAAATGTGTACGGGGCATTAGGCTCCATTCCTATTTGGCGCTTTGAAATCTTGGGCAGAATCTCTGCCAATCTGCCCCATATCTTTTATCACACGATAAAAAATGTGGCTTTCTGTGTAAGGTAACCACCAAAATTGAATGGTCATAGTAAGAAAAGGAGGTGTAAAGTTCTGTCAATATGTCACATGCTGATGGCTCTTTACATTAGATACCACCCTGGAATGTTTCCTATGGCTGCCAACAGGTTTCCATGCAATATTACTTTCCACTGCTGGAAGACTTTATATCAGCACCTTTACCTCAAGAAGATATTTTCAGTTTGCATGCAGATAGGCTTTTAAGGAAGAAGAGATACTGTATGGTATGTCTCTTCTGCAAGTGTCAGTGTGCCTCAATGCTGGGATGAATTTACTCCTGTGCATGCATGTTAGATAACTACCCAATCCAGACGATCAAGATGGTCAAAGATGCTGAACCTGGAAATAAGATCAGGTGAAGATGTTGCTGCTGGCAAGGCAGCTCACAGACTTTGAATCTATGATGGGTAGGTAAATATTGATGGCTTTAATTTTGCTTTCAATGTTGATCAAGCAGCTTTTGTCTTTCCTGTTCATTTTATTAAATGCACACAAAAATCTATTTCCCATTTATCACACAAAATTAAATCTTCCATTTATATTAGACCCCCACCCTATAGATATAGCCATAGATAAACAACCAATCAAAATGTTATCACTAGTGTTGAGCAGAATATGCCATATTCGATTTCGCGATATATCTCGAATATATAGTCGAATATTCGAGATATATTCGCTAAATACGAATATTCGTGATATTTTTTGGAAATGAAATTATTGCGAATTTTCGCTATTGCGAATGCGAATGCGAATGCGAAATTTTGAGAAATGCGGAATGGAGCACTCTGATTGGCTCAGAATATTCGTGATATATTACAATACACAATAATTGCGAATATTCGGCAAATGCGGAAGGAGCACTCTGATTGGCTCAGAATATTCGTGATATATTACAATACACAATAATTGCGAATATTCGAGAAATGCGGAAGGAGCACTCTGATTGGCTCAGAATATTCGTGATATATTACAATACACAATAATTGCGAATATTCGGCAAATGCGGAAGGAGCACTCTGATTGGCTCAGAATATTCGTGATATATTACAATACACAATAATTGCGAATATTCGAGAAATGCGGAAGGAGCACTCTGATTGGCTCAGAATATTAGTGATATATTACAATACACAATAATTGCGAATATTCGAGAAATGCGGAAGGAGCACTCTGATTGGCTCAGAATATTCGTGATATATTACAATAATTGGAAGGGTGAGGATCTCGCGCCAAAATAACTAATAAATGTGTTTTAACGTGATATAAATTAACCACTAGGTGAGCTGCACCCCAAAAATTCAAAATAGAATCGATAAATGGAAAACAGCAGGGGGCGCTGAAAACTGATTTTTAAATACAATAGTAAACTATGTATATCCCCATCAAAGGAGATGATCAGACAAAAGGTGCAATACAGTGCAAATAGTTAGTACATAGTTAGTATATAAATTGCAATGAGAAAATATATTATTAATAAAATATCCAAACGAATATGTGCAGAAACCAGATCCAAAAATTATGAAAAAATGTCCATAAAGGTGCAAAAGAATTAATAATATCCTTAAAAATCCTTGTGACTTGTTCTCTCATATAAGTGAATATAAGTGATCGCAAATGAAGTGTTTCCACCTTCACCAACTAAACACCGACAGTGTAAACAGGATGGCTCCTTACCGCAAACGATTGACCTTTCTCGTTAGAAAATAGGTCAAATAAAGCGTTGTGTCTCCACGGACAGTAGATAGCCTGGATTCCCTTGATTGAATGCGTTAAAGGGCAAAGAAACACAGAAAATTGCCGCCATAGCGTGATACCGTTTTATTAAAAGACATGGATTCAAACACACAATGCCGAGTGGCTCCTTACTATTTTTGGTGCCCTCCGTCCCGGCACTGAGGCTAATGGCTTGGGTCAATGGATAAGATGCGTCCTCGCTGGGGGAGCACTCGCGTGCGTTCCACTTCCCTTGTGTAGAGAACCAGCTGGACCGGAAGTTGCTGTGCGTGGTCACGTACCGCCTCGACGTACGTTTCAATAATTCGTCATCAGGAAGCGCACTAGACACACGCACTGGACCAGGTAATATAGGTCTCGGCTATCAGCAGTGGGATCATTTTGGCCAATCACAGCCTCGGTCCCGGTTACCTCTGCAACCAATGTACATCTCGCAATATATTGCACATAGTAGGAACGCTTATATAAAACACATAGCATAAACATATAACAATAATCTCTCGTTATGATCCTTAATGAAATCCAGATAAATAGATATCACATACAATATACATTTAAAACGATTTAAAATTTAAAACTTAAACTGCGAGTCTGTATCAAAATAATAATAATAATACTATAGTAATAAAAGATTAATAAAACTATTTTAATCATTAGTAAGGAAACAATTTAAATCGAGCTCAATGTTGAGACCCTGTGGTCGCATAGTTCTCAACCGATGCAGCCACTGGGTCTCATTTTGGGATACTGCCCTGGTGAGGTTGGTACCTCTCCAGTGGCTGGTAATCCTATCAATCCCAAAAAATCTAAGTTTACGGGGATCTCTATTGTGAAAAAGATCAAAATGTTTAGAAACACTGTGATCAGGGTAGCCTTTGATGATATTGGCTACATGCTCATTGATCCTTACTTTCAGCTCCCTGGTAGTTCTACCTACATATTGAAAGGTACATGGGCACTCCAAAACGTACGTTACATACCTGGAGTGGCATGTAATGAGTGGTTTAATAGTAAATTCCTGTTTGGTTACACTAGAACTAAACTTGCTAACTTTTCTGCCTGTTCTATTCGTTTTTTTACAGGATCTGCATCGAGTGCAGTAATGAAAACCAGAGCCATCTAAAAAGGTTAAAGGTCGCTCGGGGGGGTCTGGCACATTGCACATGTGCCAGACCCCCCCGAGCGACCTTTAACCTTTTTAGATGGCTCTGGTTTTCATTACTGCACTCGATGCAGATCCTGTAAAAAAACGAATAGAACAGGCAGAAAAGTTAGCAAGTTTAGTTCTAGTGTAACCAAACAGGAATTTACTATTAAACCACTCATTACATGCCACTCCAGGTATGTAACGTACGTTTTGGAGTGCCCATGTACCTTTCAATATGTAGGTAGAACTACCAGGGAGCTGAAAGTAAGGATCAATGAGCATGTAGCCAATATCATCAAAGGCTACCCTGATCACAGTGTTTCTAAACATTTTGATCTTTTTCACAATAGAGATCCCCGTAAACTTAGATTTTTTGGGATTGATAGGATTACCAGCCACTGGAGAGGTACCAACCTCACCAGGGCAGTATCCCAAAATGAGACCCAGTGGCTGCATCGGTTGAGAACTATGCGACCACAGGGTCTCAACATTGAGCTTGATTTAAATTGTTTCCTTACTAATGATTAAAATAGTTTTATTAATCTTTTATTACTATAGTATTATTATTATTATTTTGATACAGACTCGCAGTTTAAGTTTTAAATTTTAAATCGTTTTAAATGTATATTGTATGTGATATCTATTTATCTGGATTTCATTAAGGATCATAACGAGAGATTATTGTTATATGTTTATCCTATGTGTTTTATATAAGCGTTCCTACTATGTGCAATATATTGCGAGATGTACATTGGTTGCAGAGGTAACCGGGACCGAGGCTGTGATTGGCCAAAATGATCCCACTGCTGATAGCCGAGACCTATATTACCTGGTCCAGTGCGTGTGTCTAGTGCGCTTCCTGATGACGAATTATTGAAACGTACGTCGAGGCGGTACGTGACCACGCACAGCAACTTCCGGTCCAGCTGGTTCTCTACACAAGGGAAGTGGAACGCACGCGAGTGCTCCCCCAGCGAGGACGCATCTTATCCATTGACCCAAGCCATTAGCCTCAGTGCCGGGACGGAGGGCACCAAAAATAGTAAGGAGCCACTCGGCATTGTGTGTTTGAATCCATGTCTTTTAATAAAACGGTATCACGCTATGGCGGCAATTTTCTGTGTTTCTTTGCCCTTTAACGCATTCAATCAAGGGAATCCAGGCTATCTACTGTCCGTGGAGACACAACGCTTTATTTGACCTATTTTCTAACGAGAAAGGTCAATCGTTTGCGGTAAGGAGCCATCCTGTTTACACTGTCTGTGTTTAGTTGGTGAAGGTGGAAACACTTCATTTGCGATCACTTATATTCACTTATATGAGAGAACAAGTCACAAGGATTTTTAAGGATATTATTAATTCTTTTGCACCTTTATGGACATTTTTTCATAATTTTTGGATCTGGTTTCTGCACATATTCGTTTGGATATTTTATTAATAATATATTTTCTCATTGCAATTTATATACTAACTATGTACTAACTATTTGCACTGTATTGCACCTTTTGTCTGATCATCTCCTTTGATGGGGATATACATAGTTTACTATTGTATTTAAAAATCAGTTTTCAGCGCCCCCTGCTGTTTTCCATTTTTCGATATATTACAATACACAATAATTGCGAATATTCGAGAAATGCGGAAGGAGCACTCTGATTGGCTCAGAATATTCGTGATATATTACAATATAAAATAATTGCGAATATTCGAGAAATGCGGAATGGAGCACTCTGATTGGCTCAGAATATTCGTGATATATTACAATATAAAATAATTGCGAATATTCGAGAAATGCGGAATGGAGCACTCTGATTTGCTCAGAATATTCGTGATATATTACAATATAAAATAATTGCGAATATTCGAGAAATGCGGAATGGAGCACTCTGATTGGCTCAGAATATTCGTGATATATTACAATACAAAATAATTGCGAAATTTCGAGAAATGCGAAATGGAGCACTCTGATTGGCTCAGAATATTCGTGATATATTACAATATAAAATAATCGCGCGATATCGCTATTGCCGAATAATCGCATTGCGATTTTTCGGCAATATAAAATGAGCGCTGCAGCTACTCGGCCCAAGGTCTCTAATCATACCAGCAATGCTTTTAGACGTCGATGGGGATCTCTAGGATGTGATCTGTTCTAAAAAAAAAATTGAAAACATTCGAATATTCGAAATAGCGAATATTCGCCGCGATATTCGTGTTATTCGCGAATACTCGAATATGCAATATTCGTAGCGAATATTCGCAATGCGAATATTCATGAGCAACACTAGTTATCACTACACTTAAGCACAACATTATTATTTTTTTCAAGGAATGAGCTAGGAATATACATTCTGAACAATAGAATATTTATCTATTATCTATCTTGTGAACTGAAGGGTAAGAATATAATAATGATAACATTAATAATATTAAATACCAAGAATAAAATTGTTCTCGTGAATAGTATTTTCATCAGCAGCTATTATTGCAATTAGAGGAGATATAAAGTAGTGAACTGTAGAAAATAACTAGGTTTTATTGATTAGTTCATCCACTTCAGTAGAACATAATCTGTTCAGGGTTAAGAACTAACTGTATTGTTAAGATGTATGGGAATGTGAAGTAAATGAAAATGAAGGCTCCATTAATAAAAAGTAATTATAAAACATTATGTACACCTATTCGTTGTTTGCTTATGTTGGTATACATTTATACTCTATTAAAATTAAATTTTGTGGAGTTTTAACAGCAACGCAACCTATTTTTTACAGTGTTCAATACACTAAAATGAAAATAAATAAATATAAAAATGGAACCATTGTCATACAGCAGCCTAGCTCCCGCTCCCTGAACCACTATTGATACTAACATTCTCAGAATATTTTTTTTAATATCTAGTCTAGGGATGAGTAAACTAGCTCTGTTTTGATTAATAGGGATCCTGCATGAAGTCTGCATGAAATGTGAACCCCTTTTTAAGTCAATGGGGAAGCAACTCTTGATAAACAAATTTGGCCATTTTCAAAATTAGGTATTGTCAAAAAGAGAACTGGTAGTTTAAGTTCATGAATAGGGTTGAGCGAACCCGAACTGTAAAGTTTGTGTTCGTACCGGACTTTCGTTTTTTTTTTTTTGACCCGAACCCGAACAATTTTCTGTAAGTTCGGGTTCAGGTTTTGTGTTCGGGTATGTAACGGCGCGCTGCAGGCAGCCAAACAGCATTTGTTTTACTTTTGTGACCTAGAAGCCATCACAGCCATGCCTACTAATGGCATGGCTGTGATTGGCCAGTGCAGCATGTGATCGAGCATGTGACCCAGCCTCTATATAAGCTAGAGGCACACAGCACAGCTCATCACTCTGCTTTAGCTAGGGTAGGGAAAGGCTGCTGCTGCTGCTCTTCTCAGGGACAGATTTAGATAGGATTGTGCTGCTTCAGAAATTGAATTACAGTACTCAGCGATCTACATAGCATTAGCTACTGTAGGGAAATGTTCCTGATGTTCTTATAGGGGAGAATTAGATAGGAGTCTGTCCTACTTCAAAAATCTAATTGCAGCTGCACTGCATATTTTTCTGTCAGATAATCTGCATTAGATAATTTTGGGTGAAGGTTCCTGATTGTGCTTATACGCTCTAAATATATAGGAGTCAGTCCTACTTCACAAACCTAATTGCAGCTGCATTGCATATGTTCCTGTCAGATACTCTGCATATTGCACCAGCATTGCATATGTTCCTGTCAGATACTCTGCATTAGATAATTCAGGGTGAAGGTTCCTGATGTTCTTATAGGCAGAGAAATATATAGGAGTCAGTCCTACTTCACAAATCTAATTGCAGGAGGAGGAAGAGGTCACCAACGCAGCCGGGACACCGCCAGCACCTCAGAAGGCAGGTTTAGCATGGCCGAAATGTGGAAAAGCTTTATCAGCACAGGCTCGGGGTCAAGTTCGGGTCCCGAACCCGGACTTTTTTCCGAAGTTTGGCCGAACCCGCCGAACCCGAACATCCAGGTGTCCTCTCAACTCTATTCATGAAACCTGAACTTGGCATCACATTTTTATAAATTCTATTAGGGATGAGCTTTGCGTTCGAAACCAACGTATGTTCGACTCAAACATCGTCCGTTCGCGGCAAATTCGAGTGAAACGAAACGACCATTTTTAAAACTTTTTTTCCATTGATACTACTATCAATGGGAAAAAAAGTTTTAAAAACGATCGTTTTTTCAGGAGTCCTGCTCCTGAAAAAACAACAGTTTTTAAGACTTTTTTCCATTGATACATGTTCCCTGGAGCAAGACCCGGGTTCTGAAAGACGTTTTCCAACATTAACTTGAATATTGGTCTTTAAAATGATCGTTTTGGGGAGGGGGGAAGAAATACTCCTCTGCTCCAACTATAAAGGAGAGGAAAAAAAATATATACTCTTATAGCAACGGAGGAATCTACTATACTCCGAGTAGTATAAATACCACAAATGATGCAAATCTGTAAACAGAGATGAAGCGAGGCATCGGGTAATGAAAAAAATAAAAAAATAAAAATAAAATGATCGTTTTTGAATTTGAACTTTCAAGTCCCATAGACTTCAATGGGGTTCTAAATATTCGTGCGAACGATTGGACTGTTCGACGGTTCTGGTTCGAACCGAACGCTGGGGTGTTCGGCTCATCCCCAAATTCTATATATGGGAAAAAATATCGCGCTAAGTGAACATCAATATGAAGCTGCAACTAAGAAGTTATATACACCAAATAGACAATAGAAAAAATGTAGTTGCGCTGTGATAGATTGAAAACAACTATATGAACTATAGTAAGTGATAAAAAACTGCAAATTAAGCTATAACAGCTGTGTTTAATCATAAGTTCAGTGAAGTCCAAAGAAAAACACAATTAAAATGAATTCTTCTGCGATTTAAAACTTGAGGAAATCCACCACCAAAAGTGAAGACACCATAAGAAATACAGGCTTACCAGATGGCAAGCAAAGATGGCTTGCGGCTGTAAAGGTGAATATTGAGGGCGCTAACCCACAGGTAAATAGCTATACAAATGTACAAATATCTCCTATGGTTGTGCAATAAATATAGTGTTAGACATGTAACATTGTTATTTAAATATAGACAAAAAATAACAAAAATGCTTAAGCACAACTGAGGTGCTCAATAAATCTCTTGAACAATAGTCCCAATCTGTGTAGTACTGTATATCAGATATTCAAAACTTCTCGTTAACTGTGTCTTTGTTTATGTGATATCTTGCCACCACCAAACATTAAGAATCCAAACTTACACAAAACAAATTAATTAATTATTTAATTGAAGGGCATTAAATGGCGATTGGGAATAATTATTTTTGGGCCAACAACCTGTACTACAATCAAATAGGAGGTGTGGTGATGGTGTGGTGATGGGGGCACAGTATGCTCCCAGTGTAGCTAACATAGTCCTGAACAAATGGGAACATGAGACCATTTTTTTGAAAAAACATTTACTCATGTTTTATAAACGCTACATTGACGATGTTCGCAATTAATGATTTTCACTGAGGAGCAGCTTTTGAGTAGAGTTTAATTCAATATATTTAGTACTATTGGTGCTGATTACTTTTCTACACATTTTTGCAGCTGTTAACCCCAGCCCGGGCCTTTAATCATGGACTGCAGCACAAACCAGTGGAATATATCAATGGATTCACAATAGTGAAATACTGTAGAAAAAAGTGTAAAATTTAATGAGATAAAAACACTTACAAGAGAACGATCACATGGAAGCATAAAATAAAGCTGGCCGGCTTAAACGAACGCCCGTCCGCTTGGACTGTCACGCAATAACGTTGGCACGTCTCCTCTCCCGACGTGTGTTTCATCACACAGATGACGTCGTCTGGAGCACCAGATAAATTCTATGATGGATGAATCATGATAATGCATTTTGGCAACTTTCTAAATGAGGTATTGTGAAAAAAGGGCATTTTACTTTACATTTAACTTGATTTAGATACAACAGCAGCACCCAGGATGATAAATTACAACTTGAAAAAGGATTTTTGGCTTCAACACTATTTTTTGCATCCAACGGTAACCAACCTGAACTGAGTTTGAATAGTGAAAGAAGCAGTAGTATCAGATCATCAGTTTTTAAGCTTTTTTACAGTACCACACTGCAAGTTTAATAAAATGCCAAACAAGAGTGTACAAAAACACTTCGAAAGCACATATTCCCCAAACCCCCACCCATCCCCATATTCCCAAATTTAAATCCTGTAATATAAATTTAAATATATTATCTGAGAGACCAAAGTTCGGTGGTCTGAGCATACTGTCAGAATGTAAGGAAAAAGGGTGAAAATATTCCTTATAGGCCCCCCTTTTCTCATAGGATCTGAGGCAGCAACATGTTAATTTAAAACATCACAATAGTTTTGAAAATAAGACAATTTCATATGATAGCATGAATTATCCAATAAAATTATATGCAATTTCAAATTTAACAAAAGATAGGTCAGTTCAACCCACCAATGAATGTTTGTGTACAGCAGGTACCATAGGGGCTATCGGAGTAAGCGGAGGAAAATTATTTTCAGGCCAAGTCCATATATGTCTGGAAGTCAGTGTTGTTGTGCAAGTATGAAGGAAAATGCCATAAGCAGGGATTGGATTGGGAATCTGAGATTTCAAATGATACTGAGATTGGTGTGTGGTCCGATATGCCAATATCTTGGATCTCCGCCCCTCAAACAGTCAGGATAATACTGTCAGTGCAGAAAATGTAATCAATTCTAGTAAATACGTTATGAGGGGAGAAATAAACTGTCAATTTCCTATCTACTGTGTGGAAGAGTGGCCATATGTCAGTGAGGTAGAGGGGGTTCATTGTAGAGGTAAAATAGGTCAGGCCGGAATCTCCTATTGTTTTGTGCAGGCGTTTGGGTGTGGATATATTGTCCGTCGGGTCCAAAATAAAGTTGAAATCCCCAACTATTATGTGGGAGATATGTGGGGACTTTAGTACTCTGGTAGATAGATCCCCAAAGAACTGTTTCCCAGGGCTGTTGGGTGCATACACAATTGAGATCTCTATTACCTAGACCAGGGGTGTCCAAACTTTTATCAAAGTGGGCCAGATTTGTTGAAGTGAACATGCGTGAGGGCGGACCATTAGGCCAGACAATCTGTGAACCATTAAAGTTTGGTTGAAGTGTGTTCGTCTGAGCACTAATACACTGCCCAACACAAATTATCTTGCCTTTGTGGCTGTGTGTGGTGAAGAGATGAGCTCAGGCATGTTATTTGGATATACCGTATTTATTGGCGTATAATAAGCACCTTCACTTTAGGAGGGACGTTTCAGAAAAAATAAATAAATAAAGAACTGTAAAGCAAAATAAGGGTTAGTGCCCATCAATACAGCCTAATCAGTGCCCATCTGCAGCCTCACCATACGCCGTTACCGTAACCTACGCCCAGCAAGACCCACATCAGCCCATATTCACAGACGTCCAACGTACAATACATATGCTTGTGTTCCCTGGTCCATACCATTGCATGGGTTGCGCCTCATCTATGGGGAATAACTTTACGCTGAACGTAAAACTTGCGCAAACTGCTTAAATCATGCGCCGGGCACAAGTACGTTCATGAATCGGCGTATCTCCCTCATTTGCGTCCAGCGTAAATATGCGCCCACTCTACGCCAGGTAGGCAAGTTACATCGGTGGGATGAAGTATGTTTTTAGGCGTATCTTAGTTTGTGGGTCCGGCGCACAGATACGACAGCGCATATTTGTACTTATACAGCGTATCTGTAGATACGTTGGCGTAAGTGCTTTATGAATCCGGGCCAATATATATCTTTTGTGGCCCTGGGGGCCACAAAATATATATATCCAAATTACCAGGGGGCCACATTAAACTGGAACGGGGGCCGCAATTGGCCCGTGGGCCAGACTTTGGACATGCCTGACCTAGGCAGATGTATGCTGTGAGAAAACATCCCTGGCTGTCAGAGTCTACTGACAGAACATCACCGGGGAGGTTTTTGTGAAGTATGAATAGATTCTGGGACCCCAACAAAGTGCAGATTACTGCGTCTTGATCTGTTCTCCAGGTCTTCCAGCTTCTGGCTTAGGTGCCGTACACACGGCAGAGAACCTCGACGGGCAGAACACATCGTTCCGCCCGTCGAGGTTCTCTCCCGGCCGTCGGATTCGGCGACCCGCCCGTCGGGAATGGCAACCAGCCATTCTTCCAGGCGGGCCGTCGAGGAAATAGAGAGCGTGCTCTCTATTTCGGCTCGACGGGCTTCCCGACGGGAAGCTCGCCGAGACCGTACACACGGCCGAGGTCCTCGCTGGAATGTGCATTCCAGCGAGGTTCTCGCTGATTTTCAGCGAGAACCTCGGCCGTGTGTACGGCACCTTATATATTGGTTTGTTTTGTCCTGTGTCTATTCTGTTGCTTGAGCCTGGTTATCAGGGTCAGTGTCTAAAGGTGACGAGACCCGTAGCTACACAGAGGAACTGAGACCAAACAAAGTATTGATCATTAAAGTGATATTTATTTACAGTGAACACACACCAATAAACATACACAGCAACCAGTGAAAGCATAAACCACTCCAGCAAACAAGAACAAGAATAACTAATGAACCTAACTGCTATCTATATACAATATCTACAACATTAGGGACAAAGGCAACAGGGATGCCAGGAGGGAAAATGCGACTGGGAACAAAAGCATGGAACAAGACAGAAGGGTGCAGGTTGGATCAGGACAAGGAAAGGTTCAGGAATGTTATCAGGCACAATCTGGTAGCAAGGAGGCAATCAGACAGGATAGTGACACCCTGGGGGAAGGGAGGAGCAGCCTTAAATATCCACCTGGCAGCTGAAGCCAGGTGTGACTGATCAGAGCCTGCTGGCTTCTGGGAGACACCTGCTGGTGGACTCTGGAACTGCAGCCATCTGCAACGTGAACCCCAGTGCCACCAGCAGGTGAACTCAACCCTGACACTGGTATAGCTCTTCCTCCATAGTAGAAATCCTTTTCTCAGCTCCATTAAGCCGAGTGGCATTTTCACCAAGTTCTTCTTTTACAAGCAACATCCATGCATTTACAACCTTCTCCACTGTGGCTGTTATAATGAGGGTTAGAAGAGCAGCAACAGCCTGTGCTATGCGCTCCGTGCTGCTGTTTCTGGTAGGGAGGGGCAGAGTTGACACTCATCTACATTGCAGGTGCCTCTGCCATGTTGGAGAGCAGGGCCGAGTCTGTGATGTCGGGTGGGCGTGGGGCCGTTTGCGATTGTGGCTGGATTTTATCCAAAAATCGGTCAATGTTTGTTGGGAGGCTTCCCCCCGATGGTCTGTGGGCAGTGGCGGTGTTCCAGGCTGGCTTACTAGGCAGATTTGCAGACCGATCGGCGAGATCTGTTGTGGATTACAGCTACTCTATGTGGCGCCAGAACTGGAACTGTGTGTTTTAACCATGTGCATGTTTTATAAATATTTATACTGGTGGTTTTAATAACACATTATGGGCCAGATTCAGGTAGATGGGCGCTTCTTTACTTTGGAGTAACGTTTCTCATTTACGTTACTCCGCCGTAACTTTAGGAGCAAGTACTGTTATTCACAAAGCACTTGCTCCTAAAGTTGCGGCGGCGTAGCGAAAATGAGCCGGCGGAATTCAAATTGGGCGGGTAAGGGGCGTGTATTATGTTAACTATGCGCGATCCCGCGGCGAACGTTCTGCGCATGCATCGACTGTCAGTGCGCATGCTCCAAATTCTGTCAGTGAACGTCAATGACGTCAATCCCCATTCACGGACGTTTTACGCAAACGACTCAATTTTTTTTTTTCGACGTGATGACGACGGCCATACTTAACATAGGATACTCCACCTAGGGGGCATGTATTTCTTTACGCCGCGTATCTCTTACGGAAACATCGGAAAGTCACTGCATCGCGCCCGAATACGATCGTGAATTTCAGATTCCCGCTGATTAACATATTCTCGGCGTTAATCAGCGGGAACGCCCCACGCGCCATTTTTAAAATTGAAGTTACGATACGACGGCGAAACACAATTACGCCGCTCGTATAGTAACTCCAACCCGGCGTTTCTTGTTTTCTGACTACAGAAAACAGAAACGCCGGCTCAAAGTGAGAGTTAGGCTGGAGTATCACTGATACTCCAGCCTAACTCTACCTGAATCTGGCCCTATGGCACTATATACTCCAATTCTGGCTCTGTGGTGTGAGCTTTCTTAGTCTAGAACAGGGGTGGGCAAACTTTTTGACTCGAGGGCCGCAATGGGTTCATATATTGGACCCGGGGGCCTGACCAAGAGTAGATGGACGGTGTGTATGTGTGAATTAATATCAAATTAAATTTAAATTTGTAGATGAATTTAAAGGTAGAAAAGCATAAAAAGAGTTGGTTTACAAAACCCTCACACGGACAGGATACAGGAGATATCAGAGACAGCAGACAGAGATTGCATACAATTATTTTGTACGATCTCACCACTGCCATTTTTGTCTGCAAACTGTCTGTGACTGTCTGACTGACTGTGACTGTCTGACAGCAGAAACCCTGTAATGGTTAACAGCACCGTTATACCTAAAATCACTGATAATCCACAAACGAATTGCTCATCAGAATACGTTTTTTTTTTCTAATTAGCACATCAAGTTCAGGTAACTGAAAATACCATGCATGCTGTTAAATAGTGAGCTAAACTAGAGCATTTTTAATAGCAACCACACACAGTGCTGTCAGACAGGCACAGGCAGCAGTTTCCAGACAAGGGGCGCCTAATAACAATTTTTGATTCAATACTTTGCACGTGGCTCCTTGTTGCGCTCCAATTACAGTATGTTTGAGGGGTGCCCTTTTTACTAAAAAATGTCTTTCACAAAACAAAAATGGCCCCCCACCACCGCTAAAATATTCGACATAATGTTGCCACACAGAACTTGCGCAAGTAGCATTAATTACTTTTTTTTTATAGTCCTCTCATGTTGTGCAGGGACATTTCTAAACACGTGCCACTACTATAGACACCCAGCAGGTGTGATATTTATAGGAATTTTATTTTTTTCACGCATCATTAAAATGGCTGCTCCGGAAAAAACCTCTGTTTTAAAAAAAAAAAATATTCCATTGATACATGTTCCCTGGGGCAAGACCCGGGTTCTGAACGATGTTTTCCAACATTTAATTGAATTTTGGTCTTTAAAATGACCGTTTTTGAATTTGAACGTTCGGGTCCCATAGACTTCAATGGGGTTCGAAATATTCGTGCGAACCCGCGGTCTTTTCGAACGTTCTGGTGCGAACCGAACCCGGGGGTGTTCGGCTCATCCCTACCAATAACACATTAAATGGAAAAACAGAAGTGGGTACTTAGCACATACAAGCAAAATATAGGCCGTTATATGACATGACAGAGACTCCCATCATACACTTATCATTAGGAGGGGCTGCACGTCCTACTGCTAAATGTGGACGTCACAACACCTGACTGAGCAAGAGAAAGACGATGGGAGAAAGCATGTATGTTGTAAGATTCAAAACATATACCACTTCTACAGATAACCGTTAAATACAGTAAAAGCATAGTCAATAGTATAGATTACTCTAAATCAGTGCCCAATGCATGTCTAAAATATTATCAGAAGTTGAACCAAAACACAAATAAAAGGTAGGGGGTATCAGATAAAGCAAAACAAAGGATAAAGTGGGGAGAAAGGAGTGAGAGAAGAGGAGAAAGAAGACTAAAGAAAAAGGAGAGAAAACCTGAGCTATATAGTTGTATCAAAAGTGGTTGAGAAGCCTATCTACCGCTCATATATATATCCAATATACAGTGTACGAGATGAGGTCTAGGACCTAATCGTGATACCTAGATGTCCAAGGAGTCCATTGAGTGCAAAAATTAGCAACCAAATTGGTTTGGCTCGCAAAGTATTTTTCATAGGAGTACTGTACCTTAACCCTTTGAATAACCTCTAGGGTGTTGTGGACCAAATTGGTCCTCCTTTTGGATGTGATCGTAAGTCTGGCAGCGATAAGTATATGACTAATAATGCTTCTAAATTGACGAGGGATATCTTCAATAGTGAGAAAAAGAAGAGCTAAATGGGGTGATGGTTTAAAAAAAAAAGCCAATTATTGAAGAGATCAATTTAAACACTTCACGCCAAAAACTCCAAATGCTTTTACATTCCCAGAGTATATGATAGATGTGTCCCCTTGCCCAGCACATTCTCCAACATTCACTTGATTCCGATGGAAAAATTAAGGACATCCTAACAGGAGTCAGATATGTCCTATGTAGAGTCCTCATCATCAGATATAATGTAGAATATTTGTACCAATTCTTAATGGCGGATTTCCACTCCTCTGAGGTATGGACAGATCCCAAGTCTTTTTCCCAACTAACCATACTAGTGGTTTTAGTGAAGACTGTATAATTTTGCAGGGTGTTGTAAAACCAAGATAAGCCTTTCGGCTTATCGTAGCTAGACAGCAAGTATTTCCACACTTCATCATATAAAGCGTACGAAATACCCAGATGTGTGAGTAAAAGATGCTGTATTTGCAGTCTAGAAAACTGGTGTGAAATCAGATTGTTAGTAATTATTATAGGTGACTATATTATCCCTTGACCAACGATGTGTAGAGAGATTGTGTATCAGGAATTCGAATATCCGAAGATTAGATAAGGTGTGATTTGAAAGCGCCTTAGGAGATGAAGTTTCTTCCATGCCTTGACTGTCGCGTCTATAGATGGAAACTTAGGGTGAATCAGAGGCAAGTCAGTTAGACTCGCCAATAGTAAGGAGGGTAGGTCCCTGTTGGAAATTACATTGTTCTCTATATGGACCCACAACTTAAGGGGCTGTGGGTCGAACCAAGCTTTCGCTTGGTCTAAAATAGCCGCATTATAATAATTTTGTACGTTTGGAAATCCTGCTCCCCCATTTTTCCTATGCTTTTGGACTATGGTGTAAGAGATCCTAGACATTTTACGGTTCCATACAAATTGCCTAAACAATCTATCAATATTATTAAAGAAAGATTCATGTAGACATATAGGGATAGTCCCAAAATAATAAAGTATCTTAAGGAGCACAACCATTTTTTAAAGCAGCAACTCTGCCGAGCCAGGAAAGCTCATATGAGGCTATATGCTAAAGATCACTTTTCACTGTGTTGATCAAGGCTGGATAATTGGTCTCATACGTAGATGAGGTAGGAGATGATAATTTGACACCTAAATAAGAAACAACTTTTGACATCCACTGAAACTGGTACTTCCCTTTCAACAAAGTTATTTGTGTTTTGGTCATCTTCATAGATAGCAAGCAAGACCTAACCACATTCAATTTATAGTAGGATACATTGCTATAATTCCTCAACACTGAATACTAGTATCTTCTTGAGCACTGTTACACCTTATGATTGCTGTGTTAGTACACTAACACTGCTATATTTGTTATGTTTACTGGTTTATGATAATTCTATATATATGTATCACCTTTTATACTGTATTTAGTTTAAGGACTGGTCTATTTTTTTATTGCCAGATGTGATAGCTATAAGGAATGTTGCCTTGTTGGTGAGAGTTGAGAGAGGAATGTCTATTGGCTTTAAAAAGGCTATT
Organism: Rana kukunoris; assembly: GCA_029574335.1. Lineage (NCBI taxonomy): Eukaryota > Metazoa > Chordata > Amphibia > Anura > Ranidae > Rana > Rana kukunoris. The sequence goes on from CM056051.1 coordinate 183,213,571, forward strand.
TTTCAAGCACAGAGAGAGAACCAGATTAGGTTTTATATATGGAGTGAGAGACCAGTGGAAAATCTGAACTTTGGTAGCGCTCAGACAGGTGATTGTCCAGACCCAGCCATTTTCCCACTCACTGTCACTATTCAAAAATTATTTATACATGCAGTTTTTGTTTTGTTTTGTTTTGTTTTCCTCATAAGGCCATTCTGATTAATCAAAAAAGGCAGGTTCTATACACTGTATAATAATGGAGGAAAGCTGACAAAAATAGGGCATGAGCAGGACTGGAACCGGGAACAAATGGAACAGAGATGGGGTAACGGGATACAGGGTACTGGATACAGGGTACAGGATACAGGGCTGGAGCAGAAACAGGATCAGGCTGGAATTAGGTTTAGGATAAGCAAGCAGGTATATGGCTAGCAAGCTAAACACCAAAGAAAAATGGAATAACAGATGGGGGACTAAATACTCTCTAAAGAGCCAGCATCGGGTAAATACTAATTGCTAGGAACTGCTGGGAGACCCACTGATGGACACTGGAACTACAACCTTCAGGTCCGAGAACCACAGTGTCACCAGCAGGCAAACCAGTCCCAGACATGTTTTCTGCAAATCCCATTTCTAGACAACAACTTATTATGGCACTTGCATGTTCTTATTTTTATTATTGATTGATATATTTCCATCTTGCAGTATAAGACAATTAACAATTCACATTATTTTATGCACAGTAAGCAAGTTATTTTTACCCCCCCCCACTTACTGAAGCATTTCCACCAGCCCTGAGTACATGTTGCGGCACAGCTAAGACTCATAATTTCCTAATTTTCACCTAAACAGGGTCCCAGGCCCATTAATCCATTTAGCTGCCAATGGTCAGAACAGGACAGGCAGTGCCAATGGGCATGATTTCCCTACATGTCAAACACAACCCAGCAAAATCGAATCTACTTTAAAAGATGAGCACACATGGCAGTATAGAGGCTGCACCTAACTTGCTTTGCTTTGCATTGTCCCTACTCCTGCTGGTGGAATACAGTGGGTGTGGCAGCAAGGAGGATTTCTGGAAGCAACATTTTGGCCATCCCAACCCTAGCAGCAGGTAGAGGTATTGTTTGCTCCAAGTGCTCAGCAGTGTTATTGATGCTGTATGCTAGTAGAGTTTTTGGGGTGCTATTACATTATCAAGCACCTATTGGTGTGCTGGGCTTAAAACATGGCTTTAGTGGGAAGTCGCTGAGTTTAAAATGACTATAATGTTAGATATAGTGTTTTTTAACTCTTTAGGTAAAATACAATTGGTGGCATGTTGGTGGGAAGGTGGGTACATTTCTGCAGAAATGCTGTGTAATAGAAACCCCAATTTTTTCATTTTGTTTTCTTTTAAAATAAATCATTCTACGAGACTGCAATTTCAGACCTCTCCACCTAAAAAAAAAATGTTAAGTTTCTGGCTATCATGCTGATTAAACAGCTTCAATATTTTCTAAGTTAATAATCTGTGACAAATATGGCAATAATGAAATTCTGCCCTCTCTAGTTAATGTCGGTTCAAGGTGAGACACTCAGAGTGCATTGCATTCAGAAGATCATGTATGTCTGCCAGGCAATTACCATTTTCAGAAGGACGTCAGTAATGCTTCTCTTGGCACAGAATACCATTAAGAATGTAAATACAAAAGCATTGTGTTCCCACATTTCATTATTCTGACTAAAGAATGGTGAAATCTGATTCCCTTCATTGCTATGAGGTACTGCATACATTTAAATAGCCCAAAAATTAATAGTCTATATTTGACATGTTTTTATCAGTTATTAAATAATTAGATAACATTGACGAAAATTAAATGGTTTACGTGTTCAGTAAAACTGGTCATACGTAGATCAAAATTCTGCCAGTCCAGCAGGGACCAGGTGAATGTTGATTAATGTATGGGCTAGCTGGTTGTACACAAGTCAATCTATTAATCAGATTGTGTACAATCAACCTGTTGGGTTTTTCTCAAATGATCAGTGCCACCGGCTATAGCCAGCAAAACTGATCATTGCATTCTGCTAAGGGGGGTGGCTTCCACCTGAAGAACAAGAATAGTGGTGTGGGACTGATTTTCCCCTCAGCACCTAGTGTGTTGATGGGGATCAGCACCAAGTGTGTTGATGTAGGAATCAGCACATTCACTCGTTGAACGGAAAAACAAAACATATTGGCCCAGATTCACGTAGATCGGCGCATTATCGGTCCGGCGTAGCGCACCACTTTTCCGTTAGACTTGCGCAATCTAGCCGCGTAATCCCGCGATTCACGTAGCTTTTACGCAAGAGATTGCGCAAGCGTAAGGTTTTTTCCGGAGGCGTAAGGAGGAGTAATACAAATTGGGAGGGACGTGGGCGTGTTACATTGAAATGAGCCGTGACCCCATGCAAATGAAGGGCCGGTCGACTCGCGCATGCGCGCGTGAAGGAAACCATGTCAGCTCCGTTGTGCGCATGCTCACAACTCGGGAGCGGCGCAATCAGTGAAATTGGAAATGGACTAGGGCAATGTTGTGAACTACGCAGACAGCATAAATAGACACACACAAACGCCCTTCCATTGCAAAAGTACATCCCTTTGTGTCCCTTCCCATTGAATCAAGTGCTTTTGCTCTGTTGTTCGTTAGAGTGTGTTTTGTAGTTGTCAGATTAGTGTTCTGTGTGATCTAGTGCTTGTTGGTCGTTTTGTGAAAGTGTATTTTGATAAGTGTTTGAGACTGTTTGTTTGATTGATATATTTCTGAGCGTTTGTTTTCTTGCTTTATTTTTTCATCTGATTTTTTTGTGTCTGTTTCTTGCTGAGTGCTAGTGTGATTTTTGGGTGTTCTTTTTCTCTTTGTGTGTGTTCTTGTCTGATTGGTTGTGCTTGTATTTGTGACAGATTTTTGGTGACTGCTAGTGAGTTTGTTTGGAAGTATGACTGAGAGAAAAAGAAAGCTTAATTTTACAGTGGGGGAAAAAAGAATTCTTGCCCGGGCCATTACCGACTATGGGCGTTTTCTCCACGGCCCGCAGAGTGCCACCACCACCCCGGCCAGGAGGAGGGAGATATTGGATATGATCACGGAGCAGGTCAATTCATCGGGGGAGGGGGAGACACGGACCCGCTCTGGGATTGAAAAGAAAATAAATGACCTCCGGCGTGAGGTGAAAAAAAAACTGGCCGCAATAAATGCCCATGCCAGGGGCACAGGAGGGGGCCCACCATGCCGGGTTAGATTTACAGCGACGGAGCGTGTGGTGGCCCTGACCTTTCACCGGCATGAAGTGGAGGGCCTGCCAGGCTTTGACACAAGTCCGGTCCCCGCGGTGCCAGGTAAGGTTTTTATTTCTCTCAGGTGTGTAGGATGTGTGGGGGAGGGGGTGAAAGGGAATACAGTGCAGAAAATAAGTATTTGAACACCCTGCTATTTTGCAAGTTCTCCCACTTGGAAATCATGGAGGGGTCTGAAATTGTTATCGTAGGTGCATGTCCACTGTGAGAGACATAATCAAAAAAAAATTCCAGAAATCACAATGTATGAATTTTTTAACTATTTATTTGTATGATACAGCTGCAAATAAGTATTTGAACACCTGAGAAAATCAATGTTAATATTTGGTACAGTAGCCTTTGTTTGCAATTACAGAGGTCAAACGTTTCTTGTAGTTTTTCACCAGGTTTGCACACACTGGAGGAAGGATTTTGGCCCACTCCTCCACACAGATCTTCTCTAGATCAGTCAGGTTTCTGGGCTGTCGCTGAGAAACACGGAGTTTGAGCTCCCTCCAAAGATTCTCTATTGGGTTTAGGTCTGGAGACTGGCTAGGCCACGCCAGAACCTTGATATGCTTCTTACAGAGCCACTCCTTGGTTATCCTGGCTGTGTGCTTCGGGTCATTGTCATGTTGGAAGACCCAGCCTCGACCCATCTTCAAAGCTCTAACTGAGGGAAGGAGGTTGTTGCCCAAAATATCGCAATACATGGCCCCGGTCATCCTCTTCTTAATACAGTGCAGTCGCCCTGTCCCATGTGCAGAAAAACACACCCAAAGCATGATGCTACCACCCCCATGCTTCACAGTAGGGATGGTGTTCTTGGGATGGTACTCATCATTCTTCTTCCTCCAAACACGGTTAGTGGAATTATGACCAAAAAGTTCTATTTTGGTCTCATCTGACCACATGACTTTCTCCCATGACTCCTCTGGATCATCCAAATGGTCATTGCAAACTTAAGACGGGCCTTGACATGTGCTGGTTTAAGCAGGGGAACCTTCCGTGCCATGCATGATTTCAAACCATGACGTCTTAGTGTATTACCAACAGTAACCTTGGAAACGGTGGTCCCAGCTCTTTTCAGGTCATTGACCATCTCCAACCGTGTAGTCCTGGGCTGATTTCTCACCTTTCTTAGGATCATTGAGACCCCACGAGGTGAGATTTTGCATTGAGCCCCAGTCCGAGGGAGATTGACAGTCATGTTTAGCTTCTTCCATTTTCTAATGATTGCTCCAACAGTGGACCTTTTTTCACCAAGCTGCTTGGCAATTTCCCCGTAGCCCTTTCCAGCCTTGTGGAGGTGTACAATTTTGTCTCTAGTGTCTTTGGACAGCTCTTTGGTCTTGGCCATGTTAGTAGTTGGATTCTTACTGATTGTATGGGGTGGACAGGTGTCTTTATGCAGCTAATGACCTCAAACAGGTGCATCTAATTTAGGATAATAAATGGAGTGGAGGTGGACATTTTAAAGGCAGACTAACAGGTCTTTAAAGGTCAGAATTCTAGCTGATAGACAGGTGTTCAAATACTTCTTTGCAGCTGTATCATACAAATAAATAGTTAAAAAATCATAAATTGTGATTTCTGGAATTTTTTTTTTTGATTATGTCTCTCACAGTGGACATGCACCTACGATGACAATTTCAGACCCCTCCATGATTTCCAAGTGGGAGAACTTGCAAAATAGCAGGGTGTTCAAATACTTATTTTCTGCACTGTATGTGCCAAGTGTGTGGATCCTCCAACCTGTGAATGGTTTGTGTCATCCACAGATGTGCAGGAGGGTGCAGGGCCATCTGGCCTGACCGCTCCAACGCCAGGACAGCAGCCTAATGAGGCCCCCCCAACAAGGCCAGAGTCCGCGGAGGAGGAACAAGAGGAGGAGGAGGATCATGCGGAGGACGATCATGAGGAGGAGGAGAATCATGAGGAGGAGGAGTCCATGGAAGGCACTGGCCGATTGGTTTCTGCGGACTCTTCCCCTCTGGCTGCAAGAAGCCTGCCCTCCCTAAGGGTGAGCCCCCCCCCTCCTCCCCCAACATGGCTCCCCTCACAAGGGCCTCCCCTTCTCCCCGGCCACAACCATCAGCTGGAGCCAGGAGGTCATCCCAGAGCACCAGGGGGGCGCCCAATCTCCTGCCCGCCTGTCTGAGAAGGAACCTGGCCACCCAGACCCGCCTTCTGAGACAGCTCTGCCAGACTATGGGGCGGGTGGATCAGAGCCTGTCCTCCATCAACGATAGGCTGGGTAACCTGGACTCCCACTCCCGGGCCTCCACAACCTGCCTAAATGACCTGCAAACTACAGCAGCAGGCGTTGGGCAGGATGTGAGGGCCCTTACCCAGGCTATCCAGGGCAACACGGCAACACTTGGTGCTGCCCTGGACAGAATAGCCGTGGCCTTGGAGGGCAGGCCGCCAGGTGGGCAGATCTCAGGGGCTGCTCCTCCTTCCCCGGCTTTTCCCCTCCCCCATGCGTCTCCCCTGAGGGTCCGGGGCCGTGGCCGGGGGCGCCCCAGGCGTGGCTCAGGCAGAGGGCATTAATTTTTTTTCCCCCTTTTTTTGGTTTGAAAGCATTTTTATTTTTGTTCTCTGCATTTTTTTTTTCTATGCATTTTTTTTTTTTTTGCTGACATTTTTGGCATATTTTGGGTTGTGAATGATGTTTGAATGTGGGGGTGACATTCCTGCTGGAAAAGGGGTGTCATCCTCAATTTGGGTGGAGAAGGGTTCCCCAGGACCAGGGAGAAGTGATTCCCAGGTCCGTGTGAATGGTGTATGAATGTACAGTGACATAATTGGAGCCTTGACGTGGCGTTACTGCTCACCAGTCTTGCATGGTGGACTGGTGCCAATCCAATTTGATGAGGATGTGGGGTGTGTGTGCTAGGGACCACAGTGGTGTGCATGCATGCATTCTCATTGTGCCATGATTAATGTGTGTGTTTAACGTGCAAAGATGCATAATGTGAGCTGGCATGAGATGGGGTCATGAGATGGGGTACCAGTGCATATGCAGAGTCACCTTGAAGGGAAAAGACAGGAGGATGTTAGTCATGCATGTGCCACTTGTGAGGTGTGCATCACGGGAGGGGATAGTCATGCCTGACTCCCATGTCACTCACCAACCAGCCAGCTGTCCCCATACATGTTCTGTTTGAAATCTGTGGGGATGGGGCTCTGATTGTATATGTAGCTGTCATGGGTGTCATGGGTGGTGCCATGTGTTGGGCTGCTGATGTCCTCCTGCAAGGTTGTGGTAATTCCATGATGGCATGAGGGGTGAATCTGAAGATGCGAGACACCTCAGAATCTCTCATGCCAAAGATGTCTATGCGTGTGTGATATATCAAGTGAAGAGTGAGGGGCTTGTATCAGATAAGAATATTGTATTAGATTAGATTAAATTGTAAATTTTATATAAGCAAAAAAAAAAAAAACATCTCCCGTGCCCTCCTTAGTGCCATCCTCCGTGCCCTCATCCTTCTTTGTTCATCTAAAGTCAGTAGTATAGCTATGCGCGACGATGCCCCTGGCATGTTGGCATACAGATTGTTGGGCAACACGTGTGACTGCTGAACTCCTCACTAACAGTGTTGCTTTATCTGACAATTAGACTTTTTTTCAAAATTTAGACCAGCTTTTAGGTCCTCTAACTTTAGACAGAACATTTTGCAGTTGCGCACATCGCGTAGCCTGCGCAGCAACTGCGTTTTTTTGTGAATCCCCGTAACTCCCTCATTAGCATATTTGACTAGCAAATCAATGGTGTGTCTAGCGCAGTTTTGCGCGAAGGGAAGCGAATGTCTAATTCAATTACGCCGGACCAAAAAACGTAGATTTCTGGCGTATATTGTTTTGTGAATCGCGTCCAACTATACGCACGCGCACATTTAGACTTACGCACGCGCAACAGCAGTTGCGCAGGCGTAATCGCTCTGTGAATCTGGGCCACAATGTATTCTCAGCCTTACACTAGTCACGTGTGCATATTCATCTTTATTTCTCTGCAATGCCTCTGACTTAGTTTTATATGAATATGTGAAATAAAAACAATAGAACTATTGTATATAGTATTTTAGTACATTTATTCAACTGACATAGGGGGAGCTCTAGTACTAGTCATTTCTTGTGCTGTATTCATAAATCAGTACACTGAGAGACTGTCATAGGATCCATAATAAGGGTCATTTTTCAGACAGAATGTCAAAACTAGTATCAAAGGACCATCTCTGAGTCACAATAATTTGGTTTCTTGTTAAATAAGCAATGTCTAGTACACAAAAATGGCAAACAGATAACAGGTCAATTTATACAGTATGAGGGCATTAAGACCTCTAGAGTAATTTACCCTTTGGGATTTTTCTGACAGGTTGTAAGATAAATTATCTATATGTTGTGAAATGATTAATGAAAATAAAATCTGTTTTATATCTACAACATTTTCGATTTGTATATAAGGAAAACAGGTTCTAAATATAAATGCTATTTCTGGAAGATTGAGTACATCCTTTAAGCTCAGTGCATACTTCATGCAAAACCAAATATTTAGCACAGCAGCAAGGTTGTCAATGTCATCCATGACCAATGAATCTTATTATGCTATTTTTTTCAGGAAACAGGTGAGGAAATAAAATAACTGATTAACATTTAAACAATGAAGTAGGTTATTTCTGGCGTTCTGTAGCACCGAAAGCAAAGGAGGAGAATAACCTTTGCACATAAGCATATTGATTCTCATACCTTGGTATATCTATAGCAATTAAGGTGCTGCTGTTTGAGTGAAATATAGAAGGTGGTGAAACTGTATTGGATTTATTGTCAAGTTAATACTGAATTTGTAACTTACCTGTCTCGGGATAAATTAGCTGGAGCATGTGCTTTGTTCGTCTTCGTTGTTCTTGCAATGTTGTTTGACACCTCTAAGTAAAGTATCATAAATTAAATATTTACCACTTACCCTTCTATATTTCACTGTAACAGTGATTGACAGGTCTTCACACTAGTGCTTTACCCTTTAGAAAAGTACCAATTTGACACTGCCTGAGCATTTAAAAGGTCAGTGTAATGAATACAGAATTGTTACATATACGTGCATATATATATATATATATATATATACACATACATACACACACTTCATACAGTTATTTCTGTATTCAATGGAGTGAGGGTAATGGGATTGATAATATTAGTAAATCAGGTGCAAGATGCTGTGAATTTTCACTCATGGCTGATAGTCATTTATTACAGTATCATTTAATTAGAGATGTTGCTGTGATCTCAAGTTTCAGTGTGCAAGGCACACCATGGCAGTTTGTGAATACATAAATACAGTATTTGTGCAATTTGATTACATGGGTCAACAGAATCTGAGCTTCAAAGCCTGAATGCCATTTGTCATAGAGGAAAGAGAGGAAGGAGCATACCATCAATTACAGGATAAAAACTAACATTAAATGGCAAACCAAATAGAGTAGAAAACAATCTTTAAGGTGCATTATTATGTCTGTTAAAGGATGTACATGCATTATTCCATTAAAATAAAAGTATGGCAAAATCTCTTTTAGCCATAATTATCTTCTGGGTCACATGAGTACAATTATTTGTGCTCTCCTGTTACCCAAAATCAAAAGCTAAAGCCAGCTGTTGGCTGACATCACAGAGCTGCTCTGGCTCTGTAAGAAACTAGACAATGTCAGGATCCACCCAGATGCCTGATTGGCAGCTGGCCCATTCTCTCAGTGCATCACTGAGTGCTTGAGCCAGCTGCTCAGCCTGGCAGTCCAGGGAGCGCTAGAGGGGCAGAGACCATGGCAGTGACTGACAGTCACCACTCTCCGCTCAAAGCGAGCTGAGAATTGAGAAATCAACATGTCTTTTTTTTTTTCCACTGTCATTTTTTTTGTATTCCCTCACTTATCCTTTAACATCGAAACAATGTAAAATATTCCATTCCAAGCAAGGATTCATCATGTAAGGAAGTGAAACCTTTAACAAATGGATAATAGTTGGGTTATTATGCAATATAAATACTTAAAACCATTGTAGGCAGCGAAGAAAGGGAAAAGGTTGCATGTGCCCAGAAACACAGGTTTGTATATCTGTTTGTTTTTTTTAAAAATCCATCTACCACATGAAAAAATCCATACAAAGCATTAATACTCACAGGGAAAAGGGCACAAAAAAGCCATCAATCACATGGCAAAAGCTGTAAAAAATGGTCATAAATCACAAGGGAACAGCTCAATCGAACTTTATCAGTCTAGCCACCAGACACCAGTCACCCCGAAAAGAACACCATTAGGCTTAATCGTCAAGCCACATGAAAAACCATAGGTTACAGGAGTAAAACAAGACTGCAAGAAACAGAAAAAAGCCATACACTATGAGGTACAGAAAAAAAGGAACACAGAATGCTAAGACATCAGGAAAAATACTCAAAAAATGCCATTAGGTATAGGAGTAAGGACAGAAAAAAAACACAGGAAAGCATCAAAGAATTACAGAATTGCTATATTCAGAGGAGCAAAGCAATATTGAATGGCATCAGTCAAGGGGAAAATCCACACAGACTAACATCAGTCATACAAGGAATGCCCCACAAAATACTGGAGAGAAAGGTTGCACAAAGCACCAATTATATAGCAGAAAGGCTGCACAATACACTATCAGTCAGAGAGTAAAAAGGCACACAGAGTGAATAATAAAGAGAAAAAGTGGCACAATGCACTATTACCACAGGGAAAATGCTACAGAGACCATCAGAAAAGTATGACATAAGTCATGGTGAAAAGGCCACACAATACATTAACTGTCACGTAAAAAGCTCCAAAGAACACAGACAAGGTTACACAAAATGTCATTAGTTTGAGGGGTAATGTTCTGCACTATGCTCTTATTCATGGGTTAAAGCTTTACAGAACACAATCAGTCATGGGGTAAAGTGACACTAAAATTGAGTCACTGGACCAAAGTTGCACAGAATTTCATTAGTCATTGTGTAAAGAGGAACAGAATGCGACACACAGTCTCATGGGTAAAGAGAGTGGCATCAGCCAGAGATAAGGCATCAGAAAAAGCTATCAGTCACAAAATAAAAGATATAAACGATGCCTTCGATCAGAAGGCTTAAGCGATACAGAATAATATTAGTCATCAGGGTAAAGTGACACAGAATACCATTAGTCACAAGGATAAAGTGACACAGAATACCAGTAGTCCTGGGGTAAAGCCACAACACTGCAAGTCAGGCAGAAAATATCATGCAACATCCATAGCCACAATGCACTAGAGTATTAGTAGCACCAATAATTCCAACCCCCACAGGAAAAGTGTCATAGAATATGTATTTCTCATTGATCAGGGAGAAGAAGTACACTGATGTTATGCACTGTATTTGTTTTCTATATGTACTTGCACATCAGTGTGGCCAAGGATCAGTGGTGGTGCAGGGGCAGATGCAGGATCCAGATTTGAGGCAACAGAAAGGCAATATATGGCATGTTCCCCCATTGCCAAAATATAGCAAAGAGCTTTGAAGGTAATCAACTCCAGCAAGACTAATTAAGTCATTCATACAAATGTGACACTGTCACAATATCATGCAAATATTGAAATTACCAAATGAATGCAAAATAGTATAGTCAAGCATGGGCCAACTTCAACTTGATTAGCATCAAATGCAATGATTGGGAAATAATCAAGCTGTGTTCTGCTTCCCTAGGGGGTAACAATATGTGTTTCTTATCTCCAGAAATGCATGCTATTACACACATATATTTTTACAACTTAGTAAAAATGATCTGCTTAACCAGGAAAAGACAACTCTTTACTATGAATAAAGAAAAGCTCAGTAGGTTGTTTTAAGAAAGACCTGGATTCTTTTCTAGATACACATAATATAACTGGATACTAATATCTGTAGATAAAGTTGATGCAGGAAATATCCAAATGCCTATTGGGGGATCAGGAAGGATTTTTTTTCCTGCTGTACCAAATTGCATCATGCTTTATTGTTTTTTGTTTTTGCCTTCCTCTGGATCAACTGTGGGTATAGGATTGTATAATTTTTTTTGAACTAGGTGTTTTTTTCCCAACCAGACTAACTATGCAACTATGCAACTTTGTAAAAGCAAGAATATAAGCATGTGTCTGCCTTTTAAGTTCATGAGCCTCTTTGCAAAGTACATCATTGCTTGACCCGGTGGTCTCTTGTGAAGTGGGCAGTTTCAACTGTTAATATCCTACTGTATTACACTAGCGTATTCTAATTAATTTCCCAGTAATTTGCTTACACTGTCCGTACTCTAGAAAGCTCATTGAGTTTATTTAACAAGAAGAATGTTGTGCATGATCTTAAGAAATGTTTATGTGTTTATAAGTGCTTGTAATAATCGGTTTATATAATTAGTGGCATTTGATTACAGCTCTGGTTAGAGCCATGGTGTCAGTTTAAATCTCCTATTTTTCTCTCGTATTACTTTAGCACCCCTAGTAATATTTTGACACCATCCTGGTAGAATAGCATGGTATACAGAAGATCACCATAGCTGTGAAGTCCTTGGATTTTGCTAGGAGACTCCAGCTAAACAGTTTGATTACGAGGTCTTCATTCTGCTGGAAGTTCCCTCTGGCTGACTGACATAATAACATAAACACCCCTACTCCAGTCGCTTAGCATCTGCAGTAGTTGGTCAGTGATCTAGAGCTGAAAAGGAGGAGAGAGCCAGAAGAAGATCAGCTCTGTGATCTTTCCTCTTCATAACTTACTTCAAGCTACTGAAAGATGTGTGTGATAAGAGGGAAGAGGGGATCCATACATGCAGCTGGAGCTGGGGATTGTGGGTAGGTGGAAGTATAAGTAAGACTTTGCCCCTGGAATGTCTTTAGATTTTGTTACCAATTAATGAACATAATTGCCTGCTTGGTGCCCATGTTTATTATTTCCAGTTTATTCCCTCTCTACTGTAAAGGAGGAGGCTTTAGACATTCTTTAGAGTTTCTCCAATGACTTTAAAGGCAGCTAAAATTAAGAAATACAACAGAATTTTCTATATATACAAATAAGGGTCACTCGTCTCTTATTCAAGTTCAGCACCTGAAGAATGTATCAAAGAGGTCTCCCAATCATCCACCAAAAACGATATAAAAAAAGGAGGATGCAATCTTCAATTATAAAAATGTTTACTTCCAAACTTTCAGCCATTATTATTTGTTTTTAATGGATATGCTTTAGAATGCACATAAAATAAAGTAAATGTTGCTTTAACTGTAACATAAAATTGTGTAAGTCAATTTTGGTTCTTCTGTAATGTAACAATTGCAAATGATATTCCCACATATTGTAGCAATAACTTAGTGGCAAGGATGTTGAGTGTCAGACAGTCAGTGTTATTTATTAATTGAACATTTTTATTCCCCTGCAGGGCAGTCACTTTTAAACCATGCCCCTAAAATCTATGCCATTCACTTCCAGAGAATCTCAAGTCAATGGACTTTTAAAAGTACACATTTCTAAGGGTTTGCATTCTATTTACAATTCTAAAGTTTGTAGGAAGAGAAGGACTAAACACCTTCCTGTTTGGTTTGCAACAGAACTCCCGGACAGGGGAAAAGTTCTGCCCCAAACAGCAAACTAAATTAAAGTCTATGGGAGCCAAACATGAGATTTCAAAGGTGGCCATTTTGAAGGCTTATATGCAATTAATAGGCCAAAAGAGGGGTATGGGGGTCTGGGTATTGCCCTGGGGGACATGTATAAATGCAAATAAAAAAAAAACTGTGATTTTAATAATGCTTAAAGTGCAACAATAAATATATAATATATTTAACCACTTCCCACCCGCCGTATGCAGAATGACGGCCGGGAAGTAGTTCTGTTAGCCTGACTGGGCGTCATATGGCGTCCAGCACAATAAAATGCCAGTGCACGCCCATGGGGGCACGCAATGCGGCGATTGCTAATGCAGCATGTCACCAGCAATAAAGTCACCCAGTGCCCACCCCAGTGCCAAACAGTGCCCAGCAGTAACACCTGTCAATAATCTATCAGTACCTCATCATCCGTGTTGCCCATCAGTGCCACTTGCCAGTGCCAATCAGTACCACCTATCAGTGCCAATCAGTACGGCCTATCAGTGCCATGTCAGTGCCCATCACAGCCACCTGGCAGTGCCCATCACAGCCACCTGTCAGTGCCTATCACAGTCTCTTGTCAGTGCCCATCACAGCCACCTGTCTGAGCCCATCAGTGCCGCCTGTCAGTGCCCATCAGTGTTGCATATCAGTGCAGCCTATCAGTGCCCATTAATTCTACATATTAGTGCCCATCAGTGCCACTTTATCAGTGCCAACTCAGTGCCCATCAGGTTTGCCTGTCAGTGCCCATCAGTGCTGCATATTAGTCCCACCTATTGGTGCCCATCAGTGTTGCCTATCAGTGCCCATCAGTCCTACATATCAGTGCCTATCAGTGCCACTTTATCAGTGCCAACTCATCAGTGCCCATCAGGGCTGCCTCATCAATGCCACTTCATCAGTGCCTGGTATTAAAGTGTTTTAATATAGTGCCTGGGGGGTCCCCTTAGTCTGCCTGTAAAGTGGTGAATCTATAGCATGTGAAGAAAATGCTGGCACAAAAATGAAATTTCTAAAGAAAAAAGCAGTCAAGTCAGATTTTAATTGACTTGCGATTTAAAAAATAAATAAATAAAAGAAACAGTGTGGGGTCCCCCAGTCCATTCAGGTCTGATATGGATTTTAAGAGGAACCCCACTCCAATATCTTAAAAAAAAAATAATTGTGGGGTCCCCCCAAATCCATCCAGACCCTTATCCGAGCACTCAGCCTGGCAGGTCAGGAAAGAACCATACCATACCATACCAGGCCACATGTTCTCAAAGCACCTTGTCTCCATGTTGATGGGGGTAAGAGTCTCTTACCCCCATCTGTGGTTGTGGGGTTCCTCGGGTGGGGGGCTTATAGTACATGGAAGCACCCTTTAACAAGGGGACCCCCAGATCCTGCCCCTATGTGAATGAGTATGGAGTACATAGTACCCTATCTATTCACCAAAATAAGTGTAAAATGTATTAAAAAAACACAGAAAAAAAACAGTGCCCCCTGATGTAAATCCATCATCAATCACAATGCCCACTGCATAGTCTACCCAAAAAAGAAAAAAAAAGAGCTCCGCACGCCTTGATGGTGAACCACAGAATGGCTGGCTTGTCGTTTGACAGTTTTTCTATAGGTAAGGGTGGGTCACCTGGCGACATCAACAGATGGCACCACTCCCTTGTGACATCACCAACCCAGCATGCAACAATTGGTGATGTCACACGGGGGCGGTGCCACCAGGTGACGTCACCAGGTGGCCCCATCCTTACCTATATAAGAACTGTCAAACAGCAAGCCAGCCATTTGGCAGTTTGTCTTCACAGGGGGCGTGTACATTCTAAAGAAGTATGTAAGCAGGAAATAATAAGCTTTCATTGCAGAATAGACATAAAGGCAAGGTACATTCTTATAAAAAAATGTGCATAGCTCTCCATCCTTCAAAACTGCATGTAAATGTATTCTGTGAAAATAGAGGAAAATCAAATGTTCTCAGGCTAGAAGAAGGAGGGTCAAAAGAGGTACACAAGGTAATAACTGTGAGGGATGGGCTGATGGAGAAAATAAATGTACAGTTGTTAGGTCATTATATGGAGTTAATGAGCATACTCATTTCCTATGATAGTTAGCACCATCTGGTGTCCATAATGCATTATTATCCTCATTCATACATTCTCTGCATAGTATATTCTCTGCAGAGAATGTATGAATGAGGATAATAATGCATTATGGACACCAGATGGTGCTAACTATCATAGGAAACGAGAATAGTATTTTTTGCCCTATTTAAATAGAATGACTTTACATGCAATATTAATGGACAAACAGAGGCATTTAGACCTTTTTTTGGAATGTACCTGTGGGTACCAATACGTATTGAGGACTTCCCGAACATTAGACCATATGTGTTGATGAACACATCACCAACATACGTACTGGATTTCCCAAACAAAGTGGGGGTTATTTACTAAAGGTAACTCCACTTTGCACGTGCACTCGGACATGCAGTCACTGTAGAACTGAGGGGGACATGCAAGGAAAATAAAAAAACATAATTTTAGCTTGCACATGATTGGATGATACAATCAGCACAGCTTCCCCTCATTTCAGATTTTCCCCTCTGATCTACAGTGACTGCACTTCCAAGTGCACTTGCAGTGCACTTGTAGTGCAAAGTTGATTTGCCTATAGTAAATAACCCCCAGTGTGTCAAACCACATCAGAATGGCACACAAGAATCCAGCTGCACTACCCTTCTATGCTATTGACACTGTGAATAAGAACTGGAGAGGCAAAAATATGACTAAAAAGATATCCCAAATTAAACTAGGTGGATTTTTAAACTCCAGACCCTCACCCTGTTAGGGTTAAATGTTAAGCTGGATCTCAACTACTTTAAAACTAACTACTAGCAGTCCATCTATTCCTTATTTAATAACCAAATTTAAATTGAATTTAAATCACTCATAAATGTATTACATTTGTAGTTGAGGTAGAATGCGTGCTTGGGGTCATTACAATGGATTAAAATAGGGTTGTCCCAATACCACTTTTTTAGGACCGAATACAAGTACCGATACTTTTTATAAAGTACTCACCGATACTGATTACCGATACTTTTTTTAATTCTTATGTGACAATGGCACATGTGTCAGTTTTTTTTTTTTTTTTACAATTTGTTTATTTTATTTTTTACAATGCTTTCTTTTTTTAAGGGGGATGGGGGGGGGATGCACAGTGTGAGTGTGTTTTTAATTATTTTTTACAATTCATTTTTTTATTATTTATTGCAATTCCCTTTTTTTTATCAGCCCTGTTGGGGGGGCTTTGCTGAGATATCAGGGGTCTTAACAGACCTCTGACATTTCCCCTCTGAGACAGGGAAAGGGACTAGGGATACAGATTCCCCAGTCCCTTTCTCTGCAGCCTAAGCTGCGCTGAAAATGAAACATCGTAATCACAGGAGGTTACAATGTTTCAGTTATGTGAATGGACAGTCAGTGATCACTGACTCTGTCCATTCGGAAAAGGTAGGGACATGGAGGCAGCGGAGATGGGGGGACACGGTGGCAGCAGAGATGGGGGACACGGCGGCAGCAGAGATGGGGGACATGGCGGCAGCGGAGATGGGGGGGACACGGCAGCAGTGGAGATGGGGGGACACGGCAGCAGCGGAGATGGGGGGACACGGCGGCAGCGAAGATGGGGGGACACGGCAGCAGCACAGAGGGGGGACACGGAGGGATACGGCAGCAGAATGGAGGAGGATAGAGGACAGTCAGCTGACTGTCCAGGTATCGGGTAAGGCATCGGAGCTTTTGCCCAAGTACAAGTACTCGGGCAAATGCTCGGTATCGGTCCCGATACCGATACTAATATCGGTATCGTGACAACCCTAGATTAAATATTTGGTACCAACTAAAGAAATAGAAAATGCTTTTTTTTATGTGCGCTACTATGACTTTATGATCTGGGCCAGACCTAGTTGATATGATATGATTGCAGTTATTGAAATAAACTTAAATAGACTGTTGTACAGATGAATGCAAGGAAGGCAGCTAGTCTTGGATGTATAACATTATCAGCATGGGTTTGATTAATGTCTATCATAGAGGAAACTAAAAAACATTATTAACACTGTACATTTTGAAACAGTATAATTGAATATTCAGCTTCTGTGATGATAATTATCAACACAAAAATATGTAATTGCATACAATATTAATGAATTCTCTGAGTCTATGTTAGCATTTAAAATTGAATGTTTAAAACTCTAAAAGTTCAACAGGATAACATTTCCCATAATAATAAATACATTAGAGGCAGATTTAATATTGCTGTTGGGAACCTGCAAGGGATGTGCTAGCTTGCAGACACCTAAATGGATGTATCGCCACATTTAGGTCTCATGCACACAGGACATTTTGGAAATTCTCCTAAAAGTCTTTACTTGTGGCAGCACCATTTTGTCAGAAAACTGATGCTTGTAAAATGATGGACTGTTTTGATTAGACCAACCGATCGTGTGTGGGCCCCATCGTTTTTTTTATCCACCGGTGAAAAAACTAGGAACTTGTTTTAAAATTATCTGATGGTTAAAAACCAATAGAAAAAAACAATCGTCTGTGGGCACGTCCATCGGTTAAAAATCCACGCATGCTCAGAATCTACGGCCTTGAACGTCCGCTTCCCAATCAGCAAAGGGTTTGAATTTGTGGAAGTGGTCTTATCTTGTAAAGTGGAGTATAGTATGGAGGTGCCTCTGGGTTTATGTGTGTCAGAGAAGAAGTAGTTCCACAGATGCAGAGGTATGGAGCCTTCTAGAGAGGGGTGATTTGCCAAGCAGTTTTGTAATCTATAGTAAGTATAGTAGTCTTTGACCGGAGCTTGAAAGTCTGTTTGGACTTGTGAAAATGACTTAGTGGCTGTCACGGTGCGGAGGTCGGAGGTAGAAGTTGAGGTAAGAGCGTGGAAGGGGTATAGGTAGTGTCTGGAATATGTATAGCAGCTTTGGTAGCAGCATCATTTTAATGGCCGCTAGGCGGCCTGCCCAAGAAAACTTGTGTTTAGAAAGTTTAGCAGTGTCTCGGATCAGCATTTGTTTAAGATTAGGGTAGTTGAGGGCGAAGAGGTGTTTTGAGGATTTAGAAAGAGTGATACCTAAATATGTTATGCCAGTGTCTTCACAGGAGTATGGGTATGTATTCCTGAGGATATTACTCGTGATGGCATCTAAGCCTAGTTCTAAAATGTGAGATTTATGTTCGTTGACCTTGTAGTAGGAGACATTACTAAACCTCTGTAATAGTGATTGTACCGAAGCCAGGGAGGAAAGGGGGTCAGTTATCATTAATATCACGTCATCTGCAAACAGATTAATCCTGTGATCCACCGTACCTATTGTAATGCCAGTAAGTGTAGGGTGGACTCTCACATGTTCTGCTAAGGGTTCCATCACCAAGTTGAATATGAGCGGGGACAAGGGGCATCCCTGTCGGGTGCCATTCGTGATAGAGAACGGTTTAGAGAGCATCTCAGAAGTGTAGACCTGGGCTGAGGGGGAGGAATATAATGCCAGTATAGCCGATAATATTGGTCCTTGGAAGCCAAATTTAATGAGGGTTGCTCTCATGTATTCCCAGTGTACTCTGTCGAACGCCTTCTCTGCATCCAAAGAGAGGAGCAGAGAAGGCGTCCACGACGAGCCAGCGCTATGGATTATATTGATTATCCTACGTGTGGCATCGAATGTTTGTCTCCCTTTCGTGAAACCAGATTGGTCGTTGTGGATGAGTAGGGGCATCAGGTCGACTAGCCTATTGGCTTTGAGCTTGGCGTAGATTTTAGTATCTAGGTTGAGGAGTGATATGGGCCGAAAATTTTGTGCAGAGGTGGGTTCCTTGCCTGGCTTCGGTAGGGCAACGATCAAAACGGATAACATTTCGGGGGGGAGAGAGGAGGACGAGGCAGCGTCATTGCACACATTAGAGAGAAATGGTGATAGGATAGTCCCAAATTGCTTGTACTACTCACTTGTGAGTCCATCTGGACCTGGGGATTTATTTGAGGGTAGTTTTGAGATTGTAAGCATAATTTCCTGGGGGGTGAATGGGGCATCTTCAGAGAGTTTAGGGAGGTTGATCTCGTCAAGGAATGAGGATATATCTTGAGGGGAGGGTTGCGACACAGAGGCATCATCTTTTAGATTGTAGAGTGTAGCATAGTAGTGGTGAAACGCCTCTGCAATGGCAGAGGGGTCTACCAGTTTGTGATTGGAAGCAGGATGATAAAGGTGGGTAATTTTGGTTTTAGAGTGGTAACCCTTGATCCTTGGCTTTCCCTGCTTTATTGCCCGTGGAGTAATGTTTAGCTCTAAAGTACGTGTGGGCCCCCTCAAAGGAGTCCAGCAGGTGGGATCTCAATTCTTGTCTAAGAAGATCTAGTTTATGTTTGGTAGCAGGGTTGGGGTGGGATTGGTTTTGGCTCTCCAGTGATGCAATCTCAGCTGTGAGTGTGTCTAGGCACTGTGATTTCCTCCTCCTCTCTCTAACCCCCAGTTGGATAAGAACCCCCCGTATAAACGCCTTATGGGCATTCCAGAGAGTAAAGTTGTCATTGACAGATTCGGCATTAAGGGTGAAAAATTCTGACAGACAGTCACTGATATGCTTTGCATAGAGTGGCGAGTGAATGAGCGCAGCATTAGCTCTCCAAATCCTGGTACCTGAGGAGGGTATAGAGTCACTGACAGTCATTATGACCAAAGCGTGGTCCGACCACGTGATGGTGGATATCTCAGAGGCTGAAACAGTGGGTAGGGTCCATTTATCAACCAAGAAATAGTCAATCCGGGTGTAGGAGTTGTGGCATGGGGAGAAGAAGTAGTATGGTGGCAGCGCCACACATCGAATAGGTCATGCGAGCGAATGAAGGAGCTCATAGGTCATGAGGTCCGGCTGGACCTGGATCAAGCATCCATGGAGTTATCAGGGACAATGTTAAAGTCGCCGCAGATGATAAGGCGTCCCCCTTTGAAGCGGTCAATTTTCTTCATTAATTTAGACAGAAAGTTAATTTGTTTTTTGTTGGGCGCGTACACTGACACAATGGTATACTTGACAGAATTCAGGGAACAGTTCAGCGCTAGGTATCTACCATTAGGGTCAATTAAGGTGTCATGGAGTTGAAAGGATACCGTATTCTTGAAGGCTATTAGGACTCCGTTCTTTTTGTCGGGTCCAGAGGCTTTAAAGAGATTGGGAAAGTTCTTGTTGGAACATGAGGGTTCCGCAGCAGTCTTAAAGTGTGTCTCTTGAGCACAGAGCACATCACAATGGGAGTCCTGAGCCGTTTTCCACATAGAGGCCCGTTTGGCCAGGTGGTTCAGACCCTTCACGTTGAGGGATAAAAATGTTGGCATTCTGGAAGGTGGTACACAGTATAAGGGGTTAAAGAGGTACTTACAGTTCGTGGGTTACAGTCCCGAGTTAGGAGGGAGTCCAACAGTTCCGATGAGTCTCGAGGTCCGTGGGTGTGGTTGCGTCAGAGAAGACTGTGAAGTAGTAGGGTTGAGCTCTCCAGGGGCCGGTTGGGAGGAAGATTAGAGTAACAGTTAGTTGCAATAGAGAGAGAATCCAGTAGTAAAAACACGATGCACTGGGGGGGGGGGGGATAAAACAAAAGAAAAACAAGGGTCAGTAGTATCTTAGTTGGACTACTGAGCGTAGACGGGGGGTAAAAGTTTGTAAACTATCTGCAACGAGCAGGCACTGAACCAGAGTGCAGGCGTAGATTGGCATAATGAACGCACTGACCACAAGGTCATTTTTTCACTTAGAGATGGGGGCTTTTGGTGCGGGATTGAGATTGTCCCGTGGAGGTCAATTGCGGTGAGGAGTCACCGTCAGGAAGAATTTGCCATTTTCTAAGTAGGTTAATACCTTCTGTACTGTGTGGATGCTGTGTTTGACCCCATTTTTGGTTACCAGGAGCTTAGTGGGGAAACCCCATTGGTACGGTATCTTGTGGTTATTGAGAGGTTTGGTGATGGTTTGAAGCTGGCGCCTTTGCTGTCTGGTATATTGAGAGATGTCAGCAAACAATTTCAGTTTTGAGTAAGGCGGTGTTAGCTGGCCCATATGCCTGTTTTTAGCCAGGAGCATATCTTTGGCATGAAAGAAGTGGACTCTCATTAATGTGTCACGGGGGACCTCTGCAGGAAGGTGTGGGGGTTTTGGCAAGCGGTGGATACGGTCGATGATAGTCTCTATAGGGGGAAGCTCCGGCAGCAGGGTGGAAATCATCTTCCTAGCGTATGAGTTAAAATCTGCCGGGCCGATCGTTTCCGGAATACCGCGGATTTTGACGTTATTGCGTCTTGATCGGTCCTCGAGGTCCGCCATTTTGGCCCGCACCCACTGCTGTTCCTCCCTCACATGGTCATGTGCGTCCACTAAGTCATTCACGGTGTCTGTCATGGCACTCATTCTCTGTTTTAAACGCTGAGAACATTGTAGAAATGTCACTGTGCAGGGAACTATGCAATGAGATCAGCATATCTTTAAGGAGTGTGTCAACAACAGGCTGGTTAGCAGTAGGGAAGGCCGCAATGGGGGACGGTGCAGGAGGCGGTGTGAGGAGATTGTCCAGGGCAGGGCTTACCTCAGAGGCCTGTGCTCAAGGCGCATCCGCGTTTTGGCTGGACTGTTGGAGGCAGAGGGTGGTCCGGTAATCGGGGAGAGGTCTGTGGACAGGTTGCGAGGCTGGCCAGAGGAGTCTTCCTCATCTGGAAGGTCAGTGTAGGCCCGATCCCCTCGCGGGGAACGATCGCGGGCACCATCTTGGATCCGACTGCCGGGGGTTAATGGCGATAAAGTCGGTCAGTCTTCTAGGCTCCCTGTATTCCTTACGTTTGCGAGAGGTCCCGTGCTGGTTCCCCGATGTGTGGGGGTCCTGGTAGTGCATTTCAATCGCTCGGGTCAGTGCTGGTGGGTATCAATTCTCCGTTCAGTGCGGGAACTGTGGAGTCAGGCTTCCCATTCAGCTCGACGGTTAGACACGCCCCCCCCACACGATCAATTTTTTAACTAATGGTGTGTAGGTACGACTGATGAAAAAATCCATCAGACCATTTTCATGGGATGAACCAATCGTGTGTATAGGGCATTAGGGTGGATTTAGGCACATTTGCAGGAGTCAAGCACTTGCGTGTTAATTCATTCAATTGACCATAATAATGTAGCGCCTTTTATGGCAGGTGCTATTGTAAATTTAGAGGGGGTCAGAGAGTTAGTTGACTCGAACCCTGTTAATTTGGTTAAAATTAAGGCTTCTGCTCCTGCTCTGGCTGCTCTGTGTGCCTATCCTCCTGTCTGGGGTAGGTGGCATCAGTGCATTCAGGGTCGTGTGGATACTTCTCCTTGGCTGCAAATCAGGTTGATTGCCTCGCTGTGCATGCCGGGGAGGGGTATTTAGAGGGCAGACGCCATTGGTGTGGGTTGTCGTCGCCTCACGCCTTCCACCTATGCAGTCGTCTCACCACCCCTGTGTGTGGTCCTCCTGGTCGGGGTGTGTGCAGGTGTTTCTGTGTTCCTGGCTTCAGGACCCCGTTGGTCCAGAGCGCCGATCTACCTCGTAGGATCAGTAAGCAGACTGGGTCTACAGATGTACAAGTGGTCCTGTGCTGTCGGTCCTAAGTGGAGGAAGCTGGTCGATGGAGAACCTGTCTGAAGGACACCGAGCACAAGGCTGGTGTTGCAGGAGAGGCCTATCTGCACATTGAAAGAAACTTCATACCTGAGAGGCTGGACGATGGTTGCCTGTCGGATATTGATGCAACTAAAGCCGTTTTAAAGGAGATCCGGGTGTTGAATCCAGTTAAGGATTAAGGATTTTGGACCGAGATTGTCTCCACCTTTAGGAGGGTCTGTGGCAGAGACTTTAACCTGAAGTTCCGAGTGACACTCTGACTGCTAGGTTGGTGAGAGAGGCCTATCCAGGTGCAGAGTGGTGAAGAAGTTTTCTCATAGGAAGCCGGACTGTTTCCACACCAGTTAACCCTGAATCCCCCATTTCCATTTCTTCTGTCCCTTCACCTATTTCTACTTTTATCGTTTTTACCCAAATAGGTAATAAAAGCACAGAAAAGACACCTGTCGTGTGGACATTGACTTTATTACAGCTCTCATCCAGTACCCTAGACGGTAAGAAGACAAGAGGTAACATGCGACCCAAATCGAACCAGCAGCTCCTTTAGGGGTAGTGCTACAATAATAATAATAATAATAATAATAATTTATTCTGGTCATTGAAATAATTTAATGCTCAGGTGCTAAATGTGCCTAGCATTAACGCATGTTAACAAGTGTCAATCGTTTTTTCTGCCAATATGCAGCTGCTCTTGAATGCACATGAAGTTGTTTTCTTTTTCAGCCTGTAATTAAAGGCAGGAAAAAAAATCCTGACGTCCCTAGAAGCAGCTGCAAAATGGCCCAGTGTGCATGAGGCCTTATGAAGCTTAATGACTCACTAATCCAACATAGCAGCTTTTCAGATTCTTGACAATAGTTGAGAGCAGGGCTTAACATTTCAGGTCCTGAGCTACTAGCCAGGCCTTAAGAGTTACTCGCCACCAGTTGCCCCACCTAATTTATACACTGCCCTGCACCTAATTGCACCCGTAAATATGCCCTCGTAGATTATCTCATTAAATGACACTGTTAACCACTTAAGACCTGGACCAAAATGTAGGTAAAGGACCTTGCCCCTTTTTGCGATTCGGCACTGCTTCGTTTTAACTGACAATTGCGCGGTCGTGCGACGTGGCTCCCAAACAAAATTGGCGTCCTTTTTTTCCCACAAATAGAGCTTTCTTTTGGTGGTATTTGATCACCTCTGCGGTTTTTATTTTTTGCGCTATTAACAAAAATAAAGCGACAATTTAAAAAAAAAATGCAATATTTTTTACTTTTTGCTATAATAAATATCCCCCAAAAATATATAAAAAAACATTTTTTTTCCTCAGTTTAGGCCGATACGTATTCTTCTACGTATTTTTGGTAAAAAAAATCGCAATAAGCATTTATCGGTTGGTTTTCGCAAAATTTATAGCGTTTACAAAATAAGGGATAGTTTTATTGCATTTTTATTAATTTTTTTTTTTTTACTACTAATAGCGGCGATCAGCGATTTTTTTCGTGACTGCGACAATATGGCGGACACTTCGGACAATTTTGACACATTTTTGGGACAATTGTCATTTTCACAGCAAAAAATGCATTTAAATTGCATTGTTTACTGTGGAAATGACAGCTGCAGTTTGGGAGTTAACCACAGGTGGCGCTGTAGGGGTTGTGAGACCTAGTGTGTTTGTTTACAACTGTAGGGGGGTGTGGCTGTAGGTGTGACGTCATCGTTCGCGTCCCCCTATTACAGGGATGACGCGATCGATGCTGCGGCCACAGAGAAGCACGGGGAAGCCGTGTGTACACACGGCTCTCCCCGTTCTTCCACTCCAGGGACGGATCGCCGCACTCCAGCGGCGATCGGGTCCGCGAATCCCACGGTCCCGGTCCCGGAGCTTCGGACCGGGTCGCGGGCGCGCGCCCGCGACCCACGGCTGGGTACTAAAATCAACGTATATATACGTTGATGTGCCCAGCCGTGCCATTCTGCCGACGTAAATGTGCAGTAGGCGGTCCTTAAGTGGTTAAATGTTTTATGCAGAATCAAGTTACAAAATTAAATATTACCAACAACTTTAACAAATTGGGGAAGGGCACTGAAGGCAGACCAGAGGGACAGGCCACTGGGGGCAGAGCAGAGGGACAGGGCACTAGAACTGGGTCTCTTCCCCATTCTCTTGCTGTTTCCTCTGCAACTCCCATCCATCCTCTCTCTCTCTCCCATTCATCTCATCAGGAGCCTGTGTGTGCGGCTCCACACTTGCATGTCCCCACTTCCCCCTTTTATTCAGGCTGGCAGTGAGGAGAGGAGCTGCAGCACAGCGGGAGGGAGTACAATCCAGCGCTGAGGACCACACAACTGCACAGCCATTGACACCATAGCACAGCGCACACTGACACTGCACAGCACACATTGAGACCAGTCTGTTCACAGTGCTCAGGCTGAACTGTTGGACACTTACATAGAGCACAAGGAGAAGAAACCTGCACAAACTGAAAGGCTGCCGCTGTCATGTCAGGGCAACTTTCAGTGAGCGCTGCACCGGAGTGGTAATTTTCGCAATCCTCCACCTCACTCATTACTTTCTGCTCTCCAGCTACATTGGTCGGGGGGGATGGGAAAGGCTCAGAGAGTTCATACTGTTAGGTCCCATGGCTTAATGAGAATTGTAAGAAGAGCACCTGTGTACTGCTCTGCCTGTGCGCGGCTCACCAGACTACTTTTCCCGAGCATGCACCTTTCCTCTTCGGCCGCCAATCTCATCGGGACTCTAAGTGTAGGCACAAATTGGAGGGAGTTTGGTCATGCAGCCCTGTCATCACTCTCCCCCAGCTTAAATCCACTCGCCAAATACTAGTAGGCGAGTGGAAATTTTGAGGGCTGGTTGAGAGTGTGCCTGCAGCTTCTGAAGAACTACCAGCTAAGTAGTGGTAATCTACTTTTTGAAATTTAGTTTGAACATGGACAGATTCCTTTTAAGGAGAAGATTGACAGCTGTGTAATTAGCAAGGTTGTATGCATCCTAATTGGAGGATTTTTGGAATTTGCAGTCTGAAAAATTATTAAAACATCTTCTGACCAAAAGCAAATGATGAAATAGTGTCCATCAGGGCTTATTTCTCAGCGAATAGGTATAGGAACTCCCCATTTTCGAGCTACCTCTTGTCTCCTACCCACCTCAGAGCACCGTTCCCTGGTCCCCTTACCCACACCCCAGTAATGCTGCTTTTAGATAATACAGAACCATATATAATTGTGTGGGGGTAAGCAGTGTGAATATATGATACATATGATTTAAAAAAAAAAGTTATTTTTTTAATTTAAATCAGATTTTTTAGATTTGTATCACATTTATTTTAACCATTTAAGACCAGGACCATTATGCAGCTAAAGGACCTTGCCCCTTTTTGCGATTCGGCACTGCGTCACTTTAACTGACAATTGCACGGTCGTGCGACGTGGCTCCCAAACAAATTTGACGTCCTTTTTTTCCCACAAATAGAGCTTTCTTTTGGTGGTATTTGATCACTTCTGCGGTTTTAATTTTTTGCGATATAAACAAAAATAGACCGACAATTTAAAAAAAAATATATATTTTTTACTTTTTGCTATAATAAATATCCCCCAAAAATATATAAAAAAAGTTTTTTCTTCAGTTTAGGCCGATACGTATTCTTCTACCTATTTTTGGTAAAAAAAATCGCAATAAGCGTTTATCGATTGGTTTGCGCAAAATATATAGTGTTTACAAAATAGAGGATAGTTTTATGGCATTTTTATTAATATTTTTTTTGTTTTTACTACTAATGGCGGAGATTAGCGATTTTTTTATCGGACAATTTTGACACATTTTTGGGACCATTGTAATTTTCACAGCAAAAAGTTATATAAAAATGCATTGTTTACTGTGAAAATCACAATTGCAGTTTAGGAGTTAACCACTAGGGGGCGCTGTAAGGTTTATGTGTGACCTCATATGTGTTTCTAACTGTAGGGGGCGGGGTGGCTGGAGGGGGGGCTGGACGTGTGACGTCACTGATCGTCTTTCCTTATATCATCACTGTGAAGAACGGGGAAGGTGTGTTTACACACACCTCTCCCCGTTCTTTAGCTCCTGTGACCGATCGCGGGACACCAGCTGCGACCGGGGTCCGCGGGTCCCGCGGGCGCGGTCACGGAGCATCAGATCGGGTCACGGGCACATGCAAAAATGACAGTTACCTCCTGCAAGGCTATATAAAACACCTAAACATTTTCAAAACATATGGGGGATTTAGTCACGCCATATAGATATATAGTGCTTAAGCCCACCTACTGCCTCAAAGTACCCCATTATCAGTGGGTCCTACACTATCCATAGAATGAAAGATCCTGATTCTCTAAACCATGGAAGAAATACACTCCTCTATATGGGAGAAGGTAAATGTAATTTTTGCATGTGTGTGCTCGTAATATTTTGTTCCACCTAATGAAAGAGCCGCCTCTGCCGCCCCTCTCAAAACGCTGCCTGGGGCCAATGGCCCTGCCTACCCGTGTAGTGTTCCTTTGAGGAAAAAGGAACCTCCCTTCAGAGTCAAGCAATTAAGTCCAAAGCAAAAATAAGCAATTCTCATGTACAGTAATAACACCCCTAGCCTTATGAGAGGGGAGTGGATGTGGGAGTGAAATGTATTTCTTGGAACAGAACAATAATAGGGCACATTGACACAATTACTGCCACAACTGTCCTTGTTTGTAGGGAGCAAAGGTCCAAGACGTTCAGATATTATATGACACTATTTTCAGTTTAGAAGTCATTGCAATTCGACATTTAAACCAGAGCAACAGCAACAAAAATTACATAGAGCACAATGAGAATCAAAGAATTTCGGGCATCACATGACAACCAATAAACAAGAACTTTGCTTTCCCACTAGGGTTTAGCAGTTGGAGGGTAGTGTCTGTGGACATTTGTACAGGGACTGTTCTAAACACGGGAAACATGCGCGACTTTACAGGCATACTATAAACACCCCTCAGTACAATATTTAAAGGAATATTTCACTTTTATTTTTTCACTTTAAGCATTAATACAATCACTGCTCACGAAAAAACGGCTGCTTTTAAAAAAAAAATTGCATTGATACATTTCCCCTGGGGCAGGACCCAGGTCCACAAACACTTTTTATGACAATAACTTGCATATTAGCCTTTAAAATTTTGATTTTTGATGTTCGAGTCCCATAGACTATTACAGTGTTCGAAAGTTCACGCAAACTTACGGTCCTTTCGTATGTTCTGCCGCAAACCGAACCGGGGGGTTTCGGCTCATCCCTAGTCATTTGGAATAACAAATTGATTCCCACTGCCAACACCATTCCACTCCAATGGAGCCTTCAGATGAAGCTAGGGCATAAAAATGTACTCCACGGGAGAAGAAAGAGAAAGTATATTTGTGTAGTATAGAAAAAAGTGAATAAAACCTGCACTTAGGATGTGGTTTGTGGGCTGCTGCCTCCTCTATACTAGCCCCTCTGGGTTAGTGATAGATAAAGTAAATTAGAAAAAGGAAATGGTGCTGCCTCCAGTATGAGGTTTATAAGCCCTCCTAAAGTGCCTAAAGATACACCCAGTATCTGAGGTATCCGAAAGATATATGTATACAATATAATGTATATAGTGTGACCGTGAGTAAATAAAAGACCACCCTAGTTCCCTAGGAATGGTATGTAACAAGTACAACAGTATGGTATAGCAAAACAGATAGTATTACCATCACTAATTTTAAAAGTGCTGACACAGTGATATGTAGCCACATAGGATGCAAAAAAGTGAAAAAACAATGTGAAAAAACAATAAGTCCCAATTGGGTTCCTAAAATCCACAAGTGATCAAACAAAACATATATAGTGTAAGATTAAAGATTCATAGGGCAACACTGTCCAAGGAAATCCAGATCTGTCACCAGCATAGACAGAAAAAGTTCCTGTGAGAATGTATGCAATTTCCAGTGCAATAATGCGTCTACTCCGTGGGGAGGGCGTGATGCTGCTTGATACACAAATCGCAGTGCTCCCGGTGCTCTCACTTACCAGATGTAGCTCCCCAATATGGGGTGAAGGGCGATAAGTGATTCTTGATCTCTGCTCCAGCTCTTACTGCTGTCCAGGTTCTGCAGCCACCATCAGTAAGATCCCTGATGTTCCCCTCGGAATGATAAGAAAAGGACACCAATAGTGCAGGGGTAGCACAAAGTTAAAAATATTTATTCAGCCTTGTGAGATACAGGCTATAAAAGTGATATACCAAAATACAGAAAAAACTAAGTAAAATTACATAAAAAAGAGCTGCGATAACTCCAAGCTCCCCAGGGTTTAATATACGTGCTGGTAGCAGTGTGCGCCGTGCGCCGTGCACTCCAACTGCGTTCCACCTAGCACCAACCCGGAAATGACGTATCGCGTATGACAGGAAACGCCTGACGTACGTTTCGATGCTCAATCGTCTTCTGAGGCGCAGCCTGTCATATCAGTAGTAGAGTATTTGTAGAGGAGCTTCGCGCCACACTGCCCGCCCTCTCAGTGGGCTCTCAACAAATCATATTGTCGTATGCACCTCCTTCTAAAGAGGAGGTATGAGGTTGTAGGGATGGAGAAATTTTTAACCCTTGGCTGTGTTTTGATAGTGGCGCGATGCGGACTACTCATACTGACTATACATATTGTGAAAAACATAAGTTTAAAAATCAAACTAAAATACACAGAAGCCAATAGCTAAAATATATATATATATATATATATATATATATTTATATATATATATATATATATATATATATATATATATATATATGGGTGTGATGACCACGTATAAGCAAAATAATTGAATGATGTATTAGAAATTATATTACTGTATATGTTAGAAGTTATATAGTATGTTAGAAAATCTGGACTGATAATACAGGTAAGAGCAACCCATAATTGCCGATCCCCTGAAGGGGCTATGTTGATTCTATGGTCAAAGGATCAACCAAACATTCTAATCTGTAGACATGGGTGCTTTCTATATATTGTCTCAAGGGTATGTCTATAAGGAAGATTATGTAAAACATAAAGGATAAAAGTGTAATGTATATAAATATTGCCTACCAGGTTTGCCAGTAGTGTGTGCAGGCTATTCATTACTTGGACGTGAGTCTGCTTAGTAAAACAGAGTGCTAAAATGGGGAATCCATATAGGAGGAGCAGAATATAGAAGGAATACTATTTGACCACATATTGGTGTGAAAGCAAAAATCCCCTCACCCCCCTCGCTGGAGGGATGAAAAAATAGTTGCATGTAAGGACACAATAATAATAGTGGGAGTAAGTTGATGAGGATTTGCATCATTCTAAAGTTGATGAGGATTTGCATCATTCTAAAGGGAAAGTATTTCTAAAGAGCCATAGGTAACAAGATTATACTCTAAGGGTTGGCAAGGAAACAGTTTAGGTCTATTTCTACATTGAGGCCGTGGGGCACACGACTACCCAATCTGTAGATCCAGCTGGTCTCGTTCTGGGATACCGCTATTTGTTTATTACCCCCCCCCCCTCCAGTTGTCCTTAATTATATCAATCCCATAGAAAATAAGCCCAGATGGGTCCTTATTGTGGAATTCAGCGAAATGTTGTGAAAAAACATACGGAAAGGGTTCCCCAGACATAGCCTTTCACGACATTTTGCTGAATTCTACAATAAGGACCCATCTAGGCTTATTTTCTATGGGATTGATATAATTAAGGACAACTGGAGGGGGGGTAATAAACAAATAGCGGTATCCCAGAACAAGACCAGCTGGAAAAACAACGAGCGCCCAGAGGCGATTTGGTTTGCATGTGCCGCGCTATATAAGTTTTCATTCATTCATTCATTCATATATATATATATATATATATATATATATATATATATATATATATTTTAGCTATTGGCTTGTGTGTATTTTAGTTTGATTTTTAAACTTATGTTTTGCACAATATGTATAGTCAGTATGAGTAGTCCGCATCGCGCCATTATCAAAATGCTGCCAAGGGTTAAAAATTTCTCCATCCCTACAACCTCATACCTCCTCTTTAGAAGGAGGTGCATTCGACAATATGATTTGTTGAGAGCCCACTGGGAGGGCGGGCAGTGTGGCGCAAAGCTCCTCTACAAATACTCTACTACTGATATGACAGGCTGCGCCTCAGAAGACGATTGAGCATCGAAACGTACGTCAGGCATTTCCTGTCATACGCGATACGTCATTTCCGGGTTGGTGCTAGGTGAAACGCAGTTGGAGCGCACACTGCACGCCGCACACTGCTACCCAGAGCTGTATCCTGGCTTAGGCCTAGGGCAGCACTTTATTATTTATTACTTTAATAAATATTTTTAACTTTGTGCTACCCCTGCACTATTGGTGTCCTTTTCTTATCATTCCGAGGGGAACATCAGGGATCTTACTGATGGTGGCTGCAGAACCTGGACAGCAGTAATGCCGCGTACACACGGTCGTTTTTTGCGATGAAAAAAAAACGTTGTTTTTTAAAACGTCATTTAAATTGATCGTGTGTGGGCAAAACGTTGTTTTTTGTCTTCAAAAAAACGACCCAAAAAAAATTCCAACATGCTTGAATTTTTTGTGTCGTTTTTCAAAACGTCGTTTTTTGTTTCACAAAAAGTCACCGTGTGTAGCAAAAACTTAGTTTAAGAAGTTTTTCAACCCGCGCATGCCCAGAAGCTAGTTATGAAGCGAGCTTCAATAGAAAAGAGTGGTGAACGTAACCTCGCTTTTTGTGAAAAAAACAATGGTGTGTATGCAACATCGTCTTTGAAAAGTGACGTTTCAAAAACGTCGTTTTTTACTTCACAGAAAACGTCGTTTTTTTTTCATCACAAAAAATGAACGTGTGTACGCGGCATAAGAGCTGGAGCAGAGATCAAGAATCACTTATGGCCCTTCACCCCATATTGGGGAGCTACATCTGGTAAGTGAGAACCCGGGAGCACTGCGATTTGTGTATCAAGCAGCATCACGCCCCCCCCACGGAGTGGACGCATTATTGCACTGGAAATTGCATACATTCTCACAGGAACTTTTTCTGTCTATGCTGGTGACAGATCTAGATTTCCTTGGACAGTGTTGCCCTATGAATCTTTAATCTTACACTATATATGTTTTGTTTGATCACTTGTGGATTTTAGGAACCCAATTGGGACTTATTGTTTTTTCACATTGTTTTTTCACTTTTTTGCATCCTATGTGGCTACATATCACTGTGTCAGCACTTTTAAAATTAGTGATGGTAATACTATCTGTTTTGCTATACCATACTGTTGCACTTGTTACATACCATTCCTAGGGAACTAGGGTGGTCTTTTATTTACTCACGGTCACACTATATACATTATATTGTATACATATATCCTTTCGGATACCTCAGATACTGGGTATATCTTTAGGCACTTTAGGAGGGCTTATAAACCTCATACTGGAGTCAGCGCCATTTCCTTTTTCTAATTTACTATATTTGTGTAGTATATTTAATAGAATTTAAAAGCAATGACAGAGTAGTAGGTTGCATGCGCATGTAAAAATGCCTGCCTGGCACTAGAAAAAATGGGGTGTGCGGATCTGGCTGGTTCTTAACGCAGTAGTGTGCATTCCGCATCCTGCTCATAGGGGTAAAGCCTGGTGTGGGGGTAACAAATCAAGACCCAGAAGTGACGAATCCTGTGCTCCGATGTACATTTGGCCGTAAATGTCGTCTTCAGGAAGTCATATATATATATATATATAAACACACACAGTGTATACACACACGGTGTATGTGTATATACACATACGGTATATACATACTTTCTTGGACAGGCCAGTGACAAATCCATTGAACAAATTAAAAGGACTCTTAACTATGTTCATTTTATACAAGAGGTGGATTCCTTACCTTGGTATTTGGAGGAATAATCTGTTCCTCGAGTTAGACATTTCAAAGAGCGTTACCTAGAAGGGCTTGTAAAATGCAGAATGCTGTTACAATTCATTCATTCATGTTCCTCGTTATTATAGAAGCAGGGGTCTAGATTATAACACACAAGATCGCATGTATGTAAGCTACCTAGGTGCAAATTATAGGTTGGACATGGTGTAGTGTCTTTATGCTTTCTACACAAATGATAGATGGGACTTTAAAGTCTGCTGTTCATTGTAATATTTACAAATGCTCTGTGGACCCTGTCACCTGTTCTGAAGTGCAATAATGTATCTCTCTGGATGAACCAAGTTGCTTTGGAAAAAATCATTTTGGATTAGAGGAGTTTGCATTCCATATCGGCTAGTACATTCTTGCATCAACAACAATAAATATAACAACAATTATCACTCCTCATCTCTATATCGAAACAAGCAGTAAAGGCACAACTCAACAGTGGGGTTTTACCTCCCGCCAAACTCATTCACACAGGTACTCTGGCCGTTTAAATGAGTGAATTGTTCATGTGGCTGGAGCTCCCTGTTACTCTAAGGGGAAGCAGTGACTGTACATAGACAGCAGGTCCTAATTTGATAGATGTGTAGGTGTGGGTAAGTGGCCCCAAATGCATACTGTCTGTGTCCGGAGCTGTACACCTGAACCCACAAGCCTGTCAAATTAGGACCTGCGGCTGTGTTCATACAGCTACTGCATTCCCATGACATTACATAGGCTACTTACACACAGCTTAAGAAGGTTCCAGCTACATAAAAAAACCACCGATTCACACTATAGTGAGAAGAAAAACAAGTGCGCTAATTATATAAATCAATTACATTATAGATAGTGCTAATAGGAGTATTCTACAAAATACATGCCTGTTACATAAAAATAAACAATAAAAAAGTCCATATGTGATTGACCAAAAAGTCACATTATTTTGTGACTACTATAGTAAAGTCCCAATATGTGCAATGTTGCTTGAAAAAATCTTGTGAAAAATATTTTTCCCGAATCTTGAATAAGTGTGGAGACAAAGCCTTCACCTTGTAGTAGGAATTACACCCAAATGTGCTCAAATAGTTAATGTGCTTACCAGACCACCCTGACTCCTTTAATTAAAAAGAAAGTCAGATACAGCAGAAGCAGTATGTGACTGCAAACACTTGGATAGATGTAGGAGATATGGAACCAGCATGGAGCATCTGCTCAGCAGTGGCGTGAAGCGGCGTGCGTTCCACTCGGCGGTACCCGACAACCAGATGACCGGAACGGCGTAAAAACATGTGACTAGATACGCTGCCGACGTACGTTTCGTTGTCTAAACGTCTTCAGGGCGCGTGTTTTTACGCCGTTCCGGTCATCTGGTTGTCGGGTACCGCCGAGTGGAACGCACGCCGCTTCACGCCGCTGCTGAGCAGACGCTAAATGCTGGTTCCATATCTCCTACAAGCGATCAGCCTTGATGCCGGGTCTGGCATCTTTTAATGTAAGAGGCCATTTGGCTGTTTTATGTTTTTCTCTTTTCAAATAAACCAATCAGTATTATGCTATGGGGCATTGTGATTTCTCTCTTGCATATATGTCACCGTCTACTACCTGGGCTTGAGACCGTCAGCTATCCTGTCTATCCAAGTGTTTGCAGTCACATACTGCTTCTGCTGTATCTGACTTTCTTTTTAATTAAAGGAGTCAGGGTGGTCTGGTAAGCGCATTAACTATTTGAGCAATTTTGGGTGTAATTCCTATGACAAGGTGAAGGCTTTGGCCCAGATTCACAGAGCAATTACGCCTGTCTAACTGGTGTTAGACAGGAGTAATTTCAAATTTTGCGCGCCGTATCACTAGTTTGAATCCTCCAACCATGATACGGCGGCTTCAGGCTTCGATCTGAGAGGCTTACGTCTTCGTAAGCCTTCGGATCTACGCTGCGATATTTTTGCGGCCGCTGGGAGGAGTCCGCATCGTTTTCATGCGTCGGGATATGCAAATGTGTTTTTACGGCAATCCACGAAGATACGAGCGGTCTTCGCAATCGCTTTCGTCTATTTTTTTCTACGTACTGTTAGACCAGCTTTTTGCTGGTCTAACGGTGCGTAGCCCATGTTAAGTATGGCCGTCGTTCCCGCGTCGAATTTAATTATTTTTTTTTTTTTACGTAACTCGTTCGGGAATAGGAATGTCCGTAAACGACGCTATTTAAGAAAAAATGACGTAACGACGTGATTTCGCGCAATGCACGGCGGGAAATTTCTGAACGGAGCATGCGCAGTTCGATCGCCGCGGGAACGCGCCTATATTAAATGCTTCACGCCCCCTACTCGCGTAGATGGCTTGCGCCGGGAGAAATACACTACGCCGCCGTCGTTTACTGGACAAAATCTACCGGGATTCCACGTAGAGCCAGGTAAAATACGGCGGCGTAGTGTATTTCTGATACTCTACGCGAATCTAATTGTATCTGAATCTGGGCCTTTGTCTCCACACTTATTCAAGATTCTGGAAAAATATTTTTCACAAGATTTTTTCAAGCAACATTGCACATATTGGGACTTTACTATAGTAGTCACAAAATAATGTGACTTTTTGGTCTATCACATATGGACTTTTTTATTGTTTATTTTTATGTAACAGGCATGTATTTTGTAGAATACTCCTATTAGCACTATCTATAATGTAATTAATTTATATAATTAGCGCACTTGTTTTTCTTCTCAACATTCGACAAATTAATTTTATTTGTTATCAAGTAGCAGCTTTTTCACTTAATTTTGTTGGCGCGGAACATACAACCTCTATCTACGATTCACACTATAGGCCACAGTACCCATGTGAATAATGATTTTTGTGTATTCTTAGTAAAAATATAATTTGATATTTTCAGGCGGTAAAAGGGGGGTCTGTCAGGTAGGCTGGATGGGGGCCCATGATTTCTAATAGCAGCCCTGCTACTGAGTAGTGACTTTGGTCAGCCACAACAATGTATGCCCCAGCATGCACCCAATGGCTTTCAGTGTAGCAAATAGCGTCTTCTTTTTTCCCAGAGTCTCTTGAAATAATAAAGTACAAGCTACAGATGATTTCTAGGGAATTGTCAATTAGTGTAAATATTTTAATTAAAGCAATCAAACTGCAACCATAATATGTAACAGCTGTTTCCTTTTCATTTTTGTTTTTTTTCCCCCTACATTAAACAAAACAGCCTGGTGCATTTTCAGTACCAGAAGCAATTTTGTTAAGTCATGAAGTGAACATATGTTGTCTACAAGCCTTCAGGCTCTCGCTGCAAAAAGAAAATATAACACTTCAAGGCAAATATTGTCCCAGCAGAAAATGTGCCAAAACGAATAAGTCTGTATATTGACAAGTCTCTTGTGATATAAATCATATGGTGATTTGTACATGGGAGGTACAGTTTTCTATCTCCTCTTATAGGAACAGATCATAAAAAAGGAAAATTGTCATGAAAATGCGAAAATACCACAGATGAACTGATGTCAAGGCAAAAACACTTGTATGCAGTTTAGAAGATGACTTAAGTTGTCATTTTTGACTAAATTATTCATATTCACAGTCAAAGAAACTGATGGGTCTGACAATCTACTAGTAAATAGATTAGAACTTGGTTTGAATTCAGTTTATAATGTATATAGAGTACATTTTTCAAACATTTAGTGGGCATTGTGTAGTTTTTCTTAAATATTTTTAAATATATATAAGTACATCTCACTAATAAAATATAAATAATCATATTATTATATGTTCATATTCTATGCACAGCTTGTAAACAAATAAGTACATTAGAGCAGCCATAATTGACATATGCAAATTCTGTCTCTTGCGAAGTAGAGTATACATTCCTCCCATGAATAGTGGAAAACTATTCATTTGCTGAGGCTGAGTGCATACAATGAGGTGGATCTATTAAAGGCAAATAGCCCATGTACTTTGGAAGTGCAGTTGCGCTAATTTTCCGCAGAGCTTAGTGAACCTGTTGAAGCTTCACTATGCAGAGAATACATCAACAACCTGAAAGGAGCTTGGACATTACCCAACAGGTGTTGGTAGGGGCCAGTATAAAGGGGGGTAGGCGGGTGGGGATGTGGAGGTACAATAGCCTGAAGTAGGTAGCTGGGTGACAGTTAGAACGAGAGATAGAGGTTCTCAGTTAGTACATCCCAATACATATGTCAAGTTGCATTATGATATCATGCTTAGGGGTGACATTGCTGGAGCAAACTCCATTCCTTAGCTTCCAAAATTACAGCCACAGAAAAACTAAAGAGGAAACATAATGCATCTGTACAAAACTGAGAGACCTGTACAAAAATGCTAGAAGACGACATTGCAAATGGGGCAAGGGGAGGGAACAAGCAGGGAATTAATAGTGGGGGTATGCTACAGACCCCCTAACCTGAAGGATGAGGAGAAGTTGAACCTCCTATCACAGTTAGAAATGGCAACAAGGCAAAGCAATGTCACCATAATGGGGGAATTCAACTATCCAGATATTGACTGGGCAGAAGGAACAGCTTACTTACGCTGTAAGGTACCTGTGGTAGGTAGTGTCTGAAGTGGAGCTTGTGTGCTGAGGATTCAGACGAAAACTTGGTCAGGGAGGCAACGGATCAGGAAAGCGGTACACGATCGAAATCCAGTGAGAGTGAGTAGTCAGGCAGGCAGAGGTCATACATGAGCTGGTGTTGAAGTACAAAATCAGCAGGCTAGAGAGTAGTCAGGAATTCATTCACGAATATCAAAGTCACAAAGCTTATCACAACACTGTGGGAGCTAGTCCACACAAACGGGCACTGAGAGATAGGAAGTGTTGCTATTTATGGCCTGCTTTTATTGTAGATTTTCCACAGCTGGCAGCAGGTGGGGATAGTGTGTCCAAGGTAATGCTTCAAACTGAGAGGACATTTCCATAACTCCAGAGCTCCTCGGTGGCACAACAGGTAAGTTCTCGAATAAGAACAGGAGCATGCAGATCTTTAGCTGGAACCCAGGAACGGACTCTGATGTGATATCCCTTCCAATGAACCAGATACCGAAGGCCATGACCCTGTCTTCTAGAATCAAGAATCTTGGAGACTTCAAACTCATTTTGTCCATCAACAATAAAACAGATGAAGTAGCTGTTGCGTTCGGGAGTAGCGATTGAAAATAGTTTTTTTGAGGAGGGAAACGTAGAATCCGAGATGTATCCGGAGAGAGGGGGTAATTTCAACTGATGGGAGACTGGCCTGACTCAAGCAATAATTCTGTAAGGACCAATGAATCGAGGGCCCAATTTTGTAGAAGCTTGTTTCAGTCTCACATATCTGGTTGATAGCCAAACTCTATCCCCTACCACATATGGAGGTATATGGCATCTTTGTTTGTTGTAGAAAAGCGCATACTTGCCTGCTGACTTCTGTAGTAATAAGCAAATATTTTTCCAATGTAGCAGAATATTTTTCTCCCACTGATCTGCTGCTGGTACATCAGAAGAAGACTGAAGTAGGGGAAAAGTCTGAGGGTGATAGCCTAGGGCTGCGTAGAATGGTGTGGTATGAAGAGCACTGTGTGGTATAAAGAGCACTGTGCCAACGGGAGTTAATGGCAAACGTTAACCGACTAAGCCGACTGACGGTCTGATGTGCCTATACACCATCGTTTAAATAACCAATCGTGTCAGAACGCGGTGACGTAAAACACATGACATGCTGAAAAAAACGAAGGTCAATGCTTCCAAGCATGCGTCGACTTGATTCTGAGCATGCGCGGCCTTTTGACCGATGCCTTTGCTAACTAATGATCGTTTTGACCCATCGGTCAGGCATCCATCGGTTCAATTTTAAAGCAAGTTCTCTGTTTTTGGATGGAAGGACAACTGACCGATGGGGCCTAAACACAATCGGTTTGGACCTGATGAAACTGAACTTCAGTCCGTTTTCATCGGTTTTGACCAATCGTGTGTACGCGGCCTAAGGCATTGACATAATGTCGAAGATAGGTTTCCAGGGTCTGGTTTATGCTATCGGTTTGACTCTCTGTTTGAGGGTGATGTGAGGTAGAGAGTGAGAACGTAACTCTCAGTTTCTTGCAGAACGCTCTCCAGAATCGGGAAACTGAGATGAGATTGGAAGAGGGTAGACAGTGCTTCTGCTGTAGGTAATCCCGGGAGCAGCAAAAAATTTGACATTTTGGAAAAGCGATCCACTATGACCCATATAGCAGTCATGCCCTCGGACTTGGGTAAGTCTGTAATGAAGTCCATAGTCACATAGGTCTAAGGCTGTCGAGGTGCCGGAAGTGGTTGTAACAAGTTGTAACAGTCCAGTAGGCAAAGTGGGCGGTACTTTTATTAGCAGCACAAGTTGGACAGGCAGCCACATAGTCAGTAACATCCCTCTTCATATGAGGCCACCAGACATGGCGCTGCAAGGTCTTAAAAGTGATGGTGACACCAGAATGAACAAATAACACACCATCATGTGCCCCTCTAAGTACAGGTTTTCTGTGGCTAGGGGCTACGAACACGCAACCTGGTGGTATCTTCAAGCCTTGGGGCACTCGATTCTGGGTTTCTTGTAACGGTTTGGAAAGAGCCATAGAGATCTGTGTGACAACTTTGTGAGGTGGGATTATATACTGCTCGGTAGGTCGATCTTCATTAGAGGTAGCAAACTGTCTGGAAAGAGCATCGGCTTTCTTGTTTTTATGCCCAGAGACATAAGAAAAACACAATTTAAATGGGAGAAAAAACAGAGCCCATCGACGTGAGTTCAAACATTTGGCAGTCTGAAGATACAGCAGGTTTTTATGGTCAGTCAGGATGGAAAAAAGCTTGGGAGCCCCTTCCAGAAGATGTCGCCATTCAGACAATGCCAATTTGATGGCCATCAGTTCTCGATTCCCAACATCATAATTCATCTCCGCTGGAGAAAACTTTTTGAAAAAAAAGCCACTGGATGGATTCTACCGGATTTAGGCTGTCTCTGGGACAGCACAGCATCTGCTCCTACCTCGGAGGCATCAACCTCAACTACGTACTGAAGATCAGGATTTGGATGCTGAACACACAACTCTATGAATTCCTCAATGGCTTCTGGGGGATCCTTATAGACTAATTTGTCCTTGATGCAATCTGTAAGACCTTTTCAATCTTAAAAAACTCACTTTGCCTGTTACTAAATACCTTGGACTGTCTACTTTCCAAAAAGGGGTCATTTGGAGGGTATTTGTTCTATCCTGTCGTTTTAGTGACACAAGAAAGGCAATCAGTACATCAGGATTAATCAGTTTTCAAATACTGTATATACCATAGTTTGTAGACTCTATAATTTTCACACAGGCTAAATAATATACAGTGATTTGGGTGATTATTACCAAAGAAATGTAACAAATGTTTTGGCCTAAATTTATGAAGAAAGATTATTTGTTTGAAAGATGATAAAACAGATAGCAAAAAACAATCAAACAAAAACAGCTCTATTTGTGTAAAAAAATTATATAAAAATGTATTTGGGTACAGTCTTACATGAACAAGCAATTCTTAGTTAACCGCTTAAGGACAGTGTCGTACCGATATACGTCGGCAGAATGGCACGGCTGAGCATATTAACGTATATACATACGCAACCTTTAAGACACGGCATAGTGGCCACCACAAGCTCCATGATGTCTGCAGGGATACCTGCGATCATCTCACGGAGAGAAAGAATGGGGAAATGCAATAATAGGGAGCAGTGATCAGTGTCGTGTCACACACAACCCATCCTCCCTACAGTTAGAATCACTCCCTAGGACACGCTTAACCACTTCAGTGCCCCCTACTGGTTAACCGCTTTACTGCCAGTCTCATTTTTACAGTAATCAGTGCATTTTATAGCACTTATCCCTGTATCAATGACAATGATCCCAAAATGGCGTCAAAAGTGTCCGATGTGTCCGCCATAATGTCACAGCCAAGATAAAAATCACTGATCGCCGCCATTACTAGTAAAAAAATATTAATAAAAATGCAATAAAACTATCCCCTATTTTGTAGATGCTATAACTTTTGTGCAAACCAATCAATAAACGCTTATTGCGCTTTTTCTATTGTGCTTTTTTTTAACCACTTGCCACCCGCCTTATGCAAAAAGATGAGAAAAAGAAACCGCCGCTCCAGGCAAATGCAATAAGCAATCAATGTCCTCCTCAAAAACCATGGGTGCTGGCAATGCACAAAGCAGAAATCAATGAAGAAAGTTCATGGACAGCCGCACACCAAAATAAACCTAAAAAGGTGGCCTTTATTTAAGTAAACAGGATAAAAAGCACTACAAAACACAGCACAGCAAGCAGTGGGATAAAAAAGCTGACATGTTTCACACAAAAATCAGTGCTTAAATAAAGGCCACCTTTTTAGGTTTATTTTGGTGTGCAGCTGTCCATGAACTTTCTTCATTGATTTATGCAAAAAGACGTTGGCAAAGTGGTTTCAATATCCTGAGTGGACGTCATATGACGGGGGCGCGGTGATCGTTGTTGCAGGGTGTCAGTCTGACCAATCATGGCTAATCACGATGTAAACAGGAAAAGCCGGCAATCGACTTTTCCTCACTCACATCTGTCAGACGCGAGTAGAGGAGAGCCGATCGGCGTCTCCTCTGACAGGGGGGGGGTTTGTGCTGATCGATTATCAGCACAGCCCCCCGAGGATGCCCACACTGGACCACCAGGGATGCCACTAGACCATCAGGGATGCAAAACACAGGTATGCCTCCCAGGAATGAGAATGACATAAATAATGGATGCCAATCAGTTCTCGCCATGGATGACAATCAGTGCCCACAATCAGTGCCCATCTGTGCCGCCTATTCGTGAAGCAGCTGTCCATGAACTTTCTTCATTGATTTATGCAAAAAGACGTTGGCAAAGTGGTTTCAATATCCTGAGTGGACGTCATATGACGGGAGAGCGCATTGCGGTGATCGTTGTTGCAAGGTGTCAGTCTTTTTATGGCTGATCACGATGTAAACAGGAAAACCCATCTGTGCCGCCTATTCATGCCGCCTATCCGTGCCCATTTATGCCCCCTATCCATGCCGCATATTCATGCCCATCATGCCTATCCATGCTGCCTATCTGTGCCCATCTGTGCCGCCTATCAGTGCCCATCCGTGCCGCCTATCAGTGCCGCATATTAGTGCCCATCATCAGTGCCCATCAATGCCACCACATCAGTGCCACCTCATCGGTGCCCATCAGTGCCGCCTTATCAGTGCCCGTCAGTGCAGTACCATCAGTGCCCATCAGTGAAGGAGAAAACATACTTATTTACAATGTTTTATAACAGAAACAAAAAAAAAAATTCTACATTTTCTGTAATTTTTTTTTGCAGAAAATAAAAATCCCAGAGGTGATCAAATACCACCAAAAGAAAGCTCTATTTGTGGGTACAAAATGATACAAATTTAGTTTGGGTACAGTGTAGCATGACCGTGCAATTGTCATTCAAATTGCAACAGCACTAAAAGCTAAAAATTGGTCTGGGCGGGAAGGTGTATAAGTGCCCTGTATGGAAGTGGTTAAAGTGTTTTAAGACACTGTGCTTAGCGTAACCATTTTTTGTATTGGTGATATGTTCTCCTACTCTTACATTTAAACTCTTCTTTGTCCTGCCCACCTATTGGAGTCCACAAGGGCATCAGAATATGTAAATGACATGGGTGGTGTTACATGAAATTAAGTAATTAAGTGTATATTCCCTATCCGTCTAACTCAACACAAACTTTTCTTTTCTCTTTCATTGTTCAAGTGTCATCCTACATGGTTTACCCCTATTGCTTTTGATATAACCCTTTCTTTCAAAAAATGGAAGCATCCTCTTTGGGGGGATCTAATATGTTATGAACTATTTTTGCACAGAGTAAGGGGCTTTTCTACAAATAAACCCTGTTTTTTTTTTTCAATTCCTTATCTCTAAGCAGGATAGGTCAGTACTTGGTAATGATTTTTTTTTACTTCTCTATATTGGACATTGTAATCAGTAATGAATTTTAAATCTTTACACTTATTCTTTTTCTTACACTCCTTTTGTGACTCAATAACTTATCTTGATCCTTCAAAAAAATTGTCTCCTCGTATTATCTAAATCACATTTATTATAACCTTTTTCTTCAAAGCGCTCGATCATCATATCTGTCTGTGTATATAAATCTGTGTCCAAAGTACAATTTCTCTTAATCCATGTAACTTGTCCTCTCTGAATATCCTGGATCCAATTGTGATGATAACAACTCATAGTAGGAATACAACTTTTAGACATGTGCACACTGAAATATTTTGATTCAGAATTTTGTTTTCGTCCGAAAAATACATTTATTTAGTTACTCCCGAAATTCGTTTTTATTTATTTTGTTTTGTTAAAAAAGGCATTCATCCGAAAATCTGAATTAAGGTTGAATCAGTCAATTGAAGGCTTATGTGTCTGTCGATTGTTCTAAGAAGATTCGATGAAGCAGCTAAACTGTACGATGCCGCAATCGTACAATTTCCGGTCAAATGCT
Organism: Rana kukunoris; assembly: GCA_029574335.1. Classification (NCBI taxonomy): domain Eukaryota; kingdom Metazoa; phylum Chordata; class Amphibia; order Anura; family Ranidae; genus Rana; species Rana kukunoris. The sequence goes on from CM056051.1 coordinate 183,256,674, forward strand.
CCGCCCTCAAGCTATAGTAGAATTCTAATGTTGTATGACTAGTAATAACTATATTTATTAATTATTATTACTAGTCAACCAACATTAGAATTCTTCTATATCCTATGGGCGGAGCATTTGACCATAAATGTCTGCTCGCTGAGACTGCTTCATCGAATCTTCATGTCAAATCTTTCCTGTGTCGATTAATATTGGACTAATAGAGTTAGGTTAGGAACATTCAACCGCAGGTTCAATAGACACAGATTGCTATTGTCACCATCATGTTGAATCTCAATGTCGAACTGTTGTCGCAACGAAATGAAAATAAAGAATTTTTTACGTCAGATGTTTCGGATTTCGAAAACAAATGCACATGTCTCAAAACTATTACAATCAACTTTAAAACAAATGTTTTTGTTGAAATCATATTATTTTTCTTTTAAAAGTGTTAAACTAGGGAGCTGTGGTGGCTCAACGTGATTGGCACTGCACTGATAAGCCATTCACCTCTGCAGCCAAGGGTTCGGATCCCTGTCTCGGCTACATGTGAATTGAGTTTGGTGGTCTCAGCCCGGCTCCCGGTGGGTGTGCTATGCAGGGTATGCTTGTGCTTAGTACGCCCACCCCCCCCCCCCCTCACAAAAACCACCACACTTGCACGCACACAAAATTGGTTTAACACGCACGCACTTTGGCCATGCGGTCTCCTAAAAAAGAGAGGCGAAGGACCTACGGGGCTGGTTGGGTGGGCTAGATCCCCTCACTTCCTCTGCCCCGTGGGGGTCCCGTTGGGCTCCCAATTGGAGCAGGTAGGGTGGGGTGAGTGGGAGTCCCCCCCTCACACCCGCCATTGCCACCGGGGGGCATGGAGAAGGATAGCAGATTGCCTCTTCCAACTCCTGCAGTCTGGCTCCTCTCTCTCGACTTCACGCACAAAAAAAATACAAAAAAACTGTTAAACTAAAAAAGCTAACCTGTGTGTTATTTCATATCCAGCTAAAAGTTAATCCATATTCAATTGAAATCATACACTTCAAAAACCTTTCAAAACCATTTACTGTCCCCTCCCATATCACTATGATGTCATCTGTGTAGTACTTCTACAGTTTAATCTTTGGCCATCTGTCATAAATTGTTTCCTCCTCCCATTTACTAGGTTAGCAATGCAGGACAGTGTTTTTCAACTCCAGTCCTCAAGGCACACCAACAGGTCATGTTTTCAGGCTTTCCATTATTTTGCACAGGTGATTTGATCAGTTTCACTGCCTAAGCCAGGGTTCACACTTGTTCCGACAACGCTCCTACATTGGGAGCTCATGTAGCATGACGTGTGAAAATCAATGTTTCCCTATGAGAGCTGTCTTAACTGATCCGACACAAGTCGGTCCGTCTTTGAAAACACTCCCTGTACTACTTTGCTCCGACATTCATCCTACTTCAGCCCATTGAATATCATTGAAGTCGGACCAAAGTAGGAGCCTTGTCCTTATCAGACATCCGACATGTGATTACAGCAGCAGTAAAAGGAATTTATCTCACTCTGGGATTGTTTTGATTGGTCAAAGAACAAGTCAGACTATCACAAAGTCGGTTCAAAGTAGTATCCTGTTCATGAAAGTAGGATGGATGTAGGACCAATGTAGGATGAATGTAGGATGAATGTAGGACAGATGTCGCAGAGCAAAGTAGGATGAAAGTTGTACTGCTGTCGTGTAGTATAGTGTGAACCCAGCCTAAGGCTGGGTTCACACTTGTTCCGACAACGCTCCTACATTGGGAGCTCAAGTAGCATGACGTGTAAAAATCAATGTTTTCCTATGAGAGCTGTCTTAACTGGTCCTACACAAGTCGGTCCGACTTTGAAACTACTCCCTGTACTACTTTGGTCCTACATTGATCCTACTTCAGCCCATTGAATATCATTGAAGTAGGACCAAAGTAGGAGCCTTGTCCTAACCATCCGACTTTTGCCATCTGACATGTGATTACAGCACCAGTAAAAGGAATTTATCTCACTCTGGGATTGTTTTGATTGGTCAAAGAACAAGTCAGTCTATCACAAAGTAGGACCAAAGTAGTATCCTGTTCATGAAAGTAGGATGGATGTAGGACCAATGTAGGATCAATGTAGGATCAATGTCGGACAAATGTCGCAGAGCAAAGTAGGATGAAAGTTGTGTAGTGTAGTGTAGTGTGAACCCAGCCTTAGTAATCACCACAGCCATTTCATCTGAGGGAAATCCTGAAAACTTGACCTGTTGGTGTGAGTTGAAAAACACTGATGCAGGGAGCATATTTGTCTCTCGTTGCAAAACCTCTTAATGGTTGAAAAAAAAATGTTTTATACCAGAAATCGTTATTCTGCATTGCTACTTATGGCAATTTCACAATAAACTATCTCTGCTTCTTTCTCAAGGTTGTTTTCTTCTCCAATGCCCACCTCATTGATCCAGTGCATTGTCCTGTTTAATACTTGTGTATAGGGAATTGAAATCTACTGTACCAAGCAAATCATCCTCTCCAATCTTCTTTTCTTTCAGAATCTTGATCAACTCTCCACAATCCCTATCCGTTACAATTCCCTGCAGAGAAAAAATCTATGCTGTCTCTTATCCTAGAAGAGTGAGTCCACCCCACTCACACTAGGTCTGTCTGGGGGTTTCCTCTTATTTTTTATGAATCTTGGGCAAGTAATATCTTTTGGAGCTCAAAGTACCAAATACCTCTCCTCCTTGTTAGTGAGAATCTCCAATTGCTTTCCTTTTTTATTTTTTATTTTACATTTTAGCTTTAACTTATGCATGGGATTCCCAGAGAGTAATTTGTAACTATCTGGTATTGCTAACAACCTGTCCATCTCCTCCTCATAATCCTTTTTTATCCAATATAACAATCCCACCACCCTTATCGGCCTGCCTAGCGGATTACAATGTCTGAATGGGAATGCCAGTAGACAAGATGGTTCATCTGGGCAGACTTCTGCGCATCTTCACAATCCACATTCCTTCTCAAACACTTGTGACAGTGCTCACACACACTCATGACAGATGGTGGCACCAAATAAGGTATTTAAACTTCAGGTTCATTGCTGCTTTGTCTTAAAGGGGTTGTAAAGGTAAAAGTTTTTTTACCTTAATGCACCGCCCCCCCCCCCCCCCCGAGTCCCCGTTTTACTTACCTGACCGTTCGAAACTCCCGGGCGCGTCCACGTCATCCTCTTCATTTCCCAGCCTGGCCGTTGATTGGCTAGGCTGGGCAGATTGATAGCAGCGCAGCCATTGGCTGGTGCTGCTGTCAATCACAGCGGATGACGCGGCGCGCCGGGGGGCGGGGCCGAGTGATACAGTTGGCGGCTAAGGCCGCCGCTGTATCACGGGAGCTCGCTCGCAAAAGCTTTCCACCGTGCGAGCGCCCTCGCATGAAGATGAAAAGCTTTTGCGAGGAGGAGCCCAGACAGCCGCCGAGGGACCCCAGAAGACAGCTTTCCGGGCCACTCTGTGTAAGTATAACATGTTTGTTATTTAAAAAAAAAAAAAACTGACTTTAGTGTCCCTTTAAGCCTTTTGTGTATCCTGGGAACCTGTAATCCTGTATCCTAACTCCAGTTGCTGACCCGGCTTGCCTTGACTACTTCCTGAACTTTGCCTATACTGACCTCAGCTTGCCTTCTGACCACCACTTCTGCCTCTTCCATTTGCTACTGATCCACTGATTGGCTCCTGACCTGGCTTGAATTATCTTAAAGAGGCAAAAAAAGTGGTAATACTGCGCTGTCTATGTGAATGGTCTAGAAAAATGCTAGCAACTTAAAATGTGAGATACCCACAAAAATAATACTACTAAACAAGAAAAAGCTGCGCAAATATAAACACTACAGTGTAGAACTCCAATAGTAGTCCTGTGTAGAGTAAGTGAAAGTCCCGTCATGCAGGTGATGAATAAAATAAAAAATCCATTAATCAAGTGTGGAACATGTTATGCATCTGATGGAAACTGATAGCAGAAACAATTATTCTTTCCTCCAGATAGATGGTGACATCAAATGCAAAAAACCTCAGAAACAGTGCATGGATAGATAAACACCTCCACCTTTCAATCACACCGCCCCTTACCAGAGGGGAAGATCCAAACTAGAGATCTTCTGACAGCAGATGGCTTAATCCCCAGCCAGGGGTTAACGTGGCAGGATATCCAAAAGTCGAGATTTCTCCAACAGTGGACCGATGATCCGAGTTGTAATGAAACCAGTATGGAGAAGAAAAAAAGCTACATAGTGTGAACCCATATAACTTGTTTAATAAAAAAAATTAAAATCACACTTACAGGAAAGTAGAAAAAATTTGCATGTGAAAAATATAGCCGGCCGGCTAGCACACCCGTTCACTCCGGGACACAGCTTTTTCTTGTTTAGTATCTTAAAGAGGCGTTTGCCTGTGTCTGCAGGTGTTTAATCAGATTCAGCGACCCGTCCGATTTTGTTATAGAAATGACGTTCTGTTGCCGTCATCTTGCTACACCCCATACTCGTCCACAGTGAGGACACAGCGAGAAGGAGGCAAGCAGACATCTTGTTGCCCCCATCGGAGTCTTGCATTTTACACACATTTTTAACAGTAAACAGAGCTTATACAGTGAAATTCAGTATTATGAAATACGTTTGACTGTTTTGGTGTTGAATTTTATAAGCATTAGTGTTCTGTCAGATTAGCAAACCTGTGAAATCCACAGGTTTGCTGCTGCTTTTAAAATTCAACATCCAAATTGTCGGACGGATTTAAAAATACAGGATTTCACCATATAAGCGCAGTTTACTGTTAAAACTAAGTGTGAAATGCAAGACTCTGGTGGGTGTAACAAGAGGCCCACTTGCCAGCTTCTTACTGTATCCTTACTGTGGAAGAGTGCAGGGTGTAGCAAGATGGTGGCGACAGAACATTACTTATGTTACAAAATCTGACAGGTCGCCTAATCTGACGAAACACAGGAACTCATGTCACTCTGCACTCCTGCATGTTCTGTTCACACTATCAGGAGGTGTAAAAGCGGCCTTCCTCATCATATCAGGCTCTGCTACTAGGTACGAGATAACCATGTTCTTCTTTTTCTGTAGTTATCAAATTCCTTCTTTTATGCCTCGTACACACGGGCAGATTTTCTGAGAAAAAAAGTCAGACAGGCTTTTTTTTCTAGGAAAGTCCGGCCGTGTGTAGCCTCCATCTGACTTTTTTTTCGGAAGTCCGACAGACCTGTTCTCTTTCTTTCCATCGGACTTCCGACCGTGTATACAAGGCATAACAAAACCAGGAGTTTTTTTATCATACACTTTAATATTCCCGATGTCATTCTCTACCAGATTTTTAAATACTTCTAAAAACCAATTACCTCCTAATGTAGGATTAAAAATGGATGCATTCTGCTGTGTGTGAATTCTTCTTCATGCGAAGATACCAGTATTCTGTTCCTTATTGATCTCAAAATATTTTACACACGACCGGTTTCCTCGGCAGAATCCAGCAAGAAACTTGTTGGGAGCCGTGTTTTGCCGAGGAAACCGGTCTTGTGTACATTTTTCATCGAGGAAACTGTCGAGGAACTCGACGAGCCAAAAAGAGAGCATGTTCTCTTTTTTCTCGACGGGAGACGAATTTGGCTCGTCGGGCTGGTTTCCGACGAGAAACTCGAGCGTGTGTATGCTAAGAAACCTGTGCACCTTTGGTAAAAGTAGTATTTGTAATGGAAATAGTACATTTGTCATGCTGTAACAGATTGAAAAGTGCAAATGTCTCTTACCAAACTTTTTCCTAACACGCAGTAACATGAGATTAGCAAAAGCAGCCCCTGCCGTTGTATGTGTTGAAGACACCGAGTTTGAGAATGAGGAGATTTGGTCTTTAACATGTGTATGCAAAGCAAGCTTGTCGAGTTCCTCCACAAGCCTAACAAGGAACTCGACGAGGAAAACTATGTGTTTCGCCCAACGAGTTCCTCGGTCCTGTGTACGCAGTCTCACACATATTAATATTTTTTTTTGGAGCATATTTCAAATCTAAAACCTTTTGGCTCCATGCACACTAGTGTTTTTTAAGCTAAAAAACATGCTGGAAAAATCACTGGATAGAAAATGCTGGTAATAGGTTTTTGTAGCAGCATTTTAGGAGCTTTTAGGAGCATTAGCATTTTGCAGTTTTTAAAAAAACAAAAGCTCAAAAAACAGCTTGGTAGCTGGTGGTGATCCAAGCCTAATTCATTTTTATGAAGGTTAGTCGATCGACCGAGTCAGTGGAGAGGTGGAGAGGCGCACCATGCGATCGGTTACAAAGCCTCCAGCAGCACTGAATGTGTTCCCGAAAGAACGTTGTATGTAGGATAGGCCAGTCCCTCAATTGCATACTGTGCAAGCTCTGGCCATCCTCAAGACCCAGTAAGCCAGAGGATTTTTGGTGGGAAAAGTGTCCAAGTCTGATCTTGCCCCTAGGTATTCCCACACCATGTAAAACGCTGGCGATGGTTGCTGGAACCGGTCATACCATGGGGCTGCAGACTAAACAATTGTCTGAACGCATCGGTCAGATGGCCACCTTCTCCACCGCTCCTTCTGTGACTTACCGAAGCCACAGCAACATGTTGTCTAGAACCAGGATTTTGTAACATCCCCGTTTCTGGTAAACCGTTGCACAGACCTTTCTGCTCCCTCTGCCCCAGCAAGATAAGGTCCACAACCTTACCCTTGTAACGTGGATCAAGGAGGGTTGCCAGTTAGTAATGATCCCTCTCCTTGATAGCACGAATACGAGGATCCTTCCGAAGGCTTTGTAGGATCAAGGAGGTCATACAGCGTAGGTTTGCTGAGGCATTTGGTGCAGAGTCCTCTGGGTCACTGAGGAAGACATGATCCGCAGGCACCTCGTCCCAGCCACATACAAGTCCATGGGTTTCTTGGGACCGTAATTGATCCCTTGAAGACTGCTGCTAATGCTGAGTGCTAGGCTCCACCTTCATGCTGACACAATCCTCCTCCTCCTCCTTATCCTCTTCATGTGTGATAGGCAGGCAAGCAGGAACACTGTCTGGATAAAGGGGGTGTCAGAAACACAAGTAATTACCGAGGCCGAGATGCTGAGGACGGCTCACCTTTACGACCAAGCGCACCTGCCCCCTGGAATTGGAGACAGGAGGCAGAGGCACAAGGAGGTACCGGTACCGGGGGGTAGGTAGATGGGATGCAGGTACTGGAGGTCAGAGGCTGAGATGTGCTGCAGGTGCTGGAGGGTCACCAAGGCAGGTGAAAGTGGTAAAGTCCCAGGGCACAGTTAAAAAGCCAGCAGACGAATGGAAGCAGATCCGGGGTACAGGTAAAAAGTCCGGGTTCCGGGTAGCGCTAAGACAAGTCCAGGTATGTAAGCCGAAGTTCAAGGGCAGGAGACAGAAGCAAATCCAGGTCACGGTCCGAGGTCAAAAGGGTTCAAGAAGGCAGCAGAGTTCACAAACAGGCCGAGGTCAGGTTTCCAGGCGAGAGCTGAGTCGGGAAGTAAATCCAGGTCAAAGGGCACAAGTCAAAGTGTCAAAACTTTACTCAGAGCTGACGATAAACCAGCAACCTGTGCAAAGACAGGGGCTGGTTTAAATAGGCCTGTCAGGTCTGTGATTGGTCCCGGGAGGAGGCGCGCACGTCCGCGCGCTCGTGCACGCGCCGCACCGCTGCGCCACGCACGCGCGCGCGCCCCAGATGCGCGGGCACGCGCCGTGACGCGATTCTAACGTGCCTGTGCACGGATTGAGCGCTGTGAGCGCTGGGACCCTGACAGTGCCCCCCCCCAAGGGGCGGACTCCGGACGCCCAAGCTGGACATCAACTCTGGGTGTTCCTGATGAAAAGTTCGGATTAGACGTGGAGCATGCAGATTTATTGCGGGTTCCCATGAGTTATCTTCCGGGGGATAGCCCCTCCATTTAATCAAATACTGAAGCTGTCTACCTCTTTTTCTACAGCTGATGATGGACTCAACTTCAAATTCTTCCTCTCCCTCGACCTCTACTGGTGGAGGCGGAGGTCTTTCTCTTCCTTGGAAAGGATCAGGGGTAACAGGTTTCAGGAGAGAGGCATGGAATACTGGATGGATCCTGTAGGAATCCGGCAACGAGAGTTCAAAGGCCACCGCGTTGATCTTGCACTTGATCCTGAAAGGGCCAATGAATCTTGGACCCAACTTTCGAGAGGGGAGCGGTAATTTTAAATTAGTAGCAGATAGCCAAACCTCTTCTCCGACTTCAAAAGTAGGACAATCTTTCCTTCCTTTGTCGTAAAATCTTTTGTAGTCCTCCTGGGCCCGTTGCATCACTCTTTGTAATTGTAGAAAGTTTAATTGGATAGCTGTTAAATGCTCTTGGGCCGCCGGAACAGGTGTTTCTGGGAGGGCATCAGGAAGAAAGGGCGGGTGAAAGCCATAGTTGGCCCAAAAGGGTGTTTGATTCGTGGTGGCATGGACGGAATTATTATAGGCGAATTCAGCGGAAGGTAAGAGGGACGACCAGTCATCTTGAGAGGCGGAACAGAAACATCGGAGGTACTGCTCCAGCGTTTGGTTAGTCCTTTCCGTTTGGCCGTTACTCTGGGGGTGGTAGGCAGAGGAAAGGCAGGTCTTGACTTCCAAAGATTTACAAAGTTCCCTCCAAAATTTTGAGGTGAATTGAGAACCCCTATCTGAAACGATGCTCCTGGGCACCCCATGGAGCCTGACGATTTCCCTGAAGAAGACTTTGGCTGTCTCTAGGGCAGAGGGAGTACCAATCATGGGCACAAAATGTGCCATTTTGGAGAGACAATCTACTACGACTAGGATTGTGGTGAAGCCTTCAGAAGGTGGTAAGTCGACAATAAAATCCATAGAGATTTCAGACCAAGGCCGTTCTGGAACTGGTAGAGGCTTGAGTAACCCCCAGGTCTTGGTTTTAGGACCCTTATTACGTTGGCAAGTGGTACAGGATGCAACGTAGGCTTTACAATCTTGTCTGCAGCTTGGCCACCAAAAGTATCGTAGAACCATCTCCGTGGTCTTTCGTGCTCCAAAATGACCTGCTAGTTTACGGTCGTGAAAGGTGCTCAAGACCAGTTGTCTAGATTCTGATGGAACGAAAATTTTCCCTCGGGACAAAAAGATATCGTGATGTTTTACCAATGAAGACACCTCTGGATCAGAACATTGTCTGGATGAAGCCTTAATAGAATTTAACAGGTCGATTTGAGAGACTAGTAGAAAATTCCGAGATGACAAAATGGTGCTCGGTTCAGTTGTGGATGGAGTTTCAGGGAACATTCTAGAAAGAGCGTCTGCTTTTCCATTCTTTGAACCAGGCCTGTAAGTGAGATGAAAATTAAACCGAGAAAAAAAAAAGAGCCCAACGGGCTTGCCTGGGCTTTAAACGTTTTGCTGTCCGCAGATATTCAAGGTTTTTATGGTCGGTAAAGATCATTATAGGATGAGTCGATCCTTCTAGCAGATACCTCCACTCCTCTAGGGCAAATTTGATAGCAAGCAGTTCCCTGTCACCTACATCATAATTCTTTTCGGGTGGAGTTAGTCTCCGAGAGGCATAGGCCACAGGGTGTAGGGACTTTGGCCCTTGTCTCTGAGATAGCACGGCTCCTGTAGCAGTCTCAGAGACGTCTACTTCCAAGGTAAAAGGCAACATTGGATCGGGGGGTCGCAGAACAGGAGCGGAAGAAAAAACTAATTTTAGTTTCCTGAATGCTTCTTGGGCCTCCGGTGACCAGCAAAAAGGATGACCTTGGCGGGTAAGCTGAGTGATGGGGCTCACGATGGAGGAGAACCCCACAATGAACCGTCGATAGAAATTGGCGAAGCCGATGAACCGCTGCACCCCTTTCTTGTCCACCGGGGCTGGCCATTCCTGAATAGCTTTAACCTTTTGAGGGTCCATGGCGACGCCACTGGTTGATATAATGAATCCCAAGAATTGCACGGAAGATTTCTCGAATTCACATTTCTCAGCTTTTAAGTAGAGTCTATGTTCTCTGAGTATGGTAAGCACTCTTTTTACATGGCACCTATGTAGGTCTAAGGAAGGTGAGAAAATGAGGATGTCGTCCAGATACACGACCAGGAAATCGTCCAGGTGTTCACGGAAAATGTCGTTAACTAAATGCTGAAAAGTGGCTGGGGCATTGCAAAGTCCAAAAGGCATAACAAGATACTCAAAGTGCCCGAATCTTGACCTGAAGGCGGTTTTCCACTCGTCTCCTGCCCTAATTCTGACGAGATTGTAAGCACCCCGTAAGTCCAACTTAGAGAATACTTGAGCTGATCGGAACCGCTGGAATAATTCTGATATGAGGGGAAGCGGGTATCTGTTTTTAATTGTAACTTTATTGAGCTCCCGATAGTCAATACAAGGTCTAAGAGTTCCATCTTTTTTCTCAACAAAAAAGATTCCCGCTCCAGCCGGGGAAGACGAGGGACGAATACATTTCTTTTGCAGATTTTCGTCAATATAGGCCTTGAGGGCCTTTAATTCTGTCTCGGAAATGCGGCCAAAGGGAATCTCGGCGCCGGGTAAGAGGTCAATGGGGCAATCATACGGTCGGTGGGGCGGAAGGCAGTCGGCTTGCTGTTTGTCGAACACATCCGTGAATTCCAGGTAGACGGAGGGAACATTCCGGAGAGCTACAGGCGAGGTTGTCACGGCAGAGCAGGAAACAACTGGAGGTGGAAGGCAATTCTGTGAACAATATGAGGATGTAAAGTTGACCTCTTTCTTTAGCCAGTGTATGACCGGTTGGTGTGCTTGTAGCCAGGGAAGACCCAGGATGATGGGAAACAGTGGGGAAGGAATGAGGTCCAGACGTAGAAATTCCTGGTGGCCGGAGTCGGTGGTGGCACGGATAGGTGCGGTTTCTTGCGTGATAAGTCCAGATCGGGGTAGAGAACCGTCAGCTAAATGAATTTGAAAAGGATGGTTTTTGTTGCGAAGGGGTACATGAAGCTTTTGAGCCAATGTAGCGTCCAAGAAACAGCTGCATGCCCCGGAATCAACTATGGCCGGTAGACGAGTCGCCCCTTCCGGTAACTGCAAGGAAATGAAAAGAACAACGTGAGCCTGAGAAAGGTTTGCAATATTGTAGCTGAGAGTAGGTTGTAGTTTGGACTTACGAGGCCTTGTTGGACAGGAGTGAAGGAAATGACCGGCTTCTCCGCAGTACAGACATAAGTTGTTTTGACGTCTCCGCAGTCTCTCCTCGGAGGTAAGCGGGGCTCGGACCAATCCAACTTGCATAGGTTCAGGATCCGGGAGGTTTATGTTTTGAGGAGCTGCAGGTGGCTGTGGAGCCGGAGTGGGCCTTGGATGGGCCCAGGTAGAGCGTGGAACTTGATATCGTTCAGAACGACGTTCTCTCAGGCGTCGATCCAGCTGCGTGGCAGTTTGAATCAGGTCTTCAGCTCGTCCTTAAGAGACTCAGACAAGCCTTGGCGAAACTGGTATTTTAGCGCAGCCTCATTCCAGCCTGTGTCGGCTAAACATTTTCGGAACTCGGCTGTATAGTCCTCGATAGGCCTTCTACCTTGGGTAAGGTTATGGAGAATAGTTTCGGCAGTGGCCGTACGCTGTGGGTCATCATATAACTTCGCCATGTGTTCAAAAAAGGTGTCTATTGTGTTTAGGATTGGGCTCTGTTGCTCCATTAGAGTGTGAGCCCAGGCTTGAGGTTCTTCCGAGAGAAGAGAAATGACAAAACCCACTTTCACAGTCTCTGAACAAAAGGTTCTGGGCTGAAGAGATAAATATAAGGAGCAAGCATTTTTAAACGCCCGGTATTTCCGGCGCTCACCTGAAAAACGTTCCGGGATAGGCACACGTGGTTCCGGGTGGGTCACCATTACGGCCGAGCTAGAGGCGACTTGAGGTTCTGCAGCTCCAGAGGATGGTGGTGCAGGTGGAGATGAGGGTCCAGGAATCACGGCCAGCTGTTGGAGACGGCCATCTATTTGGAGGTAGCCATCTTGAAGCTTTTGAACTGCGTCAGTAAGTGCGGACACTTGCAGGCAGAGTGTTTCAAATGGTGAGCGCGCCCTGTCGGCCTCAGACATCTGGCTGGTTTATACTGTCAGAAACACAAGTACTTACCGAGGCCGAGATGCTGAGGACGGCTCACCTTTACGACCAAGCGCACCTGCCCCCTGGAATTGGAGACAGGAGGCAGAGGCACAAGGAGGTACCGGTACCGGGGGGTAGGTAGATGGGATGCAGGTACTGGAGGTCAGAGGCTGAGATGTGCTGCAGGTGCTGGAGGGTCACCAAGGCAGATGAAAGTGGTAAAGTCCCAGGGCACAGTTCAAAAGCCAGCAGGCGAATGGAAGCAGATCCGGGGTACAGGTAAAAAGTCCGGGTTCCGGGTAGCGCTAAGACAAGTCCAGGTATGTAAGCCGAAGTTCAAGGGCAGGAGACAGAAGCAAATCCAGGTCACGGTCCGAGGTCAAAAGGGTTCAAGAAGGCAGCAGAGTTCACAAACAGGCCAAGGTCAGGTTTCCAGGCGAGAGCTGAGTCGGGAAGTAAATCCAGGTCAAAGGGCACAAGTCAAAGTGTCAAAACTTTACTCAGAGCTGACGATAAACCAGCAACCTGTGCAAAGACAGGTGCTGGTTTAAATAGGCCTGTCAGGTCTGTGATTGGTCCCGGGAGGAGGCGTGCACGTCCGCGCGCTCGTGCACGCGCCGCGCCGCTGCGCCACACACGCGCGCGCGCCCCAGATGCGCGGGCACGCGCCGTGACGCGATTCTAACGTGCCTGTGCACGGATTGAGCGCTGTGAGCGCTGGGACCCTGACAGGGGGCCTTGAGAGGTAAGGAAGTCATCCTCTTCCTCCCTCTGTTTTGCCTCAAGGGCCCTGTCCGAATTATTACACACAACGTGTGCTCCAACGGGTGGATAAGAGGGACAGTGTCACTGATGCATGCACTGTCACTGCTCACCATCCTCATGGCCTCCTCAAATGGTGGCAGGACAGTGCATGCATCCCTGATCATGGTCCACTGGCATTTGGGAACTTGCCACTGAGGTACCGCACATTCCACAAACTCACGGAAGGGGGCAGAATCTACCAACTGAAAAGGCAGCAGTTGAAGTGCTAGCAATTTAGCTAAGCTAGCATTTAACCGCTGGGCATGTGAATGGCTGGGAGAGAACTTCTTTTGGCGCTGCAGCAGCTGGAGCAGGGAAATTTGCCTGGCACAATCTGTCGTCGGTGTACTGATAGTACATTGCCTGCAAGTACTTGACTGTGACACACCTAATTCTACACCTTCAGTCCTATCAGTGAAGGCTTCAGAAAGGACTGAGGGTATAGTTGGGTTGGAGATCTCAGCTGATGAGGAACAAGGAGAGGTCCGCTTTGTTCTTTGGTGTGGGTCTTTGAGGTACGCTTGCCAATGAACTGCATGGCAGGTCGACATATGTCTGGTCAAGCATGTGGTGCCCAAGCGGGTGATGTTTTGGCCATGTGAGATACGCTTGAGACATATGTTGCAAATAGCAGCGGTGCGATCTGATGCACTCATCTCAAAAAAGCCCACACCAAAGAACTTTTGGAATAACACTGCGCCCTGCACATGCAGAGCTCTGTGTTGTGATTCAGTCGGTGTGCTGCCCTTAAGCTGGCCCCTGGAGGGCATCCTGCCTCGTTGGAGATGTGCCTCCTCCTCCTCTCTCCTATCAGGCACCCACGTGGAGTCAGTGACCTCATCATCCCTTCCCTCCTGTAGAAATCACTGTAGAAAACCTGGCAGTATGCTGCAGCTGTGTCACGGAAGCATGAATCAGACGTACAACAACAAATAAATGAATATGGAGGCTTTATTGAAAACCAAACAGCAAGATTAAAGTCCAAACGGATGATCAAACAGCCAGAAGAGTCTTCCACTAGAGCCAGGGTCTATAGCCAGGGATGAGAGTCAGCCAAGCCGGAGTCTGTAGCCAGAGAGGTGGGGAAATGAAGCCAGGATACAGGAGCCAGAGGAAACGTCCGTAGGAGCCGGGTCAGTAACCAAGAACAAGCAGCACGATCACAGAAGGGTGTCAGACAAGAGGCCCAAGCAAGGAAATGCTGCAGCTGCCGTCATATATATATGCTGAGCATCCAGCTCCTCCCAGTGGGAAGGAGGAGCCGCAGGGTGTGGAAAGTTATAACAACCCCATGAAGCAAGATGGCTGCCAGCACATGTCAGTGATAAGAAGCCTGCAAGGAGGTAAGACCATGACAAGCTGGGGGAACATGACTGACAGATTGCTGTCCTTCTTGGGCACCCCCTCTCTTTGGGCTCACGTTACTGCCTTCCTCTAGCTGTGTACCATCATCGGAGCCTTCAAAACGCTGCGCATCCTCCTGCAGCATGTACCCAACACTGTGGTCAAACAATTTGGGGGACTCCTCAGGAGGACATGGTGGGGCTAGGGAAGGAGTGACTGATGCCATTGAGCTGAGGGAAGAGGCCACGTTGGCAGCTGCTTTGCCAGACAATGCACCCTGAGCCTGGGTAGGAGAGGATGAGGGTAATGAGGACGGCTTGGTCATCCACTCTACCAAGTCTTCGGCATGTTGCGGCTCAATGCGGCCAGCTGCCGAAACAAAGGACAAGCGTGTCCCATGGCCATGTGCTGATGAGGATGCACAGTGTCTACAACCAGCAGCACCGTTGCCTCTAGAAGCAGAGCCTGCTTGCCCTCTTTTATGGGCTTGTGACTCTCTGCCTCTCCTTGTTGCCTTTCCAGACATACTATTGGCCTGCAGGGAGATGTCGGTGCACAAATACTGACAATACCTTCTGATCCCTGCCTGTGGTATTAATATGAGCAGATCTCTGCCTGTAGGAATTAATATGAGAACACCAGCTTTACGTAGCTTTAGGTGCACACCGTGCAGCGGACACAGACTTTACACCACGTGAAAGTACTTGCAGAATGATCCCCTGCCTGTGTTATTAATATGAGCAGATCCCTGCCTATTGGAATTAATATGATAAACACCAGCTTTACGTAGCTTTATGTGCACACTGTACAGAGGACACAGACAGTACACACACCACGTAGCTTTAGGTGCACACTGTGCAGAGGACACAGACAGTAGACCACATGAAAATACTGCAGCTAGCACAATCACCTGCCTGCCTGTCAGTATATTAGGAAGAGCGGATCTAGCCAAAATAAATACAGTGTATAAATATATATACAACACCTGGGATGCATATATATTCTCTACACACTGTAACTCTAACTGACTAGCCTGCCTGCTCTATCTAACTCCAAAAATGACACTCTCTCTCACTGTCTCTCTCTGTAAACCACCACAACACACTACACAAGGCCGACTTCCAGGCGGCCTTATATAGTGTGGGGCGTGTACTAAACCCCCTGAGCCATAATTGGCTAAAGCCACCCTGGCTTTGGCCAATTATGGCTCTCCGTTTTTTGCAAGCTGTGATTGGCCAAGCATGCGGGTCATAGTGCATACTTGGCCTATCATCAGCAAACAATGCACTGCAATGCAGCAGTGAATGATGGGCCGTGACACGCCACTCGAATTTGGCACGAACGGCCTGTAACGTTCGTATTTCGACGAACGGTCGAACATACGATGTTCTAATCGAATGTTAGTTTGACTTGACCATGAAGCTCATCCCTATTCTACAGTGCCTTTCCCCACCCCCCATTCCAATTTTTGACAATCCCTTGCCTTTTTAGCCTAGAAAGTTGCCATTGCTGTTTCTTAACACATCTACTTTTATTAAGTTTGTGAACTTATCCCACATCTGTTGTCCACATTTGTCCACATTTGGTCTCTGTGGTTGCTTTTCCCTTTATTCTACATGAAAGTAACTAGAGAAAGGAGAAAGGAGAGAAAAAGGGAGAAGTAGGTTAAGAGGTGTGAAACAATGAAGACAAGATTCTCTTTCCATAGATCAAAGTTAGTGGGTCACCTTTTCAAGATGCCAGTTTGAAGAATAAAAAATATAAAAAGGAGTTAAATACTGAACTGGTAGAGAAGGTGATGTGTCAATGGGCTATACAATCATATTCGGAAATCAATAAGGGCAATGTGCATTTGAAGTAAGTCACAGAATAAAGCACTGTCACCAACACAGAAACACATATAAAAGAATCATAAAAAGACAGAATACTATATGTCATATTTACAATATATAAATAGATAGATACAATAGATAGATAGATAGATAGATAGATAGATAGATAGATAGATAGATAGATAGATAGATAGATAGATAGATAGATAGATAGATAGGCCCAGATTCAGAAAGGACTTACGCCGACGTATCTCCTGATTTGCCGCGTAAGTCCATGGATGCGCCGTTGTATCAATGCGCCTTATTCTTGAAATTAGATACGCCTGAATTTTGGCTTAATCCGACCAACGTAAGTCTCCGACGCCGTCGAATCTTGGGTGCATATTTAAGCTGGCCGCAAGGGGCGCTTCCATAGATTTACACGTCAAATATGTAAATGAGCAAGATACGCCGATTCACGAACGTACTTGCGCCAGTGGGTAATGCAAATGTATAGGCCAGGGAACTAGGCCGTCAAATTTTACATTGCGTATGCCGTTTACGTAGTACTGCGTGAATAGGGCTGTGCGTAGGTTACGTTCACATCGTAGGCGTATCTTAGGCAGCTATTTCGACGTAACTGTGAGCATGCGCACTGGGATGCGTCCAAGACGCATGAGCAGTTCGTTTTTTGAAGCTCAGCCCATCATTTGCATGGGGTCATGCTTTATTATAATATATCACGCCCATTTCCAGCCCACTTCCACCTACTTTGGCTTACGTCAGCTTACGCTGACAAATATACGCTACGCCAGCGCAACGTTGAACGCATATTCTTTGAGAATAGCATGCTTGCCTCTTAACGTTGTGCCGGCGTAGCGTAAAGACGATGCGCTACGCCGGCAAAAATATACGCCGCTCTACGTGAATCTACCTCATAGATTACAGTGCAAAGTTGTAAATTAAGTAATCTTTTAAAATAAGATAATAGTTTGTTTTTATCAATTAACAACGTTGAAATTAAATGAACAGAAGGGAGAGCCAAATCAAAATACTATTTGGTGTGACCACCCTTTGCCTTCATAACAGCATTAATTCATCTAGGTACACTTGCACACAGTTTTTGAAAGAGCGCAACAGGTAGGTTGTTCCAAACATCTTGGAGAACTAACCACACTAGTCTAATGTAGATGCAGGCTTCCTCAAATCTGTCTGCCTCTTCATGTGATCCCAGCTAGACCCAATGTTGTTAAGATCAGGGCTCTATGGGGGCCAAACCATCACTTTCAGGACTTCTTGTTCTTCTTTATGCTGAAGATACTGTAGTTCCTAATGATATTGGCTGTATGATTAGAGTTTTTGACCTGCTGCAGAATACATTTGGGGCCAACCATGGAGAAGTATCTGCCTGTATTTTCTCAGAATTAAGGACGCCATTGATTCTGACCAAATCTCCAACCTCATTTGCAAAAATGCAGCCCTAAACTTGCATAGAACCTCCACCATGCTTCACTGTTGCCTGCCGACACTCATTGTACCACTTTCTAGCTAGCCTGGCCAGTCCTCTAATGAAATGTATGGCCTACAACGTGATGTCTTCATGCACAGTACCAGTGATTGAACCAGCATTCGGGTGTCTGTCAAGTTGGATTTTATAAGGCAATTTTAAATTATTTCAATTTGAGTGCACACCTGTTTAATGAAGTAAAGGTATATTAGGTACTGCACTATGACTTGCAATTTTTATATTTTTCTCTGGCCTAGTATTGATTAATGGGAAGAAATGCTGACACCTGACTGCCAGTGGGGATATTGTTCACACAGACCGCTATTTGATCATTTTATTTTTAGTGGTCAACACTTTCTGGTAAAACACCTGGATTTCAGTTTATGCATACATAGACGGCTTTACTGTGTGGAGTGGCACTTTTGTGGGAAGCAGTGTTGGAAATTGATCAATATCCGTATATTAAGCAGTTTGATCATTTCAGTTATAGGCCAATATTTTCTTGTAAGAGGCTTGGTGTTTGATTTTTGGGCACAGTTTGGTCACATGTTTCCCAACAAGGGATCACGGGGCATTGATTAAATTAATTGACACTGTTTTTTTGTGGACTTATGAACTGATTAATATTTACAGATTCATTTTGTGTATGAATGTATGAACTTTATGCAATTTATTATTTGCATACTACTTTATATATTTGTGCTTTGAATGGATCCCAATTTCAATAAAAAAAATGTATGCTAAACCATTTTTTTTTTGCTTTAAACATTGTTTATTTTCATCTCGATTGAGCATTAATTTGATTGATTTGTATATGGGCATCCATATTTCTATATTATCTTTTTGCACATTTTTTGAACCTGGTCAATGAGATCTTTTATTGAGTTTATTTTATTTTATGAGTTTAGCGCTGAACTTTGTGGGTGCTGACTGCTTTACTTCTTAGTTGAAGTATTGCCCAAACACTGATTTCTCTTGATTATATAGTAGATGGGTGTTCCTGGGTCCCACTGATTTCCACAAATTATGTGCTAATGGCACTGCTGTACATCTTCTGATGTTGAAGGGAAGTAAGCATAACATGTCATTCATCTGATGCATTAAGTTTCCTTGGCCCACCACTGCATCTACAGTCCTCAGTGTTACCCGTTTCTTTGTGCTTCTTCAAAAGAACATGAACAGCACTAGGGATGAGCTTCGAGTTCGAGTCAAACTCATGTTCAACTCGAACATTGCCTGTTCGCCTGTTCGGCGAACAACAAACAATTTGGGGCAAAGTCGAAAAGCCACGGAACAACCTGTTAAAGTCTATGGGAGAAATCTAAAGTGCTAATTTTAAAGGCTAATATGCTAGTTATTGTCCTAAAAAGTGTTTGGGGACCTGGGTCCTGTCCCAGGGGACATGTATCAATGCAAAACGAAATTTTAAGTAATATTTCACTTTTATTGTGTCACTTTTAGGATTATTAAATTCATTGCTCCTGAAAAACCTTCAGTTTTTAAAACTTTTTTTTGCATTGATACAGGTCCAGGTCCCCAAACACTTTTTAGGACAATAACTTGCATATTAGCCTTTAAAATTAGCACTTTAGATTTCAAATGTTCGAGTCCCATAGACTTTAACAGGGTTCTAAAGTTAACACGAACATTTGTTGTGTTCGCAAGTTCTGGTGCGAAACGAACAGGGGGGTGTTCGGCTCATCCATAAACAGAACATCTTGAAACCCCAGTCTGCTTTGCAATCTTTGCCTAAGATAGACCTTGCTGATGCAGTATAACTACTTTGGCCCAGATTCACCGAGATGGGCGCATATTTACGCCGGCATAGCGCACACATAGTACGCTACGCCGGTGCAGCGCGGAGAGGAATGCAATGAATTCAGCAAGCTATTGCTCCCAACTCTGCGCCGGTGTAGCGTACATTTCGAAGGCGCAGGCTGGCGTAAGTGGAAGTAGGTGGAAGTGGGCTGGAAGTGGGCGTGATCCATGCTAATGAAGCGTGACCCCATGCAAATGATGGGCCGAGCGCCAGACAAGTACTTAAAACGAACTGCACATGCGTCCAGACGTGGACGTATCCCCGTGCGCATGCGCACAACCACGACGGAACAACTGCCTAAGATACGCCGGATCTCTTTGTATGGCGTTAACGTACTCTACGCCCAGCCGGACCCACGTCGGCCCATATTCACAGACGTCCAAGGTAGAATACATAGGTTTCTGTTCCCTGGTCCATACCTTTGCATGGGTTGTGCCTCATCTATGGGGAATAACTTTACGCCGGACGTAAAACTTACGCAAACCGTGTATATCATGCGCCGGGCGCAAGTACGTTCGTGAATCTCCATATTTCCCTCATTTGCATATGTGAATGCCTAATCAATGGGAGAAGCAACATACGTCCAGACCATATTTGCACCCACACCACGCCGGCGTAAGTAAGATACATTGGGGTAGGATGGCCTATTTTTAGGCGTATCTTGGTTTGTGACTCTGGCGCACACATACGCCGGTGCACATATTTACGCTACGCCGGGAAAAGGTGAGTTACATCAACGTAAGTGCTTTGTGAATCCGGGCCTTTGTGTCTTGTTGCTGTGCTCAGTCTTGCCATAGTGTGTGACCTGTGACATAATTCAGTCCTCCACAACTTCACATTTGTAACAGAGTTTAGCTGTACCTCACCCAGTTTTAAGCCCCCTACACAGCTTTTTCTGTTTCAGTTAATGACTGCGTTTTCACCTACACATGAATTTGATGATAATTAGCACCTGCTTGGTATAATTGTTTATTCATACACCTGACTCTAATCCTGCAAAATCCCTAACTTTGTGTAAGTGTAAGAAGTGATGTTGGCTTAAAGCCAAAGGATAGTCACACCAAACATTGATTTAGTTATAATTTTTCTTCTATTCACTTACTTACATTTTCTAAATTGATGAAAATAAACAATTAAAGCATATTTTTGAAAGAATTAAAGCATTGTTACTTTACAGCATTTGTAAACACCCACCTAAAACATTTGCACAGCACTGTGTATTTATAGAATCTCACAAAAGTGAGTGCACCCCTCACATTTTTATAAATATTTTATTATAGCTTTCATGTGACAATACATTTTGCTACAATGTAAAGTAGTGAGTGTACATCTTGTACAACAGTGTACATTTCCTGTCCCCTCAAAATAACTCAACACAAAGCCATAAATGGCTAAACATGGCAACAAAAGTGAGTACACCCCTAAGTATAAATGTCCAAATTGGGCCCAAAGTGTCAAAATTTTGTGTATCCACCATTATTTTCCAGCACTGCCTTAACATTCTTTTACTTGGAGTTCACATTGGAGGCCTTTTTATACTCCTCCATGATGACATCATGAAGCTGATGGATGTAGAGACCTTGCGCTCCTCCACCTTCAGTTTGAGGATGCCCCACAGATGCTCAATATGGTTTAGGTCTGGAGACATGCTTGGCCAGTCCAAGCATTGAGGCCCATTACACATCGAGGCCCATGGGTAAAACTGTGTTTATAACCATTTTTAATAATAATAAGTCCATCACCTTTACCCTCAGCTTCTTTAGAAAAGCAGTGGTCGTCTTGGAGGTTTGGGGTTGTTATCATGTTGGAATACTGTCCTGTGGCCCAGTCTCCGAAGGGGGGGGGATCATGCTCTGTTTCAATATGTCACAGTACATGTTGGCTTTCATGCTTCCCTCAATAAACTGTAGCTCCCCAGTGCTAGCAGCACTCATGCAGCCCCAGACCATGACAGTCCTACCACCATGCTTGACTGTAGGAAAGAAACACTTGTCTTTGTACTCCTCACCCGGTTGCCACTACGCATGCTTGACACCATCTGAACCAAATAAGTTTATCTTGGTCTCATCAGACCACAGGACATGGTTCCAGTAATCCATGTCCTTAGTATGCTTGTCTTCAGCAATCTGTTTGTGGGTTTTCTTGTGCATCATCTTTAGAAGAGGCTTTCTTCTGGATGACAACCATGCAGACCAATTTGATGCAGTGTGTAGTGTATGGTGTGAGCACTGACAGGCTAACCCCCACCCCTTCAACCTCTGAAGCAATGCTGGCAGCAACATTACGACTATTTCCCAAAGACAACCTCTGGATATGATGCTGAGGATGTACACTCAACTTCTTTGGTCATATTTGGGTAATGAGAATGGAGGAGAAGATGCCTATGGAGCTATTTTTTCTATGCTTGCTCTGTAAAGAGTTTGCTAAATTAGTGAAATGGTACATTTAAAAAAAATCGAATTATTTATTTTGAAACATGTTGCTCATGTTACAGTATAATCCAGTTTTCCTGCTGTAACACTGTACGAAGACACGGGAAATGATGCCACCAACATTTTATTTTTTTATGTACTGTACTAAAAATAAACATCTGCTCATATCAGTTTGTCACAATCACAAGTAATGTTCACGCAAGTTTGATTTCAGCGTGTATCATGTAAAGTGAATTAAACCCATAGTTGGTTTTAAAGAGTAATTGCTTGTAAATTGTGATTGCTACCTGCATGTGTAATTATCCATGTTTACCTTTTTTGAAATGCTGTATTTCTTTTCTAATATATCAAATTTGTAGTTTGTAATTGTTAACAGTATGGGTAATTACCTGTGTTTACCTCCTTTTGAAAAGTGTTTTTCACCCCCTCCAAATATAGATAAATGGTAATTGGTGCAAGCAGGAGTAATTATGCATGTCTACCTCCTTCTGAGCAGCACACACAAGGCTGGAGTAACTATGTCAGAATAGCAGGCATTTAATAGATGAGATGATGGCAGAGCATGCATGTGAAAGAAACAGAGTTTGATATTCATGTCTACAAATTAGACTCAAAATACGACTATAATATGACTTTATAAACACACAAGACTTGCACACACATGAAATGTTAGTGGTAGGAATATAACTTGTGTATATTCACTGACAAATTAAATAAGCTAGCCATATTTAATTTAAAAATGGTTTACTTGATTGTTTTAATGTTAGCAACTAATAAAATAAAGAAGGAGTGTTGAAGATAGGCAGGACAACATTAAAAAGACAAAAAGGGGGAGCAGGTGGAGGACGATAATAACAACCATGAGGCAGAAGTATGGAACTCTGTTTTATTTTAACAGGAACATCCAATAAAAGTTTGCAGCTTGAAAACAATCAATTTTTGAGGTTGCATTAAAGTGGTGGTATTTTTCAGCAATTGCTTTGGGAATATGCTATCTCAGAGTAATACAAATTAAATATTTCTGGATAGAAACATGGGAGCTACCATTGCTCCTGATTTGACAATCTTACCTTTGCTACGTTACCAATAAACTTTTATTTCTATGAACTTTGTCAGTCTCAGTAAGCCTCCCCTCGCCATTTCAATGAAATCCTGCCGTGCTGCTAGACATAGTTTGTGGCTCTTGCCTGAATAAGCAATGTAACACCTGTTAACTCATCATTAATAAATAAATATAACAACTGTGTGTTGTAATTCTTATGCGCACATAAAAGTTTTCCCTTTGATCTTTGCATGATGACAGTGTTACAATATGAGGTTTATGTAAAATCTCCATTGGTAGATATACATGGGTTGGAAACACCACATGATTTGAGAGGTGTGAAAATTACGACATGTTTTTGCATTGAACGGAAGTGTTGTAACATTCTTTTGCTTCCGCTGTGTGATGAGACACCCTAGCTACAGATGAGAAGCATCACTTTGATCATTCACTGCGTACGCTGCTAGTAACACAGTCATGTAAGAGTTTACTGCATTTCAAAGAGGGCAAATTGTTTGTGTCCACTTAGCTGGGGCCTCTGTGACTAAAGTTGCCAATCTATTTGCGGTGTCGCAAGGTACAGTATCAAAGGTTGTGACGGCATATATCGTTTCTTGGAAAAACGTCATCTGATTATCTAAGCGTGGTCAACATGGTCAACTGACTGAAAGAGACAAAAGGACATTGCTTGGGATTGTGACTCAGATTATTGCATGAAGAGTGGTATCAGATTTCATTATCCACCATCCAAGACCCATAGTTGTCAATTCCCAGAAGAATTCAGACTTTCTTGAACGCCAAAGGCGAACCAACACTATATTAGGTAACAATTTTGTTCTTTTACCATACATGTTTTCATAATTTTTGTCCAACCCCTGCAGATATAATACATATACACATTTTACTAGAGTGTGAATTATACGCATTTACAATCTTCCTAGCTTTCTGTCTGTTTTTGTCATTTAGAACGATACCCAGGGCTGATTTATTTCCAGATGATATGCTAATTCTGATAGGTTGGGAGAATTCAAACAGACAGGTCAGTGCCAGGTTCTCTAATTTTAACAATGGACACAAACTCTATTTTTGTCTTCAGATCCCAGATTCAAAGCCCTCCCTTATTTGGATAGATAATAAAGGCGGGCAACTTTTAATTGTGCATAAATTGAAATCCTGCAACAAGCTGCACATTTTAATTTTACCTCCAACATTCTTAGTTAGTTCAAAAAAGTTTGCAAGAAAAGGGGAAGGGTTATGACAATAAATAATATTTGTAAGTATACCATTAAATGCATTCAAATGGGAGTAAATGAAGAATGTTTTCCTTGTACATAAACAGATTGTCAGTTTGCTATATGTAGGTCCTTTTATTGTATACCAGTACATTTCTGTGGTATTAAAGCATACCTCCCAACTTATGAGATGGGAATGAGGGACACGTATTAGCAAAAGTAGCTAGGCATAGGACACACCCCCTTAAAGGAGAAATGTGCAAAAATAAAAAGATTGGTAAAACCCACAAGTGTTTTTTTTACCACTACTATTCCTTTATACTGGTCTTTGGTATTTACAAATGCAACAATTTAGAAATTGGATAAAAAAAGGTTTAGCACTGTAAAACACTTTTTGATAGATAAGTAGTGCTTTTTATATACAACTATACAGATCAAACCAACATGAGGGACAAATGAGGAGGAAAGTGTGACAGAGGGACTTTGGGCCAGATTCAGATACAATTACATTGGCGCAGAGTATCAGAGATACACTACGCCGCCTTTTTTACCTGGCTCTACAATGAATTCATGTAGATTTTGGCCCGTAAGGTACGGCGGCGTAGTGTATTTCTCGTGGCGGAATCGAAATATGCAATTAGGGGGCGTGAAGCATTTAAATTAGGCGCGTCCCCGCAGCGATCGAACTGCGCATGCTCCATTCAGAAATTTCCCGCTGTGCATTGCGCAAAATAACGTCGATACGTCATTTGTTGTTTGAGTAGCGTAGTTTACGTACATTCCTATTCCCGGACGACTTACGTAAAAAAAAAAAAAACAAACGTTGAAATCCGACGCGGGAACGATGGCCATACTTAACATGGGCTGTCTAATATTAGACCAGATAAAAGCTGGAATAACTTTACGCGGCAAAAAGATGACTACAGATGCCGTAAGAAATTGCGAATGACGCTCGTAACTTCGTGGATCGTCGGAAAAAGCTCATTTGCATACCCCGACGCGGAAAATGACGGGAACTCCACCCAGCGGCCGCAAATTTATTGCAGCGTAGATCCGAAGGCGTACGAACACGTAAGCCAGTCGGATTGAAGCCCGAAGCCGTCGTTTTATGGTTTTAGGATTCAGACTAATGAAACGACGTGCGTAATTTGAAAGTACTCCGGTCTAACGCGAGATAGATCGGAGTAAGGGCTCTGTGAATCTGGCCCTTTGTTCTGAATGAGGGACAGTCCCTCAAAAACAGAGACAATTGTGAGTTGTGAAAGCGTTTGCTCAAGCATTCAAACTATATTTACCAAGTTATATACATGTAGATGTGGTTCTTATAAAGGAGACATGTATTTTGTTAAAGGGGTTGTATGGGTTTGTTTAAAAAAAATAAAAATAATAATAATAAACATGTTATACTTACCTCCACTGTGCAGTTTGTTTCGCACAGAGTGACCCCGATCCTCCTGTTCTGGGGTCCCTTGGCGGCTGTCTCGGCTCCTCCCTGCAATAGCTAACCCCCTCTGGGAAGCTCTATCCCGAGGGGGTTAGCTTGCGGGCGTGCTTCCTGTCATGCACGCTGCGTTCATAGACACAGAGTGTACGACTCGGTCCCACCCCCGGCAGCCGCGTCATTGGATGTGATTGACAGCAGTGTGAGCTGCACTGCTATCAATCTATCCAATCAACAACCAGACTCAGTGGAGAAGAGGATGCCGGGGGACGCACACAGAATGGGCTCAGGTAAGTAAACAAGGGGGATGGGGGGCCGTCATTGCCAGGTGTTTTTTCATAGGATGCATTAAGGTGAAAAAACATGAACCTTTACAACCCCCTTTAAATTAACTTCAGGTAACTGTCAACACCAGCAAACCCTAATGTAAAAAAGTATAACTAATGAACTGCTTCTTTTTCTCTTTTCATACATTTTTTTATGGTTTATTTTTTTTATATATATATATATATAATTCATCAGCAAATGTTTTGCTCACATTTTTGGCATTTTCATTTGTAATTTGTAAGTAAAAACACACAGTATTTAAAAAAAATGTTATTCGTAAAGAATTTTGCTATGCTTTGACTCAATATTTTAGAACGTATAGAAAGAACAATAACATAACATTTTATACACAAAATAAATACACAAAATAAAGTGTATATGCATCAATTTCATATTAAAAAAGAAAATATTTTATTTTCAAATTCAAAATGAATGCCAATATAAACCCAAAGTGTAGCGCTATAAGTGTATATAACAAAAAAAATCGAATTTGATGCTTAAGTCAATCCATAGAAAATACAGATCCAGTATATTCATCTCTCAGGCCCCGTACACATGAGCAAATGAATCTGTTCAAATCGGTCTGACAGACCGATTTGATCAGATTTGCTTGCTGGCTGTTTTGGTTTGATCGCTGTACACACGACGTTGTAATGGCGGTGACGTTGACGCCGCCACGTCACCGCACCAGGAAGTAAAACACTTCCGCGCATGCATCGAATCCATTCGACGCATGTGCGGGCAGATATGTCAGGCTTTAAAATCTGTCTGCTGGACAAATCCGTCTGCTCGCTCGTACACACGATCGAATCTGTCTGCTGAGACGGTCTGTCAGACCATTTTCAGCAGATAGATTTGATCGTGTGTACGCGGCCTCAGACTGTAATGCTAGGTGTTTACTAAAATAAAACACACAGCCACATTAGCATTTTGTGATTTCCAAAATTAACTGCAGCAACAAATAAGAATACTGTAAAACAACATACACAAAAAACTGGATATAGCTTAAAGATGCATACAATGTACATATAAAGTTCATATGAACAGCCAATATAATAAATCTGTGTGACAAGTGCCTGTGCACACACTGTTACAAAAGTGACATAAATATACAAAATTAGAGTGCAAACTAATCT
This sequence comes from Rana kukunoris, assembly GCA_029574335.1. Classification (NCBI taxonomy): domain Eukaryota; kingdom Metazoa; phylum Chordata; class Amphibia; order Anura; family Ranidae; genus Rana; species Rana kukunoris. Next base: position 183,283,661 of record CM056051.1, read on the forward strand.
CTATACAGAGACTAAGGCCAGCCATACATGGTTCGAATCTCGGCTGGTTCAGCAGGAACCGTTAATGGGCAGGCTGAATGTACCAAGTTGATTGATTGATCAACTTGGGTACAACCAGCCTGCCAGTTTCTTTTGTGATTATCGCTAGCGGCAGCTATAGCCATTAGAAATAATCACTGTATTCTCCTGGTGGGGATGGCTTCCCCTGCCCGCTGGGAGCAGACAATTACTTAACAGCACTGTCCATTGGGGGAATGGTGAGAAATTCCCACTCTATATGACTTGCCTCAATGATAAGATTTAAAGGCGACACAATCTTGCAATCAATCCAATTGCTGGTGCCAATTAGGGATGAGCTTCGCATTCGATGCGAACACATGTTCGCATCGAACATCGGCCATTCGATTGTTCGTTGAAAACAAACAAATCGGGTTATTCGCGCCAAATTCGAATGACGCGCAACGGCCCATAATTCACTGCGGCGTTGCGCGCTGATGATTGGCCAAGCATGCACCATGACCCCGCATGCTTGGCCAATCACAGCGCCCAAAAAACGAAGAGACCTAATTGGCCAAAGCCTGGGTGCTTTGGCCAATTAGGGCTCAGGGCTTTAGCACACGCCCCACACTATAAAAGGCCGCCTCCCGGGCGGCCTTGTGTAGTGTGTTCCGGCTTGCTTTCAGAGAGAGAAGTCAGACAGACAGAGAGAGAGAGAGAGATAGATAGATAGAGACACAGGGGTAGATTCATGTAGAGATCCGACGGTGTATCTACTGATACACCGTCGGATCTGTGAGATCCGACGCTCGGATCTATGCGGCTGATTCCTCGAATCAGGTTCCGCATAGATCTCCCTTAGAGCCGACTGGTGTAAGTGAGTTACACTGTCGGTTCTTAGGCTGCATTCTCCCGCCGTCCGCTAGGTGGCGCTTCTTTTTTTCTACGCGACGAATATGCAAATGAGGAGTACCGCCGATTCAGAACCGAACGCCCAGCCGTCGCTTTTTTTTTACGTCGTTTGCGTTCGTCTTTTTCCGGCGGTTCGTTACCCCTGCTATATGCGGGGTAAGTGCGGTGGATCCTATGTTAAGTATGGCCGTCGTTCCCGCGTCGAGTTTTGAATTTTTTACGTCGTTTACTTAAGTCGTCCGGGAATACGGCCATACGTTAATTGCGTTAACATCGAAAACAATGACGTCCTTGCGACGTCATTTAAAGCAATGCACGCTGGGAAATTTAGCCGGCGGCGCATGCGCAGTACGATCGGCGCGGGGACGCGCGTGATTTAAATAGTAAACTCCCCCTAGCCGCGGAATTTGCATTCCGCCGGGGGATTTACGATCCGCCAGGGCTAATTACGAGGCAAGTGCTTTCTGAATGCAGCACTTGCCTCAAAAACTGGCGCAGGCGGATCGTACAAAAGATAGATCACGCGGATCAAAAGATCCGCTGCTCTACATGAATCTACCCCACAGTGTCTTTTCAGATAGATAGATAGATAGATAGATAGATAGATAGATAGATAGATAGATCAGGGAGGCTACTAGTTAGTATAGTTAAATGTACAGTTTGTAGAGAATATATTGACATCCCTAGGAGTTGTCAATATATTTATAAACTGTATAGCTTAGCTAGTTCTGCTATTAGTATCTGTCAGGCAGGAGATTGTGCTTGATGCTCTAACGTCTTAGTGTACACGTGTTAGTTCATTGCACATAGATGCATTAACTGTTACTGCACGTGTGCTATTTATTTGCACAGAAAGGCAGTTGCTGTTAATGCAAGTGGGCTATTGAATTGCACAGAAACGCAGTCGCTCTGACTGTGCGTGTGCTGTTTAATACCACCTGAGCGCATTTGGGGTCACCGTACGTGTGCTGTGACATACCACCTGAGCGCATTTGGGGTCACCGTACGTGTGCTGTGACATACCACCTGAGCGCATTTGGGGTCACCGTACGTGTGCTGGTATATACCACCTGAGCACAGTTAGTGCCACTGTACGTGTGCTCCTATATACCACCTGAGCACAGATAGTGCCACTGTACGTGGGCTCCTATATACCACCTGAGCACAGTTAGTGCCACTGTACATGTGCTGGTATATACCACCTGAGCACAGATAGTGCCACTGTACGTGTGCTCCTATATACCACCTGAGCACAGATAGTGCCACTGTACGTGTGCTGCTATATACCACCTGAGCGCAGTTAGTGCCACTGTACATGTGCTGGTATATACCACCTGAGCACAGATAGTGCCACTGTACGTGTGCTCCTATATACCACCTGAGCACAGATAGTGCCACTGTACGTGTGCTCCTATATACCACCTGAGCACAGATAGTGCCACTGTACGTGTGCTCCTATATACCACCTGAGCACAGTTAGTGCCACTGTACGTGTGCTGCTATATACCACCTGAGCGCAGTTAGTGCCACTGTACGTGTGCTTCTATATACCACCTGAGCACAGTTAGTGCCACTGTACGTGTGCTGGTATATACCACCTGAGCACAGATAGTGCCACTGTACGTGTGCTCCTATATACCACCTGAGCACAGATAGTGCCACTGTACGTGTGCTCCTATATACCACCTGAGCACAGATAGTGCCACTGTATGTGTGCTCCTATATACCACCTGAGCACAGATAGTGCCACTGTACGTGTGCTCCTATATACCACCTGAGCACATATAGTGCCACTGTACGTGTGCTCCTATATACCACCTGAGCACAGTTAGTGCCACTGTACGTGTGCTGCTATATACCACCTGAGCGCAGTTAGTGCCACTGCAGCGCCAAAAGAAGTACAATCCCAGCCATCCACATGCCCAGCAGTTGAATGCTAGCTTAGCGAAATTGCTAGCACTTCAACTGCTACCTTTTCAGTTGGTAGATTCTGCCCCCTCCCGTGAGTTTGTGCAATGTGCAGTACCTCAGTGGCAAGTACCAAAACGCCACTTTTTCTCACGGAAAGCTATTCCGGCTCTCTACCAGCATGTGGAAGACAATGTCCATGCCTCGCTGGACAGGGCGGTCAGTGGTAAGGTGCATATTACCGCTGACTCATGGTCCAGCAGTCATGGACAGGGACGTTACCTGTCTTTTACGGCGCATTGGGTGCAGGGCAAGGTCCAGTAGTTTTGGAGGTTGTTCCGCCACCACGCCTCCAAAAAAATACTACTGCTTGTGACACACCTCTTTCCTCCACCCCCTCCTCTTCTTCTTCCTCTGTGGCCTCTTCCTGTGGGGATGTTTTCTCCGAACCAGCCGTGCTCCGTAGGCGTACGAGGGGATACGCAGGAATGCAGGCCAAGAGATGCCATGCGGTGCTAGAGCTGGTGTGCTTGGGAGACAGGAGCCACACTGGGGAAGAGATTTTCTCAGCTCTGCAGGGACAGGCTGAGAGGTGGTTGACGCCACGCCAGCTGAAGCCTGGAATGGTGGTCAGCGATAATGGCACCAACCTCCTCTCTGCCCTGCGACAGGGAAAACTCACCCACGTGCCCTGTTTTGCGCATGTCCTCAATTTGGTGGTGCAGTGGTTCTTGGGCAGGTACCCGGGCTTGCAGGATGTCCTGAAGCAGGCCAGGAAAGTCTGTGTGCATTTTCGGAGGTCATATAATGCCACTGCTCGGCTGACTGACCTCCAAAGGGAACACAACCTGCCCAAGAACCGCCTAATTTGTGACATGCCCACCAGATGGAACTCAACGTTGGCCATGCTGCAGCGGCTGCACACGCAGCAGCGGGCCATCAATGAGTACCTGTGCCAATATGGCAGCAGAACTGGGTCAGGGCAGCTAGGTTTTTTTTCACCACGCCAGTGGGCTTTGATCAGGGATGCATGCACTGTCCTGTCACCATTTGAGGAGGCCACGAGGATGGTGAGCAGTGACAGTGCATGCATCAGTGAGACTGTCCCTCTTATTCACATGTTGGAGCACACGCTACGTGGAATAATGGACAGGGCCCTTGAGGCAGAACAGAGGGAGGAAGAGGAGGACTTCCTTACCTCTCAAGGCCCCCTTTACCCAGACAGTGGTCCTGCTTGCCCACCTAGCACACAGGAAGAGGATGAGGAGGAGGAGGAGGATTGTATCAGCAGCATGGAGGTGGAGCCTAGCACTCAGCAGCAGCAGTCTTCAAGGGATCATTTACAGTCCCAAGGAGCACGTGAAGTTTTACGTGGCTGGGATGAGGTGCCTGTGGATCCTGTCATCCTCAGTGACCCAGAGGACTGTGGCCCGAATGCCTCAGCAAACCTACGCTGCATGGCCTCCCTGATTCTGCAAAGCCTGCGTAAGGATCCTCCGTGTACGTGCTATTAAGGAGAGAGATCATTACTGGCTGGCGACTCTCCTTGATCCATGTTACAAGAGTAAGGTTGCGGACCTTATGTTGCCATCGCAGAGGGAGCAGAAGATGAAACTTCTGCGGGAGGCCTTGCAGAAGGGTCTGTGCAATACGTTCCCAGAACCGGGGGGATTACCAAAACCTGGCTCTGGACAACGTCTTGCTGAGGCTTCAGTGAGTCACAGGAGGGGCGGTGGAGAAGGTGGTCATCTGACCGATGCGTTCAGGCAGTTTTTTAGTCCGCAGCCCCAAGGTCTGACCGGTTCCAGCAACCATCGCCAGCGTCTGCTTTACATGGTCCGGGAATACCTAGGGGCAATATCCGACTTGGACACCTTCCCCACCGAAAATCCTCTGGCTTACTGGGTCTTGAGGATGGATCACTGGCCAGAGCTTGCCCAGTACGCAATTGAGCTACTGGCTTGCCCTGCATCCAGTGTTCTTTCAGAACGGACATTCAGTGCTGCTGGAGGCTTTGTCACTGATCACAGGGTGCGCCTCTCCACCAGCTCTGTTGATCGACTGACCTTCATCAAAATGAATCAGGCTTGGATCAACACCAGCTACCAAGCACCTGATGCTGATATTAATGAATAATATATTTTTTGTTGAAATGTCGGATCCCTTTTAGACTGCTGATGCTGAGTGACTGTCCTCTTATGCTGCTGATGGAATATCCTTCTCCTCCTCACTTTTCTTGCTGATAGCTAGTAAGAAATGTTGTGTTTCTGGGCTCAATTTTTCAGCCCTGTTTAACAGGGGCGCCTAAAAACAATTTTTGTTGCAATAATTTGCACGTGGCTCCTTGTTGCGCTCCAATTGGAGTTATTGGGAGGGGTTGCAAGTGTTGTGTTGTGCCCAAGGCACAATTTTTCAGCCCCTGTTTAACAGGGGTGCTTAATAACTATTTTTGATGCAATAATTTTCACGTGGCTCCTTGTTGCGCTCCAATTGGAGTTATTGGGAGGGGTTGCAAGTGTTGTGTTGTGCCCAAGGCACAATTTTTCAGCCCCTGTTTAACAGGGGCGCCTAATAACAATTTTTGATGCAAAAATTTGCACATGGCTCCTTGTTGCGCTCCAATTGGAGTTATTGGGAGGGGTTGCAAGTGTTGTGTTGTGCCCGAGGCACAATTTTCCAGCCCCTGTTTAACAGGGGCGCTTAATAACAATTTTTGATGCAATAATTTGCACGTGGCTCCTTGTTGCGCTCCAATTGGAGTTATTGGGAGGGGTTGCAAGTGTTGTGTTGTGCCCAAGGCACAATTTTTCAGCCCCTGTTTAACAGGGGCGCCTAATAACAATTTTTGATGCAATAATTTGCACGTGGCTCCTTGTTGCGCTCCAATTGGAGTTATTGGGAGGGGTTGCAAGTGTTGTGTTGTGCCCAAGGCACAATTTTCCAGCCCCTGTTTAACAGGGGCGCTTAATAACAATTTTTGATGCAATAATTTGTACGTGGCTCCTTGTTGCGCTCCAATTGGAGTTATTGGGAGGGGTTGCAAGTGTTGTGTTGTGCCCAAGGCACAATTTTTCAGCCCCTGTTTAACAGGGGCGCCTAATAACAATTTTTGATGCAATAATTTGCACGTGGCTCCTTGTTGCGCTCCAATTGGAGTTATTGGGAGGGGTTGCAAGTGTTGTGCCCAATGCACAATTTTTCTGCCCCTGTTTAACAGGGGCGCCTAATAACAATTTTTGATGCAATAATTTGTACGTGGCTCCTTGTTGCGCTCCAATTGGAGTTATTGGGAGGGGTTGCAAGTGTTGTGTTGTGCCCAATGCACAATTTTTCTGCCCCTGTTTAACAGAGGCGCCTAATAACAATTTTTGATGCAATAATTTGTACGTAGCTCCTTGTTGCGCTCCAATTGGAGTTATTGGGAGGGGTTGCAAGTGTTGTGTTGTGCCCAATGCACATTTTTTCTGCCCCTGTTTAACAGGGGCGCCTAATAACAATTTTTGATGCAATAATTTGCACGTGGCTCCTTGTTGCGCTCCAATTGGAGTTATTGGGAGGGGTTGCAAGTGTTGTGTTGTGCCCAAGGCACAATTTCCCAGCCCCTGTTTAACAGGGGCGCCTAATAACAATTTTTGATGCAATAATTTGCACGTGGCTACTTGTTGAGCTCCAATTGGAGTTATTGGGAGGGGTTGCAAGTGTTGTGTTGTGCCCAATGCACAATTTTTCTGCCCCTGTTTAACAGGGGCGCCTAATAACAATTTTTGATGCAATAATTTGCACGTGGCTCCTTGTTGCGCTCCAATTACAGTATGTAGTATGTGCCCTTTTTTCTAAAAAATTTCTTTCACACAACAATAATGGCCCCCCACCACCGCTAAAATATTCGACATAATGTTGCCACACAGAACTTGCGCAAGTAGCATTAATTACTTTTTTTTTTTGGTCCTTTCATGTTGTGCAGGGACATTTCTAAACATGTGCCACTACTATAGACACCCAGCAGGTGTGATATTTAAAGGAATTTTTTTTTTTTCACTTTAAGCATCATTAAAATGGCTGCTCCGCAAAAAACGGCCGTTTAAAAAAAAAAAAAATTCCATTGATACATGTTCCCTGGGGCAAGACCCGGGTTCTGAACGACGTTTACCAACATTTAATTTAATTTTGGTCTTTAAAATGACCGTTTTTGTATTCGAACGTTCGGGTTCCATAGACTTCAATGGGGTTCGAAATGTTCGCACGAACCCGCGGTCTGTTCGAACGTTCTGGTGCGAACCGAACCCGGGGTGTTCGGCTCATCCCTAGTGCCAATGAAAGGATATACAAAACACAGAACAAGTGCTTTACACCCCATAATGTGTATAAAAGGCTTACCAGAAAAGTATGACCCTCACAAAAGAGTCGTCATCAAAGCTTTGGGCAGCAAAGCAACTTCTCCAGGGAATGAAGCTCCAGGAAACAGTTCAGAGCTCCTCCAGTCTCCTCATACCCACAAGGCACAATGCAATGGAGAACCCAATAACGTTTCCCAGCTCAGAAGGACTGACATACCATATAGGAATATAAACACAAAGGCAATGTCCCATAGTGTAAAACATTCTGACGGCCAATTAGCTAATTGGAAACTCCAATCTTCCAATACACTGTATTTCACACGTGTAATTCAAATTTGATATATTCCGTTTTTTGTGTATGTTATTTTACAGTATTTTTATCTTTTATTGCAGTTAATTTATGGAGTCACAAAATACTAATGGTGTTTTATTTTAGTGAAATACATACACCTAGCATTACATTTTAAGAGTTTAATATATTGGCTCTATATTTTCTGTGTGTGTTATTGACTTTTGCACCAGATGGGAATTTTTGTTATATACACTTTTTATAGTGCTACACTTAAAGGGGTAATTCCCCCAAAAACCTTTTTTTAACATTGATTGAGGCTCGTTATGTCAAGGGGAATCGGGTGTTTTTCTTTTAGAATCTAAGCAGTACTTACCGTTTTAGAGATGCATCGTCTCCGTTGCTTCCGTGTATGATCGTCTGGTCTGGGCGTGCCTATTTGATTGACAGGCTTCCGACAGGCTTCCGACGGTCGCATACATCGCGTCACGAGTAGCCGAAAGAAGCCGAGCGCCGGTGCGGCTCTATACTGCGCCTGCGCACCGTCGTTCGGCTACTTTCGGAAAATCGTGACGCGATGTATCCAACCGTCGGAAACCTGTCAATCAAATAGGAACGCCCTTCCCCGAAGACCATACCCGGAAGCGTCGGAGACGATGCATCTCTACAACGGTAAGTACTGCTTCGATTCTAAAAAAAAACCTCCCGATTCCCCTTGACAAAACGAGCCTCAATCAGTGTTAAAAAAAAGGTTTTTGGGGGAACTACCCCTTTAACATATCTTGTATCAGGATATAGGGGTTGCTGCTTTTAAGCTGGCCATACATTATGCAATTGTCTTATTCAATTTCATTTAGATTTACCTTCAACTATGTAGTGCAAAGGCCTGCTTGATTGCATACAAACTGAAAATATTTGGGTTTGAACACTTATTATATGATTTTAGTAAATCTATGGAAAAATTGTACCAAAAAAGTGGATCCCTATGAACCTAAGTGTGTGGATTGGAAGGAAAAAGTTGCGGTACTAGTGAAAAATCATGTCAAAGCGGCTAGCATCAACAATAGGACATATTGTAAATAAAAACTGGAAAATAAACAGATGCAGCGCTCTAAAAACTCAGTAAACCCCAAAATATGTGAAAAAAATTTAATATAAATGTATAGATCAATATAAATCCTATATCGATATACAATAATACATATAAGATTGATGTATGAAACCATGTGCTCTTAAAGGGGTGTTCCAGCCGCAATTTTTTTTTTTTAAAGTCAGCAGCTACTAACAGTGTAGCTGCTGACTTTAAATAAGGACACTTACCTTGTCCTACTTGCTGATGACCCCCCCGATGCCGGTCCCACGATCGATCCAGGTCCCACGCCGCCATTCACACTATGGGAAACAGGCCGTACGGCTTCACTGCCCATTTCCTACTGCGCCTGCGTGAGTCTCACACTGGCTTGTGAATGGGCGGCTGCTCTCTGAGAACACACACAGTTCCCAGAAAGCAGCGCGCCCCATTCACAAGCAGAAGAAGCAGAAGAAAAGACACCGCGGTGTGGAAGAGGCAGATTACGGACTTCCGCATAGCAACAGGTATTTCGGGTGAGTATTTTTTTTTTCCAGGTTTTTTTTTATTAAATTTTTTTAAGAGATATGGGCAAATGTTGTTTTCCTGGGTGGAACTCCGCTTTAACCCAAGCACAAAATCAGAGCACCTGAAGGAAGCATATATAATTAATGCAAATGTTACACACAATGACACAAATAATAACAAATGTGAAGAGTAAATAATCAGTGAAATAGTGCCGTGTACACAAAACATGAAATCCAAAAGGAATGGATCTCACATATAAGTTCATTTAAAAAATGCTCAATAATCCAAAGCGTTCCATGTAGGACAGAAGGCTGCTAGCATTCATGCGAAGAGAAGATTTTTGGCCAATACCCAGGATAGTGACTCCAACACCGGGGGGGGGGGGGAGAGATTGAATACTCTTACCGCTTCACATGGATGCACACACCAGCGGCGGTGAGTCAGAAAAGCATTGGATCTCCCAGGCAATTTCTGTGATGGACAACTTCATGTGTCCCCACCACACACAATGGATATTGAAGGGTGTGGTGTCACCGCTGCAGAAGTGACGATAGTCCTGAAATCCAAACGCAGAAGCAGTTCATAAAAACAAAAAAACAAAGAAGGCCTCCACATGTGCAAATAAATCCGATGATATGATGTAAAAAGGATGCATTTATTCCAATAAAAAAAAAATATATAAAACGGTACAGTCGTCATAAAAAATGCTTCTAAAAAGTATCAAAGAACGTTCAGTCAGGGCATGGTATATGAAGCTGAGAAGCAGGCTGTGTACCCGACATGTTTCGCACAAGACGTGCATCAACTGGGGCCTGCTTGATTGCATACAAACTGAAAGTGTTTAGGTTTGACCACTTATTAGATGGTTTCAGTAAATCTATAGAAAAATTGTACCAGGAAAGTGGATCCTAAGTGTGTGGATTACTCACTACTTATAAGAAGACAGTTGGCATGGAAAAATGGCACAGGTGCAGAATTTCAGGAAGTTTAGATAAGAAGCAGAACAAAAATATTTTGGGTAAAGTTGATCTTTAAGGAGATGTATAAAAGCAAAAAACAAAAGAAATAATATATATGTATATATATTTATAAACAACATGTGCAATTGTCTCAAAATGTAATTTGTATTTAACATTGCAGCCTGAACATGTGCATAATTAATCTTGTAGACAATTAAACATTCTTCAGTTCACAGCTGAATGCAATTAGCATTAGGAAGTTTACATATGCTGGCAATAACACAGATTAGCAACTAAAGTGCTTGTTAAAAAAATTAACCTGAGGCAGTCTGAGTAGACCTTTCCTAATGATCTAGTAAATGTTGTTGATGAAGTAATAATCAATTTTGTTTTATAAATAGTAAATCAAGATTTTTGCCCTAATTAGGAAAGATACAGATCACTTCACATAATACCATTTCAGATGCTATGAATGTGTATGAATGTGATGAACTTACTTGAATATGTAACAAATCCATATTGACATTCATGCAATCATTAAGTGTTAAAACCTAAAATTGTATGGCTGTTTTCACACGTTTTAAGCTGTAGATGTCAACTAAAAGAGCAGTATTAGTAAAGCAAATGTACTTAAATGCTGCATTTTGGCAGGATTTTTCTCTTAAAAAAAATACAGAAAAAAAATTAACAAAACTGGAGATCTTGTATATGGCAACTGACAGCATATCTGGTTTCTACATTCATTTTATGAAAAAGTTTGCAATATAATTGTATGGATAACTGTCCCACTTTTTCTTCTCTACAGAGTTTTTAAATTGCCCTGAGTTTTAGATTTTTTTTAGTTTTTTCATGAATGGTCTTATATAAAGATACTTGCAAACTCTATTTGCAGATAGAAGCAAACTTTAGAGTAAAAATCTTCCAAAAATGTTACTTTTAGTGGTAAATCGGAAAAAAAAATGTATTCAGACATATTTAAATTCAATTGTATGCACCCTTGTTATTGTGCCATACCACAGCAAACAGTAATCTGGATTTTATTTGGTGGATTTTATTATAGTAAACTTTCAGTATGATTTTTTTCCTTTTGGCCATAAATGAAGCATGTGCAAGCTTAGTCATGTCAAGATCATAGTTCACTGAAATATGTCAAAGTATTGCATAATGAGCCGATCACTTTTTTGGAATTGTGCCATTAAATACTTCTGTCATTTTGTTTCTAAGTAAATCCAGTAGAATAAATTCAACATATATACAATGAATTGTACATAATAAAAATACTTAATACTATATATATTTATTCTAGAAATCCTATTTATACTGATTGATTTTAAAGTCAATTTTTCCCTTGTTCCATTTCTAGTTGCCAAATAATCATGTTTTTCTTTTCTCCAAATTAGAACTCAAGCCGAGATTCTGCCTTTTAATGTGCACAATATGACTCTTTGTGCAGTGAATTTGTTCTAAAAAAAAAAGTGTGAACTGCAGTCAGCGGCAGTGCCTGTGCAGTACACCTAACCATTTACTTCTAAATAAACTTCTATTGTTAGTGGGAGGCAGGGGGGCGATGTTCACGCTAACCACATATTTGTATATTATGGATAGTTTATTGTCTTTATAATGTAATATGTGACCCTGCACTGTCTGTGCTTTCACCACCTTGTCATATGTCACTGCATGGATTGCACTTTTAAAGAAACAATTGTGGCACTGAAGAATTGCAGCACTTTATGAACTTATGAACTGCAGTTTTTTACCACTCTTTTATGTATATGAATTTATTGTTGGTATTGAGGAAAGGTTTTTTTTATGTCATTATATTAAGCACAGACAGTGTAGTTTGTATTCCAAGCATTCCAGGAATGTAACAGTTTTCTTTAACCACTTCCCGACGGCCGTACGACTATGTGCGGCCGCAGGGTGGCTCTTATTCTCTGAGAGGATGCATATATGTCTCCTCTGCTCCTCCAGGCCACGTGCCCGCCACATTCCTGAGATACCGATGCACATCCCTGGCGGCCTCAATGTCCCCCATGCACTCGCAATCAGCGGTTACAGGGACAAGGACATGGATCTGTGTGTGTAAATACAGAGATCCATGTCCTGTCAGGGGAGAGAGGAGACCGATCTGTGTCCCTTGTACATAGGGACATGGTGCGGTCACCTCCCCCAGTCACCCCCCTCCCCCCACAGTTAGAACACAATTCATGGTACACATTTAATCCCTTCCTCACCCCCTAGTGTTAACCTCTTTAATGCCAGTCACATTTATACAGTAATTAGTGCATATTTATAGCACTGATCGCAGTATAAATGTGAATGGCGCCAAAAGTGTCCGATGTGTCCGCCATAACATCGCAGTCCCAATAAAAATCGCAGATAGCCGCCATTACTAGTAAAAAATAATATTAATAAAAATTAATAATAATTAATAATAATTGTGTCCCCTATTTTGTAAGCACTATAACTTTTGCACAAAGCAGTCGCTTATTGCGATTTTTTTTTTTTTACCAAAAATATGTAGAAGAATACATATCGGCCTAAACTGAGGAAAAAAATGGGCTATTTATTATAGCAACAAGTAAAAAATGTTTTTTTCAAAATTGTCACTCTTTTTTTGTTTATAGCGCAAAAAATAAAAACCGCAGAGGTGATCAAATACCACCAAAATAAATCTCTATTTGTGGGGAAAAAAGGACGACAATTTTGTTTGGGAGCCAAGTCGCACAACCGCGCAATTGTCAGTTAAAGCGACGCAGTGGCAGAAGCTGAAATTTCACCTGGTCAGGAATTGGGTATACGTGCCCAGTAAGGAAGTAGTTAAACTTGTAAATAGATGGGTTTCGTTCTGGTTTATGATTTACTGCTGGGGGTGATGCAAAAAGTAAAGTAAAGTGCAGCTTTTATATCCTTTTTTGGAGAGGCCACGGACAAATCATTCAGATTTAACCTTAAAAAAATTTATTAGACTGTGTTTTTGCAGAAATATAATATAAACATTGTACAGATTTTAAAATCTGTGCAATCATTATTAATGAAAGGCAGACTCTTCATTTTCTAAATCTAGAAATCATAAAACATTTCTGCACGGAACATAAATAGTGCTCATCTGAAGCAATTTAAGAAATAAAGAAACAGGCAGGTTCCAATTTCGTGTAGACACAGTGCACTATAAATTCTTGTAGACGTGAGGATCGAGCATTGTATGGCAAAAATATTGATTGATGGTTGTTGTTGGCACCCAAACCCCATAAACCCAACAGAAAAAAATCCTGCAGAGCATAGGATGGACAATGCTTTAACAAATAGACACCATATCTGCAACTGTGACACAGCCACAATAAAATTGGGTTTTGGATGTTCAATCCTGTTCCTTCCCACGCTGTGTGCAAGCCAAAGATCGCTGTGTGCAAGCGACCATTTAATGCGGTTGTGGGCACTTGCAATTGTGTTAATCACTTGGGTGCTGCTCAGGGAGATTGGATTGAATTTAAGAACTTTATTTTGCTTCGCTCAGTATAAAGTCTATAGATCTTTTGGTTGGGCTCATGTGAAAATTAATCATATTTTTTTTATGCAATATCACTTCATGTGCTAATTATTATTTATATTATCTATTTATGCCATTTGACGATTAATGTGGCTCACTTGCCCAGTTTTCTACCTTTGTTGTTTATTGATATGTGTGTATCCCACTATAAGCTGCTGCCTACAATTTGTTAACAGTCTAGCACAGTTTTTTTTCCTATGGTATTTGAAGATATTAGGCATTTCACTGTAGGCATTTAAAAAAAAAAATCACTGCTCTTGACCAAATGGGAATTATATTTATTTTTGTATTGGTACAATGCCCATGTGCTATTTTAGACACCACTTGCCTATCAGCCTAGAAAATAAGAATGTTTAACAGTTTTTACTACTTTTGATTTTAAATGTGTTTCCCAGGACAGTGCCCAGTGCCCATGCTATTTTTTTTTTACACCCTTTGCCCATGAATCCAAAAAATGTAAATGTTTTAATTGGCAGATTCAGATCCTTTTGTTGTCTATGGGGGTTGGGTTCAGCATCTGGACGTCTTTCAAGTTCACGAACCCTGCTCAAATTAAACCCAGGTCAGTTTGGCTCATCACTAGACTTGTGGTGCCTACTGTGCTTGTGCAGTTGGGTTGCAATCACATGGAATGGCACCACAACAAACTTAACAGTGTTCCATGTTCTACTATGTGTTAAGGTATGTGCAGTAGATTAGACATTGCTGCAATAAATAATTCTGAAGGGAGGCTAAAAGCTTAGTACAAATAAAATGTAATTCCAATAACGATACTAACTAATCCTCTCTCCACTTGAACTTTCCCTAGATCATTAAGCAATGGGGACCAGGGAACATGATTGAATTAACTGAATGTTGCCCAGGGGCCTGCATTTCATTATATTGGGTGCTGCTTAGTCAGACAACCCTTCCTGCCTGCTTACTGCACAGCTTTTGCATTCAGGCTTATGAAGAATCCAGTAACCCTGGCACTCTGAAACCTGACATTGCATCTCACTGTCACCTATTACCCTACCATTGCACTCTCCTGCACCTTGACTCTGAACCTTTCTGCCTCCCAGCAACCATGACACTGGAACTCCCTGCACCCCTGTCTCTTTACATTTTTGCCTCTCAGCAACACTGATGCTGCGCCACAACTCCCCAGACACTGCAACATGTTTGCCAGCACCCCACTGCCCCCCAGCAATTCTATCATTGCTCTTTTTGTGACTGCTTACCACCTGTCTCTGTGCCTGCCCCTTTTGTTACTTTTGCAGGGACCTGCTGAGAGAAAGTGGGCCTGGGTCTGGGGATTCTGGGCTGTATGCTTACTTGAATCACCTCCTCCCCAGTGCACTCTGTAAATGCAGATCTTCTCCCAGAGACTCAAAATAATTGATTCAACTGCAGGGAGACCTAGAAGTACACCCTCAAAACATAGTATCTCTCAAGTTTCCTGGGTGAATCGACAGCTATGCATTTGGCAACTATACCTCTATAGTCCGGCAGTCAATCCTCCAGCCTCTGGATTGTGTATATTCCCAAGGGAAGGGGAAGGAGATGCATACTTGCAGGCAGAGGGGAAGTGGGAAGTCAAACCTATAGATGTTACCAGCCCACTGCCTCCAATACAATGGCATCCTTCCAATGCCACAGCCATCATTGATATATCCAAAATCCAAATTTATACCTTATATATTTTAATTTCAATGTAAGCATTGTATTAGTAATATAACAGCACTATTGTCACTCCTCCTTCCTATGTCTCCATATCACTCTGGAAATAGGAGAGAAACTAAAACTTTATTTTACTTCCTATATTCTTATTTTACAATAACTACAGGATAGATATTTAAGGGTTTGTCTATCAATTACGTTTTATGTGCTAATTTATTAAATAACCATTGATTGAATATGTTTATTAATTTTGTGAGTGATAACAATGCTTTATCTTCATCTTTTTTTTTGGACTTCTAATGCAGTAATCAAAAGTTTTCGGATTTACACTTATACACAGTAAATACATATATGGTTATGTTTCTTTGCTCAAATATTTTTTTAAAGTATTAATTAGCATGTTAAAAAATACAAAATATGGCAATTTAGCACTATTTCTGTAACAAAAAGTAGGAAAACAATTCAAGGCAAAAGTATTTCCTTTGTACAAAAAGATAACACATGACATGCTAAAGAAGATGGCCAAGAGGGAACCAGTGATGTTAGTCATTAGAGCAGGAGACAGTTTATGTGAAAAGATACGGAGTGAAAAGTGGAGCATCCATGCATAAGTCTCAGAGATGAACTCTGTGAAGTGCTTAATAATGCTGTATGAACCTGTCACCCAGCTAGTTTCTGGAGAAGGACAGAAATAGCATATAAAAAGAACAAGCAGTAGCTAAAGAAGAGGAATCGGATGTAGCGTTGATAACTGTAGATATTGATGGTGGAGCTGCCTAATAGTTCAAGTACATCAATAGGCTTGAGATGTGAGCAAACCAACATAAATTAAATATAGTTAAGTTATGCACACAAATCTAAAAAGAGAAAATATGCACTGTAATGTTTTGGCACGTATGTATCTATATCTAAACAAAGACATTATATAATTTAAAGTGGTTGTAAACAAACTTAGTGATTATTAGGCAATCCACTGTCTTCCATAATGCTAAGTGTCCTGTATTTGTGCCTTATTAAAAAATCCTGTTCTATACCTTATTTGCTAGCGCCGCTCAGTGCTCACGCGACCGGCCTGCTCTCCCCTTTCCTTATCTGACATCTAGGCCTACACGGTAGATCACAACCCCGGACCAACGTGGTCCCGGAGCCAGGAACACTTGAGCACTCACCCCCGGGCATGAGGGCCACACATGGGGGGTGGTGCGACGTCAGACCAGCGATCACTGACTGCGAACCAATGATGTCTGTTCCTTTATGTACTCTCCCCCAGCATGCACAGCGAGACAATCAACCCCCACTTATTAGTTGCTGAGGAAAAACACCCAATACGCCCTGACACAACTGCTGCCACCCATGGCCTGGGGTGGTACCAACACCCCAGACAGCAATAGTGGTCACTCACAGTACAGCCATGGCTGGAACAGAGGCCCAAATTTGGCAAAAATAACAGGACCAGAGGCAACTAAATCTCTGACCACCCTCTAAATTTAAGGCAGCACCAGCTATGAAAGTAGCAGGGCGCTACATTACCCTGCAGCAGGGAGTGTGTTGCTGGTATGTTCACCACAGCTAAAAACATGTAAACTGCAATACACAGTATTAAATGATCAAATTATTATTTTGGGGGTGTACATACTATTTGTTGATCTGTATAAATCTTTGACTTGTGAAAGCGATGGAATGTTCCATAATGATAGATGATTGCTGCCTTATTTTCATCTTCACATCCCTTTTTCTTTGGATAAATGCATGTCTCTTAGTGCATTCTGAAGAAATTTAGAAATAGGGAAATTTTCATATAAAACATTATAGTTACCTAATTACATAATAAAGCAGGTTGAAAAAAGACACCAGTCAAGAAATAGAAAATAAAAAAATACACAGAAAACCTCCATATACACAATCCTATTACCACAGATTCAGATGAAGGTAAAAAAAAAAAAAAAAGTATGATCCAAATTTCTGCAATATAATGTTGCAAACAATTACTTTATTCTCAAAAAAAGAATCCATACCCTTCCAATATTTAAAGTGGAACTAAACTGCATTTGATCACCACAAACTAAAAATGCTGTTTAACTTGTTTTTAATATTCAAAACAAACTCACCCATTCAGTGGCGAAGCTAGACATTCCTTCACTCGGGGCAAAGACTCCGTTTGCCCTCCCAGCGCCCGGGGTCAGTAGTAGTGTTGCTCACGAATATTCGTATTGCAAATATTCGGCTCGAATATGGCATATTCGAGTATTCGCGATATATTCCGAATTTCGCGGTGAATATTCGCTATTTCGAATATTCGTATTTTTTCAATTTTTTTTTTAGAACAGATCGCATCCTAGAGATCCCCATCGACGTGTAAAAGCATTGCTGGTATGATTAGAGACCTTGGGCCGAGTAGCTGCAGCGATCCTTTTATATTGCCGAATATTCGCAATGCGATTATTCGGCAATAGCGATATCGCGCGATTATCTTCTCCGCCCTATCTGCCGCCACAGAGCGATTATTTCAGTTTCATTTTTAAAACAGATCACATCCTAGTTATCTCCTTCGACGTCTAAAAGCATTGCTGTTATGATTAGAGACCTTGGTTCGAGTAGCTGAAGCGATCTTTTTATATTGCCGAATATTCGCAATGCGAATATTCGGCAATCGGAATATTGCGCGATTATTTACTCCGCCCTTTTGTATCAGAGCCAATCAGAGTTCTCCTTCCACACTCGTCATAGGTTAGCAACCAATAGGAACCTGCCCGCACGGGCATTATATAAGGTCACTCCCAGCAGCATTTCATTGCAGATTCAGAAGTTGGCTTGATAGTGTGGAGACTGTGTCTGTGTTGCTGTTATCTTGCTGGTATCTTGCATCTTGCTGGTATCTTGCATCTTGCATCTTGCATCTTGCATCATCAGTATTGTGCTTCATCGTTGCTATTTGCTACTTAGTGATTCCAGTGGATATTTTCCAGTTTATAAACTGCTTTTTTCAAAGCAATACACCCAAGAGCTTTTTTAAAAGCTAAGTTTTGTGCTGTCTTGTTCAGCTTGTGTTACTGTAGTATCTTGCAGCTTAGCTTTTGATTGCTTCTTATTGATTTAAGTGCATATTTTCCTGATTAGCTTGTGCTAATTTTCAAAGCAAAAGGCCCAAGAGCTTTTGTAAAAGCGAAGTTTTGTGTTGTTCAGTTTAGTTTGATTTCTGTATAGTAAGTGTACATACTGTTAACTGTACATTTATTTCAGCTAGCTTACTTTAGTGTGTGTTTAGTGTCTGTGTTTAAAAAAACAAAAACAAAAAAAAGTTATTAGTTAGTGTTTCTTTAGTGAATTTTTTTTTTTGTAGTTGTAGTCCTTGTCAGTTAGTGTGTAAAAAAAATAAAAAAAAAATAAATTAGCTTTATTTTATAGTCATATACGTTTGTGTAAGCAGTTAGTGTTTGTGTAGTGCATTTTTTTTTTTTGTAGTCCTTGTCTTTGGTGTACTAGTTTTATTATAGTTTAGTAGCTGTCTGTGTACGTCTTTGTCTGCGTGCCTGTCTTTTAAAAAAACACAAAAAAACATTTTACACACATTTCCCCCCCCCAATAAAGTTTACCCCCCCCACACACATCAGCAATCATGAGCGGCATCCGTGGCTGTGGCAGCAGGGGTAGGGGAGTTACTCCCAGTGCTGGGTCGCTGCCAGCACGGGGTACCTCTCGTGCCCCTACTAGTGGTAGAGGATCGGGTGGAAGGGGACTCCGCCTCATGCAGGATTTTTTTACATCGGGCAGCCGCCCGATATTGCCATCTCAGGTAGTGGTGGACTACATGGGGCACAGCAGTGCCACTGAGTCGTAGGTCCCGACTCCCAGTAGTTCCACCATTACACCGGTGCCTGTAGTACCCCCCCCCCCAGCCCCCAAGAGTCCAGCATCTTACTGTTCGACAGCGACAGTGAGAGGGATCTCTTGGGGGAGGCCATGCATCGGGCAGACCTCCAGCTCTGTCCTGATGCTCAGGACCTTTTTGAAGGGATGGACGAGGAGGATGGGATACCTGCTGTCAGTATCCCAGAGACATCCCTTCAAAGTGGTGCTGCTGTTTTGGTGCAGGAAACAGCAGCACCTAGTCAGACCCAGGCGTGGGTGAGGGGACAGCGAAGCCAGGCTATCGGCTCCTTGTCAGCTGGTTCCCTCAGACCACAACATCTCAGCCCTTGGTCTGACATCTCTGGGGGCGATGAGGAGGGTGACCCATCACGGTTGCCATCTGGCTCGTCGGCTCACTGCGTCAGTGACGACGGGGAAGGTAGGCACCCTGGGGAAACGGTGCGCCAGGTCACCACCAGGGAGACCAGCGTCAGGGTCTCCACTGGACATGGCAGCAGGAGGTGTCAGCAGCAGCAGCAGCAGCAGCAGCAGCAGCAGCAGGCAGCTCCACCTGTGCGCACCGAGTCCCAGCAGGTGCAAGTCAGCGTCACCCCATCTGACGGGAGGGTGGCGCTGAAGTCACCTGTCTGGGCCTACTTCACCCTGGTGGCAGACAACCCTCTAGTGGCCATCTGCCGGATCTGTTCAGTCAGGGTGAAGAGAGGGAAGCACTTGGCTCGGGTGGGTACCACAGCCCTGAACCAGCACCTGAGGATTAACCACTGGCGGGTGCATGACGAGATGAAGCGTGGTGGTGTTAGCAGCGCCACCACCACAAGTGAGCAGGGTACAGCAGCCCCTGCCACAGCTTCATCTCTTCCCAGCAGGTCATGCCCCCCCGCTCCCTCTAGTAGTGGTACTGGTACCGGCACCCAGACCTCTACTTTGACAGCACCCTCCGCGTCTGTGTCCCGCACTGCCGTCCGGCGCCAGGCGACGATTTCAGACGCCTTTGAACGCAGCACTCCCTTCCCCACCGGAGACCGACGTGTGCGTTCCCTCAATGGGCTCCTGGCAAGGGTTATTGCCCAACATCTTCTGCCCTTCAACATCGTGGACAGCAACCCCTTCAGACAGATGTTGGAGCAGGCCCAACCCCAATGGCGTGTCCCCAGCCGCCATTTCTTTGCCAGGACTGGTGTCCCTGCCCTACACCAGCACATTGTGAAGAATGTAACCCTGTCGCTGGATCACGCTGTCAGCGACAGGGTGCATCTGACAATGGATGGCTGGACCAGCAGGCATGGGCAGGGGCGCTACATAAGTTTCACTGCCCATTGGGTTTCCCTCCAAGGCGCCGGGGAGGGATCGGCGGCAACAGATTTGGTGGTGCCGCCCCGGGGTGTCCAGGGGAGAAGTGCTGGTCTCCTTCAAGCCTCTGTCTCCGCAACTGCTGAGCCTCCCAGCAAGCGCCCCCGTAGCTACTCAGGTGTGGTGCACGTGCGCTGTCAGGCCGTGCTCCAGCTTGTTAGCTTAGGGGACCGGAGACACACTGGACAAGAAGTGCTGACCGCACTTCAGGCTCAGGTCCAGAAGTGGCTCACACCCCGAAGGCTCCAGGCAGGTATGGTTGTCTGTGATAACGGCAGCAACCTACTCTCCGCCCTTCAGGCTGGCAGTCTGACCCACGTGCCCTGTCTGGCACATGTCATCAACCTTGTGGTGCAGAAGTTCATGCGCACCTATCCCGGGTTGAGTGACATTGTGCCAAGGGTGCGTAGGATTGCCAGCCACTTCAGGCGCTCCCCAACCGCTACCGCGTCCCTGTCCAAGTGGCAGCGGGTCAACAGGCTGCCCCCTCACAGGCTGATTGTGGACAGTGTGACGCGGTGGAACTCCACCCTCCACATGCTGGAGAGGTTGTGGGAGCAGCAAAGGGCGGTGAGGCAGTACCTGCTGGAGCAACCCACTGCCGGACCAGCACCAACACTCCCGTACATCACCTGTGTGGAGTGGGGGCAGATACACCAGGTCTGCCAGGTGTAGGGCCCTTTTGAGCAGGCGACCAAGATGGTCAGCAGGGAGCATGTCGGCCTCAATGACGTGCTCCCTATAGTGTTCGTGCTGGAGAGGACACTAGATCGCCTGCTCGAAGCTGGGGAGAGTGCCTTGGTGGAGCAGGAGGAGGCAGCACTGCTCCACCGAGACCAGGGCCAGGACGAGGAGGAGGAGGAGGAGGAGGAGGATGATGATGATGATGAGGAGGTTGCTGGTGTCGTCCTGGAGTCAGGGCCTGGTCAGGAGGGAGAGCCGGTGTTGGGGGCACCTATAGTCCGGGGGTTGGGCATCTCTGAGCGTGAGCAGCAGCGCCTCATGGATGAAGAGTCTGACCTCATTGACCTGGGCAGCAGTGAGGAGTCACAGCGGGCTGCGCTCTTCCCCATGGCTGCCCACATGCTGAGATGCCTCAGGAGGGACCCCCGGGTTAAGACCATCAAGGACAGGGATGATTATTGGATGGCCACCCTTTTGGATCCCAGGTGCAAGGGGAAAGTGGAGCAGTTTATCCCAGCCAGCCGGAGGCAGCGCCGGATGGAGGAACTACAGGCAGGCATTGTCAGCCGGTTGGAGCAGGCAACTCCCAGGCCTCCAGTTGTCCCCCCTCATCTCACCCAGCAGGTGGCTGCACCCAGCAGCAGCCGAGCAGGGGACCTAATGGAAGAGATGAGGATGTTCTTCCAATCGGAGCGACCCAGTACCAGCAGCAGCAGAAGCAGTCACCACCAGCGGCTGGCCCACATGGTGGCAGATTACATGGCGTCCGCCGGTGCTTCTGAGAGTATGCATACCGACGACCCCATGAAGTACTGGGTTGACAGATTGGACACCTGCCGCGAGCTCGCTCAGTATGCGCTGGAGCTATTGTCTTGCCCCCCCTCCAGCGTACTATCTGAGCGGACATTCAGCGCGGCAGGTGGGGTGGTCACGGACAAGAGGACCCGTCTGTCCACAGACTCCGTGGACAGACTCACATTCATAAAGATGAATGAGTCCTGGATCGGCGGTGACTTTCTGGCACCCGCCGTCGGTTCAGGGCGCTGAAGGGTCCCTTGTCATGCATTACCTGATCTATTTACAGTGCTGAAACAAATTATTTGAACACCTGAGAAAATCAATGTAAATATTTGGTAGAGTAGGCTTTGTTTGCAAACCTTTCTTGTAGTTTTTCACCAGCTTTGCACACACTGGAGGAGGGATATTTGACCCACTCCTCCACACAGATCTTCTCTACATCAGTCAGGTTTCTGGGCTGTGGCTGAGAAACACGGAGTTTGAGCTCCCTCCAAAGATTCTCTATTGGGTTTAGGTCTGGAGACTGGCTAGGCCACGCCAGAACCTTGTTATGCTCCTTACAGAGCCACTCCTTGGTTATCCTGGCTGTGTGCTTTGGGTCATTGTCATGTTGGAAGACCCAGCCTCGACCCATCTTCAAAGCTCTAACTGAGGGAAGGAGGTTGTTGCCCAAAATCTCGCAATACATGGCCCCGGACATCCTCTCCTTAATGTAGTGCAGTCACCCTGTCCCATGTGCAGAAAAAAAAACCCAAAGCATGATGCTACCACCCCCATGCTTCACAGTAGGGATGGCGTTCTTGGCATGGTGCTCATCATTCTTCTTCCTCCGAACACGGTTAGTGGAATTATGACCAAAAAGTTATATTATGATCTTATCTGACCACATGACTTTCTCCCATGAGTCCTCTGGATCAGTCAAGACACCTATGTCACAAGTTATTTGCCACTCTATACTACTATTACCACTGCTGCTGCTGCTGCTGTTCATGGCACCTCTTTCCCGAGTGATTTGACACTATATTGTCTAATGTTACTAATACTGCTGCTGCTCACGACACCTATGTCACTAGTTATTTGACACTATTGACTACTATGGTCACTACTGATGCTGTAAAGTCCTGCCCACGTGTTTAGATGCTATCTAGTAATATTACCAATACTGCTTGTAAATGCTGCCTGTGTGATAGTTAAGTGGTCTTGCATAGCAAGAGCACTTATTGTTATCTCACATATATATTATTCTTATTATAGCCAAATTTTAAACGGTATCTCCTCCCACATTTTTTACACTACATTCACTGTGAGATTTCTAGTTTTTAAGATAGAACAATTTGAAGGACAATTATTAAAAAATAAATCCAGGATCTGAGAATCTGCCAAGAGTGTGTTTGCATTTGTTTACATTGGTTTCCTTGGAGGCGCTGAGGTAATTAAAAGTCCTCACAGCTGTAAGGGGATTATATAGCTCCTCCCACACAGTTGTGAGGTGTTTTCTGTGAGGTAAATACCTTCATACACACAGCTGTGCGGTAGTTGTGAAGTGTTTTCTGTGAGGTAAATAGCTTCATTTGAAGGACAAGTATTCAAAAAACATTCCTCAATTTCTGTTGTGTTTACAGAGAGCCTGCAAACCCAAAAATTGGTTTCCTAAGAAACGCTAAAGAGTTTAATAACACCTCACAAACAGTTCATTCCTAGAGTGTGTTTGCATATGTTTTACATTGGTTTCCTAGGAGACGCTGAGGTAAAATCCTTCATACACACATCTGTGATGGCTTTCTATAGCTCCTCCCACACACTGTGAGGAGATATGGCTAATTTTTTTTTGACTATGCGTAACTTCTGCATGCTCTGCATATAGCAACCATGCATAGCAACCACTCCATAGCAACCCTCCATAGTGACCCTCCATATGAAACCTCCATAGCAACCCTCCATAGCAACCACTCCATAGCAACCGTCTATAGCAACCAGTCCATAGCCATCAGTCCATAGCAACCCTCCATAGCAACCACTTTTTGATGGGGCTAATAGCATGGTGCAGTTTTGATTAGGGGTGTTGAAAATAATCGTCAAATCGATGCATCGCAATTATACCCTGGACGATTCTTCCATGATTCGGTATTGTGCAATAATCGATTAATATTGACGTCATTGCGGCCCCTCCCCCACGCACAGCAATGTCTTTGCTGGAAAAATATGCCGCCGATCGGCTGGCTGCGCCTGGCGCTTTCCCCTCCTCAACTCACACAGTGTAGCCTCAGCCTGAGCCTCGTTGATGCCCCCACCCACGATCTCCCTTCCTCTGTGATTTGAAGCTCTGAGTCTGACTGGACAGTGACACTGTTCATCTCCCCGATGGGCGGTGCCGAGCCGCACGAGGAGCTGAGAGACAGAGGCATACAGATCATGACTGCACGGAGCTGTTGTAACATCCGTGGGATGAGCCATAATTTTGGCTTCTGCAAACTACAAATGAGCTGAGAGGAGGGGGGGATGGAAGGGCTCCGGAGGTGAGAGATAAGCCTGTCATGCTTGATATATGGGTGAGTGTAGAGAGGTGGCAACATCCCCCCCCCCCCCGTCCTGCTGCAGCTATCCTCTGTGTGTGTGTACTGTTTGTGCAGCCCCCAATGTGTAAGGCAAACTCTTTTACTGTCTAATTTCTTGCTGTGATTTCCCTATCATCTCTCCCCTCTGGAACCATCTACTGATCTTCAAGCAGTAGATTTCTTGCTGATTGGAATGTCTCCCTTTTTTTATTTGTGCACTGATGTTGACCTGTTTACTATGCAAGTTGCTGCCAAAAGACTCAATGGGTTTGTTAAAGTGATACTAAAGGGTATTATTTTCTTCTTTAAAATTAAATTACAAATCATACTTACCTACTGATCTTCTGTATAATTTTCGCAGTCTCTGACCATTTCCTGTAGCATGCACGCAGTCTCTTATCTTGTGTAGCATGTCCCCAGTCTCTGACCATCTCCTGTACTATGTCTGCAGTCTCTGATAATCTCCTTTAGTATTTTGGGGGATAGCCATGCGCACTTGCGCTGCAATCGTGATGCATCGCGGAATCGAATCGAATCGAATCGTGGACTTGATAATCGAAATTGCATCGAATCGTGAGATGGGTGAAGATGCGCAGCCCTAGTTTTTATGGTGCAGTTTTGATGGGCTAGTTTTTGATGGAGCAGTTTTTGATGGGGCAATGGACCGAACTGGATTGACACACGGTTGGATCACATTTACATCTCTAGGGGCACCGTCTCCAGTCAGTAGTATTGGTGGAGGCAAGACCACGCCGCACAATTTACCCTGAAATTGTATCTTTTCTAGTTACATTAGATTTTAATACTACTGCTGCTGCCTCCATGCTGAGTAATGCTTCATGACCTCTCTGGCACAGCGGATCCACCAACAGCCTCCGCTACAAGCTACCAGACCGGATCGTAACAGCAAGTGTAACTAAAACAATGAAGTTTATGTTAAACCCTGGTTTGCGGCCTTTATACTGCAACCATTATACTGCAACCATTAGCCTGTATGCAAGAGCAAATCTGCACTCTCTCTCTCTTTCTTGCTCTCTCTCTATATATCTATATATATCTATTGTTGCTTTTGTTATGTTCATTTTTCAACAGTTTAGTTTGTGTTCGTCGTGACTGTGTACTTTAGTTTGTCCTAGTTTTGTGTTAAATAAAATAATAGTACAAAATGATTTTGCTTATTATGAAGTTAGATGTGTTGATGTTGATGTGTTAGATATGAAGTTAGATGTGTTGACAAACCTAAAAATCTATCTCAAAAAGAAAGGAAACATTTCAAAAAAATAACACTTTATATTTACAATATCAAAATCCAAGGTATTGGTTCAGAAGCTTCTGCTGTTCTTCCAATTGTAACCAAACTTTCATCTGTTCCTCCTCCATCTGCTCATTCTGCTTGAGAAGGTAACAAATTTGTCTATGGTTACCCCGGATTTTTTGTGAAGTTTTGGACAGAATTGCTTGGAGCAGCGTAATTTTTTTTGCAGCTGTTAGGATATAAGAAAAAACAATTTGTTTTCAAAGACCCTTAAGAAATACATAAAATATTTCTGTTGCTTATTAATCAATCATTATCATGTCTATACACTTGTTATGTGTCTAGCACAGACCGGGAGTGCAGAATTATTAGGCAAATGAGTAATTGGACCACATCATCCTCTTTATGCATGTTGTCTTACTCCAAGCTGTATAGGCTCGAAAGCCTACTACCAATTAGGCATATTAGGTTATGTACAACTCTGTAATGAGAAGGTGTGTGGTCTAATGACATCAACACTCTATATCAGGTGTGCATAATTATTAGTCAACTTCCTTTCCTTTGGCAAAATGGGTCAAAAGAAGGACTTGACAGTCTCTGAAAAGTCCAAAATAGAGAGGTATCTAGCAGAGGGATGCAGCACTCTTAAAATTGAAAAGCTTCTGAAGCGTGATCATCGAAAAATCAAGCATTTCATTCAAAATAGTCAACAGGGTCGCAAGAAGCGTGTGGAAATACCAAGGCG
Organism: Rana kukunoris; assembly: GCA_029574335.1. Taxonomy (NCBI): domain Eukaryota; kingdom Metazoa; phylum Chordata; class Amphibia; order Anura; family Ranidae; genus Rana; species Rana kukunoris. The sequence goes on from CM056051.1 coordinate 183,310,126, forward strand.
CAAAATAACTGCCCATGAACTGAGAAAAGTCAAGCGTGCAGCTGCCAAGATGCCACTTGCCACCAGTTTGGCCATATTTCAGAGCTGCAACATCACTGGAGTGCCCAAAAGCACAAGGTGTGCAATACTCAGAGACATGGCCAAGGTAAGAAAGGCTGAAAGACGACGACCACTGAACAAGACACACAAGCTGAAACGTCAAGAATGGGCCAAGAAATATCTCAATAATAATTTTTCTACCATTGTATGGACTGCTGAAATGAGAGTGAGTCTTGATGGGCCAGACTGATGGGCCCGTGGCTGGATTGGTAAAGGGCAGAGAGCTCCAGTCCGACTCAGACGCCAGCAAGGTGGAGGTGGAGTACTGGTTTGGGCTGGTATCATCACAGATGAGCTTGTGGCGCCTTTTCGGGTTGAGGATGGAGTGAAGCTCAACTCCCATTCCTACTGCCAGTTTCTGGAAGACCCCTTCTTCAAGCAGTGGTACAGGAAGAAGTCTGCATCCTTCAAGAAAAACATGATTTTCATGCAGGACAATGCTCCAGCACACGTGTCCAAGTACTCCACAGCGTGGCTGGCAAGAAAGTGTATTAAAGAAAAAAAACTAATGACATGGCCTCCTTGTTCACCTGATCTGAACCCCATTGAGAAGAACCTGTGGTCCATCATCAAATGTGAGATTTACAAGGAGGGAAAAGAGTACACCTCTCTTAACATTGTCTGGGAGGCTGTGGTTGCTGCTGCACGCAATGTTGATGGTGAACAGATCAAAACACTGACAGAATCCATGGATGTCAGGCTTTTGAGTGTCCTTGCAAAGAAAGGTGGCTATATTGGTCACTGATTTGTTTTTGTTTTGTTTTTGAATGTCATAAATGTATATTTGTGAATGTTGAGATGTTATATTGGTTTCACTGTTAAAAATAAATAATTGAAATGGGTATATATTTTTTTTTTGTTAAGTTGCCTAATAATTCAGCACAGTAATAGTACTCACCTGCACACACAGATATCCCCCTAAAATAGCTAACACTAAAAACAAAATAAAAACTACTTCCAAAAATATTCAGCTTTGATATTATTGAGTTTTTGGGGTTCATTGAGAACATGGTTGTTGTTCAATAATACAATGAATCCTCAAAAATACAACTTGCCTAATAATTCTGCACTACCTGTATACTTGTATCATAAATACCATATTATGGTTCTGCAATCTGACGGGTGCGCTTTATATGTTGTCCATTTTTATATCTACATTTTATTGTTGAAATGTTATTAATCTTTGTGCACATATTTACCTTCCTGAGCGAGGCTCACCGGAAGTTGATCTTCAACGACCACGACCTCTCCAGCGACCATCATATCCTCATCCTCAGGATTTTTTTTGGGGGGGACATGCTCCACAACAGGAGCTGTGGCTGGCGAGTGGGAGGGCCCTGGCTGCTCCTCCTCATCCCTCTCCTCCTCTGCCTCATCCTCCTCTGCCGCATCCTCCTCTGCAGCATCCTCCTCTGCAGCATCCTCCTCTTCATCCTCCTCCTCAGTGGCCTGGCGACTTGCGCGCTTGGTGCGCACAGCTGGTAGCGGAGCTCCTATAACACAATGTTAATATATTAGAAAAATATTTTCTAATGACGTATGCAAATTCGGTGTACTCTGCTGTATTGTATATGAATACAAATTAATTTATATAGACAGTTAACCAATGGGAAAATGTTATATTAAAGGGTCTTGTGGGCACTACAGGGGACTGAGCGTGAGCTGGGCTGCCACCATGGTAAAATGAGCTGTTTTTGTCTCCTTTGTTTTGTTCAGACGATCTCCTGTTAAAAAAAGGGCCTGATGGATCACACGGGATTACTATGAAAACCCCACGCCTAACACAGGAATTGAGTGTGAATCTATATATATAAAACTCAACGTGTCTGTGTATGTATGTATGTATGTATGTATGTACCAGCATCACGTCCAAACGGCGAAAGATATTTACATGAAACTTGGCACACAGGTTACTTATATGTCAGCCACAAACATAGGATAGGTGATTTAAGCCTTACCCTCCCCCATTTGCCATGGTCGGGGTTTTTCTTTAAAGTCCCATTCAACTCTATGGGAAATACATGTTACTTCATAACAGCTGTAGATATTTCGATAACACTTGGTCACATGTTACTTATACGTCCACTTAAAGTATAGGATCGTTAATTTATCCATTAACTACCCCCATTTGTGATGGTCGTGGTTTTTGTTTAAAGTCCCATGCAAAGCAATGGGAAATGTATGTTCCCACATAACTTCTGTGTTGCTGTCTGCTGTCCCATGTCTTTTTTCAACAGTACTATGAATACCTTGGCTGGTGGTGATATATGTTACCACAACATGGCGTCTGGGTTAACAACATCTGCCCTTACATGAATTACATATGTCCTTACATAACTGTCACCAAAGGAGCTGCGATGGGTCAACGCGATTGCCACTGCGCTGACAAGCCATTCACCTCTGCAGCTAGGGGTTCTGATCCCGCTCTCGGCTACATGTTAATTGAGTTTGGTGGTCTCAGCCCAGCCCCCGGTGGGAGTGCTATGCGAGGTAAGCCTGCGCTTAGTACGCCCACCCCCCTCCCACAAAAACCACCACACTTACACACGCACTCGAAATTGGGTTAACATGCACGCACTCTGACCACCCGGTCTCTAAAAAGAGAGGCGAAGGACTAACGGGGCTGGTTGAGCGGGCAAATCCTCCCACTACCTTATAGGGAGTCCCTCTGCCACGTTGGGCTTCAAAGCGGAGCAGGTAGGACGGGCTGTATGGGAGGACCCCCTCACACCCGCCATTGTCACCCGGGCATGGAGAAAGGTGGCAGATTGCCTCTGGGGGAGGCCTGCCTACTCCCAACTCCTGCAGTCCGGCTCCTCTCGAGTACACGCACGAAATACACTTTAGAAAAAAAAAACATAACTGTCAGCAATAACTTACCTGGGTGATATTTAAGACGGAGACGCCTGACCCGGTCCATATGGCGCCTCTTTAGGTCGGACCATTTTTTAAGGATGGCCATGCGATCTGGTGGGCCGCCATGGTGATCGCTTAATTTCTCGATTATGGAGCGTACCACTTCTTTTTTTTGCGCCTGCCTCGGCAGCTGGTCATACCCTGTTTCCAGGAACGTCTGCAAGATGAAGAACAAAGTATATTATAATACTTTTGTTTAAAGCCTTATGGATATATGACGGAAATCTATGGTATTCAACATTGGGAGCATTCTCGCCTTATTAATCAATGACAGGGGTAACATGACAGATTTTATATCTTGCCATTTTTTTGACATTTTGATGAATTAATTTAGAATAAATAATGGAGTTGATGTTATTTAAAAACTACAACTACCAGCATGCTCTGATACACTATGTAGCTCACCGTCACCAGCTGTACAACAATTATACTTTAACTAGGAGCATGGCTGGACAGTTAATGGCTGTCCGGTAATAATGGGGAGTTGTTTTGCAACAGCTGTAGGCTCCGTTTAGGAAACAGTGCCGCATAAGCGAGTAGCGCCCGCATATGAAAACGGTGTTTAAACAACACAAGTGAGGTATCGACGCGATCGTTAGAGCGAGAGCAATAATTCTAGCCCTAGAGCTACTCTGTAGCTCAAAAAAAGCAACCTGTAGAATTTTTTAAACGTCACCTATCGAGATTTTTAAGGGTGAAAGTTTGACGCCATGCCACGAGCGGGCACAATTTTTGAGTGTGACATGTTGGGTATCATTTTACTCGGCGTAACTTTATCTTTCACAAAATATAAAAAAATTGGGCAAAATTTATTGTTGTGTTATTTTCCAATTCAAAAAAGTGATTTTTTTCCAAAAAAAGTGCGCTTGTAAAAAAAATATATATAATGTTTGGGGGTTTTAAGTAATTTTCTAGCTAAAAAAAATGTTTTAGTCTCGTAAACACCAAATCTGAAAAATTAGCCCGGTGTCCACAACATGTTAAATTCATTATGCAAAATAGCAAGGAAAGTGCCTAAATACACATTTACCAACCAGGGTGTCTGCAGCTGTACAGGCATGCTGGGAGTTGTAGTTTTGTAACACCAGGAGACAAATTGTTTGGGAAATACTAATATCTGATCTTATATACTAACTTTTAAACTAGTCTAAAATGCAGTTAAAGATAATGCAAATACTTACACAGATCAGCATCTTTTCCTCACTTCTTGACAGGTTGCTCCCGACCATTTTTTAAAGGAAAGCTGGGCACTTGGCCAACACACACTTCCTATGGCAAATGAAACTGGCAAGTGTCCAAGTTCCAGGAAGTAGTCGCGTGTTGTTCGCACGATTGCGATCGCGCATGCGCGATCGAGAAACTCGCAATATTGTTTTTAGCTAAAATAACACATATATTCGATTTCAGAGTGTTACTGTCGAAATTCCGCAATCAATTTCTCATTCGCATTTTGTGAAATTTCGATAAAATATCTCGAATATTCGATTTCAGAATGAGCCAATCAGAGCGCTCCTAAAGCATGTCTCGAAATTGCGCAATAAATATCGCAATCGCATTTTCGCGAAATTACGATAAAATAGCAAGAATATTCTGAGCCAATCAGAGTGCTCCTTCCGCATTTGCCGAATATTCGCAATTATTTTGTATTGTAATATATCACGAATATTCTCAGCCAATCAGAGTGCTCCTTCCGCATTTCTCGAAATTTCGCTATTTTTTTGTATTGTGAAATATCACGAATATTCTGAGCCAATCAGAGTGCTCCTTCCGCATTTCTCGAAATTTCGCTATTTTTTTGTATTGTGAAATATCACGAATATTCTGAGCCAATCAGAGTGCTCCATTCCGCATTTCTCAAAATTTCGCAATTATTTGGTATTATAAAATATCACGAATATTCTGAGCCAATCAGAGTGCTCCTTCCGCATTTCTCGAAATTTTGCATTCGCATTTGCAATAGCGAAATTTCGCAATCATTTCATTTAAAAAAAATATCACGAATATTCGTATTTAGCGAATATATCTCGAATATTCGACTATATATTCAAGATATATCGCGAAATCTAATATGGCATATTCTGCTCAACACTAGTCAGTAGAGCAGTGACGGTGTCAGTCACTAGAACAGTGGAAGGTGGGGCAATGGCTGGTGTCAATAGGGCAGGGACCGGTCTCAATAGGGCAGTGGCCCGTGTCGATTGGACAGTGGCCTGTGTCAGTAGGGCAGTGGCTGGTGTCAATAGGGCAGTGGCCAGTGTCAATAGGACAGTGGACAGTGTCAATAGGACAGTGGCCGGTATCAGTAGGGCAGTTGCCGGTGTCAGTAGGGCAGTGTGCGGAATCAGTAGGGCAGTGGCTTGTGTCAATAGGGCAGTGGATGGTGACAGTAAGGCAGTGGACTATGTCAATAGGCCAGTAGCTGGTGCCAGTAGGGCAATGGACTGTGTCAGTAGTGTTGCCTTATGATGAGTTTATGGGTAATCTCCATTAGCAACTGGGAATATGTGTGTGTATATATATATATATATATATATATATATATATATATATATATATATATATATATATATATATATATATATATTAGAATAAGAAACAAGGATTTGTTTTTATGAAATATTGTGGTTTGTGATGGGTTAATATAGTTATGAGGATACATGTATGAGAGTGGCTGGCTTTAGTTTGAGAACTTCTCTTCGAATTAGGGGGTGCTAGTGGGGGGCTGAGCTAGGCCCTGGGGGAGAATGGGGATGGGGGAATGGTCCAATCCTTGATTAGATCTGCCGAAAGGAAGGAGATGGGTAACATCGTTTTACCAATTAGGGTGATCCTGTGCAAGTCAATGAGAGATATGCCTTTATTAGGTTAAGGTTCACACAGGGAAGGGAGAAGGAGTCATGCGTCTGAATTTGGCCCATACACAACACCCCTAGTAAACATGAGGACATCTCTTAGCACTTAAAAGTATACCTGCTTGTCCTATTTGTTTGTTTGTTTGCTGTTTGTATTTTGATGTTTCGAGGAATATACTCTGTATTCTTTTATTTAACCTAAGATTTTCTTTCTTTATATAGGCTAGTAGATTGCTGTGCATTAGTTTAGACTTTCTTACTACTTACCAATCCAAGCCCAGTACACACGATCGGTTTGTCTGATGAAAACAGACTGATGAACCATTTTCATCGGACAAACCGATCGCGTGTGGGCCCCATCGGCTTGTTTTCCATCGGTGAAAAAAAATAGAACATATTTTAAAAATTTCCTATGGATAGAAAATCCATGCATGCTCAGAATCAAGTCGATGCATGCTTGGAAGCATCGGACTTCATTTTTCTCAGCACGTCGTACTGTTTTACATCACCACTTTGGACACCGTCAGACATGGTCTGTGTCAGTAGGGCACTGGCCAATGTCAGTAGGGCAGATGAATGTGTCAGTAGGGCAATGAACTGTGTCAGTAGGGCACTGGCTGGTGTCAGAAGGGCAGTGGACTGTGTCAGCAGGGCAGTGGCTGGCATAAGTAGAGCTGTGGACAGTGTCAGTAGGGCAGTGGACAGTGTCAGTAGGGCAGTGGACAATGTCAGTAGGGCGGTGGCTGGTGGCAGTAGGGCAGTGGCTGGTGGCAGTAGGGCAGTGGACTGTGTCAGTAGGGCAGTGGACTGTGTGAGTACGGCAGTGGCTGGCATCAGTAGGGCAGTGGCTGGGGTCAATAGGGCAGTGGACTGTGTGAGTACGTCATTGGCTGGCATCAGTAGGTCAGTGGACAATATCAGTAGGGCAGTGGCTAGCTAGCATCAGTATAGGCAGGCAGGCATAACAAAGTCTTTAACAACATTGGAACCATGCCCTTTTACAGAAATCCAGTGCAGGTTGATGAACACTGGACTGAAATATGAAAAGTGAAAAGTTGTTGAGATTTGAGGGAGTGGCATTTCATTTAGCTAACCACCTCCTCTCTTTATTCAGCCTCCAGCACCTAACACAGCCTTTATTCTCTTGGGCACCATCCTTGTCCTCTAGTGCTCCTGCTATGTGGTTCTCCCATCCTCCTCACGCCACCAGGGCACTTTCCGAGGAAGCAAGGTAACCAGGTGAACTTCCCTCCTCTTTGCCCATGTGACTTCCCCGGCAGCTAATGGCGGCGCTGCTTCTGGGTTCACAGAGAGATGTTCTTGAAAGGGAGGGCTGATGTTTTGCGAAGCAAAGTGGGACAGACTGGGACATGGCTGACAGTTCAGTGCATGTTCAACAATCTGCACTGGATGTCAGTGAAAGAAGAACATACTGCAAATCCAATGTCCCCTGTGCCCGCTCTCTTTATCATCATGCTGCTACATGGATCATTACTACTGCTCTAGCACTTGTGTTGTGGAAGAGATCAGGCACCGGATGAGTGGCAGTGGGAGAGGTTTGGATGAGACCAGGGCCGCCCTTCTCAATGCGGTGCCTGGGGCACATTATTTCCCTGCTCCCCCCTCCGAGTTTTGGCCCTGCGCCTATCAACCCATGTCTCCATGTTTTATTTTGCTGAGAAAAACACCCTCTAGAAATTCTGACTGTTGCCATCTTGAGTAAGAGCAGATGATTCATGCAACATTTGCTTCCTGGTATCCATCTACCCCTAGCACAGGCATGCAGGCAGGAGGAGGATGTGCTTAGCTAAGAAAACCCCTCATTCCCTCATGAAGACTCCTGAGTTATGTGACATAATTTGCCTAGGAACCAGTAAATATCTGAAGAAATTTAAAATGTTGAAAACAAGTACTAGTAAATATGATGTAATTTACTATCTATTTCCTAATGCTAGCAGCATAAGGTTTAATAGTCAATGTTGATTGAGTGAGTGAAGTTCCACTTTATTGGCCCTGTAATTAATTTTTCATTAAATGAATTCTTACTACATTTTTAAGACTCCTTGTAACATCCTTGGTTTCAAAACCCTCTCCTCCCCCCCCCCCCCTGACTGGAAATGAGCAGTACATATTAATTGCAGTCATGTGCACTGCTCTATGCACACTATAAATCCCATAGTCCCTAGTCCATCATGGGAGTGAGCAAGAAAAGAAACTATGACCCAGATTTACAAAGCACTTACGTCAACGTAACTCACCTATTCCCGACGTAGCATACATATGCGCCAGGCGTATGTGTGCGCCAGAGTCACAAACCAAGATACGCCTAAAAATAGGCCATTTTACCCTGACATATCTTACTTACGCCGGCGTGGCATGGGCGCAAATATGGTCTGGACGTATGTTGCTTCTCCTATTGATTAGGCATTCAAATATGCAAATTAGGGAAATATAGCAATTCACGAATGTACCTGCGCCCGGCGCATGATATACATGGTTTGTGTAAGTTTTACGTCCAGCGTAAAGTTATTCCCCATATATGAGGCGCAACCAATGCAAAGGTATGGACCAGGGAACACAAGCCTACGTATTGTACGTTGGACGTCTGTGAATATGGGCCGACGTGTGCCTGACTGGGCGTAGGTTACGTTCACAGCGTACACAGTGATCCGGCGTATCTTAGGCAGTTGTTCCGACGTGGTTGTGAGCATGTGCACAGGGATACGTCCACGTCTCGACGCATGCGCAGTTCGTTTTAAGTACTTATCTGGCGCCCGGCCCATCATTTGCATGGGGTCACCCTTCATTAGAATGGATCACGCCCACTTCCAGCCCACTTCCACCTATGCCTGGTTACGCCTACGAAATATATGCCATGCTGGTGCAATGTTAGGAGCATTTGCTTTGTGAATTACATGCTTGCCTCTCTGCGCTGTGTCGGCGTAGCGTAAAAGAGATACGCTACGGCGGCATAAATGTGCTCCGATGTCTGTGAATCCAGGCATATGTTCCTACATATAGTGGGACCACGGTGAACAAAAATAGCCATCTCTAACAGGAAGTTAAATCACAGCAGGGAAAATTTTTTAGATTTTAAGGAGGCTGAGAGCAACGGAAAGGTAATTTTTCAAGTTAAGAATATATACATGGCCAAGAAGCCTATCCAAATCAATAAAAGGCCTACAGGCACCAAAAAAAAAATACCCACAGCTGTTTCCATGTAACCACACATCGAGTGGTTACATATGATTGAGGAGAGACGAGAGGCCCTGAAAGTAAATTGTCTGCATTCAGGACCAATCATCTGTCCTTAACTGCTTTTAACCACTTAATGTGTAGTTACATGTAAAATGCCACAGACAATCACGGCAAATGTCAACCAACTATTAATTTGTAATGGCTTTTTTTGCAGCAGGATATCACTCTTTCTCTTATCTCTCTCTATTTCTAGTTCTCTCTCTATCCCTATGCTCTCTCTCCCCTCTCTCTATTGCTCTCCCTCCCCTCTCTCTCTTCTCTCTCTCACTATCTCCCCCTCCCCTCTCTCTTTATTAGTGAATAAATAAAAAGTTGGTGCCTGTTGGCGCCCATAGACATTACCAGTGTCCCCAGCCTATTTTGGACTCTCCAATGTTTGTGGAGAAGCATATGACAACCCTGAATAAACTTTAAAAAAAATAAAGAAATTGAGCAAGTTATAATATTTTGAATACTGATGCCGGCTTTTCTAAGTGATACAAGGCCCTATAAGCATAAATACAACCCTGTATGCAAGTATGGGGTTTTGTAATTGCTGTGCCCTGAGGTGGCAATTAACACCTTAGATAACTATAGTGCCTTGTCCTAAAAAGTATTGGAGTAGTATAAGGAACAGAAAAATTGACTTTTTAGGCACCACTAAAGATTTGATAAAAAATTGAATTTTAATATAAATTATAATTATAACAATTCATATTAAATGGATACTGGTAGTATCCTAAATTAAACATACAAAGTACTATATAAAAATGAGCCACATATAACTTCACAAGATCAGGTGTATAACCGTAATGACATAGGTTCGGACTTGAAAAGGTCTCATCAGACTGTGGTGATGGAGAATTCCGTTGCCGAAAGGTGTTTTCTGATTTGTCAGTGATCTGGATCTTGGGTGTTTAGAGGGTCATTCTTGGGCTGCTCGACATGTTTCGCGGGATTAACCGCTTCGTCAGGAGCTTAAGTACTACAATTAAGTATGCAAGTACCCGCTGAGACAGCATACAGTGGCAAAGAGCTGCCATGTATTTCAACCTTTCATTGATTTTGATATGCTGCTGGCAGGGGGCAGTACACTGCACCTGTGCCTCCCAGGGTCCAAAATAAACCCAGTTATTTTTTGCTGTTTGGACCAGACCACCCTTGTACATAAAGCCTCAAGTCTATGTACAGACGGAACTTTTATTAGTATTGGATGGGGTAGAAAAGGATTAGAACCGCTGCTGTGATTTTTGATTTTTTTTTTGCGATTCAGGGCTCTATCTAAAAGATTTTCCCTCGCCTATTGTCCCAGAGACAACAATTTCACCAGAAAATAAGTGAGGAAACATCTGCAAAAGAAACGCAGACAGCAATGAAAAGTTTTTTTTTTTTTAGCAGAATAGCTTTTGATTCTGTCTGTTTCTCAGTTGTAAATTATCTTGTCTTATGATATTTCTGTCAGTGGCACAATAAATGGGGAGGGGGGTCTTTTTAGCAGATCAATAAATAGCAGTAAAAACTTGATAAAGGTTCTCATCCGACTGAAATAAGGCCAAGTTCCCACTATTATACATATTATGACAACACCAGTGTTACTGCAACATAGAAATGCATTCACTTCAATGCCATTTGTTTTCAATGGCATCACATCGCAAACGGCCAATCCTCTAGAGCAATGGTCTCCAAACTGTGGCCCGAGGGCCGGATGCGGCCCTTTGTCTGCCTTTATCCGGTCCTTGGAGCACCATCCCTCCCAATGATACGAGACACTATTCTGCCATCTAACTTCAGCAATGGAGCACCATTTCTCCCACTGACACCACTAATGGGGCATTATTCCTCCCTGTGATACCAGCAATGGGGCACTATTCCTCCCCCTAACACCAGATGTTTACTCCCACTGATGCCAGGAAAATTTCCACTCCCGTTGGCCAAAGTCCGGCCCTCCAAGAGTCTGCAGGACAATATACCGGCCCTTTGTTTAGAATGTTTGGAGACCCCTGCTCTAGAGCATTGTGGAATAATGAAAATATAGTACATACCATTTCTTAGTGCATTTCATTGGCTGCCTTTGCAAAACACACATTAATGCACAACCTAATGGGCACGCAATAACACATTGCAAGAGTATGAATGCAGCCTAAACCATCTTACGTCTTATAGAGATACATTTTAGGGTGCAAACTTCCATTTCCAATTAAATAGATTGTGGTTTACTGATGGTAAAGAAAGCATATTTCCTCGGGAAATATTTTATGTAATATTTTCTAGAGAGTTTACTTAAAAAAACAAAAAACAAAGAAAGAATGTGTAATGCATTCTGTGACTTGTCTTTTTGATATGCTAATGTATGGCAGGATGCAAGCTTACAATGCTTAATCATACTTAATTGTTGTCAAGATTTTTCTCTTCTGCTAGATCCAAGCCAACCATCAAAATCACATTATTTTAAAGTGCAATTACAACAATGTGTTTTCCATAGTAGTGTTTTTAGTACAGAATTGTGAGCCTTAACTAAAAGTGAAAACATACCTTGCAAAATTAAGCTTTTAATACTGAAAACATAATTCCCTTAAATCTAGGTAACAGTTCGCACATCACTGGTAATGGCATGAGGAAAATAAGATTTGAATAATTTTATGCATTTGTGGCAGGGCTAGGATGAAAGAAGAAATGGAAAATATAACCACTTTTTGAGTACACTTAATATCAGTTATAATAGCTTTGATTGCTTAGAATTATCTAGAGGTACAAAATCTGTAATGGCATGAACAAAGACAGAGAAAAACAACCAGCACTGTGTATAGTACATTAAGAAAGGGGGAGAGGATAACAGGATGAAGGAAATTAATAGAAAAGCAAGTAGCACCAGTTAATTATTATGAGGAAAATAGTCCATTTCAACTTCTTTTGTGACTATAATTATCCCTTGTATTTCTATTCACCCTAATCATCTGGCCCACTTAGACTGATATTATTGCTTCTTTTACAACTTTCCCATGGTGTTTTTTTATAACTTTATCATAGGCTAATAGACTCTGCAAACAGCATTATAACCAAGTTTTACTTTTAATAAAAACAGATTAAATTGGACTATACCTTTAAAGATAGTTTGCCCCTTTTCTGCATATGGTCATCTTCATTGTATGTTCTCTCTTTCTATTTGCTCCCTCATCTTTCTTCAATATAATAAACATGCCCTTTGGCTAGAAGGACTTTTTTTTACTTTATAGCAGTCATGCATGTAACGTTTTCAGAGATGTAAATAAAACTCAAATTATAGGCACCCAGAGTAGGATCTACTCAAACAAGGTGTATGTGATATGTGCTTTCTACTATAAAAATAAAATGCACAATTCAGCCGCATGTGGTCTGTTTTAGATGCCTCAGATTAGTCATTCTGTTCGGTCATTCTTGAGATTTACTTACCACGCGTAGACAGCATAGTCAGTAGTCAGACCTTACACATGACCCCTGATGATGTCAGATGTTGCTAATGAACGTTGGGTCGGTTAGTGCATGACACATTACTTCCACCATCTCTCTGGAATGCAGGTGGAACTCGATCGGCTTGTTTTTTATGGCCATTTCAAGATTTAGTGAACTGTAAGGCCACGTACACACGATCAGACATGTACAATGAAACTTGTCCGACGGACCGTTTTCATCGGACCACGCTGAAGTGGTCTGTTGGTCTGATGTGCGTACACACCATCGGACCAAAATCCCCTCGGACCAGAACACGGTGACGCAGAACACAACGACGTGATGAAAAAACGAAGTTCAATGCTTCCAAGCATGCGTCGACTTGAATCTGAGCATGCGCAGGTTTTTGGTCCGATGATTTTGTGTACTAACCATCGAACCTGCCTGACGAACAGGTTTGCAGCGGACATGTTTTCAAGCATGTTTTGAAACTTTGGTCCACTGGAAGACGGTCCGATAGGCCGTACACAAGATCGAACATGTCTGCTGAAACTGGTCTGTATATTTTATTGCAGCAAATTAAAAAGTTAAAAGCTACACTATTAGGAGCTCCTTTTTTGCTTAGGTATATATATGATTTGTAAACCCGCGTTGGTGGTTATATCAACTCGGGCCATTTTTCATTGGAGGATACATACCTTGCTCCCCATGAAAAAGACACCATCATTTTTTCACATTTATCTCACTTCCACTATTGGGCCGCGTACACACGATCGAATTTATCTGCTGAAACTGGTCCGACGGACCATTTTAGCAGACAAATCCGATCGTGTGTACGGGCGACCAGACAGGTTTTTCCAGCAGACAAGTTTTAAAGCATGCTTTAAAACTTGTCTGCTGGAAACCCGTCCGTCCGACATGTCCGCTGGTTAGTACGCCTAACCAGTGGACAAAAATCTCCCGCATGCGTCGAATCCATTCGGCGCATGCGGGAGATTTTTGTGGAAGTATTTTACTTCTTGGAGTGGTGACGTGGCGGCGTCAACGTCACTGCCACGTCACTGTGCTGTCTGTCCGCGGGGATTTTGGTTTGATCGTGTGTACACTAATCAAACCAAAATAGCCCAGCAGACATATCCGATGAAAACGGTCTGTCCGACCGTTTTCATCGGATTTGTTTAGTCGTGTGTACGCGGCCTGAGAGACATTTGGTGGTGGTTTATGGACTTTATGCATCATTATTCAGCACAAAACTAAAGTGCTGTGCAAAGATAACCCAAGTAAATCCAAGATGCAGTTTTTAAATTATTATTTAATTTATTATGGGAAAAAAGCTGTTCAAACCTGCCAGGCCCTATGTGAAAAAGTATTGCCCCCTCCCATGCTGAATCATGAATGAACTGTGATTATCCACAATTTAAAAAAAAGCTGAGCTAAATTTCACTTGCCACACCCAGGCCTGATTACTGCCAGGCCAGTTGAATCAACAAATCACATAAATAAAAGATGTCTGACAAAATGAAGCACGCTAAAAGATCACAAAAAGCAACACATCATGCTGTGATCTAAAGAAATTCAAAAACAGATTAGAAATAAATTCATTGAAATGTATCAATCTGGAAAGGATTACAAAGCCATTTCTTAGGCCACGTACACACGGGGAGACATGTCCGATGAAAATGGTCCGCGGACCGTTTTCATCGGACGTGTCTCCTGGGATATTTTGGTCTGATGTGTGTACACACCATCAGACCAAAATCCCAGTGGACAGAGAACGCGGTGACGTGGCGGTGACGTTGACGCTGCGACGTGTGCAAACAAGGAAGTACAATCCATTCGACGCATATGGGGGATTTTGGTCCGCTGGTTAGGCGTACTAACCAGCGGACATATCCGACGGACAGGTTTCCAGCGGACACGTTTCTAAGCATGCTTAGAAACTTTTTTCCGCTGGAAACCTGTCCGCTAGGCCGTACACACAATCGGACATGTCCGCGGAAACTGGTCCGTGGACCAGTTTCCGCGGACATGTTCGATCGCGTGTACGCGGCCTAAGGTTTTGGGATGCTAGCGAACCATGGTGAGAGCCAATATCCACAAATGGTGAAAACTTGGAACAGTGGTGAACCTTACCAGGAGTGGCCGCACAAACAAAATGACTCCAAGAGTACAACAAAGACTCATCCAGGAGGTCATAAAAGAACCCAGAACAACATCTAAAGAACTGCAGGCCTCACTTGCCTCAGATAAGATCAGTGTTCATGATTCAACAATAAAAAAGAGACTGGGCAAAAATGGCATCCATGGGAGAGTTCCAAGGCCAAAGCCACTGCTGACCAAAAAGAACACAAAGGCTCATCTCACATTTACCAGAAAAAAAAATGATTATCCCCAAGACTTTTAGGCAAATATTCTGTGAACTGACGAGACCAAAAATGTAACCTTTTTGAAAGATGGGCATCCCGTTACATCTAACATAAAACTAATACAGCATTTCATAACAAGAACATCATACCAACAGTCAGACATGGTTGTGGTAGCGTGATGGTCTGGGGCTGCTTTGCAGCTTCAGGACCTGGACAACTAACCATAATTGATGGAACCATGAATTCTGAACTCTACCACAAAATCCTAAAGGAGAATGTCTGGCCATCAGTTTGTGACCTTAATCTCAAGTGCACTTGGGTTATGCAACATTACAATGATCCAAAATACAACAGCAAGTTCACCTCCAAATGGTTCAAACCTTACACAGGCCATTCATACTGTGGCTGAATTAAAACAATTCTGCAAAGAAGAGTGGCCCAAAATTGCTCCAGAGCAATGTGAAAGACTCCTTGCCAGTTATCGCAAACACTTGATTGCAGTTGTTGTTGACAAGGGTTGTACAACCAGTTATTAGGTTTAGGGGGCAATTACTTTTTCACAGCATTGTAAATAGATATGCATATTTGTTTATAGCTAGGATGGCGGTATGTAAAATGTATTATAATTTTTTATATGTATTAGACTCTGCGGTCTCACTATGGGCTGCTCTTTTGTATTTGTAATTACACTATTTATTTAATTGTATTTAATTTTTGGTCCAGGGTGCGCTGGTTAAAAGTTTTTTCTATAATATTATTTTGTCACTTTTCGTTACTGCAGCTAAAGCCATACAGCATGGGTGCTCAACCTGTGGCCCTCCAGCTGTTTTAGTACTACAAGTCCCATCATGCCTCTGCCTTTGAGAGTCATGCTTGTAACTGTCAGCCTTGCAATGCCACATGGGACTTGTAAATCTGCAACAGCTGGAGGGCCACAGGTCGAGCACCCATACCATACAGCTTAGTGTAAACAAGCACCAGCCGAAGTCTGGATTGTGAAGAAACTGAAGAATATTGAATAGGTCATCACTTTGATCTCTCCTCCAATAAGCAAGCACTCTGTGTTAGGCTGTCTATGGCAGTAAAGCCTAATTGGTTTAAAGTTTAAAATATATTTAAGAATATTTTACCTGAATTGCTTACAAGTTAGTTGTCACAATAAAACAGATGATACTAAGCTTACTCTTAGGCCGCGTACACACGATCAGACCAGTCCGATGAAACTGGTCTGGAGACCAGTTTCATCGGACCAATTCGATGGTGTGTACGGCCTATCGGACCGTTGTCCGTCAAACCGAAGTTTTAAAACTTGCTTTAAAATCTGTCCGTCGGACAGATTTGATGGTTAGTACGCAAAAACATTGGACCAAATACCCGCGCATGCTCAGAATCAAGTCGACGCATGCTTGGAAGCATTGAACTTCGTTTTTTCAGCACGTCGTTGTGTTCTACGTCACCGCGTTCTGGTCTAATCAGATTTTTGGTCCGATGGTGTGTACGCACATCAGACCATCAGACCACTTCAGCCTGGTCCGATGAAAACGGTCCGTCGGACCAGTTTCATCGGACCTATCTGATCGTGTGCATGTGGCCTTACATTTTAAAGAAAAACAGATATAAAAAATGATACACACATAAATAGGTTGTAGTTCTAAAATAGTTGTAGAACATGACAACAATACATTTCAAAATTAATATTGTGAATAAATCCTAAAAAAAATAAAAATTTGCATCAATAAATATAATATAAAAATTATCAGAACTAAATATAGTACTAAGTTGTACACATACATGCAAAGGAATACTTCTATAATTAATTGTTTTAATTTATTTCAATGCATCATTAATTTAAGTACAAAATAAATGTTTTATTAGTATTTATATTATATATCCACATATGTTTTACTTTCTACTCTAAAACACATTCAATACATTTTTATTTTTTTTAAATCTGATTTCTTCATCAGTTTAGGCCAATATGTATTCTGCCACATATTTTTGGTAAAAAAAATCCCAATAAGCGTATATTGATTGGTTTGCGCAAAAGTTATAGCGTCTACAAACAATGGGATATATTTAGGGAATTCTATTTATTTATTTTTACTAGTAATGGTGACGATCAGCGACTTATAGCAGGACTGAAATATTGCAGAGGACAAATCACACACTAACTGACACTTTTGAAACTTTTTTGGGAGCCAGTGACACTGTCACTGAACTAATGACACTGCAAGGGAAGGGGTTAACATCAGGGGCGATCAAAGGGTTAACTGTGTGGCTAATATGGGATTCAGTGTTGTGAGGGAGGCGTTTTTACTAGTGGAAGGCATGAATCAGGATCCATGCCTTCTGTACTGACAGAATGGCAATCTGCCTTGCAGCACGTATATATATATATATATATATATATATATATATATATATATATATATATTTATGTATATATATATATGTATATATATATATACGTGATTCATCGCAGTGCGGCCACCCTGTAGCAGTAAATGTGCTATGGGGCGGTTGGCAAATGGTTAAAGATATAATCTGTGCACTTGCCCAAGTGATTATTGGCAGCATCTCCCTAGCATTGCACAGTCATTGAACTAATTCAGTTAGAGTAGGATAAATGTGTACAATGTAAAACAAAATGAAAGGGTCCCTTAAAACCAGTTCACCAGGTAAAGAGGAAACAACCAATTGGCTGGCAGGCCATGCATAGGTTTTTCCTCACTGATACCCCCATCTGGGTACCAGTGTGTCAAAGAACCTGTACTCATCAGTACTGGTACTTGTGATTTGAATCCTCTCTCCTCTCAAAGCAACCTATAATGGTAAAGAAGGACTGGTATTAGCATAGCAGGACAGCTTCATGCTAACCTCTTCTTTTGTAATTGGATATATCAGTTAGCGTGCCCTGCATGCCAACCTACTGTAGTTATTTCTGGTAGTGGATGGACAATGTTTTGTTTAAAAAATATTATTAGGAATGTTAAGACAATATAAAAATCAGAGACTTGCATCATACCAATGATTAGAGTTTGAGGGGTTTCTAATTTTACAGATTTTAGTTGGGTTTTCATTCTCCACAATGTGTATTAGTCATTGAACTCCACTGAGGAATAAAATATGGGGAAAAAATAACCATTTAAAACGTCTTTATTTTGGCTTTATCATATTAAAGCCCACACTTCCTTTGGCCACTGTATCAAGACACATAGAAGAGAGAAAGAGAATTTCATACTACTCCATAATACTATAAGAGCCTCTTTTCCAGTCCTGTCTGTTGTTCGGTACCTCTTTACATCAGCGATACTGAATCTCTTCTGGAGGTGGACTGGAGGGACGTGAGCTATGCAAAGAATGGAACAGGGAGAGATCCATTCAGCCTGGGACAGCTCATATAAGCTGTTTACCTCTGATTGGGGTTAAAAATTCTGGTAAGCGCACCACTTACCTCCAAGTAGTGGGTGCTGCATTCCTGTTTCCTGCAGACCTGGGCTATAGAAGCTATGGTGCACATTTTCACTTAGGCTGTTTCATCAGTGGATGAATTTATGTTACCCTTATGGCATTTTTGTTTGCGCTTTTGATGGACATTTGTGTTTTGTACACATTTTTAAGCTTCATACATACATACATATATATATATATATATATATATATATATATATATATATATATATTACTATTATGGTAAATATTGTGTTGCACACATTTGTCTATTGACATAGTTTGGCCGATTGCACTATTTCATAATTGTATTTTTTATATATAGGCGCTGTATTTAACTTAGATCTGTCAGGAATTTCCATTTATTGTAAAGAGCTTCACAAACTGCTGATGCTATATAAATCTTGTATTATAATAATAATAATAATGTTGACTCCTTGCAGGTTGTCTCACTACCTATTGGCACAGACTGTGACTATCAAGAAATATAGCAAACATGTTTCCGGTTAAAATATTTGAATAGGTTTGGTTATTATAAAAATGTTGTAAATTAAATAACCCAGTAAATTATGGCCATTGTTTTGCTCTTTATATTATTAAATACATTGAGGGTAATATTTAAATCTGTCTCACAAATAAAAGCATTACACGTCTTGAAAAAAATTATGAAAATATTTTGATTATGAAAAATGGTTAGTAGGTAAGTATTAATAGTTGCAGTTTTAGTATATCAGTTGTTACGTTATCTGGCACGTAACAAAACTGCAATACTATTGTTTAGTTATCCAAGTTTCAAAAACTATTGGATATGAAGGAGTTAAGGACATATTGGGGTTGATTTACTAAAACTGGAGAGTGCAAAATCTGGTGAAGCTGTGCATGGTAGCCAATCAGCTTCTAACTTCAGCTTGTTCAGTTAAGCTTTGATAAAACAAAACTGGTAGCTGATTTGCACCAGATTTTGCACTCTACAATTAGTAAATTAACACCTTTGCGTCTTATATACAGTTTTAGTAAATTAACACCATTGCGTCTTATATACTTGAGATCCTTTTGTGCAGTGGCAGCAGGTGCTCCATGGGTCGGGGCAGCAACAAACAAATCAACACTTACTACATTCAGGTTGGGGCTGCGGCTTCTTCCCTCTGTCTTCTCCATGTCCCGTTGGTCGCTGCTTCTCTTCCTGACCAATGGGGTCTTTGGACATCCCCGGGCAATGGGGTCATGATTGGCTGGGAGGAGAAACAAGAAGACATTAGAGAATATTCATTTGCTAATGTCACACAACTGGGTGGACTCATGGTGCAGTGCTCAGCCCCCCTGAGACCACCGTTTCTTTAAGCCAATTAGAATCTTAGGCTCTTATCATGTGCTTAAAATAAGAAAGCCCGTTGAAATCCATGCCTCTGGCGCTCCGCAGGTAGATTAGGGGCCAGGCGCATGGATTAGTGGGGTGACCCTACACCCCTAATGCATGGGCCGCCACTGCTTTTGTGGGCATGTTTAATTGTACTGGAATGTTTCCTATTCATATGCTTTCAAATATTGAAAGCAATCCATAGTTTTGGACTTATAAAATCGATTGATATTACTGGAAGCCCATAGTCAGTTTTTAATCAAGCTAAATGTACTCTTATGCCAGCCACATGTGTAATTTTCTTAATTTGACCTTTTTCAATCTGATCAAATCATTTAATCAGATATACGATTACGTTTTCATTGGCTACATGGTTCTGTTGATATTTGTAATACATTTTTCAGTCAAAATTCAAAAAAAGTAAAAATAACGTTAGTGTTTTCTGCTGATTATTATGCAATCCCCTTGATGAATTTGGAAAGGACAAATTAAAGGATTTACCTGAAAAAACAAAACAAATTAAAATAACAATTTTCTTTAAAAAGGTTAACACGATCGATTTTGTCCGATGAAACTGGCCTTAAGGCCAGTTTCATCGGTCCCAACAGAGCGTGTGTACGGCCCATTGGACCGTCGTCCGTCGGACTAAAGTTTTTAAACTTGCTTTTAAATCGCACTGATGGATGCCTGACCATCGGACCAAACCAATGGTTAGTATGCAAAAGCATCGGACCAAAAACCCGCGCATTCTCAGAATCTAGTTGACGCATGCTTGAAAGCATTAAACTTTTTTCAGAACGTCGTTGTGTTCTACGTAACCGCGTTCTGACCCGATCGGATTTTGGACTGATGGTGTGTACGCACATCAGACCATCAGGCCACTTCAGCGGTGAACCGATGAAAAACGGTCCTTCGGACCATTCTCATTGGGCTGGACCGATCGCGTGTACGCAGCCTAACAGATGACTTTTGTTTTATTTGACCTGAAAAAATCAACTGTTTCAAAATGAACATTAGTCAAGTATATATATATATTTTATATTTTATAATGGGTAATTATATTTGTTGTTACATGTGCTCTGAATATTTAATGATTATTGTACATTTGTCCTATAGACATGTAAAATGGAGCTACGATTGTAAGAGACATTCAGAATTATCATTGCACCGCTTGTACACAAGTTACTAATTTAATTTTCTTGAAATAAAATATTTTATTATAAATAAAAAACAAGTACAATAACCAACAGACAAATAACTAAAAAAGCATATTAACTCCTTGGAAAGAGTTAATATGCTTGTTTAGCTATTTGTGTGTTGGTTAATGTACTGATGAATTTTATATTTTTTTGTAAAAAAAATATGTTGTTTTAAAGAAATCAAATTCATATTTTGTATACAAGCAGTACCCTGAAAGTCCAGAATACCTCTTACAATCGTAGATTCCATTAGGTGTATTTGTTTACAGAACAGTAATTTTCCATCTTCATGACAGATGTTATAAACAACATCAGTTAGTGCCCTTAAAATACATATTTACTTACACAAAAGCACACACATGTGCGCCCACCCACACCCATGCACACACACACATGCTGTATATAATATATATATATTAGCTCATATATAAGGAATATTGTTTTATTTGCTTAGAAAACATAACTAAGGCCAAGGGTGATCTTAAAGGATTTCTTGCTGACAAAGGTCATATAATAATCAAATCATCACTTGCAAAGTTAATGTGACAATGTGACATCGATAGTGCTTCAAGAAGACATATGATATGTTAAATAATTTCACAATAGCCTTGGGAGAGCAAACACCGTTGTTGATATACATTTGATCTCTTATTTAATTATACTGCTTTGGCATTGTAAAACTAGATTTTGCTCTCCTTTTATGTGATCTTTCACCTATGTAAGAACCAACACCTGGCATCTTTTCAAATACATTTTTCTCTTACATCAGTGGCAAAAGTTAAAAAGGTAACATGAAAAGAAAGATGAAAAAGGAATACTGTTCAAATTGAAGGACGTTAGTTTCAAGTTTCAATCTTGTATCAAAACATCTCCGCCTCATCTTCTTTCTCAGTCATCATAAATGAGAAGTACAAAGAGGTACACAAACATCAGTACAATGCAATGTGTATACTGCTATCCAGAAATCAGAGTTACAAAATTATACCTGACATATCAAAAAACTGACAGTCACATCCTTAAGATTTTCTTCTGTGCGTTCCCATGGACTTCCTTTATTAATAATCCTGACACATAAAAAGCATCTGTATGACTAAAGTGTCAGTTACTCGAAAGGCTGTTTTGATCTATTCCTTAACTTTTAAAAGGAATATTCTTTTTTTTTTTTTTACAGAGACAAGATCTGCTCACTCACTGCCAGTTTTCAAATGACCAGCTCTTGAAGTTTAATTCTAAGTTTTAAATAAATATTGTATGCAAGACGAATAATTATGATGCTCGAGAGAGATATAATGACATTGATTCTTTTTTATCTAAAAAAATCTCACGCCTGGGGGCTGCAAAGTCTGTATTTTCTGAAGACGTATAAAGGTACATTCTACATATTAAATATGCTAGATGGAAATGACATGAATACATTGCATAATAATTGTACAACTATTGAAATTTATAGAATCCCGAACATGCATTCTACTTTAAAATTTAATAGTCTGGCAAAATGAAAGAAACTTCCTCAGTTGAGCATAAAGCCATATGAAGTATTATAACATGGAAGCATAAGTGAACTACCCTCAAAGCTATTATTATTGATTCATACAGCGCATCCTTAAATCACTGCACATAGAGAGGACATTAAGGGGATAGGAGTTTTACCATTAAAACATACATATAAAACTCTCCTGGAGAAATACCATGGGCTGACAAAAATTGGTAACATAATTTTTGCATATCAGTCCTTTAAGGACTCATTCATACATCAACATGTACAAATATTCTTTAAAAAAACTTGTACTGACATGAGTTAACAACCGTCTTTATGGTTTTTACCTGCATTGTTTTACTGTACATTATTTCCTCTGCCATCAATTTCCTATCATGTTTGTGGGGGGAGAGAGAGAGACAGAAAGGAGCACATTTAGTTTTTTTAAGAATTTGAAGAAATATTTTATTGGCCAATGCTGCAAACTTTATCATTGTGATAACATTGGCTATGTTAAAAAGGAGTAGGCAGATGAGCTAATCGTGGCAAATCAAACAGTGCTACTGGACGCTTGCACTACTTACAAAATGTGATAATAAAGGGACATTTTTAGGCCTTATATTAGGATTTGTGACTTCACCCAGACAAATTCTTAACTTGGATGTTTATTGAAAGATACTGTAGATCTGCAAATGTTTGTAAACTGTTCCATCCTAATTTTGTAGCGCATGGATCTTAAACAGTTAAAACTCATTGGGGTTGATTTACTAAAGGCTAATAGGCTGTTCACTGGTACAAGTGTAGTTGCAATTTGCAAGGGAATTTTTTCCAGAGATTACTGAATGAGGTGAAACTCTGCTGACTTCCATAATTTAATCATGTGCAATCAAAAATACACTGCTGTTTTTATTATTTTCCTTGCACATGATTGGGTATTCTTGCAAAGTGAAGCTTCACCACATTCATAAAGCTCTGTGAAAAATACCCTCTAAGAGTGTAACTTCATTTGCAAAGGAAACATTGTATTTGCCTTTGGTAAATTAACCCCATCATGGTTTTATCTTTTTTTTTTTTTAAGTTTCTACAACCTTCTAAACAAGTTTGGCAGCACATGGTACTGAGACATAACCTTGATGCTGCAGGACACAACATACAAGAAGGCTGGGTCACCTTCATAGCACCTGCTAGTAATACGTTGATGACTGAGTCATTTTAAAGCTGATCCATAGAGTTAAATATTTTTGTTGTACGCAATGACATACTTTTGCTATCTTTACAGACATATCAACAGATCTTGGCATATTACACTACCTATAATTATTCTCAAGTACAATAAGCAAGATTTGCTGTACCTAAAGAACATAATCTTATACCATGTGCTGTCAAACTTGATTAGTATAACTAACAGTAAATAACAGTGGTGGTGTTAATGGGCCAAAGGCCTCTATCCCACAACCCTGGGTTGTGGTAGTGGGGGGTCTTATCATAATCTGGAAGCCCCTTTAACAAGGGGGTCCCCAAACCCTGCCCCCTTATGTGAATGGGTATGGGATACATTGTGCCCCTACTCATTCACAAATAAAAAGTTTCACATACAATAAACATAAACACAGTCTTTGATAATTCTTTTATTAAAAATAAAAAAAATAATGTCCCCTGATGTAGATCCATCATCAATCACTCTGCCGCACAGCTGAACCCCAAAAACATTTGTGAGGTGCATGCTGGGTTAGTGACATCACAAGGGTATCCCCGCCCCCTTACCTATTTAAGAACTGTCAGACAGAGGAGCAGGAAGTCAGTTGTTAGCCTTCTATGACATCAGAGCTTTTTTTTTTTCAAGTTCGGCTCTACAGTGAGTAGTGATGAATGACGATGGATCTATTTATCGATTACTAAAAATAAATGGTCAAAACGGTGTGTGACCCGCTGGGCTGCACGCTCAGGTAATGGTCTGGTATGGATTTGGGGAAACCCCACATCATATTTTTTTTGCCTTGGGGTTCCCCTACAAATCCATACCAGACCTGAAGGGTCTGGTATGGATTTGGGAGGAACCGCCACGCCATTTTTTTTTACACATTTTTTAGCCGGCAATTCTTTCTTTTACATTCAGCTGCCAGCTGATTACTCATCGGTTGTTAAGGATGCAGCAGTCGGGTACCCGGCCTGCTACTTAGCAACCAGCTATAAAAAATGCGTTTAAAGGACAAAAAAACACAAAACACATCAAAAATGCAACACTTGCGTTTGTGGTGCAACGCCATTGAACACAATGTTCTGTGCCAAAAAAAAGTCTCTTACCCTTTTAAATATTGCTTAGATGTGAAAGTGTACCATAGAAAAATATGTTAAATGGACTGTTGTGCGTTTCTGCAAATTGCAAAACACATCAAAAAGCACAGGTGTGAAGTAAGGTTACACTGACAGGGATCATTAAAATTACCAGCTTTTTTTTATTCATACAAAACCTTTATCCCAATATAAAAATAAAAAAAATGTTTGCTGTAACTGATTATATAGTGTGAGCTTGAGTTTGGCTTCAAATTTTTAGTGTTATTAAATCTGCTAATCCATTTAACACTAAACTGACAGTGATGCTGTCAGCTCAGCTGTACCACCTATGCTCATTCCTACAGAGTTGTGTCTCACTTATATAGGAGGTGTGCTCCTGGCCAGATCGCTAGATAAAAATAGAGTGGAAAAAAGCACATATGCAGAATATATACTTTTGCTGTTGAAAGATGTGTTTCAAATAATGGTGATTTAATAACCAGGTTGTGTTTTTCAGATTAAAAATGACATAAGCAGTACAGTTTAACTGTATCTGTTTTACAGCCAATGGCTTAATAGCTTTTTGACTGAAAATCTTTTTTTTTTTTTTGTGAGAAGGGGTTAATCTATATTTGTGCTGAAAATTAACTTGGTTGTGCTTTCTGATACAGAAGACCCACTAACCAAGCATAGGTCTGTGGTGAGGTTAAACATTAACTTGGTTGCACTCAACTCTGTTACAGAAGGCACACTAACACCAAATTAGAGCAGTCAGAACACTATTAGTAAAGAGCAGGGATGAGGTTTAGATTTGCTGCTACCATGGGTTCCAGGTGGATTCAGCATGTTTGAACTTGCAGTTCCACAAAGCAGCAGATATTCCAATACTGGGATTTCATTGGCCGTCTGAAGACTTATCACTTGGTTTCTTAAACCATACAGGTACCATGACACCAGAGTGTCCCACTACACAAGAACATTCCACATCTGAGTTACTAGTCTGGGTGCTAGAAACTGCTTTGCATGTTTATAGCCACCCAGGTATTTCCAAGGCACTGGTTACCCAACTTGGTCCCTTAACGTGCCTGGAGTTGCAGAGATTATGTCTGCATTAGGGAAAAGTAAGTGCAGTTATCAAATTCCAGAGTAGATGTCTGGACCACTGGGCTTCCGTACAATAGATGCAAATGGCTGCTAAAGAAACTTAGACAAGGTGTCTGTAGGAATCTCAAACCAGACACGTAACCCATGCCAGAGATGCACCAAATGTGGAGACTCAGTGTTATCAGACCCAACAGCAGGCAAGAGCTTAACCCTAGTACTAAAAACTGGCTGGGCAAAAGACACTGGATCAGCAGAGGCAGGCCAGGCAGCAGCCTCAGGAATGTCAGAGGCAGGCTGGGCAATGGGCACCAAATTAGGTGAAGGTTTATTGACAAGCACAGGATCAACAGAGGCAGCTTGGGCAGCAGGCCCAGGACTGGCTTTTGCAGGCTGGGCAGCAGGCACAGTGTTGTCACAGGCAGGTTATGCAGCAGGCAGAGGACCAGCAGAGACAGGCTGGACAGCAAGCACAGGATCCACAGAGCCAGGCTGGGCAGCAGGCACAGGTTCAGCAGAGGAAGGCTTGGCATCTGGCATAGGATCAGCAGAGGCAGGCTGGGCAGAAGCCACAGGTTCAGCAGAGGCAGGCTGGGTAGCAGCCACAGACTCAGCAGAGGCAGGCTGGGCAGCAGCCACAGACTCAGCAGAGGCAGGCTGGGCAGCAGCCACAGGCTCAGCAGAGGCAGGCTGGGCAGCAAACACAAAATCAGCAGAGGCAGGCTGGGAAGCAGGCACAGGATCAGTAGAGGCAAGCTGGGTAGCAGACACAGAATTAGAAGTGGTAGGCTGGGCAGCAGGCACAGAATGAAGTGGACTTGGCAGCAGACATAGGACAAGCAGTGACAAGCTGGGCAGCAGACATAGGATCAGCAGAGGCAGCCTGGAAAACATGCGCAGGATCAGCAGGAGTAAGCTGGGAAGCAGGCATGGGATCAGCAGAGACAGGCTGGATATCAGGCACTTGAATAGCAGAGGAATGATAAGAAAAAGGATAGAGGGAAACATATCACTCTCAGGGTAGTATTAATAAAAGACAATATATGAAAAATAAAGATATGCACTCACATGAGGATTGTGTAATGCAGGATTTATTCAAGGTATCCAAAAGGTGGTGTCCTTCTGATGGTACCCAAAGGGGATTGTTAGGTCAGGTGGAAAAGAACCTGCTCCAGGCGGATGGTCTCATTAGTAGATGTAAAGTTGTGGTGGTAAAAAACAAAAACAAAAGGGAGAGTAGGCTACTTTTAAGTATAACAGACAGATTTCTCACCGCTCCAGGTGAGCCCCGTGTGCAATCAAGGGTTGTTGAACCACCAAGGTGCTGGCAATGCTAATGATAGCAAATGGAAGGACGAAGACTGGACAGCCGCACTCCAAAATTACTTAAAATAAGTTGTCTTTTATTTTCAACTGTACACACAGTCACTGCAACCCACAAAATACAGTATGGCCGACGCGTTTCGCACTTACAGTCAGTGCTTAGTCATGGCCTGACTATGACTAAGCACTGACTGTAAGTGCGAAACGCGTCGGCCATACTGTATTTTGTGGGTTGCAGTGACTGTGTGTACAGTTGAAAATAAAAGACAACTTATTTTAAGTAATTTTGGAGTGCGGCTGTCCAGTCTTCGTCCTTCCATTTGCTACTTTTAAGTATAGCATTATTTATTTAATATCCTCCTACACATTAATGTGGGTTGTTCCTGGTTCACTCTTATTATCCGCCTATAACCATCTGGGACTGTGACAGACTCACCCGGGATAGAGGCTTTTGGAGGGGACTGAATGCTAACCTTTTGCCTACCGACTATGGGCCTTGGCATTTGAGGGAGCTACAAGCATTTAGGAAGATATTCTGTTATGTAAAGCAAAAGGACATTATTAAGGAGGCCATGATGGTCTCTACCAGCTTGGGACTCAGTGGACAGATGTATGTGAAAGGAATTCTGATTAATGAGATATGGAAAGCCTGGGTCTTTCACCCAATAGTTTATTGTGTTCATTAACACACCTTTGGGGAATGTGTTTATACTTATGTGTATTGTAAGTTGTGAGTTAGGCCACGTACACACGATCAGACCAGGTCCGATGAGACTGGTCCAATGGACCGTTTTCATCGGACCACGCTGAAGTGGTCTGATGGTCTGATGTGCGTACACACCATTAGACCAAAATCCCATCGCACCAGAACACGGTGACGTAGAACACAACGACGTGCTGAAAAAACGAAGTTCAATGCTTCCAAGCACGCGTCGACTTGATTCTGAGCATGCACGGGTTTTTGGTCCGATGCTTTTGTGTACTAACCATCGAATTTGTCCGACGGACAGGTGTCCGTCGGACAGATTTTAAAGCAAGTTTTAAAACTTTGATCCGACGGACAACGGTCCGATGGGCTGTACACACCATCGAATTGGTCCGATGAAACTGGTCTTCAGACCAGTTTCATCGGACCGGTCTGATAGTGTGTACGCGGCCTTAGGAGATGGCAAGGTTGCCCTGAAAAGTCATATCCCTGAGTCACCAATTGTCAGTAAATGATTAGTAAACTCATGTTAATTAGGTTTCTGGTTACAGTTTGTATTGTCATCCTGTTGTATATATTTGTGTGCCATCTCAAATACATCTGGTTATGTTCAAGCTGTGTAACTGAGCTAGTCTCGCCTGGATCTTGGTTACAATATTCGGCTGGAAAATCTGAATTCTGAAGGCCCAGATTGGAGGAAGCAGTGTACTGACAGAAGCACTCAAGTGGAGTGCGACAGGAATCTGTTACATGGCCCATGATATAATGCCCTCTGATGGAAGTTTATGGTAAATAGCCTACTGCTTTACTTGCTACATGTGAGTGTATTTCTGTATGGCAAAATGTGATATATACTGTATACTAAACATAAGAAACAGTGGAGCAGCTAACACAACTAAATATGATCAATTTAGCAAACGAGAACAAACAAAAAATAATATGTAGCGCTTAGTGTGAAAATTGCAATTAATGATAAGTGCAAAAAGATAATAATAACCACCAAAAGTGCACTAAGGAAAAAGTGTCTCTGATAATGGTGAAGGTTATAATGTCCAGACAAATCAAATGAAGAAGTGACTGAGTGTTGTAAGGTCCAGATAGTCCACCACCATAGATAATGCTGAGGAGGCTTACCAGATGATGGTGACCAAAATAAGTGTACACCTATCAGGTCAAAACAAGCTTAATATGACATCAGGAACAGCTTACAAGTGGACTCCAATGGGAAGAAGAGATGTACAGGTATCCAACCAGATGAGAGACCAAATAGAACAATATTCACTTCCAAAAAGAGTCAGTCGATAAAATGACTCAAGGGGCCCGGTTACAAGGAAGAAATAAATAAAATGGACATAGCGTAACTCCAGTAAAAAAGTTTACTAAACAGGATAAAAGTAATACACTCACATTTGGATGAACAACATGGGCATATATGTGTACAAGCAGTAGGGTCAATTGGCTCCCGACGCGTTTCGTTTCACAAACATCTTCATGGGAATTGTCCTGCTGCTTTTGAAGACCCTTTATATATATACCATAACCCCATGTCTTAATTGCAATGAAACAATACACTGGCATCACCTATTGCTGGGTGCTTCCGGGTAGGGGAAAGATGGCCGCTTCAGCGTGCGCTCCAAGCCTCGCACCCATACGAGGCAATGGAACGCACCGCCAGGACGTGTGTGCGCGGTCTAATCAAACTCGGAGTGCGCTCCAAACCTCGCACCCATACGAGGCAATGGAACGCACCACCGAGCGTGCACACGCCTTCCGTTCAACCTCGGCGTGCACTCCAAGCCTCGCACCCATACGAGGCAATGGAACGCACCGTCGGATGGGTAAACGCCCTCTGATCACGAGACGACGTCATGATGGCGGAGTGTGCTGTCAACACCACTACGCCGTAACGTCAGATGGTGTATTCGAGCTGTCCAATCAGGGGAAAGCATCGGGATGACCGAGTGCGTTTCAAAACTCACTCCGACGTATTGATGAATAATCAGCACATTGTCGAATCAGAAGAGGCCTAGAGTCCATAGCATGCGCTCCAAGGTTAAATAGTCAATGGAACGCAAACATGTCCCAAGCCTCTCGTTCGGCAGATGAATACATAACACATTAGGACAATGTAAAAATACATGGTAAAATTGTTAAAAAACGTATGCATAAAAACAATATATTAATAACAAGCAAATACATGAATATATGTAACTATACTCCAGAGACACATGGTGGACTAGTACATATTAAATAGGATCCCAGGTAATATGAAAGCCTAAAAGGGAAACATCCTATATTAAAACATGATTTAAATTACAACATTATCATGCCATGAATAAATGGAATGTCGCAAAAAGGAACAATTATAAAGAGTCCAAGAACTGATGACAATATCAAGATTGGTTAATGAATGCATTCATGTCCCACTCTACATTCAAGCCGTGTGGGACCTAAGTGCATAATTCATAAATCCAGTAGGTTTCTAACCTAGAAACCCCTCTTATCTTAGCACCGCCCCTCCAGGGTGCCACATATTTATCTATGATTAAAAACTGGGTCCCCTTTGGGTTGAGGGCATGGCACTCCCGATAATGACGGGGTACGGTATGTTTGGTACAACCACTTAAGATCTTACTCACATGTTCACCCACCCGTACGGAAAATGCACGTATAGTGCGTCCCACATATTGTTTTTCGCACAGGCAGGGGATAAGATACACGATATGAGTTGTGGCACACGTGCAAAAGGATTTAATAGGATACACATGCCCCGTCGAGATAGATCTAAATTCAAGAGATTTCAATCTGCCACTGACGTTAAAGTGGCATACACTGCACTTCTTGCATGAAAAGTAGCCTTTCATGTCATGAAAGAAAACGGGGCGTATTGGTGGATCGATCACATTAGGGGCAATGCTGTTCCTTAATGATGGTGCTCCCTTAAAAATGATTTTGGCCGTATCAGGTAGATTTGGTCCAAGGACTTTATCGTTTTTAAGTATACCCCAATGTTTGTTAATGATAGATTTGACATCTTTATGCTGACTGGAATAGGAGGTCAGCATGGAGTACTTAAAAGTACCATCGGATTCTCGGGGGGGTTTTGGAGCCAACAAAGACATTCTATCAGTAGTTCCCACCTGTTGTAATTCCGAGTCTACTACTGAGGCGTCATAGCCCTTTTCGACAAATCTCTCTTTCAAAATCTGGGCCTGTATAAAATAAGTCTCCAAGTCAGTACAGTTCCTACGTAGATGTAAGAATTGACTGCGAGGGACAGAATCAAGCCAGGACTTATGATGACAACTGTCTCTGGGAATAAAGCTGTTCCTGTCGGTAGCCTTAAAGTGTGTCTAGAACTTGAACTGACGTGAATAAAACTCTATTTCTAGATCAAGAAAGGTAATCTTGCTAGAACTACTAGTGTACGTAAAAGAAATGCCGCGATCATTGTTGTTCAATGACGAAAAGTATTCATCCAATGACTCGGGTGGACCATGCCAAAGGAGGAGGACGTCGTCTATATATCCAGCCCATAGGACCAGAGACGGATGACGATCCGAATAGACGACATCCTCCTCCCACTTGGCCATAAACAAATTCGCTAAACTGGGGGCAAACTTTGCCCCCATAGCGACACCCCGTTTCTGTAAATAAAACTTCTGATTAAACCAAAAATAATTGTGAGTGGCTGCAAATTTAAGAAGCTCCATAATGAACGACTTTTGCTCATCCACAATGGAATGGTCTTGGTCTAAGAAATAGGCAACAGCTTCAAAACCCAAATGTTGGGGAATGCACATGTACAATGAAGCTACGTCGGCCGTTGCAAGAAGGTAGTCGCCTAGGACATTGGTGCCTTCCAGAAGCTTAATCGTAGAGGTGGTGTCCTTAAGGTAAGATGGAGTAAGCTTAAAAAACGGTTGCAAATAAAAATCAATATAGCGACCAATTCGGGAAGTGATCGAATCTATACCGCTAACTATAGGTCTCCCGGGAGGCGCGTTCCATTGCCTCGTATGGGTGCGAGGCTTGGAGCGCACGCTGAAGCGGCCATCTTTCCCCTACCCGGAAGCACCCAGCAATAGGTGATGCCAGTGTATTGCTTCATTGCAATTAAGACATGGGGTTATGGTATATATATAAAGGGTCTTCAAAAGCAGCAGGACAATTCCCATGAAGATGTTTGTGAAACGAAACGCGTCGGGAGCCAATTGACCCTACTGCTTGTACACATATATGCCCATGTTGTTCATCCAAATGTGAGTGTATTACTTTTATCCTGTTTAGTAAACTTTTTTTACCGGAGTTACGCTATGTCCATTTTACATAGTTACATAGTTACATAGTTAGTCAGGTTGAAAAAAGACACAAGTCCATCCAGTTCAACCATAAAAAAATAAAAAAATAAAACAAAGTAAACACAGTACAACCTCCCATACACCCAACTCCATACCCACAGTTGATCCAGAGGAAGGCAAAAAACCCCAGCAGAGCGATGATCCAATTTGCTACCGGAGGGGAAAAAATTCCTTCCTGATCCCCCGAAAGGCAATCGGATTTACCCCGGATCAACTTTACCTACAAAACTTAGTACTCAGTTATATTATGTGCATTTAGGAAAGAATCCAGGCCTCTCTTAAAGCAATCTACTGAGCTGGCCAGTACCACCTCTGGAGGGAGTCTGTTCCACATTTTCACAGCTCTAACTGTGAAGAAACCTTTCCGTATTTGGAGGTGAAATCTCTTTTCCTCCAGACGTAAAGAGTGCCCCCTTGTCCTCAGTGTTGACCTTAAAGTGAATAACTCAACACCAAGTTCACTATATGGACCTCTTATGTATTTGTAAATGTTGATCATATCCCCCCTTATTCTCCTCTTCTCAAGAGTGAATAAATTCAGTTCCTCTAATCTTTCCTCATAGCTGAGCTCCTCCATGCCTCTTATCAGTTTGGTTGCCCTTCTCTGCACTTTCTCCAGTTCTCCGATATCCTTTTTGAGAACTGGTGCCCAAAACTGGACTGCATATTCCAGATGAGGTCTTACTAATGATTTGTACAGGGGCAAAATGATATCTCTATCTCTGGAGTCCATACCTCTCTTAATACAAGAAAGGACTTTGCTCGCTTTGGAAACCGCAGCTTGGCATTGCATGCCATTATTGAGCTTATGATCAACTAAAACACCCAGATCCTTCTCCACTACAGATCCCCCAGTTGTACTCCCCCTAGCATGTATGATGCATGAATATTCTTAGCCCCCAAGTGCATAACTTTACATTTATCAACATTAAACCTCATCTGCCACTTAGTCGCCCAATTAGACAGAGCATTGAGGTCGGCTTGTAAATTGGAGACATCCTGCAAGGACATTATTCCACTGCATAGCTTGGTGTCATCTGCAAAAACAGAAATGTTACTTTTGATCTCAGACCCAATATCATTTATAAATATATTGAAAAGTAAGGGACCCAACACTGAACCTTGGGGTACACCGCTGATAACCTTGGACCATTCAGAGTAAGATTTATTAACCACAACTCTCTGAATTCTGTCTTTCAGACAGTTTTCTATCCATTTACAAACTGATATATCTAATCCTGTAGACCTTACCTTACACATGAGCCGTGTGTGGGGAACTGTATCGAACGCTTTTGCAAAATCCAAGCATACCACGTCCACTGCTACGCCTCTGTCCAGGGTTTTACTTACCTCTTCATAAAAAGAAATCAGGTTTGTCTGACAACTTCTGTCTTTCATGAATCCATGCTGTCTGCTGCTTAAATAGTTTGTTTCCAGCAAGAACTCATCCACATGGTCTTTTATTAAACGTTCCAGTATCTTCCCAACTATAGAAGTTAAACTAACAGGTCTATAGTTACTAGGTAAAGACTTTGTTCCCTTTTTAAATATGGGCACCACATTGGCTTTATGCCAATCCAGTGGTACTATTCCTGTCATTAATGAGTCCCTAAATATTAGATACAGTGGCTTTGAAATTTCAGAGCTCAATTCTTTTAGGATCCGTGGGTGGATGCCATCTGGTCCAGGTGCTTTATCCACCTTTATTCTGTCTAAATATTTCTGGACCATATCACTTTTGAGCCATTGTGGATTTGGGGCTGTGTCACTCCCACCCCCTATATCGACATGAGCTCCCCCATTCTCCATTGTATACACAGAGCTGAAGAAATCATTTAATAAATTTGCCTTCTCTATGTCCTCAGTCACCCACT
The DNA here is from genome assembly GCA_029574335.1 of Rana kukunoris. Lineage (NCBI taxonomy): Eukaryota > Metazoa > Chordata > Amphibia > Anura > Ranidae > Rana > Rana kukunoris. The sequence goes on from CM056051.1 coordinate 183,344,144, forward strand.
CTAGATTATTTTGTAAAGGGCCTACATGCTCAGACTTGACCTTTTTACTATTAATATATTTAAAGAATTTGTTGGGGTTTGTCCTACTATCTATTGCAATCTGTCGTTCATTTTGAATTTTTGCATCCTTGATTTCCTTTTTACATATTCTATTATATTCTTTGTAACATTTAAACGACACTAGTGTTCCTTCATTTTTATATTTTTTAAAAGCAATTTTCTTATTGTTTATAGCTTTTTTAACTTTGACCGTGAGCCACATAGGTTTTATCTTTAGCCTTTTAAACGTATTGCCCATGGGAATATACTTTGCAGTGAGGTTCCAAAGAGTCTTTTTGAAGAATTCCCATTTCTGTTCTGTGTTCATCGGTGCCAATATTCCCTCCCAGTCCAAGCCCTGGAGAGCAGTCCTCATGCTTTGAAAATTTGCTCTCTTGAAATTAAGTGTTTTTATCTTTCCTGTATGTATTTCTTGCTTATAGTTTACATTAAACGAAATCATGTTATGATCACTGCTACCCAGGTGTTCCTTTATCTGAACATTAGTAATGAGCTCTGCATGGTTTGAGATTACCAGGTCCAACAGAGCATCATTCCTAGTTGGGGCCTCAATAAACTGGACCATAAAATTGTCCTGCAATAGGTTTTTAAATTTTTGTCCTTTAACTGTCCCAGAAATTCCATTATTCCAGTCAATTTCTGGGTAGTTAAAATCCCCCATTATTATCACCGTCCCTGCCCTTGCAGCCCTTTCCATCTGTGCAAGGAGCCGAGTCTCCACCTCCTCATTAACATTGGGTGGTCTATAACAAACTCCAATGATTAGCTTTGAACTACGCACATCTGTATGCAGTTCCACCCATAATGCTTCAACTTCATCACACTCTCCATCAACCAGGTCCTCTTTCTTTGCTTTGAGGTCACTTCTCACATAGAGACAGACCCCTCCACCTTTCCTTTTTACCCTGTCTTTCCGAAAGAGAGCATAGCCAGGAATATTAATAGCCCAGTCATGTGAGGATAGAAGCCAAGTTTCAGCAATACCGATTACATCATAGCTCTCCTCATGCACCAGAGCTTCCAACTCACCTGTTTTGCTTGGAAGGCTTCTGGCATTGGTGAACAAACACTTAAATGTATTGTTACATTTTTCGCTGGCGTTTTTCATATGATTCATATAATTTTTAGTAGTGCAAATGGCACTATAATTTCCAATGGCTGTTTGCAACATGGGAACTTTCTTGTCACCTGCCATAACCCCACCTCCATTTTATTTCTTTCTTCCTTGTAACCGGGCCCCCTGAGTCATCTTATCGGCTGACTCTTTTTGGAAGTGAATATTGTTCTATTTGGTCTCTCATCTGGTCAGATACCTGTACATCTCTTCTTCCCATTGGAGTCCACTTGTAAGCTGTTCCTGATGTCATATTAAGCTTGTTTTGACCTAATAGGTGTACACTTATTTTGGTCACCATCATCTGGTAAGCCTCCTCAGCAATATCTATGGTGGTGGACTATCTGGACCTTACAACACTCAGTCACTTCTTCATTTGATTTGTCTGAACATTATAACCTTCACCATTATCAGAGACACTTTTTCCTTAGTGCACTTTTGGTGGTTATTATTATCTTTTTGCACTTATCATTAATTGCAATTTTACACTAAGCGCTACATATTGTTTTTTGAGTGCATTTCTGTAAATTACCTTTTTATTTAACAATAAATACTATACTTTGATTGGCAAAGTTTGTTTGTTTTTTGCCACTACATCTTTATATCTACCGATTAAACTATCCACCAGGAGCAATTTCCTATCCACACTTCATACAACTAAATTAGGTACCGTTAAAAGGCTGCCACCTGTTGGATACCTTGGGTAATGCCTTTGTTACACAAACTTCATGTGAGTGTATCTTTTTTTTTTAAATATATACTTTATTTTATTAATGCTATACTAAGAGTGGTGCACTTCCTCTCTCTTCTCTTTCTTTTTGCTCTATATCTTAAGAAGCTGCTGTCCATTAAAGTCTCTTCTGAACATATTGATACGCTGTATTTTGTTCATGTGTATGTGAGTGTAATACTTATCATCCAGTTTTTTATTGATTTTCCTACTAATACTTTGCTTAAACAGTGGTGCACTCTCTCCCCCTCCCTAATTTCTGTTTTTAGAGGGTCAGTGGCATCAGGCTGGATAGCAGGTGACATATCATTGGATTCAGACAATACGCAACATATCTGTGATGTCAGGCTGGGAAGCAGGGTAAATGATCAGTAATTTATGGCTGGGTGGTAGGTGAACCACCAATGGAGTTAATCTGGAAACTGGTAAAGGATGAGTTTAGTTAGATTGAACAACGGGTAGAGGATCCGTGGCATTAGGCTGGATAGCAGGTGGAGTATCAGAAGAGTCAGACCAGACAGGCAGAAGCATATCAGCAATATCTGGCTGGACAGCAGGTGGATAATCAGTGATGTCAGGTTGGTCAGAGAGTAAAAGATGAGTGGCATCTGGCTGGACAGCAGGTGAAGCACCAATAGAGTCAAACTGGATAGCAGGTAGAAAATCAGCAGTATAATCCTAGAAAGCAGGAACGATATCAGCAGAGTCAGGCTGGGTGGCTGGAACATGGGCTTGGTGCAGAGTGGCTTTAAGCAGTGGTAAAGTGAAAAGGTCAGCCCTAAGGAAAAATGAAACCTCTTAGAAAGGTGTTAGCAGATATTATTGTAGCAGACTGACCTAAAGTTTATGCAGCAACAGGCAGAACTTAACTAGCTGGTGCTGGGGCAGGCCAGGCAAGGCAGGACTGGAGCGCTTGGCATGGACTTGACATACACGATTAGCATAGGCTGGACTAGAACAGCAGGTATAGAAGCAGGCTGGACTGGAGCAGTAGGCAAAAAAGAAGACTGGGCTGAAGCAGTAGGCACAGAATCAGGCTGGACTGAAGCAGCTTGGCATGGAACAGGCTGGACTAGAACAACAATCACAGGAACAGGCTGGGCTGGAGCAGTAAGCATTGAAATATGCTGTACTGAAGCTGCTGATATTGGAACAAGTTGTATTGAAGCTGCATGGTAGACAATGGTTGGGGCAGAAGTGGACAGTGACAGAATTGTGCGAATATAAAAAATGTTTGCGTCTTTCTTGGCTTAGTTACTGGAGTCTTGAGAGTGATTTCAGAGTGCTGGCCAGGTTGTGCTGCTAGTAGAGAAAGCTTTCAATGGGTAATAGAAGGTAAGGTTTAGCTAGTGAGAGCAGGATACTGGTATACAGTTGTAAGCATGTAGTACTTAGGTTGCTGAAGGAAGATATTCTTGGTGTCTATAGGCAGGACTGACTTGGTATGAATTGGCTGAAACTGGGAACAGTATCTCTAACCAGGCTTGGTGCAGAGGCTGAACAAAGTTTTGTTTGTATTTTCTTTGTTTACATGGAGAGTGCAAATCAGTAATACAGTCTAACAGGGTCCTTTGGGAACAAGCTGAATAGTACTCAAGAAAGTAAGCTTTGTCATCTTTCAGGGACCACACCAGAGACCCAACCTGAGGCATAGTAGATGGAGGATAAGATATACGAGGTGAAGCTAGTTTCAGAACAAATATGGATCAAAGCCTGTACTACAGGATCAAGCAGGACAAAGGCTCACAGGTAGAAAACTGAAGCTCTGATGAAAGTTAAGTGAGGGATTATATTCTTTCACAACTGCCAGCATCAGGTAGAGCCTCGTTCCTGGGATCTTCTAGCTGGTAGGAGACATCTGCTTGTGGCCACAGCTCTGGGAACCACAGTGCCATCAGTAGGTGATCCAAGTAGTATGAATCTTTATGTACATCTGAGTGTGTACTTGTGTACAGTGATGGGTGAGCATCTGTCAGTTATCAGAGCCACTCTTCAGTCCCTGCATATAACTGCATGCTCAGATGTGGGTAAAGATTAGACATGTGCATTTGTTTTCGTCTGAATGCATTTTCGTCTGAATTTCAGGTATTTTCGTTATTGTTTTAACAAACGATAACAAAAGCACAGAGAACAAAAACCGAAAGATCCGAAATAAAAAATGCTCTATTTTCATTTTTGTTGCAGTCGAATGTGCCTAACCTTAACCCTATTAGTCCAATATTATTCGACATAAAGAGAAAATATTCAACATAGAGAGAAAAGATTCGACATTATAGAGACATGAAGAAGAGTCGACATAGAGAGAAAAGTTTTGACATAGAGAGAAAAGATTTGACTAAGTAGCTAAAAACAACTGTAAATTATGCCTGTGAAATAGCGCATTTTCCCGTATCTAGAACTATCTCTGCACAAAGTGTAATTTCTGAAGAAAAAAAAGTCATTTAAAAATGACTCGCGGCTATAATGAATTGTCGGGGTCCCCCCAAATTCACACCAGACCCCTTATCTGAGCACGCAACCTGGCCGGCCGCAGAAAAGAGGGGGACGAGAGAGCGCCCCCCTCCTGAACTGTACCAGGCCACATGCCCTCAACATGGGGAGGATGCCCCCATGTTGATGGGGACAAAGGCCCTTATCCCCACAACCCTTGCCCGGTGGTTGTGGGGGTCTGCAGGTGGTGGGCTTATCAGAATCTGGAAGACGCCTTTAACAAGCCCAGGGTTATGGGGATGAGGCCCTTGTCCCTATCAACATGGGGACATCCTCCCCATGTTGAGGGCACGTGGCCTGGTACGGTTCAGGGGGGGCGCTCTCTCATCCCCCCCTTTTTTTCTGCGGCCGGCCAGGTTGCGTGCTTAGATAAGGGGTCTATTGTGGATTTTTGGGGGAACTCCACGCCATTTTTTTAAATTTGGGGTGGAGTTCCCCTTAACCACTTAAGACCTGGACCTTTAGGCAAATTTTTGCGATTCGACACTGTGTGGCTTTAACTGACAATTGCGTGGTCGTGCAACGTGGCTCCCAAACAAAATTGGCATCCTTTTTTTCCCACAGATAGAGCTTTCTTTTGGTGGTATTCGATTACCTCTGCGGTTTTAATTTTTTGCGCTATAAACAAAAATAGAGCGACAATTTTGAAAAAAATTCAATATTTTTTACTTCTTGCTATAATAAATATCCCCCAAAAATATATAAACATGTTTTTTTCCTCAGTTTAGGCCGATACATATTCTTCTACCTATTTTTGGTAAAAAAAAATCACAATAAGCGTTTATCGGTTGGTTTGTGCAAAATGTATAGTGTTTACAAAATTGGGGATAGTTTTATTGCATTTTTATTATTTTTTTTTTTTTTACTACTAATGGCAGCAATCAGCAATTTTTTGGGACCATTGTAATTTTCACAGCAAAAATGCATTAAAAATGCATTGTTTACTGTGAAAATGACAATTGCAGTTTGGGAGTTAACCACAAGGGGGTGCTTAAGGGGTTAAGTGTGACCTCATCTCTGTTTATAACTGTAGGGGGGTGTGACATCATTGATTGTGGTTCCCTATATGAGGGAAGACCACATGATCAATGACAGCACCACAGTGAAGAACGGGGAAGCAGTGTTTACACAAAGCTCTCCCCGTTCTTCAGCTCCGGGGACCGATCGCGGGACTCCAGCGATCGGGTCCGCCGGTCCCGTGGCCGCGGTCATGGAGCTTCAGACCGGGTCGCGGGCTGGGCATTTAGAGAGGATGTACCTGTACATGCTTGTGCCCAGCCGTGCCATTCTGCCGACGTATATGTGCAGGAGGCGGTCCTTAAGTGGTTCAAATCAACACCAGACCTGAAGGGTCTGGAATGGATATTTGGGGGGAACCCCACATAATTTTTTTTTTGACGGCGGGGTTCCCCTTAATATCCAGACCAGACCTGAAGGGCCTGGTAATTGAATTTGGGGGACCCCCACGATTTTTTTTAATGAATGAATTCTCTATGAATTGCCGGGAGCCAACAAATCATTATAGCCGCAAGTGATTTTTAAATTACTTTTTTGCCTTCAGAAATGACACTTTGCTAAACATCTTAAAGCTCTCACTACCCTGCTTTCTAAATTTATCTGGCTAAAGAAAAGACCAAGATGTTCTACAATGTATCTAATTAGGCACAGACTAGCTGGGGGCATGGGTCTTGTACTGGTGCAACTTAGGCCCTGGATAGACCCAAACTCTGCTGCTATATGTAAAGTAATCGAGCAAGACTTATGCCCCACCGCCAACCTCACTGATTTTCTCCTTGCGGTCGTATGGAAGCACTTTCCGACCCGGACTCTCCCCCTCTCCCAACTCCAAAGGGAGTTGTCCGGTCACACCCATAGCATACACAGGCTAGGACTTTTTCGGCAACAAACACGAACGTAGTGACGTTTCAATGTACTGACGAGAGTTTAAAATAGGAAGTTCAATTCTCCGGCGTCACCCTTTGAGCTCCTTCTGCTAACCGAGAGTTAGTAGAGGTTTCGTTTGTGTGTATTTGCGATTTTCAGTTTCATGCAATTTTGTTAGTTTCTGAACGTCCGTTCGTCAAGCAGACATGTTGCACAATGGGTTGTGCTAACTTGACCCACAAAAAAATATAGAAATATGTTTGATTCATATAACCAAAAAACACTAATCCAAAGTAAATACATTTGTTTTTACTACGTCAGTATCACCAGCAAAGCAGCTTTTAGTATTATCATATTATAAAAAAGAAGAGAATGTGCGTATGTTTTCAGAACTTGCCGCGTCACAATTGTGCTCTTTCAGATACGAACGCTAGTTTTAACAGACAGAACGCTTCCGGCTGGTCTTTGTTTCTGAGCATGTGCATTTGTACTTTGTACAAAAGTCTGATTGCTTGCTGTACACACGGTCGGACTAGGCAACATCGGACTCTTGTTGACGTAAAGTTTGTCCGTTTGCAGACCAAACTTTTTGTCCGATGAACCCAAAAAAAGTTTGTCCGATGGAGCGTACACACGGACTATTTTGAAAACTTGCTCATTTTGAAGTTTGTTGGCAAAAAGTCTGACCGTGTGTATGGGCCTTAAGACACACTACGGATGATCTATAGTAGATATAGCTTATTAAATGGATTAGCAGATAGAAGTCTCCTGTACTGTGGTTAGTTAGGTTGGATTTCTATGACACAGGGTAATATTTATTAGACCGTTGTAAAAGATGTGTCCTCTCCTATACATCATCCCGAGTTCATTAGTCGAATTCTAAGCAGGCTTTATTTTAAAAATTTTAAACCCCATAATGAGATTAATCAATAATGAGCAGACGCAGAGTAATTGGTAATAAAGAGACTAAACCGTAATTTGTCTTTTTCCACGATATGTGATCACGGTATGAGCGAGGTGGAGGAACACACACAACAATAGAGTGTCCGCAGTCTTTAAGAAAATGGCCGCCGTGACTACAGGTAGTGCAGAATTATTAGGCAAGTTGTATTTTTGAGGATTAATTTTATTATTGAACAACAACCATTTTCTTAATGAACCCAAAAAACTCATTAATATCAAAGCTGAATATTTTTGGAAGTAGTTTTTAGTTTGTTTTTAGTTTTAGCTATTTTAGGGGGATATCTGTGTGTGCAGGTGACTATTACTGTGCATAATTCTTAGGCAACTTAACAAAAAACAAATATATACCCATTTCAATTATTAATTTTTACCAGTGAAACCAATATAACATCTCAACATTCACAAATATACATTTCTGACATTCAAAAACAAAACAAAGGGGGCGTGGCTTGCACGCGAGCTGAATGGCCGCATGAACTGAGAGCTCCTGCCAACCGGTCTAAAGCGACGACAAGCAGGCAGGTTTACCGACCCATCGAAACACCCAAACCAGCGGGTACCACTCAGCGGGGCTCGGGGAACGATGTCCCGCAAACGGAAAGACGAGCGGTACCTTCAAAAGCTCACAGCCTTCTCATTCCAGCCGTCACGGAGGAGCCTAGTCCAAGATGGCGCTGGCGGCACCGCGAGGAAGACACCCACGGCCTACACAGACCTCCCCAGCAGCGATCCGGGAGAAACAGAGGGTGGATCGTCCTCACCTGCACGCACCGGCTCCCCACCGCTATCCCCTGACACCCGGAGCCCAGCGAAAGCGCGGATGCGCCTAGACCCCGCGCACCAGGCCGGAACTGTGAGTACACATCTCCATAACCCTGACGCCATCTCCTCTCTGCAGACATCCATTGCGGCCTTCCCCACATCAGGACAACCTGTCCTAGACACAACAATGAAGGACATGCTAGTACTATTACAGTCCTCACTAATGTCCAACCTATCCTCCCTTATGCAACAATTCTCCTCAGACATGCAGCATATGGGTGATAGAGTGTCATATATTGAGGACAAAATGGAGGAGTGCACAGTGACTGTAAACGACCTGGTTGACACATGCATGGCCCAGCAAGATGACACCGATTGGATCAAATCAAAATTAGCGGACCTCGAGGACAGGTCCAGACGCAATAATATCAAAATTAGGGGGGTGTCTGAGTCTGTCCTACCTGCCGACCTACGCTCATTTGCGGGTACCCTTTTCTCCACACTACTGCCTGATTTGTCACCCATTGAGCTGACAATCGACCGCATTCACAGGATCCCCAAACCGCGGCACCTGGCAGACACGGTCCCAAGAGATGTGCTCCTGAGGGTCCACTTCTACCAGGCTAAAGAGCAAATTCTGTACAAAGCACGCACTCTCCAGACCCTCCCTGCCCCATACGCTGACATTCAAATGTTCGCGGATCTGTCCCAACACACGCTTCAGATGAGGAGGCAGCTGAAATCTGTGACCAAAGCCCTCACAAATCACAAAATAACGTACAAATGGCGCCACCCGGCAACTATCCTGGTGACCCACAATGGGATACCTCACACCATCTCTACGACGGAAGGCGGCACCAAACTACTGCTGTCCTGGGGCATCATCCCGGAGCTCCCACAATCCTATGAAGACAACCTGGGAAGACCCTCTCCTCCACATAAACATGCCATTTCCGCTGGCCACCATCCTACCAAACCCCGGTAATCAATCCTGCCTGTCCATATCCTGGTCCACAGTACAGACTACACCGGTTGGCAGTTCCTTTTGTTATTGTTCTTACAGCTTGCTTTTTGTTCTTTGAGCCTGAACTCTGCCCCACAAGTTGTTCAGCAGTCGGACCTGGTCTGCTCTGCTGATTGATATCGCTGTAGTTGGACGTTGTCTTTCCTTACTACACTTGATATTTGTGCTCTTCTTTTTTTTATTTTTATTTCATTATTTTATTTTATTTTCTTTATCTTGTTTAATCATTGCATTCTTCTACCTGCTCAATAGTTCTCGTATAGGAGCTTGCACTCCTCGGCATACCCTGAATCTACCCCACATCCAACCGGCACTGGACTTTGATTGCGGAGTACTCTCATACTGTGCCCTCATCTATTGCAGCTCCGACTGAGGTCTGAGAATCATCTGTCCGCCCACTGCTAACTGTGAGTCTCCTTCCACACACACAGATCCTCTATCTAACCACCATGTCATTCTCCATTCTATCACTAAACGCAAAAGGACTGAATCATCCAGTCAAACGCTCTTCCTTATGGAAATCAGCCTTATCACTTAACTGTGATATTCTTTGCGTCCAAGAGACCCACCTGACACAACAATCGCACCCCCGCTGCCAACACCGGCAATTCCCCCATATCTTCACTTCGTCTTATACGAAGAAGCAGAGGGGAGTGTTAATTGCTATCAGAGACTCCATCTCTTTCCAATTGCAAGATAGTATTCTAGACCCGGAGGGACGTTTTATCATTTTAATATGTTTGATTAACAATGTTCAGTACACTCTGGTTTCACTGTATGCACCCAATGAACGTCAATTACCATTTCTTAAATCTGTTATGAAAAAAGTCAAAGGCTCCCAGAGGGGTCACCTCCTAATATGCGGTGACTTTAACCTTGTCCCAGACCAGGTTATGGACTCCACTGCGGGACCCAAAAGACATGCATCCCCCCTGAAGAGCTTTATTTCCTCGAACGAGCTGTTCGACGTGTGGAGGTGTTGTCATGCGAGCGAAAGGGATTATACCTTCCTCTCCCCGCGTCACAACACCTACTCGCGGATAGACCTGTTTTTGTCAGACAGATCGTTACTCCAAAGAATCACTGCCTCGGCGATCCACCCCACCACCTGGTCGGACCATGCCCCTGTTAGCATCACCATTGATTCCCAGATCTCCCCATCAAATTCTTACCTCTGGAGGGCTAACAACTCTCTCATTCGAGATCCGCACACTGCTAATCTTATACAGCAACACCTGGAGGAATACTTCTCCCTAAATTCCCACTCCGTGTCTGACCCGGTGGTGCTGTGGGCTGCTCACAAGGCGGTGATCAGAGGAGTATTCATACAACTAGGAGCTAGAGCGAAACGAAATAGAGCGCGGAAAATAGATCAATTGACGGCTGACATAGAGCTCGTCGACTCCCAAAACAAAATTAAGTCCTCTCCCACTCTGCAGGCTAAAATCTTTTCTCTTCGTCACGAGTTGCGATCATTACTTCTAGAATCATTTGAAAAAGCCTGTACAAAAGTAAGGGCTACGACCTACGCAACAGGGAATAAGGCAGGCAGGATGTTGGCATTAAAGATACGAGGTCATAGACTCAAATCAAAAATCCCTTACATTTATCACCCCCACACCAAAGAGAAACTGCTGAAACCTCACGACATTTCAAATGCATTTAGTAAATACTATGAGGACCTTTACAACCTAAAGAATGATAATTACACCACCCATCCATCCCTACAAGACATAGCAACTTTCCTGGACCGAATTAGCCTTCCTTCACTATCTGAAACACAACTAGAAACACTTAATGCCCCTTTCACCACCATAGAGCTGAAACATGCAATCACCAATCTACCTAACGCTAAGTCACCAGGACCAGATGGCTTCACCGGGGAATATTACAAAAAGTTCCAACATGTCCTAACCCCCACCCTCTCTGAAGTTTTTAACTCAGCGGCGACGTCCTCATCCTTCCCCCCAGACATGCTGTCTGCGATTGTAGTAACTCTCCCTAAACCGGGTAAAGAACCGACCTCGCCCCAAAACTTTCGCCCTATATCCCTCCTCAATGTAGACACTAAATTGTACGCCAAACTGATAGCTAATAGAATGAACGATATCCTCCCCACACTTATACACACGGACCAATCCGGCTTCACAAAAGGACGGCAGGCATCGGATGCCACACGGCGGATGATAAATGTTATCCACCAAGCAGGAACATCTGGGACCCCCTCTGTACTCTTGTCCCTAGACGCTGAAAAAGCATTCGACAGAGTACACTGGGGGTTCCTATCTTCGGTTCTCACCAAATTCGGGTTCACAGGCCCCATCCATGGCGCAATCATGGCATTATACTCTAACCCATCAGCCAGAGTGTATTCTGCTGACTCACTATCTTCCCCTTTCACCATTACCAATGGGACCAGACAGGGGTGCCCTCTGTCCCCCCTGATTTTTAATCTGTTAATGGAAACACTAGCCCAATCCATCCGTGCTAATCCACGCATATCGGGCATATTGGTAGGGGGCCAAGAGCAAAAGATCAGCCTATTCGCTGACGACGTCATCCTCATGCTATCTAATCCGCTCTCGTCACTCCCTGCAGTCCAGGAGGCGCTAGCCTGTTTTAGTAAAGTCTCCTACTACAAAATCAATGAAAATAAGTGCCATGTCCTGAACTTAGGAATTAACCCCACCACCACCCTTTTATTGCAACAACTATACCCGTACTCATGGGCAGACCATAGCATCACTTACCTTGGCATCCAACTTACAAAGTCTACCAGCCAGTTATTTAGCTACAACTATATCCCCTTCCGTAGTAAACTCCAGACCGATCTACACAGGCTGGCATCTCAGGAACTGTCCTGGACAGGCCGCTTAGCGGCCTTCAAAATGTTCCACCTACCACAGCTTCTGTATCTATACAGAACCCTACCAATCAACATACCGACCCAATACTTCAAATCCCTTCAATCCATTTTTTCCTCCTACATATGGCAGGGAAAGAGGGCTAGAAGTGCACACTCCACCCTTATTAAGCACCGCAAAGCAGGAGGCACGGGATACGTGGACTTTTACCATTATTACCTGTCCTCGGTCCTTACCCAATCCAGAGAGTGGTTTCTTCCGGAGCCACAAACTCCGTGGGGCAGGTTGGAATCCGCTCTCCTCCCTAATTCCTCTCTTGCCCCCTGGTTGCTCTCTACCACTTCTAAGACTAAACTCCCCTCCTTCATCTCCCCCACTATGTCAGCTACGGCACATGCATGGAACAATTTTATCCGCATCTGTCAAGGCTACCCCGAAAACGCCCCCTTAAAAATCCCAATCGAAACTCTACAATTTAATATAGACATGATATCCTACAAAAGTTGGCGTGAAAGAGGCATTCTATTTATCAATGATCTTTTCACAAATGGTAAGGCTAAGTCGTTCCCCACCCTGCGACGAGAATTCAACCTACCCAACTCTGACATATATCTCTACATTAGAACTCGACATTTCCTGACTGCCTCTCCCCATTGGGAGCGTAGCATACCTATGTCCACCTGGTCCTTTCTCAAACACCCCTCGCCCTCCCGAAAGGGCATATCGCTCTTCTACAATACACTCCAACAGAAGACTACTTTTTCCAAATCACCCGCCCTGCTCAAATGGGAAATTGACTTAGGTAGTCCATACACCACCCAACAATGGGCTACAGCCTGCACAGCCACACTCAGGGTCACTAGTTGCTCTACCCTCTGGGAACTTTCCACCAAAATAAATCAGAGGTGGTACCTGACTCCTGAGAGGTTATCCAAATTTGGTGGGACTCAGAGTGATAGGTGCTGGAGGGGATGTGGACACCGAGGGACACTATTTCATACTCTTTGGAGTTGCCCTAGTTTATCCCAATTCTGGACTTCGGTTTTCCGCATTCTCTCCGAAGCCTCTCACTCTATGATCACTCCCCATCCAGGACTAGCGCTCCTGTCGCTCAACCTGGACCAAGTTCCGGTTCAGGCCAGGCACACTGTCCTACATATACTGTTATCTGCCAGGCTCAGCATTACAAGGAAATGGAAAAATACTTTACCTCCCACTATAGGAGATGTCATACAAACGACCCAATTGCACTGCACCTATGAGAAAGTACTGGCATTCAGGGATAAGAGCAGGGTAGAAACAACCAAGAAGTGGCAGCTATGGTCGTCATGGTATGAAGGTAATAGCTTAAGCCCACTTGCTCTACCATGAGACCTCTGGATCCTTTTCTTATTTCCTTTTCTCTTCATTTAGAAACTTGAAGGGGACCCGCCTCGGGGCTCGGGACACAGTCTTGAACCCAGCTGGGGGTGTCTGGAGCTAGAGGCGGCCCTCCCCTGGAACACACATCTCAAGGATACCCTGACTTATTCCCTGTTGCTACAAGGCGGCTTCTATCGAGAACGAAACCCAGTTGTAGATAATAGACTCGTTAAAACCTGTTTAAAAGCCCATGGTGTTGTTTGACCACCATGCTTGTTCTTACGCTGCATTAAGTTTATACCTGTCATGATATTAAACTTGACGAAACTGCTCCGACTATAATGTATCGCACTGCTTTGAACTGCACTGTATTGCAATATGTTGCATTGTTATGTGAAAACCTTAATAAAAATCTAATGATGAAAAAACAAAACAAAAACAAATCAGTGACCAATATAGCCACCTTTCTTTGCAAGGACACTCATGCAGCCTGCCATCCATGGATTCTGTCAGTGTTTTGATCTGTTCACCATCAACATTGCGTGCAGCAGCAACCACAGCCTCCCAGACACTGTTCAGAGAGGTGTACTGTTTTCCCTCCTTGTAAATCTCACATTTGATGATGGACCACAGGTTCTCAATGGGGTTCAGATCAGGTGAACAAGGAGGCCATGTCATTCGTTTTTCTTCTTTTATACCCTTTCTTGCCAGCCACGAGTACTTGGACGCGTGTGATGGAGCATTGTCCTGCATGAAAATCATGTTTTTCTTGAAGGATGCAGACTTCTTCCTGTACCACTGCTTGAAGAAGGTGTCTTCCAGAAACTGGCAGTAGGACTGGGAGTTGAGCTTCACTCCATCCTCAACCCGAAAAGGCCCCACAAGCTCATCTTTGATGATACTAGCCCAAACCAGTACTCCACCTCCACCTTGCTGGCGTCTGAGTCGGACTGGAGCTCTCTGCCCTTTACCAATCCAGCCACGGGCCCATCAGTCTGGCCCATCAAGACTCACTCTCATTTCATCAGTCCATAAAACCTTAGAAAAATCAGTCTTGAGATATTTCTTGGCCCATTCTTGACGTTTCAGCTTGTGTGTCTTGTTCAGTGGTGGTCGTCTTTCAGCCTTTCTTACCTTGGCCATGTCTCTGAGTATTGCACACCTTGTGCTTTTGGGCACTCCAGTGATGTTGCAGCTCTGAAATATGGCCAAACTGGTGGAAAGTGGCATCTTGGCAGCTGCACGCTTGACTTTTCTCAGTTCATGGGCAGTTATTTTGCGCCTTGGTTTTTCCACACGCTTCTTGCGACCCTGTTGACTATTTTGAATGAAACGCTTGATTGTTCGATGATCACGCTTCAGAAGCTTTGCAATTTTAAGAGTGCTGCATCCCTCTGCAAGATATCTCACTATTTTTGACTTTTCTGAGACTGTCAAGTCCTTCTTTTGACCCATTTTGCCAAAGGAAAGGAAGTTGCCTAATAATTATGCACACCTGATATAGGGTGTTGATGTCATTAGACCACACCCCTTTTCATTACAGAGATGCACATCACCTAATATGCTTAATTGGTAGTAGGCTTTCGAGCCTATACAGCTTGGAGTAAGACAACATGCATAAAGAGGATGATGTGGTCAAAATACTCATTTGCCTAATAATTCTGCACTCCCTGTATATTGAATTATTGACATAACCATCCAGTCACATCTTGGCGTTCTTTAAGAAAATGGCCACCATGACTGCATACAATGATTGACACTACAACCATTCAATGGATTTCCCCCTGAGGAAGATATGACAAGACAAGAGTCCCGGTATCGACACATGTAGGGGAGGGGACAGGATGGTTTAGGAGGCAGCAGAGTGTTCCCAGCATGGAGAGGACACACCCCTTCAGCGGCTACTAACGTCTTTCGTTACCTGTATAGATTGGTGCACTATAGCATCCATTAAATGTGAGTACAGTAAAACCTTGGATTGCGAGCATAATTTGTTCTGTAAGCATGCTTGCAATCCAAAGCACTTGTAAATGAAAGCAAATTTCCCCATACGAAATAATAGAAACCTAAATAATGTGTTCCACAACCATTTATTTGTAAGTCCTTTAGTTTATAGCCCATATAAAAATATTATAGCAATGTGATTTGGTTGTGTAACCATAAAATGTCCATCCATCCAATCTCCATTATATTCAGGGAGAATTTTGTTTTTATCCAAACACAAATGACAACACTACTTGGGGGAATCTGTTGATCTCCAGGACAGACCTGGTTTACATTTTTCACTGTTAATCTGATGACAACTGCTTTTCATAATTCTGATTTTGCATTTTCTGCACTCTAATAAAAGTTATTTAACAGTACGGTAAACCTTGGATTGTGAGCGTAATTCAAAGCACTTGTATATCAAAGCAAATTTCCCCATATTCCTCAAATAATTTGTTCCACAACCATTTATTCATAAGTCCTTCAGTTTATAGTCCATATAAAAAGATTATAGCAATGTGATTTGGTTGTGTAACCATAAAATGTCCATCCAAAAATGGCCACCTCCACAAGGGGATTAGAAGCAAAATCCAGTAGGAGCTAGAGAGTATAAGAGAAGAGAAGAGAGGCGCATCTAAGTGTAGCAATATGGTTACATTTAATGGAGGTACAACATTTAGCAACTCACATGGTTGATGATTAAAACAGGCACATCTAATGTATGCAGGCATCCAGGGGAAAGCTGTCCTCATATACCCTCCCCAGCATGGCCAGCTCTCATCGCTGTCAGTCTGCTATCATGACCGGGAAGACTGTCCTGCAATAGAGTGATCTGAAAGTAAGGTTTGAACCGCTCATGGAGCACAGAGTGGAAGGATTGACGTCAATGGTGATGAGGAGGATGGTCTATGTGGACAGCTTTACTCCAGGTGCCTGCATACATTAGATGTGCTTGTTTTAATCATTAACCATGTGAGTTGCTAAATGTTGTACCTTCATTAAATGTAAGCGTATTACTATACTTAAGCCTCGTACACACGCATGGTTTTCTCGGCAAGAAAGCTGTTAGCAGAGCTTTCTTGCCGAGTACACCGTGCGTGTGTACGAGTCTTTGAGGTTTCTTGTCAAGACAACTGCCCAGAATCTAGATGAAAAAAAATAGAGAACCTGCTCTCTATTTTCTCGTTGTGATTCTCGGCAGTGTTTTTCTGCCGAGAAATACTTACCTGTCACCGTAGAAACCTGTGCATTCTCGAAATGACTTTGACACATGTGTGGTAGCTTCCAAGGCATAGGTAGGGTGTAGCAAGATGGCAGCAATGGCATTGAATGTGAGCGCATGCTCATCGTAGTCAATGACATCACCGCATTCGTGCCATTCAAAAGAATGGCGGTTCTTTTGAATGGAGTGTGTGTACACTTGGCCGGCAAGAGATTCTTCCCAAGAATCTCGTCAGGAAAAAACTTTTTTTTTCCTGACGAGATGCTGGGGCATGTGTACAGGGTTTTAGAGGCGACCTCTTTTCTCTTTTATACTCAGTTGTGACATGACGCTACTTGTATATCAAGACATCGCTTGTATATCAAGTCAAAATGTATTTAAACATTTTGCTTGTCTTGCAAAACACTCTTATGCCGCGTACACACGATCACTTTTTGTAATGAAAAAAAAGGAAGTTTTATGTGACGAAACAAAACGACGTTTTTCAAACTTCATTTTCCAAAACGACGTTGCATACACACCATCGTTTTTCCAAAATGCTCTAGCAAAGCGTGGTGACGTACACCACGTTCAACGGCATTCTGTTCCATTGAAGCTTCGTCTCATAACTTGCTTCTGAGCATGCGCGGGTTTAAAAACGTCGTTTTCAACGTCGTTTTGCCCAGACACGATAATTTTTTTTACACAAAAAATTACATTTTGAAAAATGACACAATAAATTCAAGCATGTTCGAATTTCGTTTTGGTCGTTTTTTGGAAGACATAAAACAATGTTTTGCCCACACACGATCATTTTAAATGACGTTTTTGAAAACGTCGTTTTTTTCATCACAAAAAGTGATTGTGTGTACGCGGCATTAAACCAAGTTACTCTAAAATCAAGGTTATACTGTCTACCTAAAAAAACAAACACCTAGCAATATTATTTTCCATCTCTTAAAAACAATAATTACAATTCTGTCTTAAAAGGTAAGGCATACCCTTTTCAACTCATGCGAACAATATTCTACTTCCAATAATCCCAAATCCCAATTAGACATTTAGATAATCAGCATTTCCATCATAAATTTAATTATGCTGTTTAAATAATTACAAGCACCTTCAGTTTCATAACTCAATCTTTTGACAATGTTTAGTCTGTTTAAATTTAGCAGAAAATGAGATCCATTTCATTTAAGTTAAATTAAAACTTCCTGCTTGGAGATAACGTGAAATTATTTGGGCCTGTGTTTCTGTTTTAAACATGCTTTTTATAGTTTAGAAATGCAGTTTATTTCAGAGACTCAGGAGCACAGAGACTGATTAAGTGATTTGCCACACAGGGTACTCTAATATTCCTGGGTTATTAAGAGCTCCAATCATACGGCTATCAGTTGATTACAAGCAGGAAATTATAGCAAAAGTGCTGAGTTGTGAGCCCTTACCCAAGCAGACTTGCTTTATTTTAATGGTTGTCAAATAGAACGTAAGAGCATTTTGGGAAGGACAATTAGGCTGGTTTGTGACACTGGGCTCCATGGTGACAGTCTCAGAACACCGCTGTGAGTAAACCAGTAGGACATGAATTTATGAAAACTATGTTAATTTATAAAGTTTTTTTTTCCTTTCTTTTTCTGAAACTGAACGCAATATAAATTAAGATAGTGACATGTAGGGAGATAGGTATGCAAATAATGTTGACAATAATAGTTTGTTAATGAAAATGCATTGCATTTTTTTTTAAATCTAGTTGTAATAGAAAGTCAAATATTTGAAAGTCAAAATATAATAGTTGCAAAATGCAGGCCAAATTTATTTTTAACAGTACTGTTTATCTTCTGCAATGCACAACCTTGAAAGATAGAGAAACAGCCAATTATTTTGGCTTTTTTTTTTTCTCCACATCACTGATGTGTACATTTCTATTGTTCCCACCACCACAATGATGGGTCTTATTAGTCAGTCAAAATATGTGGATCACCATAAAACCTTTCAGAAACCTTCTTTCGTAAGCTATTAAAACATCTCATGCCCTTAGATGACAACAATTTCTCTGCCATTTGAAATTTCTTTTCTACCCTGCAGAGTTCATAGGGATATGCTTGGTTAAAATCAACTTATATAAAACTATGCACTATAAATTTTGACACTTCTGTTTGAATCTCTTTTCAAACACTTGTCTTTACTTGCCATAATAGATGTCAGTTCTTCTGATGTAGTTCAAGCATGAGCTTCATATGAAGACTCAGCTATGTCTATTGCATTTCTGAAGCTACTAGTCACTGAAGTTTTGTGCTGTTTGACATCAAAGTTAAGCAAGAATCACCTGCTGAGTTCACATGCATGGAGCAAAACATCTTCAAATCACTAGTGCTAGACAAAAGTTTTCATATTATGGTTTCACCATCAGAGGGGCTCTTAGATAAATGAAGTCCTTGTTAAGAGTGTTACATTAGTGAATGATTAACCACCTTGGTGCCAGAGTAGTCTGTAGTAGATTGATATTTTGCCTAAAGATAAGTGATCTTATTTACACAAACCAGGATTTGACCCAAATCACAGTGATTCACCAATTGGGATACTTGGAAACCTTTGTCAGTTTGTACCAAACATTTGCACCATTTTATATTCTTACTAACCTTAGCTGGGCTTATGATAAATACACAACATACAATCAAATTTGGGCTGATTGATGCTCAGACACTTTTTTTGTGTCACCTTCATGTAGAAAGGGAAGCACTGATGAGTAATTTGGATGTACTCCATAGATATCCCCAACCACAAAATAAGACAGACAATCATCAAGTATTATTTTGTTTTTAGCTACACTATGTGCTCACCACTAGCAACATTGACCTTTACAGTATGTCTGGTGAGTACCACAATAGCATTTAAAGAATAAGTATCAATATAATATGTTACTTTAGACAAAATTAAAACATTAAACTGGGGTTGCTGCTACTATGGGTTTGAGGGGAATCCTGAGGTTCCAGTAAGTTTATTAACAAATCCATCAGGGAGAGTTTAATTAAACCACAATGAACTACAAGACCTTTTAACTATGACTAGCAGGTTTGGAAGGGCCAATAAGGGGGGGGGGGGGGCTTTTGGTTTTTCCAGACCCTTTTACTATAAAAGAGGGGTGCGTAGAGTAGCCATGGTGGCAGGTAATTGGAACAAATTGTGTAGGAAGCGATTATGGTGAGTTAAGAAACTGTAGTTCAGTTGTGATTGCTAGCTGTTTGGGCAATCAACCCCTTTGTTGCCTTTTTTATCTTTATTTATTTTTTTGTCTGTCATTTTATTTTGTGGTTGATTTGAGGTTAGCGGTCATTTTTTTTTTTTTTTTTCAGCAAGAATTCTCTTAGAAGACTTTCATTTTGTGGGGGTATATTCGTTTTTATTTTATGTTTTTAGTGCATTTATTTTTGGTTACATTTTTTTTGTGAGGGGTAGTATTTTATATTTATTTTATGTTGCTAGAACTTTTTGCTCAGAGTATTAGAAAACAAAGAGGTATGCAGAATCCTTTTTTGTTTCCAGCATGATGCTTCATAGTTTTACAGAAACAAAGTGCAAGAACAATGTGCGCCTAAACCATACTCCATTATATAACATGTATTCACCACACCCCTTCTCCCCATAACTATAAAAACAGTTAGGTTTATGCATGGTTTTATTTTTGCAGATAAACCCCTGCCTGTACTGTTTGTTTTAAGAAAATGTGGATCTAGTGTTGCTATTTGAAAATGTAATCATGCTAGACAGTTTTGCACTGCTGTATCATCTACAATCTTTTTATTCTTGTAAAAAAAACACCTGTTTGTATTCTTTTTTTCTAGTACATTTTGGCAATTTCTCCCTCATTAAAAGTGTTCTTTTGATGACCAATTTTACAATGTTGTATCATCTGTGGTTATTGAGAGTTTAATAGAAATTGCATAGAAAATGTGGTAACAGGTAGAGCCACAGCAAACTACTAGCCAATTTATATTTGCCAGTGAAAGTGGGTTTATTACGGTTTAATGAAAAAAGCATGTGCCATGGCAAAAATTAAAACAATTTTGTGTTACTGTTACCTTCTTTATCAAATTAACATCTAAAACTGCTATATTTTGGTTGATCGTCTGCCCAGTAAATTTCTGAATTAATTTAACGTTAATAGAAATATGACAAATCCTGAACCTCAGTGGTGCATTTAACCACTTAAGGACCGCCTAGACGTGGGTCGGGGGTCCGATCGGGACCCCCCCGGTACATGCGGAAGTTACCGTGGCTTCAGGAGCGATCCGGGATGAGGGGGTGGCTGTTAGTTTTTGTCCGCCCCCTCCGGATCGCTCCCAGCCAATGCGCGTCCGCCACCCGCCCTCTTCCTGTGTAAACACAGGAAGGGGGAAGTGATGTAATCTCTCCTCTCTGGGGTATTTTCAACCGCTGATGAGAGAAGACATCACAGTAAGTCTGCACAACACTACACTGACACCAGGAAATGTAGGCACATTAACCCCCCCCCCACCCCCCTGTCACAGTGTCACTGAATGCAGTGATCATATATGTACTAATCACTGCATTTAGTGTCAGTGTGACAGTTACTGTGACAGACAGTTAGGCCTCGTACACACGAGGGGATATGTCCGCTGAAAACGGTCCGATGGACCGTTTCAGCAGACATCTCCGCTCGTGTGTATGGGCTAGCGGACAGATTTCTCCACCCGACAGATTTCAAAGCATGCTTTGAAATCTATCCGGTGGGAATCTGTCCGCCCGACATGTCTGCTGGTTAGTACACTTACCAGCAGACATGTCGTCCCCCACCGCTGCGCCGCCGCCGCCGAATGGATTCGGCGCATGCGCGGAAGTGTTTAACTTCCTGGTGCGGTGACGTGGCGGTGACGTGGCGGCGTCAACGTCACCGCCGCGTCACCGTCACGTCACCGCGCCGTCCGGCGGCGGGGAATTTGATCCGATGGTGTGTACACGCCATCGGATCAAACTCCCGATCGGACATATCCGATGGAAATGGTCCGCGGACCGTTTTCATCGGATATGTCCGATAGTGTGTACAAGGCCTTAGTGTTAGGTCCAGGGTAGCCCCCGTACCCCCCCTAATAAAGTTTTAACCCCTTGATCACTGCCCTAGTTAACCCTTTCACCCCCTATTGCCAGTGTCACTAAGCGATCATTTTTCTGATCGCTGTATTAGTGTCACTGTTGCCGCTAGGTAGCTAATTTTTTTTATTGCGATTTTTTTTTACTAAAGACATGTGGCTGAATACATTTTGGCCTAAATGTTTGACTAAAATTTATTTTTTTCAATTTTTCTTATAACAAAAAGTAAAAAATATAGATTTTTTTCAAAAATGTCGCTCTATTTTTGTTTATAGCGCAAAAAATAAAAATCGCAGAGGTGATCAAACACCATCAAAAGAATGGGAGCCACGTCGCATGACCACGCAATTGTTTGTTAAAGCGACGCAGTGCCGAATTGTAAAAACGGCTCTGGGCATTTAGCAGCATATCGGTCCGGTTCTTAAGTGGTTAAACAAAAGATTATCAATATAGCACAAAACGTCTAATGTGAGACTTAAATGGCTTGTTACCCCCAAAATGTGGGTTCTTTCCCACCACGGCATATTGATATGGGCCAGTGAGAAAGAACATTTGATCCCCTTCACAACCCCGAATTTCTGGAGGTAGCAGCTAACATTAAAAGAAAAGGGAGGCACAGTACTGTGCAAACGTTTTAGGAAGAAGTGAAAAAAAGTGAAAAAAAAATGCTGTAAATTAAGTATGCTTTCATAAATAGAAGTGTTTATAGTTTATTTTTTATCAATTAACAAAATGGCAAGAGAAATCTAAATTAAGTCAATATTTGACTACACTTTGGCTTGAAACCAGCATCAATTATTCTAGGTACACACAGTGCTTGCGCACACATTTTTTGAAGAAACTCGGCAGGTAGGTTGTTCCAAACATCTTGGAGAACTAAACACAGATATTCTGTGGATGTAGACTGCCTTAAATCCTTTTGTCTCTTCATGTAATCCCAGACAGACATGGTTATGTTGAAATCAGGGCTCTGTGGGAAACCAAACCATCACCTCCAGGACTCCTTTGTCTTCTTCATGTTAAAGATAGTTCCTAATAACATTGCCTGTATGTTTGGGCCCATTGCTCTGCTGTAGAATACATTTGGGGCCACTCATATGTCTCCCTGATGGTATTGCATGAATTATCTGCCTGTATAGCTCAGCACTGAGGATACTATTGATCCTGACCACATTTCCAAATACATTTGAAGAAATTCAGCCCCAAACTTACAAGGAACCTTCACCATGCTTCACTGTTCCTTGTAGTCACTTATTATGTCACCGCTCTCAGCTCTTTTATTAACAAATTGCCAAAGGCTACAGCAAAATATTTCACATTTTGAGTCAGTCCAGAGCACCTTCTGAAATTTTTCCCCACCCTAGTTCCTATGTTTTTGTGTATAGTTGAGTCACATAAACTTGTTTCCATATCAGAGGAATGGCTTTTTAACCACAATTCCTTTATGATGACCACTTCTCTGGTCAGTAGATGGGTGTACCTGGGTCCTACTGGTTTCCACCAGTTCTGTGCTGATGGCTTAACATCTTCTGATATTGAAGGGAAAAAAGCATGACGTGTCTCTTATCAGCTGCATTAGGTTTTCGTTGGCCGACCATTGCATCTAAAGTCCTCAATGTTGACCGTTTATTGACACCCCCAATGCTAAGAAATACAGCATATTTCTTACAGGCTGCAGTGTTGGACTCCCCATGATGTGACACATCTTCTGCTGCAGATCCTCATCATCTGCCTAATATAAACGATTTGGTAATCACCCTCATGCCTTATATTTGGGCAGAGTGGAGAAAGCAGAAGAATAATACTTGCCATGTTTTGACCTGTCTATAAGAGGGTCAGTAGTATGTGGTAAGTCTACATCTATATGGGGCACAGGAGTGAAGTATAGTTTGCACTGTGATTAGAGCAAGAGCACTTGGCATTGGTCTTTGCACTATGTATTTTTGGAGCATACATCTTTAAAAAAAACAATTCTATTTGAACTTTTGCACTCTTGCATTAGAGTGTTGTATTTCACTCGCACTCATACGTGAGTCATTAAAAGACACTGATGTCTGAAAGACTGGTATTTATTGCATGTACAGTGTACACAGATTTGTTTTTACTTTAATTTCCAGTTTGTTTATACTTTTAAACACTGTTCAATTAAAATGTATAGTTTGTGTGCACAGAGTAGTATAATTAGAATGGTAGCTAGGATAGCACATAGTATTTCCATAGTACAGTTAACACTTTGTTATGATTGTGTCAGTTTTTGCTTAACACCCAGTGAGAACATTTACATCATGAGATAATCTAGGGTGCTACTTCTGAGTTGAAATAACACCTTTTACTTTCTGTAAACCATCGTATTTTATGGAACACAACTCTGAATTGGTTTTACTATGTTGTGTTTGATATGCTGTACAGTTCCACTGGGAAACTGCTGAGACCTCATCAATGCTTAGGAAGGAGAAAGTAGTAAGGAGCAAGCCAGCTTATTTATTTATTCATAATATTGTGGACTGGTATAGTTATTCACATCTGCTACTCCACCACAATTCTTGCATGTTTCCTTTCTGTTATATGTATGTCATAGGTATATACTTCATTTAGACAACAGAGCATGCTCTTAATTCTGGGCACTCTCTGATGGGTATAGCTACCAAGACCTACTTTTTTATCAACATAGCCAGTGATGGCCCACACATGTGTGTGTAGGAGGCATTTGACAGTGTCTGCTACACTGATAATTATGCACAAAATTATTAAAAAGTATTTAAAGAAATTGTAGCTACCTGCTATCATTAGGATCATCTAATTAAAATGTGCATCCAATGTGCTGCTATACAGGAGATTAATAGAGGATCAAATCACGTAAAATTCATATATTTGTTGTGATTATGCTCTAGTGGTGTATGCGTTTTAAGGAACACCGGTCAGCCCAGACTGTATTTTTAAGGGCATAGTAGCCCAGTTTTATTTAAATGAAACAAACTTCACAGAAAATCTTCCCTCGAAGGGGGTTCCACTATTATTGTATAATGGAAAACTTCAGCCTCCTGGCTCACTCACACTTACTTAATCAAACTCCCTCCTGGAGCTTATTTGCTCAGTTTTGTGCTGCTTGATCGCGGGCCACATCTGCCTCCTGCAGACATACACTCTCAGACTGCCACCTACAGCCTTAGACTCCTAGAGACCGCCTGTCTCTCACTCATGGAGCCGTCTCCACCTGAAAGCCCTCCTGACTCCTACACCAGGCCACCTGCCTGTAGGGTGGAGCTATTCCCAAGTGCGAGCCCTAAGCTGTCTTCCTGAGAGGAATTTAAACCCAGCCAACAGGTGTGCAATCATCATGCCTGTCTTTTGAAAAACCAGGCTGAAGGTGCTAATACACACCGTGACCTGGGGTCGCCTCTCCACATTGTTTATATTTAGGAAATACATGAAAATAATTTGTTAATTACCATATAAATGCCTTATTTAGTGTGATGTACATCCGTATAGAGTTCAGCTTCACTTGTTCAGTAGCTCCCCTTAAGACTAGGCTTTAGGTCTTAGTTAAAGGGGTTGTAAAGGTAAAAGTTTTTTTACCTTAATGCATCCTATGCATTAAGGTAAAAAAACATCTCACAGCACCGCCCCCCCCTCCGAGTCCCCGTTTTACTTACCTTACCGTTCGAAACTCCCGGGCGCGTCCACGTCATCCTCTTCGGTTCCCAGCCTGGCCGTTGATTGGCTAGCCTGGGCGGATTGATTGCAGCGCACCCATTGGCTGGCGCTGCTGTCAATCACAGCGGATGACGCGGCGCACCAGGGGCGGGGCCGAGTGATACAGTCGGCGGCTATGGCCACCGCTGTATCACGGGAGCACGGGAGCAAAAGCTTTCCACCGTGCGAGCGCCCTCGCATGAAGATGGAAAGCTTTTGCGAAGAGGAGCCCAGACAGCCGCCGAGGGACCCCAGAAGACAGCTTTCCGGGCTACTCTGTGCAAAACGAACTGCACAGTGGAGTTTGTTATTTTAAAAAAAATCTGACTTTAGTGTCCCTTTAAGTGCTAAGAGAAAGGATAAAAGATAACTATACTTTTGCAAAACAATCTTTCACCTATAATCCCCCCTAGAATGCCATCTCTAGTCAGTCTATTCAGTCTCATATAGAGACTGTTTTCTATGCATCCAAACAATAGATGACCTATACATAGGAATGAATGGGGTGTGGAAATAGGAATAAAAGTATACATGGATAATATGGGTCTCACCGGAACACAGAGAATGGTCCAGTAAGTATAACACTTTTGGGAAGGGGTGCATGGAGGGGGAGGTTGTCTACTGTGCTTAAAGTGATTCTAATGCCTGCTACACGCGTTCGGTTTTCCCGACGGTCAAAAGACCGCCGGGAAAACCGGGGGGAAAACCGAAAACCGGCTTGGTCCCTTTTCTCCTGTACACATGGCCGGTTTTCCTGATAGGAAAACTGCCAGGAGAACTTAGGTTGAGAACTTAGGAAAACTGCGGGAAAAAAACGTAGTGATTCGCTGTGAGAAAAAAGAGAACATGTTCTAATTTTTCAAACCGCAGTTTTCGTGTCTGGAAATCTGCTAAGGAGCATACACACAGCCAGTATCTCCGGCCAAAGGAAAACACAGCAGTTTTCCCGACGGGAAAAAAGATTGTGTGTACTAGGCATAATGGCTCAAGTTTTTTTACCCTAATGCAGTAAGGTAAAAAAAAAACTTCTGGATGCAGCTTTCCCCCAGCCCCTGCTTATACGTACCTGGGCCCAATATTTATCCAGTGGTGTGCATGAGAGCAGTATCTCTCTCTCTCTCTCTCTCTCTCTCTCTCCTCATTGGCTCACACAGCAATGAGAGCCATTGGCTCCTGCTTCTGTCAATCACAACAAGTGAGCCAATGAGAAGAGAGTGGGGGTGAGGCCAAGCCACACTCTGTGTGTGCTACTGGGGTATTTGGCAGATGAGAGGAGACAGGACTGCCAGCGGGGGAACCAAAAAAAAAAGAGGATCAGGGCTGCAGGTAAGTATAACATGTTTATTATTTTTTTAAATCTTTCCTTTAGCATCGCTTTAACATTGTGCTAAGTCATTTTTTTTGGGCAGGGCTAAGAGTTAGGGGATTATTTACTCCAGGGGATACTATTTTCCTAATAAGTCATAACAGTTGCAAGTTTTACTCATTTCTTGGTGCTGACAGTCTTGTGTTGAAAACTACTAATGGGCGACTCCCAGGGCTAGAAACAAATTCATTTCAATTAGTTACCTCTTTTGTGGCTTTTTAATTTATTTATTTTTTTATCGCAACTATTGATGGAACCTTTTTTAGCTTTTTGAAAACAAAGCCATAGGTATTTATAGATCACTCGTCCAAAGGAAGGAAAGATAGGTCTAAACTGGCATAATAAAAAAAAGAAAAAACATGATTTGCTTTCAAACAAATAGCAGTTCCTCATTAAAAAAGGGTGTTCTATTTAAGTCACTGCTAAATGCTGTCAATTTACAGTACGTGATGAATCTAAACACTTTAAAAGCATTTAGGACAATCTATAACCAGACAATCATGGTAACCTGCCTTGTAACTGGGACACAATTCCCAATGCAAGGATAATTTCACAGAACGTGAACATCAATTTTGGTTGCATTACTTAAAATACATATACGATGAACTAAAAAAAGCTATTATTCCATTGTTGCCCAACAAGCCTTACTTATGGGCGAGACAGTGCCTGTTTTACCATTTAAAAGAATGTGTAGGGTTTTGAAAAGAACAGAAGACTTTGATCAAACATTGCTGTCTCCATAACTCCTCCATATGTCACTAGGGGCCATTAAATGAAAATCCCTAAACATCTTTAATACTACACCCCCCGAACCTATCCTCACCTCCTCTGTCCCCACCTCCTTTCCTACTTTCCCTGCCCCATCTTCCTCCTATTTCCCCCTACCCCTTTGCCCCCCCTTCCTCACTTCTCCTCTAGCATCCTTCACTGGACTCTATTTCATTTCTACCCTTCTCCTTCTTCAGATCGTGCAGTCTTAGCCCAACACCAACTACCCCAAATGGGGACAGCCCATCCATACGATAGCATGCATGACATGATAGCAGCACCTCATGTCCTTCAATATTTACTGCATTCATTCTCTTTAACAGCAGCCTATGCTGTTCTCCCAAACTGTCCAGTTCAATACCCCTACCTAAACACCTTAAAGGTTACATTTTGTTTCTTAAAAGTTGGATCCCAAAGCATATGTGTTTAATCGTCACAAGGAGTAATCCTTCCCTCCCTGCTTCCCATGTTTGTTCTAGCTGAACAGTTGGGATTATTTACATCCCCATCCATAGAGTTAGCCAACAGCTACTGCACGTTAATTGTCTGTTATGTATATTTTCCCAACAAACGAATACGGGCTGCATCCCCACTCAACTGGCGTGATATTATTTAGTTTGTAATCAAATCATTTGAACAAGAAAATGCATTTGCCACAAGAGCTAGACATCCCCCATATCACAATAAATACAGTATATATATATATATATATATATATATATATATACACACACACACACACATGCACACACATACATGGTGAGCACAAAAACACTCCTTGATTTTAAGTAGTTATACAATCAAAACTTATAGGAGTATGTTTACAATTATGGTGACCGCAGATACTTTAACTCCAAAAAAAAAAAAAAATTCTCCCGCAGAATGTCTTGCATGCCTCCCACCACCAGAGGGCAGTAAAATCCAACATGGTACTCACCCCACAGCAAAGCAGCTGGTGTGTGTTGGAATTTGCTAAAACAAACAGTATTGTGACTATGTATCATGCTTTCAAAGGCAAATTTAACATGGATCTGCCTACTAACAAGTCCATTTTAAAGTGGTACAAGAATTTAAATGAGAAATGATGCATCTCTGATCAGAGAAAAGTTGTTCATCGCGTCAGAGAAGCCTTTTTTTGTGCAGCCATAAGATGCCAATGTGCAGGGTTAGCCGAGTGTTGCATGTCCCGCAAAGCACAGTAAGCAAGGTCCTATGGAAACACTTTCAAACTCTTGCAGTTTCACCCTTACAAGCTGCAACTAGTCCATAAGTTTCACCTGCATGCAGGGAAGCCAACAGGACTGTTGGGACACCTTACACAGTTTTCGGGCTGGGCCTCCTGGGCATGACCCCCACATTCCCCAAGGCTTGCCCACTGGCCAACCCACTAAATCCATCCACTGGCCATCCCACCATGTCGTCCTCCTCCTCCATCCCTTGTCCTCTTCCTCCAATCCCATGTTGTCCTCCTCTAATCCCATGTTGTCCTCCTCCTCTAATCCCAGGTTGTCCTCCTACTCCATCCCATGTCCTCCTTCTCCAGTCCCATGTCATCACTTCCCCCTCCAGCCCCATATCCTCCTCTATCCCATATCCTCCTTCTCCTTTCCATGACCTCCTTCATCTCCAGTCCCATGTTCGCCACCTACTCCTCCAGGCCCATGTCCTCCTCTATCCTATGTCCTCCACCTCTTCCTCCAGGCCCATGTCCTCTTCCAGTCCCATGTCCTCCATCCCAGGAAATACAGGTAAACGGTTCTAGTAAATGCCACCCCTCCTTTCCATGTCTGACAGGGAGGCTGCACAGGCTCCCTAAAGCTACACCCACAGTCCAGTCTGAGTAATGTGTCTGGGCAAAAAACAGACTGTTTGGGTGAATCCTGAACAGGTGGCAACCCTAGTGTCACCCCACTGATAGCAGCCAGTGTAGCCCCAGACAATGCAGAGAGGAGCAGCACAGTGTTGGGCCCCAAAACACAATACAGTAGAGCAGAAGAATGTGGCCTCTGGGTGCCCCAGAATACAAAGTAGGAAAGCAGCAGAGTGTGATTCCCATGTACCCAAAACACAGAATATACGTGCAGCAGTGTGGTCCCTGGTGCCCCAGCATACTATCAAAGAGAGGCCACAGTATGTGTGACCCCCTACACAATATAGAAGAGTAGAACGGTGGGGGCCCCATAATCTGCCTAAATCAGAACAAATAGCCTGTTCCTGTGTGCCCTCCAAGTCCCCTCCTCACATATTCCAGCACAGCCCCACGTCAGTCTCACCATGATGAACTGTATGGTGAGAGCGGACTTCTGACCCCGTCTTCTCCCACCACCAGCCTGTACTTCTCCTGTATGGTGACCTCTAGTCACCCATCCCGGCATCCATCTCGCCATCCATATTGCAGCCTCACTGGCAGCAATGGGCAGGGCGTCACTGCAAGCTAGAGAACAGGGGTGTGTGAGAGCTAGTGAGGGGCAGGACCACCCACATAGTGCCAGTCTGCCAGGGAATGGCAGAGCTTACAATTAAATAGGAGTGAGAGGGCAGGTGGCATCCCAACCCTAGTTGGGGCCCCTTAGGATGCCAGGGCCCCCTACATGTGTATGGGCTGTAGCCCCCTGATGGTGGCCCTGCCTGCAAGACAATGAAACACGGCTCAAATTTTACAGAAATCTCCAGGTGTTAATAGAAAATAATTATAACCTGATGTCAGAGATATATTTCAGTGATGAGGCGACCATCCACTTACGTGGGAAGGTCAACAGGCACAACTGATACAACATAAAACTTTATGAGTTGATGCAACTGTTATTGGAAGAACATTCCAATAAGTTACATATTATACAGTATCTGTTGGAAATCAAGGAGTGTTTTTGTGCTCAACCTATATATACAGTATATATATATATATATATATATATATATATATATATATATATATATATATATATATAGATAGATATATATATATAGATAGATATATAGATTTATATATATAGATATATAGAGATATATACTGTATATATATATATATATATATATATATATATATATACAGCCCTCAAAATCTTTCATTTGGCAAGTGGAAATTTGTGGAGGGCGAGCAAGGGGCAGGGGCAGACTGGGTTGACAGTTTCTTGACTGATTGCTTCTGGCAGAAGCTGTGCAGCCAGGAAACTGTCAGAAGGATCGGGCAACCGGATGACACAGAACAGGGATCTCCCGCTGAGACAGCTTGGATATGAATAGTAAAACAAGGCTTTTTCTTAACCTGAAATTCTGCCAGATAATTTTAGGTCAAAGGCAGTGCTCTCACTCAACATGGACAAGGCCTTTAAAAGTGTCAATTGGGGATATCTGTTGGAGGTTATTATTATTTAACTGGATTAAACATCCATATTTACACAATACAACCTAGTGTCCTAGGAATTGGTACTATATTGTCCACATATGAACTTAACAGAGGCACAGGACTGGGTTGTCATCTTGGATATGATGCAATACTGTGCTTTACCTATGGATCAATGCAGGAAAATATACTTCTGTATGAAGATCACATGCTGTCTCTTCCATGGAATCAACCTAGGACATGCTGAATGTGGTTTAGACTTCTGCTGTCCATGATAGGCAGGGCTGGTGTTAGACTATTACTATTACTAGTACCACCATTGCCACCTCAAAGCCAAATTACCTACCAAACCACCCTATATACTCCCCACGGGAGAGAACGCTCCTTCAACACCAGTATCCCATCCGGTTTGCAGTGCGCAACCGGATCAAGACCCACAGCAGGACCAATGACTGCTGTTGCAATCTTGAAAGCTCTATAACCAGCAGCTCTAGCTGAGCAGGAAATTAAGACCAGGTGGGTCACTGTGGAAGAAAGAGTCTTTGGAAATTAACTGTCAGCTGAGCACAGAGCTCTGAGAAGGAAAGGCTGAGCCCAGCTCTGACAGACCCTTACTTTTTAATATCTTTATAAATTATATAGGGTCTGGTATTAAAAGTAAAATTTCTGTCTTTGCAGATGGCACTAAGCTATGCAGTTGAATAACGTCCTTACAGGATGTCTCCAATTTACAAGCCAACCTCAATGCACTGTCTAATTGGGAAACTAAGTGGCAAATGAGGTTTAATGGTGATAAATGTAAAGTTATGCACTTGGGGCTATGAATATGCATGCATCATACACACTAGGGGGAGTACAACTGTGGGAATCAATGGTGAGGAAGGATCTGAGATTTGTGGAAGATCATTAGCTCAATAATAGCATGCAATGCCAATCTTCACTTTCCAAAGCGAGCAAAGTCCTTTCTTGTATTAAGAAGGGTATGGACTCCAGAGAGAGTGAGATATAATGTTGCCACTGTAGAAATCATTAGTAAGACCTTATCTGGAATATGTAGTTCAGTTTTGGGCACCAGTTCTTAAAAGGGATATCAGGGAACTGGAGAAAGTGCAGAGAAGGGCAACCAAACTGATAATAGGTATGGAGGAGCTATGAGGAAAGATTAGAGGAACTGAATCTATTCCCTCTTGAGAAGAGGAAATAAAGGAGGGTATGATCAACATGTACAAATACATAAGTGGTCCATATAGTGAACTTGGTGTTGAGTCATTCAATTTACGGTGAACTCAGAGTACAAGAGGGCACTTTCCACGCCTAGAGGAAAAGAGATTTCATCTCCAAATACATAATGGTTTCTTCACAGTGAGAGCTTTGAAAATGTGGAATAAACTCCCTCCAGAGGTAATTCTGGTCAGCTCAGTCGATTGCTTTAAGAAAGGCCTGAATTATTTCCTAAATGCACACAATATAACTGGGTACTATCATTTATAGGTAAAGTTGATCATGGGAAAATCCGATTGCCCGTTGGGGGTCAGGAAGGAATATTTTCCCCTGCTGTAGCAAATTGGATCATGCTTTGCTGTTTTTGTTTGCCTTCCTCTGGATCAACTGTGGGTATAGGATTGGGTATATGGAATTGTTTTTTATATTATTTTTAATGCATTTTTATGCTTGGACTTGTGCCTTTTTTTAACCTGACTAACTATGTAACTATGTAACGATGTTGTAAACTCACCCTTCAGGGTCCAGGGCTCAGCCCAAGCTTTAGACCAAGACTCTTTCTCCCTGAAGCTGGAAGGTCCTTTAGGCACTCTCTTTCCTAGTCCAGAGGGCCTCCATGATTCCCCCCTCATAGTTCCGTACCTCCAGACACCTTCTTCCCTAGCCCAGGGCCTCCAGACACCCCCTCTCATAATCTGGGACCTTCTGGCAATCCCTCACCTAGTCCATTATCTCCCTTGTACCTCCCTATCCAGGGACCTTTGCCACACCAACCACAATTTCCTAGTCAATGGCCTCCTCTGTGCCCACCCCCTAGTCCAGGGTCTCCTTTGCACTCCTCTATTAGTCCAAAGCCTCCTTTACCCTCCTGCACCCTGCTCTCTGAATACAGGTCCTTTATCAACCCCAAGTTCCAAATCCAGGGCTTCCTCTACACCCCCCAGTCCAGGTCCTCCTGTGTACCCCCCTCCTAGTCCAGGGCCTTCTGTGCCCCCCATCCCCACTCCAGCACCTTCTCTGCACCCCTCCTAAGCCCAGGGCCTTTACCGCACCTCCCCAGTACAGGGCCTCCTCTGCACCCCACTGTCCAGTTCAGGGCCTTCTTTGAAACCTGTCCTTCTCTGGGATGCCTCATGCAGAAAAGACATAGGCTGTTTTGGCACTGGGCAGGACTAGGAGGGAGACCTGTCTGTCCTTTACACTTGATTGGGCAGCAGTGACAACCTGAGCGCAGAGGTTCTCAGTGCAGGTGGGGGCGGAACCCCTAGCAGCGCCCCCTAGATGCGTCAACCGAGGCACCCCCCTGCCCCCTAGATTTGGCCCTGCATCACATAGGTTACATCACATTCCAAGGCATTCCATCCATTGTCAGTGCTCTGTCCCCTGAAGCCGGCCGCTGGGGAGATCACGTGACCAGACTGGAGCACCCAGGGAATAATTAAGTATAAGCATCTTTCTTCTACAGGGTAGTTAAAATAGGAGCTACAAGGGAAGAGAGGTCAATTTAAGCTTACTTAGATCTAGCCTGAATTGCCACTTTAAAAATATGAAAATGTAAAGGTTTAATATTACTTTACCCTGTGACAATTCTCAGATATAGAGCAAAACCTTAATATGTAATTTTAGTCTATCCTGTGCATGTACCCAATTTACCAAACACATTCCCTGTATGGAAAGATAATGTTTTTCTTTTGTTCTGAATAGAACTCGTCTATTTCTTATTCTGCCTTGTTTTTACTTTACTATGATACATTATGCATGTACTGAAATTTCAAATACTTCAATAAACGCTGTTATTAAATACATAACTTATAGCACACAGTATAGGAACAAAGGTATCTAATAATACATAAAATACACAACACAAAGAGCAGGTGACATAAAAATAAAGTAAGCAGTAAACAAAAATAAAAATCATATCTTGCATTTATACTACAACATATACTGTATAGTACATTTTAATTTTCTGTTATGTGTATTCTAATGTTCAAATTATAAAGTATATACCGTATATATACTGTATGGGTGTCTGTGTGTGTGCATGTTTGTGTACATTTTTTTTTTACTTCTTTTTATAATGTTAAAGCATACAGAATTACAACCAGAAACAGTAAAAGGCAACATTATAGCACATTTCAGGTGATATGTCACATTAATGGCATTTACCTGTTATTTAAATTAGAGACGACCAAATTCTTCCATTACTGCTTTATTTTTTCAAAAAAAAATGCTAGTTGCCTGGCTATCATGCTGACTCTGCTTTTAAATCACTAATCCAGAAAAATTATGCTTTCCATTTTGCTCGTTGGAGCTGTATTATGTTTAGTAACTGAACCATATACAAAGGAAATTCCTTTCATTTTAAATTATTCTGCACCTGATTAATCATTTGAAGTGACAACATATTAACTAGCTGCTTGAAAGTAGCTCCAAGTCATCACTGAAAACCAGCATCTCAAAGTCTCAAATCCTCCATCTTTAATTTCCTATGTACGTTGTGTAAAAATAAACTATATATCTGTCTGTCTGCCCATCTGTCTAGAAAGCTCTCCTCTGAGAAAAAAGCAGTCCAAACCATATCAGCCATATAAGGGTATATGTTTCTCTGTGCTACTATTTATACATGGATTATTAGCTAATGCCGAAGACTCAATGTTCAGTTATTTTATTTCCTAGTTATCTAAAATAAACTTAAAAATATGAAAGCTGAAAAGTAGAGAGTGAAGATTTATGTGTCAGGTTGCATACAAATACCTGTAACTAACTGTGACAACTACTCTTGTTATACTTGTCTTTTAGCATTGTATAATGGGCTCAAAAATAGTATACACTGAAATACTTTACTGCATCAGCTGGACAGGCAATAGATGTCAGTCTACTTTGTTTACCTACCATGTTGGAAAGTCTAATTTTTTATTTTTTATTTTTTACATTTAATGACAAGTGACTGCATCTGACCTGTTCTGAGAGAGATCTCTAATAATATCTCAGTCCAGCACTGGGTCTCATTAAGGGAGAAGCAACTGTCATGCAACTTTGAATGTGCAGTAAGTGTAGAGGTAAAGATGGGAAAGTATGAAATATATTCTCCTTTCAAATATTGGCACAAACCTGAAATTTTGTGCCAGCAAATATAATTAAGCACACACTGAGTATAAAAACTCAAGCTTCTCCTGAACCTTTCTGAATTTAAATGCCTAAATAATTTACTATATTAGTGGTAAATTCAAAAACATGTTACTATTGGTGCATCTATTTATATTTAATTTAGTGAAATCAGAAAATGAAACGTAAATTGTTAGCAATAACTACAGAAAGGGTCAAAGCCCCATGCTGTTCTTTAGATAGGGTGTGTGTGTATGTGTGAGTAATCAAGCCTCTTTTAATTACTGTATTCTAGTTACAAAGATAAGCAGCAACAACATTGTATTGTAGGAGCTTAATAAAAAAAAATTAAGCCTTTTTAAAAAAAATTGTTTGTTTAAGAAATGTTGTGGATTTTATAAAAATGGCAAACTGAATTTTCCCATCAGTTTTTTTCTGAATATAAAAACGTGAAAGCATAAGTTGCGTGATGAGTGATAAGGCTTTATGATAAATGAATGATAATGTTGCACGATGAACGTATAACAAACGTTTATGTCTGATCTTGCATTCATTTAATTCTCATGTTACAACATAGAGCTTGTCAACTGGGGGTAGCAGTCCAAGCAAAGGCGTTTTCTTAGTAAAGAGTTATCTTCTAGCATAGGTAATAAAATTGTCTCCAGGAAATTATGATCTTTGTGGATTTCAAGCACCTAAAGTAAACATGTTCTATGGCCTGAACTGAAAATCCTGCTTCCCCATGAGCATATTAGCAGCTTAATTAGACCAGTGAAATATAGTAGCAATTTATTGTATAACTTTACATTTATAAACATTAAACCTCATCTGCCACATAGTTGCCCAATAAGACAGAGCATTGAGGTCTGCTTGTAAATTGGGGACATCCTGTACAGACGTTATTGCACTGCTTAGCTTGGTGTCATCTGCAAAGACAGAAATGTTACTTTTGATCCCAGACCCAATATCATTTATAAAGATATTAACCACTAAACCCCCGGACCATATTGCTGCCCAATGACCAGAGCACTTTTTGTGATTCGGCACTGCGTCGCTTTAACTGACAATTGCGCGGTCGTGCGACGTGGCTCCCAAACAAAATTGGCGTACTTTTTTTCCGACAAATAGAGCTTTCTTTTGGTGGTATTTGATCATCTCTGCGGTTTTTATTTTTTGCGCTATAAACAAAAATAGAGCGACAATTTTGAAAAAAATGCAATATTTTTTACTTTTTGCTATAATAAATATCCCCCAAAAATATATAAAAAAATCTTTTTTTTTCCTCAGGTTAGGCCGATACGTATTCTTCTACATATTTTTCGTAAAAAAAAATCTTAATAGGCATTTATTAATTGGTTTGCGCAAAAGTTATAGCTTTTACAAAATAGGTGGTAGTTTTATGGCATTTTTATTAATATTTTTTTTTTACTAGTAATGGCGGCGATCAGCATATTTTTTCAGTACTGCGACATTATGGCCTGCCCTTAGGACACTTTTGACACATTTGTGGGACCATTGGCATTTTTTTTAGCGATCAATGCTATAAAAATGCATTGGATTACTATAAAAATGCCATTGGCAGTGAAGGGGTTAACACTAGGGGGCAGGGAAGGGGTTAAGTGTGTTCCTGGGTGTGTTCTAACTGTATGGGGGGTGGCCTCACTAGGGGAAATCACTGATTTTCTGCTCATACATCTGTAACGAGCAATCGCGCGTGTCCGGCGGTGATCGTCCCCGCCGGGCACGCGCACGGGACTCGGGGGCGAGCGGGCGGCGTGTGTCCCGG
Organism: Rana kukunoris; assembly: GCA_029574335.1. Classification (NCBI taxonomy): domain Eukaryota; kingdom Metazoa; phylum Chordata; class Amphibia; order Anura; family Ranidae; genus Rana; species Rana kukunoris. Next base: position 183,380,975 of record CM056051.1, read on the forward strand.
CCGACGACGGCGCGCGCGTGCCCCCTAGTGGCCGCTTTAAAAGCGGACGTATACCTACGGGCTCTCGCCTAGGAGAGCCGACCTGCAAGCAGTTAAAAAGTAAGGGTCCCAACACTGAACCTTGGGGTACACCACTGATAACCTTTGACCATTCAGAGTAAGAATCATTAACCTCTACTCTCTGAATTCTGTCTTTTAGACAGTTTTCTATCCATGATATTTCCAATCCTGTAGACTTTACCTTACACATGAGCCATGTGTGGGGAAAAATCCAAGTATACCACGTCCAGAGCCACACCTCTGTCCAAGGTTCTACTTACCTCGTCATAAAAATAAATCAGGTTTGTCTGACAACTTTTGTCTTTCATAAATCCATGCTGTCTGTTGCTTAAATTGTTTTTTTTCCAGCAAGAACTCATCTATGTGATCTTTTTTTAAACGTTCCAGTATCTTCCCAACTATAGAAGTTAAACTAACAGGTTTAGAGTTACTTGGTAAAGACTTTGTTCCCTTTTTAAATATAGGCACCACATTGGCTCTACGCCAATCCAGTGGTACTATTCCTGTCATTAACGAGTCCCTAAAAACTAGATACAATGGCTTTGAAATTACAGAGCTCAATTATTTTAGGATCCATTGGTGGATGCCATCTGGTCCGGGTGCTTTATCCACCTTTATTCTACCTAAATATTTCTGGACCATATCACTTTTGAGCCATTGTGGATCATTTGGGGCTGTTTCACTACCACCCCCATTATGGACATGAGCTTCCCAATGCTCCTTTGTATACACAGAGCTGAAGAAAGTATTTAATAAATTAGCCTTCTCTTTGTCCCCAGTCACCCACTCTAGATTATTTTGTAAAGGACCTACATGCTCAGACCTGATCGTTTTACTATTAATATATTTGAAGAATTTCTTGGGGTTTGTCCTACTATCTTTTGCAATCTGTCGTTCGTTTTGAATTTTTTCATCCTTGATTTCCTTCCTACATATCCTGTTATATTCTTTGTAACATTTAAACAACACTAGTGTTCCTTCATTTGTATATTTTTCTTATAGTTTATAGCTTTTTTAACTTTGGCCGTGAGCCACATAGGCTTTATTTTTAGCCTTTCCTGTGTGTATTTTTTGCTTACAGCTAACATCAAATGAAATCATGTTATGATCACTGCTACCCAGGTGTTCCTTTATCTGAACATTAGTTATAAGCTCTGGATGGTTTGCAATTACCCAGTCCAACAGAGCATCATTCTTACTTGAGGTCTCAATAAACTGGACCATAAAATTGTCCTGTAATAGGTTTGCAAATGTGTGTCCTTTTACTGTCCCAGCAGTGCCATTACTCCAGTCAATTTCTGGGTAGTTAAAATACCCCATTATTATCACCGTCCCAGCCCTTGCAGCTCATTCCATCTGTGCAATATATATATATATATATATATATATATATTACAGTCAGTCTCACACACACATATATATATATATATATATATATATATATATATATATATCTTCCTCCACGCCAACAACACACAACACAGGGCCGACGTGCAGGCAGCCTTATATAGTGTGGGGCGTGGACTTAGTCCCCCTGAGCTATGATTAGCCAAAGGCACCTTTGGCCAATTATGGCTCTCTTAGCAGAGGGTGCTGGGATTGGCCAAATCATGCACGCTGGAATTTGCCTTGAACATCCCATAATGTTTGTTGACGAACGACGAACACCGACCCGAACATCGAGCTCATCCCTAATTGTTAGTGGTGGAGGTGAATAAAGCCTCTGAGTAGCATTAAGAATATTTTGGTTGCTGTGTTTTAAAAAAACATTAGATTGTTTTTACATGTGCTATAACAAGTCTACTGGTTGATTTTAGAGGTTGTCAAATAAGTTTATGACTATGATGTACGTTTATCAAACAGAGAAAAGACGAGATCAAGATCATGGTGATCAAAGCTGATCTCTCAGGTGTGCCAGTTTATGAGGCTGAGATGAGGAGTGAGCACTCTGCCACTGACTTTTACACATATGACCAGCTTATGAAGGTGAGAACTGAAGATTTCACTGGCCATCTCTGTAAAACAACTCTAGTCCCATCTCTACAGCTCAGAGGTGGAGAATATGGGTGAGAAGCTGCTGTGATGTGAGGAAGGGGAGGGAGGAAGGGGGCTACTTTCTTCCTAATTACAGCAACAGAAAGCTTAAAGATTGATATAAGTATATGTTTATGTGTGTGTATGTATGTGTTTTATATATATAGTATACTGTATTTGTATATATATATATATATATATATATATATATATATATATATATATTGTGACAGGAAGTCAGGTAAATCTGTGTGTGTTGTCCCAGATGGAAGATACTTTTCTGCCTTCTGTAGACAATACACCAATTACTATTGGGCGTCGGCTGTAGAAATGGCCAGAGAGGTTTGGGGAGTTAGAAGCCTTCAGCTGTTCAAAATGAAGCAATTAAAGCCCCTATAAATAAAGCCTAAGGATAACGTCTGATTGCTGCATCCTGGAGCTTTGGGAGTGAAGGAGCAGTCACAAGCACTTCTGAAGAGGTGAGGTGCTGATGGATATTTCTGTGTGAGAAATATTAAAGAGACTTTTTTTGTTGTTTTCTGCTGTAGGACCAGCAGTGTCTGCCCAGCAGTAGGCTGTGCCAGACTCAATATGTAGGTTCCTGTGTTGGGAAGGTAGACGCCCCAAGTGGCAAGGGTTTACTTTATGTTTTGTTTTGTTTATGCTGTTTTGATGCTTGCACGTGTATCCAGCAAGATGAAAAAATAAACCATATCATTTGTTTTCAATCCTCCTCAACTGCCTTTCTGTACAGTTCAGCGTGTAGTGAACCCCTAGAGGGGGTCACACACACCCGCTACCGAGTTAATCCCTCACAATATATATATATATATATATATATATATATATATATATATATAATACACATACATAGTACAAACACACACAGTATAGTTATAATGTATTTTCTTTTAGGACCCATTTACATCTGAGCAATGCAAAATTGTTGGTAGAATTGCGCAATTCTTGTCACGATTCAAAATTGCTGAAAAATTGTGTCAAAATATGCAATGTGCTTTTGGGTGCCATTTATTGTTAATGGCACCCCAAATGCAGTTAGCAGACATGCATTTTGCTACACATTTTGTCATTTGACAAATACACTACCAACATGCCAAATTGTGCAATACTGGGCCAAAATGTGTGTTTTAAAAAGCGCCAGTGCTTATTATTTTCATGAAATTTCATGTTTTCTTTTTAACTTTGGTTTCATTTTTAAAACTCATTGCTCTGCAATCACAAAGGTATCTCAGGAGATCACAGGCAGCCCTCCCTGTTCTACTCAGATCTCAGGTGTTCTCAGAGGAAAAAAAAATCTCCTCTCTATTTCTGAGAACAAATGTTCTCCGCTTCATAAACAGGGTAGCAGAAGAGAAGATTTTTCTCTGAGAACTGCTGAGTGAGAACTGAAATGAGATAAATTATCAATGTTTGATAAACATACACCTTTATCTTTTACTACCACACGTTTTCCATGTGATCATTTCCCTCTCCTATTGGTTCTAGCAATCTTGTGTATACTACCCTTGTTTAACCACTTAAGGACCGCCTACTGCACATTTACGTCGGCAGAATGGCACGGCTGGGCACATCAACGTATATATACGTTGATTTTAGTACCCAGCCGCGGGTCGCGGGCGCGCGCCCCGCGACCCGGTCCGAAGCTTCAGGACCGGGACCGCGGGATTCGCGGACCCGATCGCCGCTGCAGTGCGGCGATCCGTCCCTGGAGCGGAAGAACGGGGAGAGCCGTGTGTACACACGGCTTCCCCGTGCTTCTCTGTGGCCGTAGCATCGATCGCGTCATCCCTGTAACAGGGGGACGCGATCGATGACGTTACACCTACAGCCACACCCCCCTACAGTTGTAAACAAAACACATAGGCACACATCCCCTACAGCGCCACCTGTGGTTAACTCCCAAATTGCAACTGTCATTTCCACAGTAAACAATGCAAATTTAAATGCATTTTTTGCTGTGAAAATGACAATTGTCCCAAAAATGTGTCAAAATTGTCCGAAGTGTCCGCCATATTGTCGCAGTCACGAAAAAAATCGCTGATCGCCGCTATTAGTAGTAAAAAAAAAAATAATAAAAATGCAATAAAACTATTCCTTATTTTGTAAACGCTATAAATTTTGCGAAAACCAACCGATAAACACTTATTGCGATTTTTTATACCAAAAATAGGTAGAAGAATACGTATCGGCCTAAACTGAGGAAATTTTTATTTTTTTATATATTTTTGGGGGATTTTTATTATAGAAAAAAGTAAAAAATATTGCATTTTTTTTTTAAATTGTCGCTCTATTTTTGTTTATAGCGCAAAAAATAAAAACCGCAGAGGTGATCAAATACCACCAAAAGAAAGCTCTATTTGTGGGGAAAAAAGGATGCCAATTTTGTTTGGGAGCCACGTCGCACGACCGCGCAATTGTCAGTTAAAGCGACGCAGTGCCGAATCGCAAAAAGGGGCAAGGTCCTTTACCTGCATTTTGGTCCGGGTCTTAAGTGGTTAAAAAGAGTGGGACCTACTTTTTGTGTTTTCTTGCTGTTTGGTGCATTTAAATCTCTGACTCATTACAGCTGAAAATGTATTTGTGTATATTTATTAGTCCATTTGCTACACACCCAAATGGGCTGTAAATTTGTTCAATTGCATGATTGCTATTTAGATTAAATATATATTTTGTCTTTTGAGATGTATTAATGGAGACATTTTAAACTTTGAAAATTCAATATCGTTTAGAATTTTGTGTCATTTTGTTGCTGGAGTTGTAGGGAACATAAAACAGCCTCATTATATCATAAAGTAATATCATGGAGTTATTTCACAAGTAATTTAGCTTATTGATTCAATGACATTTATTTAACTGATGTTTCAGTGGTGATTAAAACATCACAGCTCTAACTGAAAAAAAAAATCTGTATCCTTTTAAGCAGGTAAGGTTGATAGTTCTTCATGTTTAACCTGATTCTTTCATAACCTGATTATGTGTTTGCATTAAACCAAAGTTATCTTGCTGGTCTCACCTCCCTATTATATTGTTAGGAGTGTGAGGCCTGCTTCTACTGTCTCTCCCCCTGCAATCTCCTCTCAACCATTTTGTCTACTCTAGCCTAAGCACCAGTGCTTGGTGGTCAATGGGCCCTGTATTGTCTATAATGTCCCTCTGCTCTTACTGGTAAATGATAGGAGCCATGCTTGTTGCTAGGCAGTGGCTATGTGCAGCCTGTGCTAAACCTTGCTTCAAAAATTAACTCTGAAATTGTCTTTTAGCCCTGATTCTTAAAATCTTGACCTCCCCCAGTCACTAGTCCTGGTCTCTCTCTTGCATACTTTTTTTGGCCTTGAACCATTCTGCAATATGAAGCCACCTGACCAGAGGCAGCCTGTTCATTATGGGCGCATGGGCGGCACCCCCCCATCCGGCCCCCTGATCTACATATAGGGTGCCAGATGCATGGATTCCATGGCGGTTTTTTTTTAAGCACGTGATTAGAGCCAAAGACTTTAATAGGCTTTAAACAGGGTGAGCTTGGGGTGCAGGGCACTGCACTCCGATCCTACCCAGTTGTGTGACAATAGTGAATGAAAATTTGCTATCGCCACACTAATCCATCACCTGAAGGGACAGGTGATCCTATTGGATGCCTAGGAGGTGGAGCCAAATAGAAGAAGCAGAACCAGGGGGGTAGTTGTTTGTCGGATTTTAAGGCACAGCATTTTTGGTAAAAAATAACATTTATTTAAATTTGCTTAACCACTTGCCTACTGTGCACCTACACCCCCTTCCTGCCTAGACAAAATTTTAGCTTTGGGCACTGCGTCGCTTTAACTGACAATTGCGCGGTCGTGCGATGTGGCTCCCAAACAAAATTGACGTCCTTTTTCCCCCCACAAATAGAGCTTTCTTTGGTGGTATTTGATCGCCCATGCGGTTTTTATTTTTTGCGCTATAAACAAAAAACAGAGCAACAATTTTGAAAAAAGACACAATGGCCCAGATTCACGTACATCGGCGCATTATCGGTCCGGCGTAGCGCACCGCCATTACGTTAGACTTGCGCCATCTAGCCGCGTAATCCCCCGATTCACGTAGCTTTTGCGCAGGAAATTGCGCAAGCGTAAGATTTTTTCCAGAGGCGTAAGGAGGAGTAATACAAATTGGGAGGGACGTGGGCGTGTTACATTGAAATGAGCCGTGACCCCATGCAAATGAAGGGCCGGCCGGCTCGCGCATGCGCGCTTGAAGGAGACCATGGTCAGCTCCGATGTGCGCATGCTCACAACTCGGGAGCGGCGCAATCATTGAAATTGGAAATGGACTAGGGCAACTTTATGAACTACGCAGACAGCATAAATAGACAGACACAAATGCACTTCCTTTGCAAAAATACATCCCTTTGTATCCCTCCCTCTACAGCAAGGTGCTTTTGTTTGTTTGTGACGTGTCTTTGAGATATTTGAGGACTGTTTTGCAGAGTGATTTTTGTCTTTTATGTGTTTTCTTTGTTGTTATTTTGTTTAAATTATATTTTTGCTGGGCATTTTTTATTTTTGCTCGTCATTTATTTAATTTTTTTGGTTCTGTTTGTGTATGATTTTGGAATGTGGGTGTGATATTCCTGCGGGAAAAGGGGTGTCACCCTCATTTGTGGTGGAGAAGTGATCCCCAGGTCTGTGTGAATGGTGTATGAATGTACAGTGACATAATTGGAGCCGTGGCATGGCGTTGCAGCTCACAAGTCCTGCATGGTGGACTGGTGCCAATCCAATGTGATGAGGATGTGGGGTGTGTGTGCTAGGGACCACAGTGGTGTGCATGCATGCATTCTCATTGTGCCATGATTAATGTGTGTGTTTAACGTGCAAAGATGCATAATGTGAGCTGGCATGAGATGGGGTCATGAGATGGGGTCCCAGTGCATATGCAGAGTCACCTTGAAGGGAAAAGACAGGAGGATGTTAGTCATGCATGTGCCACTTGTGAGGTGTGCATCACGGGAGGGGATAGTCATGCCTGACTCCCATGTCACTCACCAACCAGCCAGCTGTCCCCATACATGTTCTGTTCGAAATCTGTGGGGATGGGGCTCTGATTGTATATGTAGCTGTCATTGGTGTCATGGGTGGTGCCATGTGTTGGGCTGGTGATGTCCTCCTGCAAGGTTGTGGTAATTCCATGATGGCATGAGGGGTGAATCTGAAGATGCGAGACACCTCAGAATCACTCATGCCAAAGATGTCTATGCGTGTGTGATATATCAAGTGAAGAGTGAGGGGCTTGTATCAGATAAGAATATTGTATTAGATTAATTTAAATTGTAAATTTTATATAAGCAAATAAAAAAAAAAAAAAAAAACATCTCCCGTGCCCTCCTTAGTGCCATCCTCCGTGCCCTCCTCCTTCTTTGTTCATCTAAAGTCAGTAGTATAGCTATGCGCGACGATGCCCCTGGCATGTTGGCATACAGATTGTTGGGCAACACGTGTGACTGCTGAACTCCTCACTAACAGTGTTGCTTTATCTGACAAGTAGACTTTTTTTCATTTTTTAGACCAGCTTTTAGGTGCTCTAACTTTAGACAGGACATTTTGCTGTTGCGCACATCGCGTAGCCTGCGCAGCAACTGCGTTTTTTTGTGGATCCCGCAACTCCCTCATTAGCATATTTGACTAGCAAATCAATGGTGTGTCTAGCGCATTTTTGCGCGGACGGATGCGTCTGTCTAACGAAATTACGCCGGACAAAAAAAAGTAGATTTCTGGCGTAATTCGTTTTCTGAATCGCGCGCATCTAAACGCACGTGCACATTTAGACTTACGCACGCGCAACACCAGTTGCGCAGGCGTAATCGCTCTGTGAATCTGGGCCAATATTTTTAGTTTTTTGCTATAATAAATATCACATTTAAAAAAAAAAAAAACATTTTTTATCTCAGTTTAGGCCGATACGTATTCTTCTACATATTTTTGGTAAAAAAAAATCGCAATAACCGTATAGTGACTGGTTTGCGCAAAAGTTATATTGCCTACAAAATAGGGGGCATAATTATGATTTATTTTTTTATTTATTTTTTACTAGAAATGGCGGCGATCTGCGATTTTTTTTCGGGACTGGGACATTATAACATCGTACACTTTTGACACAATTTTGGGACCATTTACATTTATACAGTGAACAATGCTATAAATATGCATTGATTACTGTATAAATGTAACTGGCAGGGAAGGGGTTAACCACTAGGGGGCGGGAAGGGGTTAAATGTGTATCCTAGGTGTGTTCTAACTGTAGGGGGAGGGGGGGTGACTGGGGGAGGTGACCGATTGTGTCCCAATGTACAAGGGACACAATCGGTCTCCTTTCTCCCTGACAGGGACGTGGAGCTCTGTGTTTACACACAGAGCTCCACGTCCCAGCTCAATTGTAGGCAATCGCGTGTGCCCGGCGGCCATCGCGGCCGCCGGGCACACGCACGGTGTTCTAAGTGACACGATGGGTGCGCGCGCTCGGCCAGCGGCGCATGCTCGCACCCCTAGCGTCTTAAAGTGACAGAACTACATATGATGTCCTGTCAGGAACATAGGGTATCCCGCCCGCCGTCAAATGATAAGTAGTGGATAAGTGGTTAAAATAAGACAATGTTTAGTCCATATGACAACAAACTACATTAAAATACGATTATAAAGGCATTTAATCTCAAACACTGCAGTGATTGCACATTGCAGTCTTTACAGTTTAATGCGTTTCTCGGACAATGTCCTCTTCATCAGGAGTCGTGTGTACACTTCGGTCGTGTGTACACTTTCGGCGAGCATCCCGTCGGAAAGCTCGTCGAGCCAAACTAGAGAGCATGCTCTCTTTTTCCTCGTTCAATGAGGAAATTTGGCTCGATGACCTTTTCGACTGCTCATCCGGAACCTCGTCGGGCGGAACGATGGGTTTAGCCCGACGAGGTTCTTGGACGTGTGTACGCGGCCTCACTCACTTGTATATGGCTGTTACTAGGCAGATTTCATAATCTGCCTAGTCCCTAGTCCGCGGTGGTTCAACTTCCTGTCTTAAGACCCCATTGCCTCCTGGGAAAGGATGACACTGATTTCCCAGGAGTCTCTGGGCAATACTGTGCCTAAAAATTCAAGCATGCACCTCTCTAGCGAAATCAAAGAAAACACAGGAACTGAGCTTCTAATGCCCACAGATAACATGGAAACGCACACAAGATCGCTGAGAAGATATCAAATAAGTGTTTACACTGTTTTATGTACCGATCATGTTTTTTTTTAAATTGTAAAAGAATATTGAATGTAATGTATTGTGGATTGCAAAAAAAAAAAAAAAAACTATGCCTGGAATTCTGCTTTAATACCCAGTATTGCCCATATGGGATACTTCTAATTAGAGTAGTAGGATGGGAACTATTGGCCCTTAAAATGTTGTTGCCCACTGTTTCTTTCCTAAACAGCAGGGATGAGCCGAACACCCCCCTGTTCGGTTCGCACCAGAACTTGCAAACACACCAAATGTTCGTGTGAACTTTAGAACCCCATTAAAGTCTATGGGACTCGAACATTTGAAATCTAAAGTGCTAATTTTAAAGGCTAATATGCAAGTTATTGTTCTAAAGAGTGTTTGGGGACCTGGGACAGGTCCCCAATGAAAAAAAAAGTTTTGGGAGCAGTGAATTTAATAATGCTAAAAGTGAAACAATAAAAGTGAAATATTATTTTAAATTTCGTACCTGGGGGGGGGGGGGGGGGGGGTGTAAAGTCAGCATGTGAAAAAGTGCATGTTTCCCATACATAGAACTGTCCCTGCACAATGTGTCATTTCAGAAAGAAAAAAAGTAATTTAAAACCGGCTTTGCGGCTATAATGAATTGTCGGCTCTGGCAATTCAGAGAGGATTCATATAGAAAAAATTAAAAAAAAACGTGGGGGTCCCCCCAAATTCCATTCACAGGCCCTTCCGGTCTTTCCCAGTGATGTAGCCGAGGGTGCATCAGAGGGGGCGGGGCCACGTGACGGGTGGCCGCTTCCCCTATATAAGAAATGTCAAAGCTCCAGCGCGTCATTCCGGTGGGCTGTGTCCAGCGCAGAGAGGAGCTCGCCTGCTGCGCTCTGGATCTTCTCATCGCTGGACCGGACCGCTGATCACCCGTCGCTGGAGAGATCATCCGTCACTGGATAGAAGACAACGTTGGAGCAGGGAGCCGCATCGAGAGTGGATTACCACCACTGGATTTTTTTTCCTGCAAACGTGTAAACACATTTTTCTGTTGATGCAAACTTAGCCTTTAAGCTTACTGCCTTTTGTACCTAGTGCCTCACTTTTGCTGACCCCACCTGGATAACAGATATGCTTCCTATTGCCATCTGCCATGACCCTTGCTTAGATATTGGATATGCTACTGATTGCTTACCTCCCTGACCTTTGTCTGGACGATGGATATCATTTTGACTGGAGCCTACCCTGACCCCTGCTGTATCGGTGGGCATAGTAGCCTTAAGGGAAAGGTGGATACACAGAACGTGATCCAGTAAATCGTACACACACACCTACATATTCTCAATCTAATATATTTTTAATTATTGGGGATATGGGATTCAGCAAACTGGTAAGTCACAGTAAACAGAATTGAAAACACACAAAATTCATATATTGTAATTGTCTTTATTAAATAGTATTACTGTTATACAAGTATTACCTGTAATATCATTGCAATACTAATCACAGACTTTAAAGTCATACAATAACTGTTTTGTTATCACAGTCAATGGCCCATTGTAATGGTTACTATACTTTATAATCAACGTTTGACCCCTTGCCAGAAAATAGAAATTCCTTGCATTAAAATGGATCAAGAGTATTCCCATGTGTTGTTACGCTTCATGGCTGGGCTTTTCAATTGTTCTGTGAGGCTGCTTTGAAGTCTGGAGAATCAGGTTAAATTATATTATAAGGTTTATTTTATGTATGTATTTTACAGCTTTATAGACCAAATTTGAAAGAAAACCAGGCAGAGGTAAAGAAAAGCTAACTTTTGTTGAAAATCAAAGCATTAAAATCATTAGGTTATGCTTAGAATTGCTGTAATTAACAAAACATTATTTTTCCGTATATTAAAATATATCCCATCCCATGAAGCCTTTTCGTTAAAGAGCCTTTTTCCTTTAACACTTATTCTTATGTGTGGTAACATATAGCAACTTATCAGAATTCATTTTGAATGCACTGTATCTGGGATCACTCACCCTGCATGTCTGTCACAGGGTGAGAGTCTGTGTCCATACAGACTCTGCATCCCAATAAGGAAATGTATAGATGGCCTACATGAAGCCCCAGCAGGGCCGGTGTTGCCACTTGGGGCCCAGTCACAGCCACTGATTTTGCTACTCCCTGCCCAGGGCCGGCCCCAGCATAATCCTGGTCTCCAGCAGACCCATCGCATTTCCCACTATAGGGTGCAAGAACACAAGTTCCAGCACCCAATCACCTACCCCCGTGTGTCACTTTCTAAGCCACACGTCTATTGGTTGAACAGGATGGATTTTTTTTCAACAAGACTAACTATGTAACTACTGTATGTAACCTCTTCAATTGTCACCTGCTTTATGAACTTGCTGTTACCTATCACCAGATCCAGAGTGTTTGCAGGAAGGGGGTTTAGTCTTAAAGAGGGGGCAGCTCATCATGAATAAATTAAAAAAGTTTATTAAACTCTCATGAATCCCTCTAACAAATGCATGAAGACAAATATTTTATGCTAGTGCATGCATATATAAAACACATTAAAAATATATTGTATATAAAATTCCACTTCAAAGAAAATGATTCCAATATTGAAAAATATATATATTGTTACATCTATTCAGGTACATGCAGCTATGAGTGAAATAACCATCACCCGACCCCTTTAGGCGAAATGCCCGCTCACCTTACTTTATGACCCATCACAGGTCATATTGTGCCTTTTTTTGTAAACAAGGCATTCCCCTATTCTGGCTAGTGACACTGTCACTGATGACCGTTTCCCATGATCGGGAACAGTCATCAGTGATGTGTCACATGTAGCCATGCCCCCTAACAGTAAGAATCACTTCCTAGGGAACACTTAACCCCTGAAGTGCCACCTAGTGATTAACCCCATTCATTGCCAGTGTAATTATTACATTAATCAGTGCATTTTTATAGCAAACACAATTTAAAAAAATGGTGTGGGGTTCCCTCTAAAATCCATATCCGAGCACGCAACCTGGCAGTCTGCAGGAAAAGAGGGGGGATGAGAGAGCGTACCCCCTTCTGAACAGTACCAGCCCACATAAGGGAGGATGTACCCATGTTGATGGGGATAAGGACCTCATCCCCACAACCCTTGCCCGGTGGTTGTGTGGGTCTGAAGGCGAGTGACTTATCGGAATCTGGAAGCCCCCTTTAACAAAGGGAACCCCCAGATCCCGGCCCCCCTATATCAATTGTACATTGTACCCTTACCATTTCACAAAGAAAAAGTGTGAAAATGTTACAAATATTTTATGTTAGTGCATGCATATATAAAACACATTAAAAATATATTGTATATAAAATTCCACTTCAAAGAAAATGATTCCAATATTGAAAAAAAATATATTGTTACATCTATCCAGGTACATGCAGCTATGAGTGAAATAACCATCACCCGGCCCCTTTAGGCGAAATGCCCGCTCAACTTACTTTATGACCCGTCACAGGTCATATTGCGCCTTTTAGATCTTGTCTTGTAGACTTAGTGTGCCTCCGAATTGATCACCTCCTGTTATGTTCTGGCCTTTGGTTAAGGGAACCTTGGCTGGGAATTAAGTACACAAACTTCTGTGTTTTGGAGACACCGGAAATTATGCCACTGGCTCCGCCCCGCGTGATGCATCACACTTAGGCCTTGTACAGACGATTAAATCTGTCTGTTCAAATCGGACCGACCGATTTGAACAGATCTGTCTGCTGGCATTTTGGTTTGCTCGCCTGTACACACGAGCAAACCAAAATCCCCGCCAGCAGACAGCGCGCTGACGTGTCGGTGACGTGGTGGTGACGTTGACGCCGCCACGTCACCACACCAGGAAGTAAAACACTTCCACGCATGCGTCAAAATCATTCGGTGCGTGTGCGAGAAGACATGTCTGCTGGTTAGCATACTAACCAGCAGACATGTCGGGCGGACGGGTTCCCAGCCGACAGATTTCAAAGCATGCTTTGAAATCTGTCAAAGGGCCAAATCCATCTGTTTGCCCGTACACACGATCGAATCTGTCTGCTGAAACGGTCTAGCAGACCGTTTCCAGCAGACAGATTTGATCGTGTGTACGAGGCCTAAGTCTACAAGACAGGCTCTAAAAGGCACAATATGACCTGTAACAGGTCATAAAGTGAGATGAGTGGGCATTAGGGCAATAAGGGCAGTGTAGGGTTAAAGGGAGGCAGTGTGTACAGGAAGAGGGTGTAAGGTTAAAGGGGGGCAGTGTGTACAGGAAGGGGGACAGTGTGTGCAGGAGGGGGGACTAGGGTTAAAGGGGGCAGTGTGTAAAGGAGGGCAATGTGTGCAGGAAAGGGGTGTAGTGTTAAAGGGAGGCAGTGTGTGCAGAGGACATAGGGGCAGTGTGTGCAGGAAGGGGGGAAGTGTATATAGAAAGGGGGTTTAGGGTTAAAGGTGGGGCATCATGTGCAGGTAGTTGGACAGTGTGTACAGTTTTTTTTTACATTTTTTGGGGGGTGCAAGTAGCTGGTCTTGCCTAGGGTGCAAAATAGTCTAGCACTGGCCCTAAGCACAAGTAACATAAACAAAGCACCCATTCATGCTGTAAGGGCCACAGTGCCTGTGTGAATGAAGCCTTCATTATCATTCTCAGCAACAGATTTGTGCATGATGCTTTCACACATATTTTCAGTAAGTAACATGTAAAAGGGATTTCTGGAAAGCTGGTGCCACATAAAAATATTGAAGTGCATTAGGCTGAAAGAGTGTTAGGGTCCCCTAGTAAAATTTTGATTTAGGGACAGAACACCGAAAGAAAGCCTATGTTGACATATTTGTTCACTGGAAAAGTTTTTTTTTTTTCATGGCCAAAAAAATAAAAAATAAATTGGGGTGTTTGCGGCAAATTCAAAAAAGCCGCAGAGAAATCAAAATCAAAATCAAACGTTTTAAATCTAATCAAATTTTAAAGGTTAACCTCTTGCCAACCGCCACACGCCTATACGTCGACAGAATAGCACAGGCAGGCAGATTGGCGAACAGGTACGTCCATTTAAATCTGCCACGAGTCCCACGATTGCCTAGGGAACACTTAACCCCTGCAGTGCCACTTAGTGATTAACCCCTTCATTGTCAGTGTAATTATTACAGTAATCAGTGCATTTTTATAGCAACCACAATTTAAAAAAAATGGTGTGGGGTTCCCTCTAAAATCCATATCCGAGCACGCAACCTGGCAGTCTGCAGGAAAAGAGGGGGATGAGAGAGCGTCCCCCCTTCTTAATCGTACCAGGCCACATGCCTTTAACATGGGGAGGATGTACCCATGTTGATGGGGATAAGGACCTCATCCCCACAACCCTTGCCCGGTGGTTGTGTGGGTCTGCAGTCGAGTGACTTATCAGAATCTGGAAGCCCCCTTTAACAAAGGGAACCCCCAGATCCCAGCCCCCCATGTCAATTGGTAAGGGGTACATTGTACCCCTACCATTTCACAAAGAAAAAGTGTGAAAATGTTAAAAATTACAGAAGGCGGCTTGGGACAAGTCCTTTATTAAAAAAAAAAAAAAAAACATTCCAGCGATGTAATCCAGTCTGTCCAGCCTTGTAATCCATTCTCAATGTCCCGCAGTGATCCATTCTCCAGCTCCGGCCACACGCACACCTACACGCACTTCCGGGCTAGCCAGCGAATTGTTTATGGAACGCACGCCGCTCCCACGCTGGTGAGACTAGCAATCGGACATCTTTAGTGCAGTGTACCCGCAGTGCCTATATCTTTGTAGGACATAGGCTGCTGCTAACTTGCTTTTATATATTGTATTTCTTTTTTGGTTTTCGCCATTTTGACTGCTGACTGTGCCGGGATCTTGTCTCAGCTTGGTGTCATTACTTTTATTTATTTTATATTTTTTGTATTTTTGCACTTGTGCCCAGTTTAATGCTTGGCAGTGCCAATAACAATTTTTTATACCTTTAACGTACCACGCTATGGAAGCCTTTCTTTTTTGCTTTGGAGGAACCTATTGAACCCCATACCACTAATCACTTATACCAAGGACACAAAACAGGAATCCAGGTGATCCATTAAGTATCCAGGAAAAGGAGTCACGACACGGTGGAACACCCGTTTGATTGACACGCATTCTACCCCAGCAGGGGTGATTGCCTCTGGTGAGTGGGGACCCATAAGGGGGAGCACCGGACCCACTGCGATATTCACTTGATGTACTGCCTATCACCTATCCACATAGGTGCACCTTGAGTGTCACACCACCTATATTCACCTGCTTTATGATTTATGGACTATTTAATGTGAATTAATTTATTGCAAAATTTGATCACGGTGTTCTTATGCACTTATTTAGATTTGTAAACAAGTTTTGCCAATTGTATTGTTGTACGGCGTGGTTCAGTCACTGTAAGAAAATATTTATTTACATTTCATTTCTACATTGGTGACACCAACACCACTAGTGGCACATAGAGGTACTACCACTCTTGTTTACACAAACTCAATTTTTTGGGTATTTATTTTATTTATTATTCATTATTTATATTGCTTGAGGGAATGTTGTCCCACTAGAGCCTACCCACCAACCTATTGGGTCCGTTATTGGTTCAGTTAGCAACATATTAGTGACAGCGCCACCACCCCCACCACCTCTTTACTTTCTTCTTATACCCCCTTCGGGGAGCTATATTTAGGGGGGGCTGCAGTCGCACACTTACACTCATCCTATTACCCTCAATCAGACTATCCCAAGCGCAGCTTTTTCCTTCTCTACATTCTCCAGCAAAGCTCTCCAGTGAGGAATGGAGCACGATCTTGCCTGCACCAGAGGCACCCACCTAATGATGAGCAAGCTGTTTAACAGTTCTTTTATAACCGAGGGCGGGGCCATCTGTCACATGTACGGGTGACCCCCCCAATGCAACGGGAAATTCCGGGTTTACCCAGTGACATGTACAGGTGACCCCGCCCCCTCTGTTGCAGAGGGATGTTCTGCTGCGAACCAAACCAAACTGGGGGGGGGGGGGTGTTCGGCTCATCCCTCCTCATCGCCCACCTATGGTGCTTCAATATCTCAAATTTTCCTGGTGCTTACATGTAACATTTCTGTGGCTGTCACTTTGGTGTGTATATGTGGATGTTTACACATGAGACGTGTGTTACAATCATTTGTTACCTTTATTATACAGAGCCCTTCTCTTGTATTCCGCTCCCACACCTGCCGGGGAGACTGTCCTGTGGTGCTTCCTTTGTATTTGAGTCCGGTTGAATTGCTCCCCTATACTGGCCACTTGATCCCTCTCTACAATGTTTAGAAAATTATATGTATATGTATCTTTATTTCTTTGTTATATTATTTGTTCTTTTTATACTTTTCAGATTATTGCTCTTTCAAAATACTGCTGAGGACGCAGTAACACCATGAAACATGTTGAGAAATAATAGATAAATCCATCATAAGACCTCATTTTAATGGGGTGCTATTTAGTAGACATCCAGTTTAAATAAGTTATTTTCCTATGATATTTTAGACTGTTTCATTGTCAAGTATGACTATTTTTTTAGAGTTTTTTTAAATAAAATGTTGCGTTTTTAACTTTATTCAGTCATTATATCTGTGGTGGTGCCATTAAAGTCCATAGTGCTTCTAAACTCCACATTCTTCTACATTTAGCAAAAAATCCAAGTGGTGATTAAATACCAAGAAAAGAAAGCTCTATCCGTCTCAAAAAATAATAAGTACAGTACAGTGTTTCATGACCGTGTAATTGTCATTCAAAGTGTGACAGCGGTATGATCTAAAAATTGGTCTGGGCAGGAAGGAGGTGAAAGTGCCCTGTATTAAAGTGGCTAAAGGAGCTGTTGAATTATAATGTTTCATTTTAAGCTTTGTTCAATGTACTGCTCCCTGCTGTGTTTTTTAAACTTTTTTTGCATTGTTACATATCAGTGAACTGTTCACTTTGCCCTTTGTTTGATGTTACCTTGTCTATTAGTCTTTAGAATGGAAAGAATTGGATTTCAACATTCGCCTCTTAATGATTTGAATTGGGTTTACACTTAGACCCCTTTCACACTGGGCAGTTTTAGCAGTGTGAAAGGGGTCTAAATCTTGCAATTTGCAGATTTTCGTGTTTATCAAATGTGCCCACAAATCAAACTGAAGTAGATTCACCCATCACTACTCAATACATTCTCAACAAGGTAAAAAAAGCTTGTTCTCTCCCAGTCATGATGAAACCTTTCCTTCTCAATGAATCTCTGCTTTAAATTAGATTTAATTCTGGCCTTGGACCATCAAGTGGTAAGTTACACAAAACTTCACCAGAGGTAGGGAATGCAAAAAGTCTGACCAGCATAAAGAAAGAACAAAGAAAGATAAAAAGTCTTCAACATTCACTGTAGAGTACATACGGTGCATAAGGTCTGCTGCCCTGATTTCACCCATGTTGCTAAAGCAAGCAACACTCTCCATTCACTTCTGGTCCGCCCCTCACGCTTGCATCTCATTTTGAGTTAGCTTTCCAACCACTATAGCTGGGGTCACAGCTGCCAACATACCTTCACTCTGGTTCCTGGCTAAACTGATACCACTTGTTCAGGCAACCATGTGACTCCCACAGGGGCGTACATCCCTTCCAACCACCATCCCTTCAAATCACCTTTGAAAATACATTTTTTGAGCATCCCAGACAATTTAGTATATTTCAGGGCTTATTTTGCTCACTTATATTTAAAAAAAAAACATTGCAGCAGGATTCTGACACAGGTTCGGCATCATACAGCAAATACAAGTCAAACACTGTCTCCCATCCTGATAGAATGCAATCTCTCAGTCCAGAATATGACAATGTTCACATGCTGCTCCTGCAGCAACTGTAACTCTAATACCAGGTACAGTATTGGCTTGGTCAATGCAGGCATACACACATCCCTAGTGTGCACCTTCCTGGCAGCACAACGATCTCCTCGGGACCATAGTCTGACAATTCCTAAAAAGGCTTGCACAATCAGGATGCTGGTTGACTGTAAATCATGGACCCAGGGTTGGAAACTTCATCCCTCACAATAAAAGTCGCACATCCTTGAGCCCCCTTAACCTGCATAAATGAGAACCCTGAGTGACACCCGATTCTAATAGTGTGGAAAGGTGCAGCACTGTCACATATTTTATATGATTTTCACATTCCGATTATTAATCGCTTACTGGCCACTTAAACCATCTTCCTGCCCAGGCCAATTTTCAGCTTTCAGTGCTGTCACTCTTTGAATGACAGCAACACTGTGCACAAATAACATTGTTATCACTTTTTCCCACAAATAGAGCTTTCTTTTGGTGGTCCAAGACAAACGAGAGAAAGGAAGTTACCGCTCCAGGTGGGTATGATGAACAATTAGTGACTATTCGGGAGATCAAGGGTGTCGGCAATGCACAAGGCAAATTGTAGAGGATAAGAGATGGACAGCCGCACTCCAAAAAAAAAATTTAGGTTATCTTTAATATAAAAAGGATGAAAAAATGCACTACAAAAACCAGCAGAAAATGGGAATAGCAATTGGTGGTGTTTAATCACTACTGGGGGTTTTATTTTTTTGTAAAAAAAAAAATTAAAAGGCAGAAAATGTAGACAGTTTAATTAAACAGTTTCATAGTTTGTTATAAAATAAAAAAAAGGTAAATGTTCTCCTTTATTGATGTGCGCTTGTGAGGCAGCACTGATGGGCACTAGTAAGGTGGCATTGATGGGTACTAATAGGTGGCACTGGTGAGTACTGGTGAGGTGGCACTGGTGGGCACTGAGAAGTGGCACTGATAAGTGGCTCTGTTGGGCACTGATAGACAACACTGATAGGCAGCACTGATAGGATGCACTGATGGGCACTGATTGGCAGCAATGATGGACATTTATGGTTGGCACTGGTGGACACTGGCATGTGGCACTGGAGGGCACTGTATAACAGCAGTAACTCTCCATGTTCGGGACCAATGTTCCTCTGTCAGAAGCCGGTGACCAACTTTTTTCCTCTCGCGTTGTTAGTGTGAGGGGAAAAAAACAGATTACTGATCTTTTGTTCACATCACGTGATCAGCTGTCATTGGCTGACAGCTGATCATGTGCTAAGGGGCTGGGATCAGCCCCTTACTCTGATCTGTGATTAGCTGAGTCTCAATGATTCAGTGATCACAGAGCACGTTGCACACGCCCCACGGGGGTGCGCAGGTAGCTCATGTACGGGAGGATGTCTATTGATGTGCTCCCAGTAATTAAGGCCTGCGATGGAGCTGTCATTTGGTTGTAGCATAGGCAGGAGATGGTTAAGGGATATATAGGAATCAGAGGGTGCACAAGACAAGGTGGGCATGACTGTTGAAACTCTTTTCATACTGATAGATTTCGTTTAATGTGGGATATGTAAGTTATCCTTCTAGTGGATGCCTGCATGACAAACTAATAAATAGCATTCATAACTTTTCTGTACGACCAAGATAGGTATCCTGTTCATCATAATGTACCAGTAGATTAAAGGAGAAGTATACCCAAAGCTATACTTTCCCTATGGATCACAGGAATGCAGCTAGACCCAGTCCAGGCTCTGAAAAGATCGCAACCATATGGTCGGGATCCGCTCAGAAGCCTGGACTGGTAAGCTGCTGAGAGCCTAAGGCAGCAGCTCCTGCCCCCTGCACAGCCCAGTGCTCCAGTAAGCTCTGGGAGGACAGAGCAGAGAGCTGATGAATAACATTTGCCGGTTCTCTGCAGACTAAAGACCGAGAGCTGAGCGATTAGCAAGGTTTGATCACTCAGTTCTTGGTCTTAGAGGTGGCAGGTGACAGCTGCAGCTGAGATCGGTGCTGCAGCCGTCTAGGTAAGCTGAAGCCCTATGTCACGTGACATCACACAGCCGGTCCAGGCTTGGGAAAGATTGCGACCATGGTGGAACACACACCTGCTCTGGGACTGTTAACGTCGGTGCAAGACATATCCTTACAGCTGGGAAGCTGCACATGTTGAATGCTTGTTTTTCTTTGTGAATATGTGAGTGCATATGTTTTATTCTGTTCAGTGTTATATATTTTAATAAAACATACTAGACATGTGCATTCCTTTTCATCCGAATAAATTTCCATCCAAATTTCAGCTATTTTCCTTATTGTTTTAACAAACGAAAACGAAAGTGCAGAATGCGAAAACTGAAAGATCCAACATAAACAAATGCTTTATTTTTGTTTTCGTTGGTCGAATGTGCCTAACCTTAAAGTGGAGTTTTCATCCCATTTTTTTTTTTTCATTATTGTGCTCATTAGATTTAAAAAAGGAAAATGAATAATTAAAATAAAATAAAATAAGGGGAAAATCGTGGATGCGCGATATACGCTGATACCCGCTTCCCTCGCTTAGTTTGAACGCCGCGGACGACATATACTGAGCGCAGTACACTTGGGTACATTCGGCCAGGCTCGGCTTCACTCGTGGTCATACTCCTAGCCTTTATGCTTGAAAAGCCGAGCGTGGCTGAGCATGCCCGAGTGTACTGCGCTTGGTATATGTCGGCGGTGGCGTTCAAACTAAGTGCGGGAAGCAGGGATTTGACTCGGAGACAGCGTGGGAGAAGCGGGGAGGACACCACCGAGGCCGCAGACGGACGCCGGACCGGACAAGGCTGCCAATGGATGCCGGGCAAGACACCGATGAGGGGCATCTAAACTGTAAGTATTTTCTTATTTTTTTCAGGATTTTCCCTTCTAGGTTGGGGGTGCGTGCTATACGCGGGTGCGCACGATACCCCGATAAATACGGTAACTATGTAAAATAGTAAATGACCGGATTTATATTATAAAAACACATGATGAATGGACATACATTTAAAAAATGCTAATTGTGGTTGGAACCCTGCTTTAACTCTATTAGACAAAATCCTCCTGCGCTCTGGTGTATCGCCAAACTGGGTATGTCAGTATAGTCTAAAGGCAACGTCTGAAGTCTTGCAGCCCTCCACAGAACAAAGGGTGTTCATATGGCTAAAATAAAAAAGAAAAGAAAGGAGGGTGCACCGACCTTGTGCATTACCACTTAAAAGTTTAATCAACAAGATATAAAAGCAATGGTCCTACTCACAAATATTCAGAATTAAGCGCTTTTAAAAACAGCTGAGACTGGACCTCACGGCACCTGCCAGTCAAACCCTTGACATCAATATGGCTGACGCGTTTCTGGGGCGTACCACCTTCTTCAAAGCCTAGGCTCTCTTTTTCCTCGTTGTTCAATGAGGACTTTGGCTCGACGAGCTTTTCCGACCGCTCATTGGGAACCTCTTCGGGCAGAACGATGGGTTTAGCCCGACGAGGTTCTCGTACGTGTGTACGCGGCCTAAGTATTCAATGGCAGATTGAACCTTAATTCATTCGGTTTTTTAGAACGAATGCAATTTCTAATAAAAAACAAAATACATAAAAATGAATTTTGGGAGTAACTAAATGCATTTATTTTTCAGACGAAAATGAAATTCCGAAACAAAATATTTCAGTGTGCACATGTCTAAAACATACTACACTATATACTCACTTCTTGGAGTATTTATATTACAGTGTTGTAGATTGGGAAAGAAGAGTGGAGCACTGTATATTGAAGAGTTGGGCAAAATATTATTCTTTAACTGGTTAAGGACCGCTGCATGTACATTTACGTCAGCAGAATGCACCCTAGTTAACCCTTTCACTCCCTATTGCCACCGTCACTAAGCGATCATTTTTCTGTGTCGCTGTTCCCGCTAGGTAGCTAATTTTTTTTTATTGCGATTTTTTTTTTTACTAAAGACATATGGCTAAATAAATGTTGGCCTAAATGATTGACTAAAATTTAGTTTATTTGATTTTTCTTATAACAAAAAGTTAAAAATATAGATTTTTTTTTAAAAATGTCGCTCTATTTTTGTATATAGCGCAAAAAAAAATGGCAGAGGTGATCAAATACCACCAAAAGAAAGCTCTATTTGTGGGAAGAAAAGGACACAAATTTTGTTTGGGAGCCACGTCGCACGACCGCGCAATTGTCAGTTAAAGCGACGCAGTGCCGGATCGCAAAAAGGGGCAAGGTCATTTACCTGCATTTTGGTCCGGGTCTTAAGTGGTTAACCACTTAAGGACCCCCGCACGCCTATGTACATCCACAACATGGCTCGTACAGGCACAAGGGCGTAAATTTACGTCCTCGCCTTTGTGCGGTTCGGGGGTCCCATCGGGACCACCTCCGCGGCGGTCCCCCTGGCTCTGGGAGCGATCGCCGATGAGCGGGCGGATGTCCGTGTTTTCCGCCCCCCCCCGCGATCGCTCCCAGCCAATGGGAGCGCTCCCCCTTCGTGTCAGTTCCTCCTCCTGTGTTTACACAGGAAGGAGGAAATGATGTCACCTCTCATCGCAGCGGTGTTTCCCACCGCTGCTGATGAGAGAAGACATCCACAGTAAGTGTGCACCAACACAACACTGACACACACACACATAGGCACATTAACCCCTTGTGATCGCCCCCCCCCCACCCCCCTGTCACAGTGTCACTGAATGCAGTGATCTAATCACTGCATTTCGTGTCAGTGTGACAGGCAGTGTAAAAGTCAGTTAGTGTTAGGTTCAGGATACCCCCCCACCCCCCCCTAATAAAGTTTTAACCCCCTGATCACTGCCCTAGTTAACCCTTTCACTCCCTATTGCCAGCATCACTAAGCGATCATTTTTCTGATCGCTGTATTAGTGTCGCTGTTCCCGCTAGGTAGCTATTTTTTTTATTGCGATTTTTTTTTTTACTAAAGACATGTGGCTGAATTAATTTTGGCCTAAATGTTTTACTAAAATTTAGTTTATTTGATTTTTTTTATAACAAAAAGTAAAAAAATAGGGATTTTTTTCAAAATTGTCGCTCTATTTTAGTTTATAGCGCAAAAAATAAAAATCGCAGAGGCGATCAAATACCACCGAAATAAAGCTCTATTTGTGGGAAGAAAAGGACGCAAATGTTGTTTGGGAGCCACGTCGCACGACCGCGCAATTGTCTGTTAAAGTGACGCAGCGCCGAATTGTAAAAACACCTTGGGTCATTTAGCAGCGTATGTGTCCGGATCTTAAGTGGTTAAAGAGCATGGTGATTGGTTATCTGTTACTATAGGATTTTTTATTTTATATTTACAAGTCATCATCACTATGGACTTTTGATTTCATGTATGTTATCATTTTAGTTGGTGCACCATATGGTATTTCATATATTTGTGTTTAGGTAAGTAGGGCATCGCCTTACTTTTCTTGATTTGTTTATTGTGTAGTTTTTTTGCACTATAAAAGGGGCAGCAGGGTTATATCACTAAGGCCCCATACACACGAGCAGACAGATTTGTTCAAATCGGTCGGACAGACAGATTTGAACAAATCTGTCTGCTGGGGACGTATTGGTTTGATCGTGTACACACGATCAAACCAAAATCCCCACCGGCAGACGGCGCACTGACGCGGCGGTGATGTTGACGCCACCACGTCACCGCACCAGGAAGTAAAACACTTCCGCGCATGCGTCGAAACCATTCGGCGTGTGTGCGAGAAGACATGTCTGCTGGTTAGCGTACTAACCAGCAGACAAGTCGGGTGGACGGTTTCCCAGCCGACAGATTTGAAAGCATGCTTTCAAATCTGTCGGCTGGCCAAATCCGTCGGCTCGCCCGTAAACACAATTGAATCTGTCTGCTGGGACGGTCGGGCCGACCGTTTCCAGCAGATAGATTTGATCGTGTGTACGCGACCTTAGTGTCATATAATAGAATTTGAGGTTGGCGCCCTTCATCTTGATCATACTGTGTGCAGTACAGCATTATCACATAACTGGTGTGGCAGCGATCAGGGATACTGAGTTTTTCAATCTCTTTTTAATTTTTGTATTTGTTTTTATTTGTTTCTATTTGTTTTTATTTGTTTTAACACACTGTGGACAGAGCAATACAGTGGTACCTTAGTAACACTGTACTACTCTGGGGACATGATCATTATGATTGCCTATACCAGTGAATGACAACAGTTAATCATGTGTCACAGATGGGCTATTATTGGTCCTGTCTGTACCATGGGATCACTGTGACCAATCAAAGCTAGCAACAAAATTGTACACAATAAATGGCATGAAAGAAAGCTATCCATTGTGTACAATTGTCATATGATCTGCTGTTATTGGTCACAGCAATTACATGGTACCGGCAGCGGGCCAGAAACTGATCATTTATTAGCTGTGTACATCGGCTTGTTCTGGGAGGATGCCATATGACATTTACCTGGAACAACGAATGCTGTTTGACAATTGATGGCTGGGCGGGAAGTGGTTACATAGTTATATAGTTAGTTTGGTTGAAAAAAGACATAAATCCATCTAGTAAAACCAATAAAAGGAAAAAAATCTATACAATCCTATATATGCATTTATATACCTACAGTTGATCTAGATCTAGAAGAAGGCAAAAAACCCTAGCAAAGCATGATCCAATTTGCTCCAGCAGGGGAAAAAATCATTCATGATCCCCTAAGGCCGCGTACACACGAGGAGACATGGCCGATGAAAAACGGTCTGACGGACCGTTTTCATCGGACATGTCTCCTGGGATATTTTGGTCTGATGTGTGTACTGTACACACGGTCAAACCAAAATCCCCGCGGACAGACAGCGCGGTGACGTGGCGGTGACGTTGCCACCGCGACGTCTGCAAACCAGGAAGTAAAATGCTTCCACGCATGCATCGAATCCATTTGACGCATGCGGGGGATTTCGGTCCGCAGGTTAGGCGTACTAACCAGCGGAAATACAGTATCCGACGGACAGTTTTCCAGCAGATAAGTTTTAAAGCATGTTTTAAAACTTTTGTCTGCTGGAAAACTGTCTGCTAGGCCATACACGCGATCGGATATGTCCACTGAAAGTGGTCTGCTGACCAGTTTCAGCAGATATGTTCGATCGTGTGTACGCGGTCTAAGAGGCAATCAGATATTCCCTGAATCAACTTCACCTATAAATGCAAGTATTCAGTTATATTATGTACATTTAGAAAACAATCCAGGGCTCTTAACCACTTCAGACCCGCGCTACCGTCAAATGACGGCACCAGCGCGTCTGAATATCCAACATGCCGTCTTTTGATGGCCGCCCCTTTGGGCGTTCCCAGCGCGCGCTGTTGAGCGTGCTGCGGGAAGCCCTGTGTTGTCCGTGTCCCTTGGACACGGCCAATCACAGATCGCGGCGAACGGCCAGTCAGAGTGGCCGTTTGCGATGCGATCTGTGGGCGAATGAGAGATGATCTCATAGATCATCTCTCATTGCCGTTTTACACAGAGACAGCGTCCTGTCTCTGGAGAGGAGGAGCCCGATCTGTGTTCCTTGTACATAGGGACACAGATCGGTCACCCCCCCAGTCACCCCCCCTCCCCCCACATTTATAACACACCTAAGATACACATTTAACCCCTTCCTCACCCCCTAGTGTTAACCCCTTCAATGCCAGTCACATTTATACTGTAATTAGTGCATATTTATAGCACTGACCGCAGTATAAATGTGAATGGCGCCAAAAATGTGTCAAAAGTGTTCGATGTGTCCGCCATAATGTCGCAGTACCAATAAAAATCACAGATCGCCGCCATTTCTAGTAAAAAAAAATAATAAAAAATAATAATATTTATTATAGCAACAAGTAAAAAATATTGTATTTTTCTTCAAAATTGTCGCTCTTTTTTGTTTATAGCGCAAAAAAAACGCACAGGCGATCAAATACCACCAAAATAAAACTCTACTTGTGGGGAAAAAAGGACGTCAATTTTGTTTGGGAGCCACGTCGCACGACCGCGCAATTGTCAGTTAAAGCGACGCAGTGCCGGAAGCTGAAATTTCACCTGGGCAGGAGGGGGGTGTATGTGCCCAGTAAGCAAGTGGTTAATATATGGCACCTATTTTTAAATCTTCAGATCCCTGTAGACAATCTGGATGGCGAGAGATTCTCTCATTAGACGTGGCTAAGGCCTTTGATAGTGTTGAATGGCCTTACTTGTGGGAAGTGCTAAAGTGTTTTGGGCTAGGTGACAACTTTATCAACTGGGTTAAGCTGTTGTATGCAGCTCCCATGGCTAGAGTCTGCATGAATGGGTACCTCTCAGATCCTTTTCCTCTTTTTCGGGGCACAAGACAGTGGTGTCCATTGTCACCCCTATTAATTGCATTAGCCCTCGAACCGCTTGCAGCCACTATACGGCTATCCCCATCCATTGATGGTTTCCATAGGGTACAGGGCGTGGAGAAGATCTCCCTTTACGCGGATGACACCCTGCTGTATTTAGGGGATGTGGATACATCCCTAACTAATGCTATGGAGGTAATTTAGCATTTTGGCTCCTTGTCTGGATTCTCCATCAACTGGAGTAAATCTGTCATTTTACCCTTGGACGCTCCAACGATTTCATTGCCAGTTGCTGTGGAGTCCCTCCAAGGTAGTTTCCTGTTTAAATACCTGGCAGTACATTTCTCTGTGAACCCATTGTCATATTGTCAGGAAAGGTTCCATCCGCTGGTAATAGCTATCATTTGGCATGCAGTACTGAGGTCAACCAGAAGGTGTCTCCTGGCAGTTTTGTACTGTCAGGGGAACTTCTCCCTGCTGGTGTTATGTCATCCTTGGGCCATAGTACTGGCATCCACCAGCGGATGGATCCTTGCAATGTGGAGCAGATAGCACCTTTTGCGCTCAGGTGTGACTTGAGGCCAAATACAGGTATTCCTATAAATACCCGGCAAATGCCAACATACCTGGCCCTGGTATTGTCCTCGTGCTCTGATCTGTACCTGCTGCCTGATTATCTGAACCTGTTCCTGAAATATGCTACCTGAGTTCCTGATCCTGTCTCCCTGTCCTGACCATCCTTCCTCTCCCTGTCCTGCGTTCCTTACCGCATCTGCTGATCTCCCTGTGTATGACCTTGGCCTGGCTAACGTTTATGTTTCTGAAATATCCCTTTGTCCATCTGCCGATCTGCTGTGTATGACCCTGGCCTGGCTATTGTTTATGATTCTGGCATTTCCCATTTATTGTACATATCTGTCTGTTAGTATTTGTGGGTCTCTGTCTGGTGGTTGGTTTGTTGCACTGTGTCATATTGGAGGTGGTTGTATTTATATTATTCACTTACCTAAATAAATCATTATATTTTCACTTATATGTGTGTGGTGTTCCTCTGTTGCTAGCCACACAGTTCTGGTCACACCTGGTACATGACACCTATCTGGAGGAGAATCTCCTGCCTCTTTTCAAAATACTCCAAATGACGTGCAAAACTTGGTGTAAACTGGCATTATCTGAAATTGGAAGAATACATTTAATCAAAATGGTCTGGTGTCCCCAATTGTTGTACAACATGCACAACTCCCCTCAGTGGACCCCCGTAGATCGTTTATGTTACTTTGCCCAGCTGTGCCATTCTGACAACGTATATGTACAGGAGCTGGTCGGGAACCGGTTAATCTCTCCAGTATCTTCCCAACTATAGAAGTTAAACGAATAGGTCTATAGTTATTTGGTAAAGACTTTGATCCCTTTCTAAATATAGGCATCACATTGGCCTTATGCCAATCCAGTGATACCATTCCAATTAATAAAGAATCCCTAAAAATGAGAAACAATGGCTTTGAAATGACAGAGCTCCATGGGTGGATGTGTCTAAATATTTCTGGACCATATCAATTCTGAGCCATAGTGGTTCATTTGGGGCTTTGTCAATACCATCCCCATTATGGACATCAGTTCCCTCACATTCCTTTGTATACACAGAGCTAAATATGGTATTTAATAAATCTGCCTTCTCTTTGTCCCTAGTCAGCCACTCCAGATTATTTTGTAAATGGCCTACATGTCAGACCTGACCTTTTTACTATTAATATATTTGAAACAATTTTGGGGGTTAAGTTCTGGATCACCCTGTAGGTCAGGTAAAGGGTAAGGTTTGGGGGTGTGGTCTTTGTTTTATTTAGACTCCTGTTTTTTCCTTTGAAAATGCTGCACATAAAATAACATATTGTGAGCCCAATAAATGGGTATAACCTGTTTTTACAGATCTTTTTATTTATTTTTTGCATCGTGTCTACTTCACCTATCCACTGAAAGCTCTACTTTTAACAACTTGTATTTTATTTCTGCTTTAAGTTTCCTGCCTGTTAATTGATATCTGTTTTATATCTGTTGCCTGTTGTATTGTTCAGCTTGTTTGTCTAAACTTTAAAAATGGAAGCTAGAAGCTAATTGGTTGCCATGCATTGCTGCTCCAGATTCTGGCAGCTTCAGTCTTAGTAAATTTCTCTCACTAAGTGTGTATGCTCTGTAGATGCAAGTGAAATAATTATATAACCTTATGGGGCTTATTTTGTAAAGTAATGTAAATTGTGTGTGACAAAACATAATGGTGAATCAAAATCAGATTTCATTAGCATGACAACAATAACCTATGACAATCTAACCAGTTCTCTTGGGTTAGTCTACATTCTCTTAAAAAAAACATAAATAAGAAGAAAGTGTATAATTGGTCAGACACATGTGCATATATTTAACACTACTTGACAAGTATGGAAAATACTGCATGTACTGTGTTATTAAATGCTTCACTTTATTTGGGAAAAATCGTTTAAAAGTATGAATTTACCTCTTAAGATTTCATGTGTTTTACAATGCCTTTTTGCTGTACTTGACCGCAATATCATTCTTAGCATAAAAATGACTCTTTAGAATGTCATAGCAACTGCATAAGAGATTACTTTATCCATTTAATTTTATTCATTCTTCAATTTGAATAAAAGTTTAAACAGGGGTTGTAAAACTATTTAAATACACTAAGAGAAGATATAAGTATTAGCACTGAACCCACTGTATAAGGAGGCTATTACAGTTACTTTGAAGATAACGTTTGAGTAAACTTTGTTGCAGTTTTCCAGTTTCCTGAAACATGAAGCCATAGCAAGAAATTAATCGACATAAACTTAAGAGAATCACAGTACTTAAGGGTATGAATTGGAAACATTCAGGAATTCCCAGGATACTCTTTGAGAAGAAGATTAAATACATCTGGAATCATTTTCCTTATGCTTCATTCTATCAGCCACACCATATGGCCAGGAGTATTTTTTTAGGATTTTTAATTCAAAGTAAGCAAGTGTTTTGACTTTCAGGCATGAATCATAATGAAATGAAAGGGGTAAACTACAAGCATTTGTAGAACATCAGCAGACATCTTTTGAAATGAAATGTCTGTTTAATAGTAAGGGAAAGTTAAAAGATAATAAGGAAGACATTTTATTTCGATACAATCGAGAATAATGAAGCTGTGATATCTTCCACTGTTCCGTTAAAAGGAACATGCCTGATGAAGCCCAGTTTATGCCAGTTTTCTGAGAATGATCTTTGGAAATATAATTAGGAGAACCATATCTAAAGTCATAAGATGCCTACAGGGAATCTGAACTTTCAAGCACAGACATTGATAAAGTACAAATCACTGTAGATAATAAAGCACATTTCCTTTTTCTAAATAACTATCATAGTATGAACTTATTTGGAGAAAAAAATAAAATATAAAATAAAAGTTGTCAATGTTATTCTCTGGATTTAAAGGGCACATTTAACAGATAATGAAAGAATAATGTAGTTTATAAAACTTTTTTTTCTTTGATAGTATTGATGAATATATTTGTCCTTTTGCCATGATAGTGTAGATGAATATGTTTGTCCTTTTTCCAAGATTGTATATATAAATACATGTGTCAGGGTTGAATGATGCAATTAATCAGTTACTATTTCCTATATAATATGTTTGCTTTATCAAGCAAAGAGGAGTACACCGTGGCATGGTACAAGGAACACATAATTTATATTGCAGTGAATATCCAAAAGTGCTGCAAGAACAAAATGATATGGTTGAGGCATGTGGTCCATGTTGGGTGCCCTTGAAAAACAAAAAAGAGTTTTGTATATTGCAATATGGTGTGGATTATAGTAACTTGGCTTATTTAATGAGGCAATACAAGGGCAATGTGGGTGTATAAAGTGTAGGAAAACATAAAGACCATTCAGTTTAATCTAAAATCTGGTTGCTAATTTATATTGAATTCATAAAACATATCATTTGTATCATTTCATATCATATCATCATTTGTAAAAGGTCAACTTGCTTTTTATGAAAACAGCATTTTTTAAACATTGTACTTAAGTATTGCCCATATCTGAACAAATCATGCAACATATGACAAAAATAATTTTGATGGATGAAAATAAAAGATGTAGCATTCTGGAATACATCATTATTTGATGTTTTTTTATAAATTAATCATTGCCAACATGTTGCTATCCTGACATATAATTAGCATTGTACTTAAGTGGTAATAAAATTGTAAATGAGATTTCAGCAAAGGTCTCTCACACCTTCCCAAACATATATGCTGGATACACACTTTACAATTTTCTGCATATTTTTTTCTTTAGATTTACCAAAACCATATATAATGAGGTCAAACCTAAACATTTTCAATTTGTATGCAATCAGGCAGGCCCTTGCACTACATAGTTGAAGGTAAATTTAAAGGAAATCTAACAAAAAAAGTTGTATTGTGTGTATCAAGCTTTAGTTTTAAAAAAAGTAGACTTCTGATCAGATATTCTTATCAACAGCTGAAAAACTGTGAGGCCCCGTACACACGTCCGAGAACCTCGTCGGGCTAAACTCATCATTCCGCCCGTCGAGGTTCCCGATGAGCGGTCAAAAAGGCCGTCGAGCCAAATTTTCTCATTGAACAACGAGGAAATAGAGAACATGCTCTCTATTTTGGCTCGACGAGCTTCCTGATGGTTTGCTTGTTGAAAGTGTATACACGACCGATTTTCTCGGCAGAATACGTCTCCCAGCAAGCTTCTCGCTGGATTCTGCTGAGAAACTCGGTCGTGTGTACGGGGCCTAAGCTGTTTTCATGTCAGTTTTATGTTTTCTCATTCACTCATTGACAGACACGGCGCTTCCTTATTCAGAACCATAGTGTTATATCGCCTCTTATAGGAGTAGGGCACTAGGCAGAAAAAATACTTGGCTATTAGAGATGTACAGAACTGTTCGCCGCTGAATAGTACCCAGCGAACATCGCTTGTTCGCATTTGCCGCCGCAGGCGAACATATGCGATGTTTGATTTGCCCCCTATTTGTCATCATTGAGCAAACTTTGACCCTGTGCCTCACAGTCAGCAGACACATTCCAGCCATTCAGCAGCATACCCTCCCTCCCAGACCCTCCCACCTCCTGTACAGCATCCATTTTAGATTCATTCAGGAGCTGCAGTCTTAGTGAGAGGAGGGACAGTGTAGCTGCTGCTGATTTAATAAGGAAATTGCTAGCTAGGCCAGTGTATTCGGTGTCCACTCCAGTCCTGAAAGACTCATCTGATCTCTGCTGCAGTACATCAGTCTGTTTTTTTTTTCTCTGTAATCTGCCTGCCAGTGTGTTTGTGTCAGGATCTGGTGGCACAGTAGATTACATGTAAAAAAAAAACTATTTTGACTGCAATAGAATAGCAGTCAGTTGCCTGCCAGCACGTGTGTGTCAGGTTCACAGCATATACTGTGCCCACTTGTCCAGTGCCACCACTCATATATCTGGTGGCACAGTAGATTACATGTAAAAAAAATTGACTGTAATAGAATAGCAGTTAGTTGTCTGTGAGTGTTTGTGTCAGGCCTACAGCGTCTACTCTGCCAACCTCTACCAGTGTCACCAGTGCCACTCATATCTGGTGGCACAGTAGATTACATGTAAAAAAAAAAACACAATTTTGACTGCAATAGAGAATAGTAGTCAGTTGTCTGCCAGCGTGTGTCAGGCTCACAGCGTATACTGTGCCCACTTGCCCAGTGCCACCACTTATATATCTGGTGGCACAGTATATTCAATAAAAAAAAACTATTTTGACTTCAATAGAATAGCAGCCAGTTGCCTGCCAGTGCGTGTGTTTTAGGCTCACAGCGTATACTGTGCCCACTTGTCCAGTGCCACCACTCATATATCTGGTGGCACAGTAGATTACATGTAAAAAAAAATATATATTTTGACTGTAATAGAATAGCAGTTAGTTGTCTGCGAGTGTTTGTGTCAGGCCTACAGCGTCTACTCTGCCAACCTCTGCCAGTGTCACCACAGTAGATTAAATGTAAAAAAAATGGACTGCAATAGAATAGCAGTCAGTTGCCTGCCAGCGTGTGTGTGTCAGGCTCACAGCGTATACTGTGACCACTTGTCCAGTGCCACCACTCACAGATCTGGTGGCACAGTAGATTAAATAAAAATAAACTATATTGACTGCAATAGAATAGCAGTCAGTTGCCTGCCAGAGCGTGTGTGTCAGGCTCACAGTGTATACTGTGCCCACTTGTCCAGTGCCACCACTCATTTATCTGGTGGCACAGTAGATTACATGTAAAAAAAACTAAATTTTGACTGCAATAGAATAGCAGTTAGTTGTCTGCAGGCATGTGTGTCAGGCCTACAGCGTCTACTCTGTCAACTTCTGCCAGTGCACAGTGCCACTCATATCTGGTGTCACAGTAGCTTGCACGCATAGTACAACTAAACTAATCTAAAAAAAATGACAGGCAGAGGCAGGCCACCCCACAGGGGCCATCGTGGTTGTGGTGCTGTGATTCCCTTTGGCCCTAGAATAATGCCCAGTGTTCAGAGGCCATGTACCCTGAACTCGAAAAGTTCTGAGGACATAGTTGACTGGCTAACACAGGACACCCAATCTTCTACAGCTTCCGCTCGGAAACCTTGACACACTATACTCCTCCAGCTCAGCTTCGGGCACCTCTCAAGTTACCACTCACCCGCCTGCCGCCACCACCAACACTAGCAACACAGCAGCTTCACTTGATCTGTCATAGGAGTTATTTACACATGAGTTGGAAGTAATAAGTGATGCACAACCATTATTGCCAGAGGATGTAGATAAAGGGATGTGTCTCAGTCAGGCAGCATTACACACATGGACGTATGGTGTGATGATGATGATGTTGTACCTGCTGCTGCTTCCTTTGCTGAGTTGTCAGATACAAGTGATGCCGTTGATGATGACGATGTGTCAGTGGATGTCACGTGGGTGCCCGCTTCAAGAGAAGAAGAACAGGGGGAAAGTTCAGATGGGAAGACAGAGAGGAGGAGGAGGTGATTCGGAAGCAGGGGAGGTCGTCACAAGGAGCTAGTGGCACAGTCAGACAGCATGTATCGGCACTCGGGGTCAGCCAAACAGCATGCCAATCAACGCATGCTGTTGCCACCACCAGAATGTCGTCGTTGCAAAGCTCAGCAGTGTGGCATTTTTTGTGTGTGTCTGCCTCTGATAACAGCGATGCCATTTGCAATCTGTGCCAAAAGAAACTGAGTCATGGGAAATCCAACACCCACCTAGGTACAACTGCTTTGCGAAGGCACATGATCGCACATCACAAACGCCTATGGGATCAACACATGATGACAAGTACAAGCAGCACACAAGCTCAAAGCCACCATCCTCCTCCTGGTCCAGCATCTTCAGCCATGTCAACCACTGCTGTCCTCCTTGCCCCCTCTCAACCATCGGCCACTTCGTCTCTCGCCTTGAGCAGTTCCTGCTCATCTGCCCACAGTCAGGTGTCTGTCAAGGACATGTTTGAGCGTAAGAAGCCAATGTCACAGAGTCACCCCCTTGCCCGGCATCTGACAGCTGGCTTGTCGGAACTCTTAGCTCTTTAAAAAATGTGTAGCTATTGGGACACCACAGTGGAAGGTACCCGGCCAAATTTTCTTTTCACAAAAGGCAATCCCCAACTTGTACTCTATTGTGCAAAAGGAAGTCATGGCATGTCTGGCACACAGTGTTGGGGCAAGGGTCCATCTGACCACTGATACCTGGTCTGCAAAGCACAGTCAGGGCAGGTATATCACCTACACTGCGCATTGGGTAAACCTGCTGACGGCTGCCAAGCATGTAATGCGAGGCTCTGCAGAGGAGTTGGTGACACCGCCATGACTTGCAGGCAGGCCTGCTGCCACCTCCTCTACTCCTCCTACTCCATCCTTTTCGATAACCTCCTCGGCTGAGTCCATTTCTGCTGCTGCGTTTTGCTCCACATCACCTGCACCCACCCAGCTCCCCAGGGGCTATTTCACATGCCGGATATGACAGTGTCAAGCCATCTTGGGGTTGACTTGCCTGAAAGCAGAGAGTCACGCCGGACCAGCACTCCTGTCCGCCCTGAACGCACAGCTGGATCAGTGGCTGACTCCGCACCAAGTGAAGATTGGCAAAGTGGTGTGTGACAACGGAAGCAATTTGTTGGCGGCACTGAATTTGGAAAAGTTGACGCATGTGCCATAAGTGGCACATGTGTTGAATCTGATTGTACAACGCTTTGTGCATAAGTACCCAGAATTACAGGACGTCCTCAAGCAGGACAGGAAGGTGTGTGGCCATTTCAGGCATTCCTACACGGCCATGGCGCACTTTTTAGATATCCAGCAGCGAAACAACATGCCGGTGAGGCACTTGATTTGCGACAGCCCGACACGTTGGAATTCAACACTCCTAATGTTCAACCGCCTGCTCCAACAAGAAAAAGCCGTCAACAAGTATTAGCATGACCGGTGTGCTAGGACAGCCTCTGCGCAGCTGGGAATTTTTTTGCCACATTACTGGACACTTATGCGCAATGCCTGTAGGCTCATGTATCCATTTGAGGAGGTGAAAAACCTAGTCAGTCGCACTGAAGGCACCATCAGCGACATCAATCCATTTGTTTTCTTCCTGGAGCGTGCCCTGTGAAGAGTGCTGTATCAGGCCGTAGAGGAGCGTAAAGAGGAAGAGTTGTGGTTACCATCACCACCAGAAACAGCCTTATCAGCATCGCTTGCTGGACCTGCGGCAACGCTGGAAGAGCAGTCTGAGGAAGAGGAGTCAAAGGAGGAATGTGGCTTTGAGGAGGAGGAGGAGGAGGAGGAGGAGGAAGACAAACCATAGCAGGCATCCCAGGGTGTACTGGGTGGCCACGCTACTAGACCCCCGGTATAAGCAGAAAGTGCCTGAAATGTTACCGAATTACCAGAAGCCGGAAAGGATGCATCGGTTCCAAAATAAATTAAAAAGTATGCTTTACACAGAGTATAAGGGTGATGTCACAGCACAACTGGAATCTAACAGGAGAAGAGGTGAAATTAATCCTCCTCCTACCACAACCACGCCGGCAAGGACAGGACGCTTTACAAACGTATTGTTGATGGAGGACATGCAGAGCTTTTTAAGTCCTACGCATCGCCACAGCCCTTCGGGGTCCACCCTCAGAGAATGATTCGACCGACAGGTAGCAGACTACCTCGCCTTAACTGCAGATATCTGAGGAGCGATAAACCCCTTGACTACTGGGACTGCAGGCTTGACCTGTGGCCTGAGCTATCTCATTTTGCGATAGAACTTCTGGTCTGCCCCACTTCAAGTGTCCTTTCAGAAAGGACCTTCAGTGCAGCAGGAGGTATTGTCACTGAGAAGAGAAGTCGCCTAGGTCAAAAAAGTCTAGATTACCTCACCTTTATTAAAATGAATGTGGCATGGATCCCGAAGGGACTGACAGTGGGTGATACATTTGACTAAAGGCCTGATGAGGTGAGCTGCCTTGGGCTAAGAATGGTCCACACGCTGCTGTATTTTATCTCTGCATGCCGGATGACTTGCGTGACTTATCCACCACCAACTAGGGTTCAAGCCGCAATGTTTTAGTGCACTTTCTGCCAGGAAAACATACATTTTTCTGGCCGCTGTTACAGCAGCGGCTGCAACAATACCAAATTTTTCAGGCATGTGTATATGCCTAATTTTTCTGGCCTCTGGTGCAGCACTGTGGCTGCAAAAACAAAACCCAAAAAAAGGCACATACATGTGTCAATTCCGCTTTGTGATCGTTACCTTGTTGTGGTGAAGGGGCTTTTGTATCACAATGAAGCGACCACCTCTATGAGTGTGTTGGCAATGGCAATGTTGGCACACCCCAGATGATAAGGTCGTTGCTTCATTGTGAACAGACCAAAAGCGATCGGCTGGATAATTTTGCATAGAAAAAAACATTAAGGCCCGGGCGTATCTTTGTGCGAGCGTAGCGTATCCTATTTACGCTACGCCGCCGCGTAGGCAAGTTATGCCGGACGACTGAAACCATGTTTTTTCGGCTTATCTTGCTTTGTGAATTGGCACAAAGATACGACGGCACACACTGTCCTCCACAAAATGCTGCCAGCGCCCTCAGCCCTGTCAAGCAGCGCCGCTGAATCAGCATGTGTCACAAGTGGCATAGAGGTCCCTTCCTGGCTGCAAATCCCGCCCCCCCAGCCTGGGCGCCCTCCGCTGTTTCATGTGATACATACAGTAATGTCATCATCTCATCTCCCGTGTCAGTGTAACCGACCGTCAGTGCTCAGGCAGCAATGATCCTTTTCAGTAGTGTTGAGCGGAATACGCCATATTCGATTTTGCGATATTTCACGAATATATAGAAGAAATATTCGTTAATATCGAATATTCGTGATATTTTATCAAAAAAAAAAAAATTTTGCCAAATTTCGCTAATGCGAATGCGAAATTGATTGCGAAATTCTCGCCTGCGCATGCGCGCGAACAACATGCGAAAACGGAGATAATTTCCTATAGGAAGCACAATGCTAAGCTCTAAGATCGCAATACACAGGAAAAACGCACAGAAACACTCCACTCTCTCTAGCCACCTTGTGAATCTGCACTGAAATACTGCTGGGAGTGATCTTATATAATGGTCGTGTAGGCAGGTTCCTATTAGTTGCTATGGGGGTTGCTAACCTCTGACAACTGTGGTAGGAGAACTCTGATTGGCTCTGATGCAAAAGAAGGGCAGAGAAAGTATTCGCGAATATTCGTAATACAAATATTCGCATTGCGAATATTCGGCAACATAAAAGGATCGCCTCAGCTACTCGGCCCAGGGTCTCTAATCATACCAGCAATGCTTTTAGACGTCGATGGAGATCACTAGGATGTGATCTGTTTTAAAAATACATTTGAAAAAATACGAATATTCGCAATAGCGAATATTCACCGCGATATTCGAGTTATTCGCGAATACTCGAATATGCAATATTCGTAACGAATATTCGCAATGCGAATATTCGTGAGCAACATTACTTTTCAGCAGAAAGAGCAGACTCACATGAGGCAGCAGCAGACCCTCCCTTCTCACCTCTCTGACCACAATGACTGACTGTCTGTGTGTGACAGGAGGTGTACCATCCGCAGCACAGCGCCCCCGACACTCCCCCTCTCCTGAGTCCTGGCTATGTCAGTCAAAGTGTGTGGAGGATGCCGCGCAATGCATCATGGGATTAGTACTGGCGGCTCCCGGGCTTGGGGGGACAGGTGGAGGCTGGAGCATTGAAGAGACACCGTGCCAGTGCCACTGTACAACAGCAGAGGTGGTGTGAGCGAGGGCAGGCAGCCACCACAGGGTTCACCGTTCAAGTTGGTGTGGTGAGTAAGGTAAAACTTTTGTATATGTGATGACAATATATTTTTTTTAAATGTATGTGTATATTTAAATATCTGCCCCCTCCCCCCCAGAGCTTGATTTGCATTGATTGGCACTGATGTGATTGATCGGACGCGGGTGTGGCTGTATTTAAAGGATGCGGATGTGGCTGCATTTAATTGGGCGCTGGTGAGGCCGCATTTGATGGGCGCTGGTGAGGCCACATTTGATGGGCGCTGGTGAGGCCGCATTTGATGGGCGCTGGTGAGGCTGCATTTGATTGGCGCTGGTGAGGCCGCATTTGATGGGCGCTGGTGAGGCCGCATTTGATGGGCGCTGGTGAGGCTGCATTTGATTGGGCACTGGTGAGGCTGCATTTGATTGGGCGCTGGTGAGGCCGCATTTAATTGGGTGCTGGTAAGGCTGCATTTGATTGGGCACTGGTAAGGCCGCATTTGATTGGGCTCTGGTAAAGCCGCATTTGATTGGGCGCTGGTGAGGCCGCATTTAATGGGCGCTGGTGAGGCTGCATTTGATTGGGCGCTGGTGAGGCCGCATTTGATGGGCGCTGGTGAGGCCGCATTTGATGGGCGCTGGTGAGGCTGCATTAGATGGGCACTGGTGAGGCTGCATTTGATTGGGCTCTGGTGAGGCCACATTTGATTGGGCGCTGGTGAGGCTGCATTTGATGGGCGCTGGTGAGGCTGCATTTGATGGGCACTGGTGAGGCTGCATTTGATTGGGCGCTGGTGAGGCCGCATTTGATGGGCGCTTCATTAAAAGGGTAGGGTATACAAATACTATACATAAGCAGGAAAAAGGGGATGGGGTCGGGGGTGGAGCCGGGGGGGGGGGCAAAATTATGTTTCGCCTAGGGTGTCAAAAATCCTTGCACCAGCCCTGGGTGATCATTAAAGCCTACTAGGCCAACACTGGGCCCACACTGCAGAATCATTGTTTTCTGGGTCGCTTAACTGTCACTTAACTACCTCTTCAGCCAAATAGTATTCCTACTTATGGGGTATGTCTTAGGTTTTTGGTGATTTTTACAAAGAACTTTATAATTATTAAAGTTGGACTACAAAATATTTACAAAGATTTTAGCCAATAGATTGTCACTTTTACTGCCGTCTCTAATACATAAAGATCAGGTAGGGTTTGTCCCCACAAGACATGCAGGCGATAACACGAGGCGCACAATAGACCATATAGACCTCCTGACTTAGGCCCCATACACACGATCGGACATATCCGATGAAAACGGTCCGCGGACCATTTCCATCGGATATGTCCGATTGGGAGTTTGATCCGATGGCGTGTACACACCATCGGATCAAATTCCCCGCCGCCGGACGGCGCGGTGACGCAGCGGTGACGTTGACGCCGCCGCGTCACCGCCACGTCACCGCACCAGGAAGTAAAACACTTCCGCGCATGCGCCGAATCCATTCGGCGGCGGCGCGGCGCAGCGGTGGGGGACGACATGTCTGCTGGTAAGTGTACTAACCAGCAGACATGTCGGGCGGACAGATTCCACCGGATGGATTTCAAAGCATGCTTTGAAATCTGTCGGGTGGAGAAATCTGTCCGCTAGCCCATACACACGAGCGGAGATGTCTGCTGAAACGGTCCATCGGGTCCTTTTATTCAGGCCTTACAAGCATTATATTCAAAACTTTCTTCCCAAGTACAGCTCTCTACTTAAATAATGGCACCAGACAGGGATGTTCACTGCCTCCCTTGCTCTTTATCCTTAGTCTGGAACCCCTTGCGGAGGTTATTCATTCTCATCCGAATGTACGCGGGGTAACACCGGGAATGTTTTGTTAACTCTTACCCATCCCCATATATTCCTCCCTTCTCTACATTACATCCTTTAGTTCTCTTTCAGGGTTTAAAATGAACTCTTCAAAAACAGAAGCCCTTACCATTGATGTTCCATCAGCCCAACTTACCTCTCTTTAACATAACTTTAAACATCATTGGTACACCAACACACTTAAATATTTAGGTATCCATATCACCTTCTCCTACTCTACCCTCTACATTTGTTCATGGAAATCACCCATTTATTAATTGGACCACCCTCCCTCTGTCCCTTCTGTGTCCTTAAGATGTCGATACATCCCAAATTACTCTATCTATTTGAGATCCTCCCAATACCAATCCCAATAATGCAATTGAAAGCGCTTCATAGGAGGTGTCTCCACTTTATATGGAACAGGATTGCGGGATCAGTGGTCCTAGCCCTAAGAAATAAGGGGGGGGTTGAAATTGAAATGAGAATCACCTCGCCTGTGCATCTCTGCTATATGCTATGGCCTTCTTCAGGCATCATTTACCTCAATTAAGATCTTTATGTTGGGGGGGCGTGGCTACCGGCCTCTAAGATGGCCGCTTAACCCGGGAGCTCCGTGACACTCCGGAGATTTTCAGCCCACAACAGCGCACACCGAGGGCGATTCGATCGTTAAAACGTCCCGTTTGTTCGTGAATTCTCACTGAACGACGCGGTGATGGGAAGAAACCGCAAAAAAACGCTACAGCCTCAAAAAATGGAAAATTTCATTCCCCTCACGGCGAGCGGGACTCCTCAACATGGCGCGGCTTCTGTGAGAGGAATTACACAGGCTATACCGCACTGCTCCAATGAAGGTATGCAACATAATGACTCGTTCCAGAGTGGCACACTGAGTGGTACTCCCTCAGGAACCCCGAGTCCCACTACCAGAAGCCCGGTTAAGTCTAAGCTGAGGAGAGACTCCCCACATAGGCCAGACTGCGTCATGGAAATGACCACCCACTCTCAGGCCTCTTTTAACCCTAGAGAAAGAGAAGGGGATCCCATAGCAAATTTTCCTAAGCTGATAAACCAATTTCTGACACAATGCTCAAGGAAATGCTGCTCTCTCTTCGCTCCTCTCTACAAGCTGATCTGTACAGAGGTTTAACTGAATGTCAGAGAGAGGTACATACTCTGGGTACCAGGGTGGACACAATAGAACACAGAATGGAGAATTTTGCCTCATCACACAATGTTATGGTAGACGCACATTCCAGTCAGAAAGATGAAATCGCATGGATCAAAGACAAAATGGCGGACCTCGAGGACAGATCTAGGAGGAATAACCTCAAACTAAGGGGTGTGCCTGAGACAGTGCCTCCTAATCAACTCCTCCAATATGCACAAACTTTATTTTCCTCAATGCTACCAGAGGCAACAGCCCAAGATCTCCTGATTGACCGCATACATAGGATCCCTAAACCGTCATTTCTCCCTGATGAAATCCCTAGGGATGTTCTACTCAGAATCCATTTTTTTCATGTGAAAGACGTAATTTTACAAACATCACATAGACCAGGGAGCCTCCCCCAACAATACAGAAATCTCAGAGTCCTGCCTGACCTTTCCAGACACACTTTGCAGCGCCGTAGGAATCTATTATCAATCACCAAAGCGTTGAGAAACCACGCAGTGCCACACAAATGGAAATATCCGGCTACCTTGGTGATTACTCATGATGGTTCTGATATTTCAGTATCCAACCTGGAAGAAGGTTTGACACTACTACGCCGCTGGGGAATAGTCCCGGACCAAACCACGGATCCACGTACCATGAATGTCCCCCAAGGGATTCAACACGATTGGCAAGTAGTCTCCCGCAAGAAGAATAAGAAATCTACAAACGGCAGCAAAGCCCAAGTTTAACTCAAGCCCTACAAGAATATCTCCGGTATAGAGTTGCTACACGGCAGCTCCTTTTTCCCCTGTTAGCTTAATAGCAGCTATGTCTGCGATAGGATCAGTTGATGGATCCATTTCTTAAAGTTATTTGGTTGACTGTTTATGCTTTTTTTGTTTCTACCTTGTTTGTTTGTTTTCATGATATGCACAGGTTTCCTCAGGACATCTCCTCCTCTACCAGGTCTGGTACCAAACCTCTTCTTGTCACAACTGTCTTGCTGGGTGCCAACGGCAATGATCCCTACCTGATATGTGAGTACCAAGCCACGAATGTTAACCACACTGCTGTACCAACCTCACTATGGTAATCAAGATCTTGTCTATAAATGCTAGGGGACTAAACCACCCAGCAAAAAGTTTTTCGTTATGGAAAGAGGTTCACAAATCTAATGCAGATATCCTATGTGTGCAAGAAACACACTTCCAAGCGAATAAAACTCCACAATTTACTCATAGAGACTTTCCTACTATCTATACTGCTTCCAACCCGACGGCCAAAAGAGGAGGCGTCCTGATAGCGTTCAAAAATTCTATAGCTTTCAAACCTAAGGATGTTATCACTGATGTTAAAGGCAGATATGTGATAATTGCTGGTGACATAAATGCTAAACCATACACCATAGTCTCACTTTACGCTCCAAACACCCACCAGTTGAGATTCATACGAAGAGTGCTTAAGAGAGCTAATTCTTTACAATATGGCAGACTATTGGTGTGCGGTGATTTTAACATTATTTTAGATCCAATGATTGACTCCTCACCTAGAAGGACAAGAGGAGCCCCAACACTTCTACCACTTCTGCACTCAGAAGAACTATTTGATGCATGGAGATGCCTTCATTCGAATGAACGCGACTATACTTTTTTTTCAGGGAGACATGGTTCCTACTCGAGAATAGACATGTTCTTGACGGACAAATGGCTACTGCAGGACATAGATAAAACATCAATTCATGACATTACGTGGTCTGACCATGCTGCTATCTCCTTGTCTATTATAGAAAGAGGGGTCTCTCCCTCCTCACCCATCTGGCGCTGTAACAATAGGACTATACTAAATCCACACCACCAAAAATCCATTAACGAACATCTTCATAATTATTTCCGCCTCAACTCAGATTCTGTAAATGATCCCAATACCTTGTGGAATGCTCACAAAGCAGTTATAAGGGGTATTATCATACAGATCGGGGCAATAGAAAAAAAAGAAAAGATCTAAAGAAATCCAAGATGTCCTCAGTGACCTAAAGGATACCGAGAACAGTAATAAACAATCGCCATCCCCTTCCCTGACCGCCAAATTGAAAGACCTTAGAGAAAAACTTAGGGAACTATTATCGCAACAATATGATAAACACTTGAGGAGGCTTAAACTCAACCACTATAACAATGCTAATAAAGCAGGTAAATACTTAGCAAATAGATTAAAGGTTATGCGCAATAAATCTAGAATACCTTTCCTCACTGACCCATTCTCCCTACACAAAGTCACAAACCCCCAAAAAATTGCTGATCTATTTGCAAATTACTACGACTCTCTGTATAACCTCAAAAAAGATACCAATACTCCCCAACCTAGTATACATGAGATTCAATCCTTTCTTCATACGCTGAAACTTCCCTCTCTAACATCCCAACAATTGGTAGATCTTAACTTACCTATCACACCTCAAGAGATACTGAAAGTCATACACTCCCTTCCCATGGGGAAATCACCAGGTCCCGATGGTTTTTCCAACGAATATTTCAAAACATTCCAAGCAGTTTTGACACCATATATGTCAACAGTCTTCAACAATTTTATGTCCACCACTTCCCTTCCCCAAGAAATGTCAAGAGCCCACATAGTAACAATTCCAAAACCTGGTAAGACCCCAGACACACCTGAGAACTTTAGACCTATTTCCCTCCTTAACACTGACACCAAGATTTATGCAAAACTCTTAGCCACAAGATTAAAACATATCATCCCTACACTTGTTCGAAGTGACCATATGGGCTTTGTGAGGGGGAGACAGGCCTCTGACGCCACCAGGCGTATCGTTGATATTATACACCAAGCTGGAAAGACTCGAACGCCTTCTCTGTTATTGTCTATTGATGCAGAGAAGGCGTTCGATCGAGTACACTGGACATACATGGAAATGGTTCTACAGAAATTTGGTTTCCAGGGCTCTATCTTATCTGCGATATTGGCTTTATACTCTTGTCCCTCTGCTCGAGTGTACTCTTCTGGGTTTCTTTCAGAGTCTTTCCCTATAAAAAATGGTACGCGCCAGGGCTGCCCTCTATCCCCGTCAATCTTCAATCTGATAATAGAACCCCTAGCCGAAGCCATCAGGTCTAATCTAAGGATTTCAGGTTTTCAATTTGGCCATGAAAATCACACCATCAGTCTTTTTGCTGATGATGTGATACTACTATTGACCAACCCTGTTAAATCTTTACATGAAGTTCACAATATTTTAATGTCATTTGGAAGGATTTCATATTACAAAGTTAACTTCACAAAATCTCTTATCCTTGACCTGGGGGTACCACCTCATATCAAGAGTTGCCTAATATCCCGATTACCCTACACCTGGAGCTCGGGCTCTATCAAATACCTTGGTATCACCCTTACGAGTAGTGTCTCTACGCTTATCAAAGCTAATTTCCCCTCACTGATTGAAAAAATTGAAACCCAACTCAAAAGGATCTCTGAGAAGGAAGTGTCCTGGATGGGCAGAATATCAGCTTTGAAAATGTTGATTATGCCTCAAATCCTATACTTCTTTCGTGCAATTCCATTGTGTATACCGTACCATTACCTTAATCGCCTCACAACGTTGGGATGGAAGTATATTTGGCAAGGTAAAAGGGCACGGTGTTCACGTAACAATCTTGTGTCTCACAAAAAAGTAGGAGGAGCAGGTCTACCCGACATACACGACTATATGTGGGCAGCTCGACTTGACCAACTTAAACACTGGTTCCATGACCTAGACGTTCCACCCTGGGTGAACATAGAAAATACACTGTCACCGATGGCTAACGTGAAACTTATGTTGCTCAGCGACAAATGGTCTCCTTGGAAGCTGACCTCTTTACCCCCTACCATACAGACTTCATTAAAAGCGTGGAGACATATACTGAATCAAGACCATCAAGAATTTCAGGATATTGACTTCCGACTACC
Source organism: Rana kukunoris (assembly GCA_029574335.1). NCBI lineage: Eukaryota > Metazoa > Chordata > Amphibia > Anura > Ranidae > Rana > Rana kukunoris. The sequence continues at coordinate 183,425,851 of CM056051.1, forward strand.
ATTGCGAATACTTGAAGCCAAAATACCCAGATTGACAGTCTCTGAACTCAATTCACACGGGGTGACTGATATTTCGGAACTCTACGCGAACGATACACCCCTACATCCTACCATAGTTGTATCCCAATTCCATTTACCTGACAGATCTTTTCACACTTGTGATAGAATTGTGCGCTTCCTCCACTCATTGCCTTCCCCGACCATATCCCTTCCAAAGAGGGTGTGGAAATTTTATTCTGTCGCTCAACCTGCCTCAAAGGGCATATCACTATTCTACAATATATTTCAAGATAAGATGATATTTTCTAAAACGACAGCAATGAAAAAATGGGAGGTAGACCTACGTACTAGATTTACAAAAGAGGATTGGTCGTGTGCCTTTCAGACGATTCATAAAGCATCTCATTGTGTGAAACACTGGGAATTGTCCATTAAATTGACCAACAGATGGTACTACACTCCACTGAGATTGGCCACACTCTATCCTGGCACCCCAGCCAACTGTTGGAGAGAATGTGGTCAAGTGGGCAATCTCATGCATATATTCTGGTATTGTCCACATGTAAGAAGCCTGTGGAATCAGGTTTTTAAACTAATTTCTTCCATCACAGGGATATTGACTCAACCAGATCCAGCGTTAGCTCTTCTCAACATACACATTGATAGATTCCCTTTACATATGAGGACAGTAGTTACACACGTTTTATTGGAAACACGTACGTCCATTCTACGGAATTGGAAATCTAAAAACACTGTGAATATCTCAGATGTAACAACAGAGGTCCACAGGAATTTCACTTTTGAAAAGCTTATAGCACTTAATTCCACACCGACCAGACATTTTAATCTATGTTGGTCCATATGGCCCAAAAACTGATGAGGTTCTCAAATATCTGTTCCGTTGAATACATGATTATTAGTGTTGAGCAGAATATGCCATATTCGATTTCGCGATATATCTCGAATATATAGTCGAATATTCGAGATATATTCGCTAAATACGAATATTCGTGATATTTTTTGCAAATGAAATGATTGCAAAATTTCGCTATTGCGAATGCGAATGCGAATATTCGAGAAATGCGGAAGGAGCACTTTGATTGGCTCAGAATATTCGTGATATTTTATAATACAAAATAATTGCGAAATTTCGAGAAATGCGGAATGGAGCACTCTGATTGGCTCAGAATATTCGTGATATATTACAATACAAAATAATTGCGAATATTCGGCAAATGCGGAAGGAGCACTCTGATTGGCTCAGAATATTCGTGATATTTTATAATACAAAATAATTGCGAAATTTCGAGAAATGCGGAATGGAGCACTCTGATTGGCTCAGAATATTCGTGATATATTACAATACAAAATAATTGCGAATATTCGGCAAATGCGGAAGGAGCACTCTGATTGGCTCAGAATATTCGTGATATTTTATAATACAAAATAATTGCGAAATTTCGAGAAATGCGGAATGGAGCACTCTGATTGGCTCAGAATATTCGTGATATTTTATCGAAATTTCGCAAAAATTGCGATTTTTTGGCAGAATTTCGGTACATGCTTTAGGAGCGCTCTGATTGGCTCATTCTGAAATCGAATATTCGAGATATTTTATCGAAATTTCACAAAATGCGAATGAGAAATTCATTGCGGAATTTCGACAGTAACACTCTGAAATCGAATATATGTGTTATTTTAGCTAAAAACAATATTGCGAATTTCTCGATCGCGCATGCGCAATCGCGCGAACAACACACGACTACTTCCTGGAACTTGGCCACTTGCCAGTTTCATTTGCCATAGCAAGTTATTGTTGGTCAAGTGCCCAGATTTTTTTGGAAAAAATGGTCGGGAGCAATCTGACACCAAGTGAAGAAAAGATGCTGATCTGTGTAAGTATTTGCATTATCTTTAACTGCATTTAGACTAGTTTAAAAGTTAGTATATAAGATCAGATATTAGTATTTCCCAAACAATTTGTCTCCTGGTGTTACAAAACTACAATTCCCAGCATGCCTGTACAGCTGCAGACACCCTGGTTGGTAAATGTGTATTTAGGCACTTTCCTTGCTATTTTGCATAATTAATTTAACATGTTGTGGACACCGGGCTAATTTTTCAGATTTGGTGTTTACGAGACTAAAACTTATTTTTTTGCTAGAAAATTACTTAAAACCCCCAAACATTATATATATTTTTTTTTCTAACACCCTAGAGCAGGGGTCTCCAAACTTTTTACTTTGAGGGCCACATTCTATATTTTACTCATATCCGCGGGCCGGAAAAATAATTTAAGTAAATAAATCCACAGTAGAAGAATAGAATTTTACTTACTGTTGACAGCAGAACTGGATGATGGTCCTGTCGTCGCATAAAACGCTGGAGCATCATTCAGCGGGTTAAACTACCAGCGTGCATGAGGTTTTACATCCGTGTCCTCACCAGTCTCCCCCACATCTGTGTCCCCACATTGGTGTCCCCATACATCTGTGTCCCCACATTGGTGTCCCCATACATCTGTTACCCCACATTGGTGTCCCCATACATCTGTGTCCCCACATTGGTGTCCATATACATCTGTGTCCTCACATTGGTGTCCCCATACATCTGTGTCCCCACATTGGTGTCCCCATACATCTGTGTCCTCACATTGATGTCCCCATACATCTGTGTCCCCACCAGTCTCACCACACATCTGGTACCCCACCAGTCTCCTCATACATCTGTGTCCTCACATTGGTGTCCCCATACATCTGTGTCCTCACATTGGTGTCCCCATACATCTGTGTCCTCACATTGGTGTCCCCATAAATCTGTGTCCCCACATTGGTGTCCCCATACATCTGTGTCCCCACATTGGTGTCCCCATACATCTGTGTCCCCACATTGGTGTCCCCATACATCTGTGTCCCCACATTGGTGTCCCCATACATCTGTGTCCTCACATTGGTGTCCCCATACATCTGTGTCCTCACATTGGTGTCCCCATACATCTGTGTCCCCACATTGGTGTCCCCATACATCTGTGTCCCCACATTGGTGTCCCCACACATCTGTGACCCCCACCAGTCTCCTCATACATCTGTGTCCACACCAGTCTCCTCATACATCTGTGTCCCCACATTGGTGTCCCCACACATCTGTGTCCCCACACTGGTGTCCCCACACATCTGTGTCCCCACCAGTCTCCTCATACATTTATGTCCCCACACATCTGGGTCCCCACACATCTGTGTCCCCACACTGGTGTCCCCACACATCTGTGTCCCCACCAGTCTCCTCATACATCTGTGCCCCCACACTGGTGTCCCCACAATTCTGTGTCCCCACACTGTTGTCCCCACACATCTGTTACCCCACCAGTCTCCTCATACATCTGTGTCCCCACATTGGTGTCCCCATACATGTGTCCCCACCAGTCTCCCCACAAATTAGTGTCCCCACACTTGTGTCCCCACATTGGTGTCCCCATCAGTCTCCTCACACATATTTGTCCCCACCAGTCTCCTCATACATCTGTGTCCCCACATTGGTATCCCCACACATTTGTGTCCCCACCAGTCTCCTCATACATCTGTGACCCCACCAGTCTCCTCATACATCTATGTCCCCACACATCTGTTACCCCACCAGTCTACTCATACATCTATGTCCCCACATTGGTGTCCCCATACATCTGTGTCCCCACATTGGTGTCCCCATACATCTGTGTCCCCACATTGGTGTCCCCATACATCTGTGTCCCCACATTGGTGTCCCCATACATCTGTGTCCTCACATTGGTGTCCCCATACATCTGTGTCCCCACATTGGTGTCCCCATACATCTGTGTCCCCACATTGGTGTCCCCATACATCTGTGTCCCCACATTGGTGTCCCCACACATCTGTGACCCCCACCAGTCTCCTCATACATTTATGTCCCCACACATCTGGGTCCCCACACATCTGTGTCCCCACACTGGTGTCCCCACACATCTGTGTCCCCACCAGTCTCCTCATACATCTGTGCCCCCACACTGGTGTCCCCACAATTCTGTGTCCCCACACTGTTGTCCCCACACATCTGTTACCCCACCAGTCTCCTCATACATCTGTGTCCCCACATTGGTGTCCCCATACATGTGTCCCCACCAGTCTCCCCACAAATCAGTGTCCCCACACTTGTGTCCCCACATTGGTGTCCCCACCAGTCTCCTCACACATATTTGTCCCCACCAGTCTCCTCATACATCTGTGTCCCCACATTGGTGTCCCCACACATTTGTGTCCCCACCAGTCTCCTCATACATCTGTGACCCCACCAGTCTCCTCATACATCTATGTCCCCACACATCTGTTACCCCACCAGTCTACTCATACATCTATGTCCCCACATTGGTGTCTCCACACATCTGTGTCCCCACCAGTCTCCTCATACATCTGTGTCCCCACATTGGTGGGAACACAGATGTATGAGGAGACTGGTGGGGACACAGATGTGTGGGGACACCAGTGTGGGGACACAGATGTGTGGGGAGATTGGTGGGGACACAGATGTGTGGGGACACCGATGTGGGGACACAGATGTATGAGGAGACTGTTGGGGACACAGATGTGTGGGGAGACTGGTGGGGACACAGTTGTATAAGGAGACTGGTGGGGACACAGTTGTATGGGGACACCAATGTGGGGTCACAGATGTATGAGGAGACTGGTGGGGACACAGATGTATGGGGACACCAGTCTCCCCACAAATCTGTGTCCCCACACTTGTGTCCCCACACATCTGTGACCCCACCAGTGTCCTCATACATCTGTGCCCCCACACTGGTGTCCCCACAATTCTGTGTCCCCACACTGTTGTCCCCACACATCTGTTACCCCACCACCAGTCTCCTCATACATCTGTGTCCCCACATTGGTGTCCCCATACATCTGTGTCCCCACCAGTCTCCCCACACATCTGTGTCCCCACACATCTGTGTCCCCACACATCTATGTCCCCACACTTGTGTCCCCACACATCTGGGTCGCCACACTGGTTTCCCCACACTGGTGTCCCCACACATCTGTGGCCCCACCAGTCTCCTCATACATCTGTGCCCCCACATTGGTGGGGACACACAGATGTATGGGGACACCAATGTGGGGTCACAGATGTATGAGGAGACTGGTGGGGACACAGATGTGTGGGGACACCAGTGCGGGGTCACAGATGTGTGGGGACACCAGTGTGGGGACCCAGATGTGTAAGGACACAAGTGTGGGGACATAGATGTGTGGGGAGACTGGTGGGGACACACAGATGTATGGGGACACCAATGTGGGGTCACAGATGTATGAGGAGACTGGTGGGGACACAGATGTGTGGGGACACCAGTGCGGGGTCACAGATGTGTGGGGACACCAGTGTGGGGACCCAGATGTGTGAGGACACAAGTGTGGGGACATAGATGTGTGGGGAGACTGGTGGGGTAACAGATGTGTGGGGACACCGATGTGGGGACAGATGTATGAGGAGACTGCTGGGGACACAGATGTATGAGGAGACTGGTGGGGGTCACAGATGTGTGGGGACACCAGTGTGGGGACCCAGATGTGTGAGGACACAAGTGTGGGGACATAGATGTGTGGGGAGACTGGTGGGGACACAGATGTGTGGGGACACCGATGTGGGGACACAGATGTATGAGGAGACTGCTGGGGACACAGATGTATGAGGAGACTGGTGGGGGTCACAGATGTGTGGGGACACCAGTGTGGGGACCCAGATGTGTGAGGACACAAGTGTGGGGACATAGATGTGTGGGGAGACTGGTGGGGACACAGATGTGTGGGGACACCGATGTGGGGACACAGATGTATGAGGAGACTGCTGGGGACACAGATGTATGAGGAGACTGTTGGGGACACCGATGTGTGGGGACACAAGTGTGGGGACACTGATTTGTGGGGAGACTGTTGGGGATACAGATGTATGGGGACACTAATGTGGGGACACAGATGTATGAGGAGACTGGTGGGGACACAGATGTGTGGAGACACAAGTGTGGGGACACTGATTTGTGGGGAGACTGGTGGGGACACAGATGTATGGGGACACCAGTCTCCCCACAAATCAGTGTCCCCACACTTGTGTCCCTACACATCTGTGACCCCACCAGTGTCCTCATACATCTGTGTCCCCACATTCGTGTCCCCATGCATCTGTGATCCCCACCTGTCTCCTCATACATCTTCACCCCACCAGTCTCCTCATACATCTATGTCCCCACACATCTGTGACTCCACCTGTCTCCCCATAAATCAGTGTCCCAACATTTGTGTCCCCACACATCTGTGTCCACACACTGGTATCCCCACACATCTGGGTCCCCACACTGGTGTCCCCACACATCTGGGTCCCCACACTGGTGTCCCCACACATCTGTTTCCCTACCAGTCTCCTCATACATCTGTGTCCCCACATTGGTTTCCCCACCAGTCTCCTCATACATCTGTGTCCCCACATTGGTGTCCCCATACATCTGTGGCCCCAATAGTCTCCCCACACATCTGTGTCCCCATTAGGGTACCCCCTACTGGTGTCCCCATTAAACCCCCCTCCACTGGTGTCCCCATAAGAGCACCCCCCCACTGGTGTCCCCACAAGAGCACCCCCCCACTGGTGTTCCCATTAGAGCACCCCCCCACTGGTGTCCCCATTAGAGCACCCCCCCACTGGTGTCCCCATTAGAGAACCCCCCCACTGGTGTCCCCATAAGAGCACCCCCCCTACTTGCCACTTGTATCCCCATTAGAGCACCTCCCACTTGTGTCCCCATCAGAATTATCAGCACCCGGATGTTTGTGCCATATCAGAGCCATTCAGCCACCCTCCACAGTAGTGTACAGTAATCATCTCGCATCAGCCCCCCTCCCTCCTCCATGCATGTGTAGTTTACCAGCGCGTCAGACATTACACACACTGGCTGTTCAGACCTGCTGCACTTCCCGACTCCCGCCCCGCCTTAATACACACTCGTTACTGGTTAACAGCGAGGCGGGAGGCGGAGCAGGGAGGTGTGGCAACGGGTCTAAAACAAATCATTGGCTGCTAGGATGCCCGTGGACCCAGCAGCCAACACAAACACAGTGAGACACCGGGAGAGATTGCGGGACCTGCGCTGCATATTGCTAGGGACGAATATTCAGCGCATATTCCATAACTAACAGGTGGACCAGTGACTCCAGCTGCGGGCCGGAGGAAATGGCCTGGCGGGCCGGATGTGGCCCGCGGGCCGTACTTTGGAGACCCCTGCCCTAGAGAATGAAATGGTAATCATTGCAATATTTTTTGTCACACCGTATTTGCGCAGCGGTCTTACAAGCGCACTTTTTTTGGAAAAAAAAACTTTTTTGAATTGGAAAATAACACAACAATAAATTTTGCCCAATTTTTTTAGATTTTGTGAAAGATAAAGTTACGCCGAGTAAAATGATACCCAACATGTCACGCTCAAAAATTGTGCCCGCTCGTGGCATGGCGTCAAACTTTCACCCTTAAAAATCTCGATAGGTGACGTTTTAAAAATTCTACAGGTTGCTTTTTTGAGGTACAGAGTAGCTCTAGGGCTAGAATTATTGCTCTCGCTCTAACGATCGCGTCGATACCTCACTTGTGTTGTTTGAACACCGTTTTCATATGCGGGCGCTACTCGCTTATGCGGCACTGTTTCCTAAACGGAGCCTACAGCTGTTGCAAAACAACTCCCCGTTATTACCGGACAGCCATTAACTGTCCAGCCATGCTCCTAGTTAAAGTATAATTGTTGTACAGCTGGTGACGGTGAGCTACATGGTGTATCAGAGCATGCTGGTAGTTGTAGTTTTTAAATAACATCAACTCCATTATTTATTCTAAATTAATTCATCAAAATGTCAAAAAAATGGCAAGATATAAAATCTGTCATGTTAACCCTGTCATTAATTAATAAGGCGAGAATGCTCCCAATGTTTAATACCATAGATTTCCCACATATATCTATAAGGCTTTAAACAAAAGTATTATAATATACTTTGTTCTTCATCTTGCAGATGTTCCTGGAAACAGGCTACGATCAGCTGCAGAGGCAGGCGGAAAAAAAACAAGTGGTGCGCTCCATAATTGAAAAATTAGGCGATCGTCATGGCGGCCCACCAGATCACATGGCCATCCTCAAGAAATGGTCCGACCTGAAGAGGCGCCATATGGACCGGGTCAATTGCCTCTGTGCTAAATATCACCCAGGTAAGTTATTGCTGACAGTTATGTTTTTTTTTTCTAAAGTGTATTTCGTGCGTGTACTCGAGAGAGGAGCCGGACTGCAGGAGTTGGGAGTAGGCAGGCCTCCCCCAGAGGCAATCTGCCACCTTTCTCCATGCCCCGGGTGACAATGGCGGGTGAGAGGGGGTCCTCCCATACAGCCCGTCCTACCTGCTCCGCTTTGAAGCCCAACGTGGCAGAGGGACTCCCTGTAAGGGAGTGAGAGGATTTGCCCGCTCAACCAGCCCCGTTAGTCCTTCGCCTCTCTTTTTAGAGAGCGCGTGGTCAGAGTGCGTGCATGTTAACCCAATTTCGAAGGCGTGTGTAAGTGTGGTGGTTTTTGTGGGAGGGGGTGGGTCGTACTAAGCGCAGGCTTACCTCGCATAGCACTCCCACCGGGGGCCGGGCTGAGACCACCAAACTCAATTAACATGTAGCCGAGAGCGTGATCCGAACCCCTAGCTGCAGAGGTGAATGGCTTGTCAGCGCAGTGGCAATCGCGTTGAGCCACCGCAGCTCCTTTGGTGACAGTTATGTAAGGTCATATGTAATTAATGTAAGGGCAGATGTTGTTAACCCAGACGCCATGTTGTGCTAACATATATCACCACCAGCCAAGGTATTCATAGTACTGTTGAAAAAAGACATGGGACAGCAGACAGCAACACAGAAGTTATGTGGGAACATACATTTCCCATTGCTTTGCATGGGACTTTAAACAAAAACCACGACCATCACAAATGGGGGTAGTTAATGGATAAATTAACGATCCTATACTTTAAGTGGACGTATAAGTAACATGTGACCAAGTGTTATCGAAATATCTACAGCTGTTATGAAGTAACATGTATTTCCCATAGAGTTGAATGGGACTTTAAAGAAAAACCCCGACCATGGCAAATGGGGGAGGGTAAGGCTTAAATCACCTATCCTATGTTTGTGGCTGACATATAAGTAACCTGTGTGCCAAGTTTCATGTAAATATCTTTCGCCGTTTGGACGTGATGCTGGTACATACATACATACAGACACGTTGAGTTTTATATATATAGATTCCCACTCAATTACTGTGTTAGGCGTGGGCTTTTCATAGTAATCCTGTGTGCTCCATCAGGCCCTTTTTTTAACATGAGATCGTCTGAACAAAACAAAGGAGACAAAAACAGCTCATTTTACCATGGTGGCAGCCCAGCTCACGCTCAGTCCCCTGTAGTGCCCACAAGACCCTTTAATATAAAATTTTCCCATTGGTTAACTGTCTTTATAAATTAATTTGTATTCATATACAATACAGCAGAGTACACCAAATTTGCATACGTCATTAGAAAATATTTTTCTAATATATGAACATTGTGTTATTATAGGAGCTCCACGACCAGCTGTGCGCACCAAGCGCACAAGGCGCCAGCCCACTGAGGAGGAGGAAGAAGAGGAGGATGCGGCAGAGGAGGATGCGGCAGAGGAGGATGAGGCAGAGGAGGAGAGGGATGAGGAGGAGCAGCCAGGGACCTCCCACTCGCCAGCCACCGCTCCTGTTGTGGAGCATGCCCCCCCCAAAATAATCCTGAGGTTGAGGATATGCTGGTCGCTGGAGAGGTCGAGGTGGTTGATACTCAACCTCCGGTGAGCCTCGGTCAGGAAGGTAAATATGTGCACAAAGATTAATAACATTTCAACAATAAAATGTAGATATAAAAATGGACAACATATAAAGCGCACCCGTCAGATTGCAGAACCATAATATGGTATTTATGATACAAGTATACAGGTAGTGCAGAATTATTAGGCAAGTTGTATTTTTGAGGATTCATTGTATTATTGAACAACAACCATGTTCTCAATGAACCCCAAAAACTCATTAATATCAAAGCCGAATATTTTTGGAAGTAGTTTTTATTTTGTTTTTAGTGTTAGCTATTTTAGGGGGATATCTGTGTGTGCAGGTGAGTACTATTACTGTGCTGAATTATTAGGCAACTTAACAAAAAAAAAAAATATATACCCATTTCAATTATTTATTTTTAACAGTGAAACCAATATAACATCTCAACATTCACACATATACATTTCTGACATTCAAAAACAAAACAAAAACAAATCAGTGACCAATATAGCCACCTTTCTTTGCAAGGACACTCAAAAGCCTGACATCCATGGATTCTGTCAGTGTTTTGATCTGTTCACCATCAACATTGCATGCAGCAGCAACCGCAGCCTCCAAGACAATGTTCAGAGAGGTGTACTCTTTTCCCTCCTTGTAAATCTCACATTTGATGATGGACCACAGGTTCTTCTCAATGGGGTTCAGATCAGGTGAACAAGGAGGCCATGTCATTAGTTTTTTTTCTTTAATACACTTTCTTGCCAGCCACGCTGTGGAGTACTTGGACGCGTGTGCTGGAGCATTGTCCTGCATGAAAATCATGTTTTTCTTGAAGGATGCAGACTGCTTCCTGTACCACTGCTTGAAGAAGGGGTCTTCCAGAAACTGGCAGTAGGACTGGGAGTTGAGCTTCACTCCATCCTCAACCCGAAAAGGCCCCACAAGCTCATCTTTGATGATACCAGCCCAAACCAGTACTCCACCTACACCTTGCTGGCGTCTGAGTCGGACTGGAGCTCTCTGCCCTTTACCAATCCAGCCACTGGCCCATCCATCTGGCCCATCAAGACTCACTCTCATTTCAGCAGTCCATACAACGGTAGAAAAATCATTCTTGAGATATTTCTTGGCCCAGTCTTGACGTTTCAGCTTGTGTGTCTTGTTCAGTGGTGGTCGTCTTTCAGCCTTTCTTACCTTGGCCATGTCTCTGAGTATTGCACACCTTGTGCTTTTGGGCACTCCAGTGATGTTGCAGCTCTGATATATGGCCAAACTGGTGGCAAGTGGCATCTTGGCAGCTGCACGCTTGACTTTCCTCAGTTCATGGGCAGTTATTTTGCGCCTTGGTATTTCCACATGCTTCTTGCGACCCTGTTGACTATTTTGGATGAAATGCTTGATTGTTCGATGATCACGCTTCAGAAGCTTTTCAATTTTAAGAGTGCTGCATCCCTCTGCTAGATACCTCTCTATTTTTGACTTTTCAGAGACTGTCAAGTCCTTCTTTTGACCCATTTTGCCAAAGGAAAGGAAGTTGACTAATAATTATGCACACCTGATATAGAGTGTTGATGTCATTAGACCACACACCTTCTCATTACAGAGTTGTACATTACCTAATATGCCTAATTGGTAGTAGGCTTTCGAGCCTATACAGCTTGGAGTAAGACAACATGCATAAAGAGGATGATGTGGTCCAATTACTCATTTTCCTAATAATTCTGCACTCCCGGTCTGTGCTAGACACATAACAAGTGTATAGACATGATAATGATTGATTAATAAGCAACAGAAATATTTTATGTATTTGTTAAGGGTCTTTGAAAACCAATTTTTTTTGTCTTATATCCTAACAGCTGCAAAAGACATCATGCTGCTCCAAGCAGCTGTGAAAAAAACTGCCGAAAAAATGAGGGGTAATCAAAGACAAATTGGCTACCTTCTCAAGCAGAATGAGCAGTTGGAGGAGGAACTGATGAGACTGTGGTTACAAATTGAAAAAAAGCAGAAGCGCCTGAACACTTTCCTTGGAATTTGATATGTTTAATAAAAAGTTTTATTTTTTTGAAATGTTTCCTTTCTTTTTGAGATAGATTTTTAGGTTTTTCAACACATCTAACTTCACATCTAACACATCAACATCAACATCAACACATCTAACTTCATAATAAGCAAAATCATTTTATACTATTATTTTATTTAACACAAAACTAGGACAAACTAAAGTACACAGACACAGTCACGACGAACACAAACTAAACTGTTGAAAAATGAACATGACAAAAGCAACAATAGATATATATAGATATAGAGAGAGAGAGCAAGAAAGAGAGAGAGAGTGCAGATTTGCTCTTGCATACAGGCTAATGGTTGCAGTATAATGGTTGCAGTATAAAGGCCGCAAATCAGGGTTTAACATAAAGTTCATTGTTTTAGTTACACTTGCTGTTACGATCCGGTCTGGTAGCTTGTAGCGGAGGCTGTTGGTGGATCCGCTGTGCCAGAGAGGTCATGAAGCATTACTCAGCATGGAGGCAGCAGCAGTAGTATTAAAATGTAATGTAACTAGAAAAGATACAATTTCAGGGTAAATTGTGCGGCGTGGTCTTGCCTCCACCAATACTACTGACTGGAGACGGTGCCCCTGGAGATGTAAATGTGATCCAACCGTGTGTCAATCCAGTTCGGTCCATTGCCCCATCAAAAACTGCTCCATCAAAAACTAGCCCATCAAAACTGCACCATAAAAACTAGGGCTGTGCATCTTCACCCGTCTCACGATTCGATGCAATTTCGATTATCAAGTCCACGATTCGATTCGATTCCGCGATGCATCACGATGCATCACGATTGCAGCGCAAGTGCGCATGGCTCTCCCCCCAAAATACTAAAGGAGATGGTCAGAGACTGCAGACATAGTACAGGAGATTATCAGAGACTGCAGACATAGTACAGGAGATGGTCAGAGACTGCAGACATAGTACAGGAGATTGTCAGACACTGCAGACGTAGTACAGGAGATTGTCAGAGACTGCAGACATAGTACATGAGATGGTCAGACTGCAGACATAGTACAGGAGATTGTCAGAGACTGCAGACATAGTACAGGAGATGGTCAGAGACTGCAGACATAGTACATGAGATGGTCAGACTGCAGACATAGTACAGGAGATGGTCAGAGACTGCAGACATAGTACAGGAGATTGTCAGAGACTGCAGACATAGTACAGGAGATTGTCAGAGACTGCAGACATAGTACAGGAGATGGTCAGAGACTGCAGACATAGTACATGAGATTGTCAGAGACTGCAGACATAGTACATGAGATGGTCAGACTGCAGACATAGTACAGGAGATGGTCAGAGACTGCAGACATAGTACATGAGATGGTCAGAGACTGCAGACATAGTACAGGAGATTGTCAGAGACTGCAGACATAGTACAGGAGATTGTCAGAGACTGCAGACATAGTACATGAGATGGTCAGACTGCAGACATAGTACAGGAGATGGTCAGAGACTGCAGACATAGTACAGGAGATGGTCAGAGACTGCAGACATAGTACAGGAGATGATCAGAGACTGCAGACATAGTACAGGAGATGGTCAGAGACTGCAGACATAGTACAGGAGATGGTCAGAGACTGCAGACATAGTACAGGAGATGGTCAGAGACTGCAGACATAGTACATGGGATGGTCAGACTGCAGACATAGTACAGGAGATGGTCAGAGACTGCAGACATAGTACAGGAGATGGTCAGAGACTGCAGACATAGTACATGAGATGGTCAGACTGCAGACATAGTACAGGAGATGGTCAGAGACTGCAGACATAGTACAGGAGATGGTCAGAGACTGCAGACATAGTACATCTAAACACGTGGGCAGGACTTTACAGCATCAGTAGTGACCATAGTAGTCAATAGTGTCAAATAACTAGTGACATAGGTGTCGTGAGCAGCAGCAGTATTAGTAACAGTAGACAATATAGTGTAAAATGACTCGGGAAAGAGGTGCCATGAACAGCAGCAGCAGCAGTGGTAATAGTAGTATAGAGTGGCAAATAACTTGAGACATAGGTGTCTTCACTGATCCAGAGGACTGATGGGAGAAAGTCATGTGGTCAGATGAGACCATAATATAACTTTTTGGTCATAATTCCACTAACCGTGTTCGGAGGAAGAAGAATGATGAGTACCATGCCAATAACGCCATCCCTACTGTGAAGCATGGGGGTGGTAGCATCATGCTTTGGGGGTGTTTTTCTGCACATGGGACAGGGTTACTGCACTATATTAAGGAGAGGATGTCCGGGGCCATGTATTGCGAGATTTTGGGCAACAACCTCCTTCCCTCAGTTAGAGCTTTGAAGATGGGTCGAGGCTGGGTCTTCCAACATGACAATGACCCAAAGCACACAGCCAGGATAACCAAGGAGTGGCTCTGTAAGGAGCATATCAAGGTTCTGGCGTGGCCTAGCCAGTCTCCAGACCTAAACCCAATAGAGAATCTTTGGAGGGAGCTCAAACTCCGGTTTTCTCAGCGATAGCCTAGAAACCTGACTCATGTAGAGAAGATCTGTGTGGAGGAGTGGGTCAAATATCCCTCCTACAGTGTGTGCAAAGCTGGTGAAAAACTACAAGAAAGGTTTGACCGCTGTAATTGCAAACAAAGCCTACTCTACCAAATATTTACATTGATTTACTCAGGTGTTCAAATAATTTTTTTCAGCACTGTAAATAGATCAGGGAATGCATGACAAGGGACCCTTCAGCGCCCTGAACCGACGGCGGGTGCTAGAAAGTCACCGCTGATCCAGGACTCATTCATCTTTATGAATGTGAGTCTGTCCACGGAGTCTGTGGACAGACGGGTCCTCTTGTCCGTGACCACCCCACCTGCCGCGCTGAATGTCCGCTCAGATAGTACGCTGGAGGGGGGGCAAGACAATAGCTCCAGCGCATACTGAGCGAGCTCGCGGCAGGTGTCCAATCTGGCAACCCAGTACTCCATGGGGTCGTCGGTATTCATACTCTCAGAAGCACCGGCGGACGCCATGTAATCTGCCACCATGTGGGCCAGCCGCTGGTGGTGACTGCTTCTGCTGCTGCTGGTACTGGGTTGATCCAATTGGAAGAACATCCTCATCTCTTCCATTAGGTCCCCTGCTCGGCTGCTGCTGGGTGCAGACACCGGCTGGGTGAGATGAGGGGTGACAACTGGAGGCCGGGGAGTTGCCTGCTCCAACCGGCTGACAATGCCTGCCTGCAGTTCCTCCATCCGGCGCTGCCTCCGGCTGGCTGGGATGAACTGCTCAACTTTCCCCTTGCACCTGGGATCCAAAAGGGTGGCCATCCAATAATCATCCCTGCCCTTGATGGTCTTAACCCGGGGGTCCCTCCTGAGGCATCTCAGCATGTGGGCAGCCATGGGGAAGAGCGCAGCCCGCTGTGACTCCTCACTGCTGCCCAGGTCAATGAGGTCAGACTCTTCATCCCTGAGGCGCTGCTGATCACGCTCAGAGATGCCCAACCCCCGGACTATCGGTGCCCCCAACACCGGCTCTCCCTCCTGACCAGGCCCTGACTCCAGGACGACACCAGCAACCTCCTCCTCATCATCATCATCCTCCTCCTCCTCCTCCTCCTCCTCCTCGTCCTGGCCCTGGTCTCGGTGGAGCAGTGCTGCCTCCTCCTGCTCCACCAAGGCACTCTCCCCAGCTTCGAGCAGGCGATCTAGTGTCCTCTCCAGTACGAACACTATAGGGAGCACGTCATTGAGGCCGACATGCTCCCTGCTGACCATCTTGGTCGCCTGCTCGAAAGGGCCCAACACCTGGCAGACCTGGTGTATCTGCCCCCACTCCGCACTGTTGATGTACGGGAGTGTTGGTGCTGGGCCGGCAGTGGGTTGCTCCAGCAGGTACTGCCTCACCGCCCTTCGCTGCTCCCACAACCTCTCCAGCATGTGGAGGGTGGAGTTCCACCGCGTCACACTGTCCACAATCAGCCTGTGAGGGGGCAGCCTGTTGACCCGCTGCCACTTGGACAGGGACGCGGTAGCGGTTGGGGAGCGCCTGAAGTGGCTGGCAATCCTACGCACCCTTAGCACAATGTCACTCAACCAGGATAGGTGCGCATGAAATTCTGCACCACTAGGTTGAGGACATGTGCCAGACAGGGCACGTGAGTCAGACTGCCAGCCTGAAGGGCGGAGAGTAGGTTGCTGCCGTTATCACAGACAACCATACCTGCCTGGAGCCTTCGGGGTGTCAGCCACTTCTGGACCTGAGCCTGAAGTGCGGTCAGCACTTCTTGTCCAGTGTGTCTCCGGTCCCCTAAGCTAACAAGCTGGAGCACGGCCTGACAGTGCACGTGCACCACACCTGAGTAGCTACGGGGGCGCTTGCTAGGAGGCTCAGCAGCTGCGGAGACAGAGGCTTGACGGAGACCAGCAGTTCTCCCCTGGACACCCCGGGGCGGCACCACAAAATCTGTTGCCGCCGATCCCTCCCCGGCGCCTTGGAGGGAAACCCAATGGGCAGTAAAACTTATGTAGCGCCCCTGCCCATGCCTGCTGGTCCAGCCATCCATTGTCAGATGCACCCTGTCGCTGACAGCGTGATCCAGCGACAGGGTTACATTCTTCACAATGTGCTGGTGTAGGGCAGGGACGCCAGTCCTGGCAAAGAAATGGCGGCTGGGGACACGCCATTGGGTTTGGGCCTGCTCCAACATCTGCCTGAAGGGGTTGTGTCCACGATGTTGAAGGGCAGAAGATGTTGGGCAATAACCCTTGCCAGGAGCCCATTGAGGGAACGCACACGTCGGTCTCCGGTGGGGAAGGGAGTGTTGCGTTCAAAGGCGTCTGAAATCGTCGCCTGGCACCGGATGGCAGTGCGGGACACAGACGCGGAGGGTGCTGTCAAAGTAGAGGTCTGGATGCTGGTACCAGTACCTCTACTAGAGGGAGCGGGGGGGCATGACCTGCTGGGAAGAGATGAAGCTGTGGCAGGGGCTGCTGTACCCTGCTCACTTGTGGTGGTGGCGCTGCTACCACCACCACGCTTCATCTCGTCATGCACCCGCCAGTGGTTTATCCTCAGGTGCTGGTTCAGGGCTGTGGTACCCACCCGAGCCAAATGCTTCCCTCTCTTCACCCTGACTGAACAGATCCGGCAGATGGCCACTAGAGGGTTGTCTGCCACCAGGGTGAAGTAGGCCCAGACAGGTGACTTCAGCGCCACCCTCCTGTCAGATGGGGTGACGCTGACTTGCATCTGCTGGGACTCGGTGCGCACAGGTGGAGCTGCCTGCTGCTGCTGCTGCTGACACCTCCTGCTGCCATCTCCAGTGGAGACCCTGACGCTGGTCTCCCTGGTGGTGACCTGGTGCACCGTTTCCCCAGGGTGCCTACCTTCCCCGTCGTCACTGTCGCAGCGAGCCGACGAGCCAGATGGCAACCATGATGGGTCACCCTCCTCTTCGCCCCCAGAGATGTCAGACCAAGGGCTGAGATGTTGTGGTCTGAGGGAACCAGCTGACATGGAGCCGATAGCCTGGCTCCGCTGTCCCCTCACCCACGCCTGGGTCTGACTAGGTGCTGCTGTTTCCTGCACCAAAACAGCAGCACCACTTTGAAGGGATGTCTCTGGGATACTGACAGCAGGTATCCCATCCTCCTCGTCCATCCCTTCAAAAAGGTCCTGACCATCAGGACAGAGCTGGAGCTCTGCCCGATGCATGGCCTCCACCAAGACATCCCTCTCACTGTCGCTGTCGAACAGTAAGATGCTGGACTCTTGGGGGCTGGGGGGGGGGGTACTACAGGCACCGGTGTAATGGTGGTACTACTGGGAGTCGGGACCGACGACTCAGTGGCACTGCTGTGCCCCATGTAGTCCACCACTACTTGAGCCTGAGATGGCAATATGGGGCGGCTGCCCGATGTAAAAAAATCCTGCATGAGGCGGAGTCCCCTTCCACCCGATCCTCTACCACTAGTAGGGGCACGAGAGGTACCCCGTGCTGGCAGCGACCCAGCACTGGGAGTAACTCCCCTACCCCTGCTGCCACGGCCACGGATGCCGCTCATGATTGCTGATGTGTGTGGGGGGGTAAACTTTATTGGGGGGGGAAAATGTGTGGAAAATGTTTTTTTGTGTTTTTTTAAAAGACAGGCACGCAGACAAAGACGTACACAGACAGCTACTAAACTATAATAAAACTAGTACACCAAAGACAAGGACTACAAAAAATAAAAAGAAATGCACTAAACAAACACTAACTGCTTACACAAACGTATATGACTATAAACTAAAGCTAATTTTTTTTTTTTTTTAAAACACTAACTGACAAGGACTACAACTACAAAAAAAATTCACTAAAGAAACACTAACTAATAACTTATTTTTTTTTTTTTAAACACAGAACACAGACACTAAACACACACTAAAGTAAGCTAGCTGGAATAAATGTACACCAACAGTATGTACACTTACTATACAGAAATCTAACTAAAATGAACAACACAAAACTTAGCTTTTAAAAAAGCTCTTGGGCCTTTCAGGAATCAGGAAATCTGGAAAATCCGCACTTAAATCAATAAGAAGCAGTCAAAAGCTAAGCTGCAACTTACTACACTAACACAAGTTGAACAACACAGCACAAAACAAAACTTAGCTTTTAAAAAAGCTCTTGGGCCTTTCAGGAATCAGGAAATCTGGAAAATCTGCACTTAAATCAAAAAGAAGCAGTCAAAAGCTAAGCTGCAACTTACTACACTAACACAAGTTGAACAACACAGCACAAAACAAAACTTAGCTTTTAAAAAAGCTCTTGGGTGTATTGCTTTGAAAAAAGCAGTTTATGATTATGAACTGGAAAATATCCACTGGAATCAGTAAGTAGCAAATAGCAACGATAAAGCACAATGCTGATGATGCAAGATGCAAAATACCAGCAACACAGACACAGTCTCCACACTCTCTAGCCAACTTCTGGATCTGCAATGAAATGCTGCTGGGAGTGACCTTGTATAATGCCCATACAGGCAGGTTCCTATTGGTTGCTAACCTATCACGAGTGTGGAAGGAGAACTCTGATTGGCTCTGATGCAGAAGGGCGGAGTAAATAATCGTGCAATATTCCGATTGCCGAATATTCGCATTGCGAATATTCGGCAATATAAAACAATCGCTTCAGCTACTTAGACGTCGAAGGAGATCACTAGGATGTGATCTGTTTTAAAAATGAAACTGAAATAATCGCTCTGAGGCGGAAGATAAAATAATCGCGCGATATCGCTATTGTCGCATAATCGCATTGCGATTTTTCGGCAATATAAAATGATCGTGCGATATGGCTATTGTCGCATATTCGCATTGCGATTTTTCGGTAATATAAAATGATCGCTGCAGCTACTCAGGCCCAAGGTCTCTAATCATACCAGCAATGCTTTTAGACGTCGATGGGGATCACTAGGATGTGATCTGTTTTAAAAATACATTTTGAAAAATCGGAATATTCGGAATTGCGAATATTCACCGCGATATTCGAGAAATTGCGCGATTACTCGAATATGCAATATTCGATCTGAATATTCGCAATGCGAATATTCGTGAGCAACACTAATGATTATTTGTCTTAACTGTATTTATTTCTGCTTTGTTCTGTAATATACTATGTTTCATGTACAATCTGAATACTGTGCATACCCCCCTGTACCCTGTGCTGTTACGTTTCCCCTTCTTCTTTTCTGTTCCCCTTGAAAACTTCTACAATAAAAACTATTGATTGAAAAAAAAAGATCTTTATGTTTAGCTTCAATGCTGTTTACTTTATCAATATGGAAGGGATGTTCAGAAAGGTTTTCCCTTTCCTCTCCATGCCCTCCGCTCTTAAATGTGCTTTTTACAGATATTCTTGACAGTCTACCTTATGATTGGATGCTTCCTTGTACTCAGGCAGGGATTTTTCAATTTATGTTAACTTGTAAACCCAGTGACATATAATTGTATGTCCTTTGCAGATCTACAAACAAAACACCAGATTCCTAAAACACTTTTTTACTCTTATTTGCAATTCAAACATTTTGGGCCAGATTCAGAAAGGCTTTATGCCGGCGTATCAAAAGATACGCTGTCATAAGTACAAATGTGCGCCGTCGCATCTTTATGCCAATTCAGAAAGCAAGATACGCCGGCGCATTGATATACGTCGTTTACGTAAGGCGTATGACCGGCATAAAGTTACCCCTGCTATATAAGGCGCAGGCAATGTTAAGTATGGACGTCGGAACAGCATCAAATTTTTCGTCGTTTACGTCGTTTGCGCAAGTCGTACGCGAATAGGGCTGTGTGTAAGTTACGTTCACATCGAAAGCATTGAGTATTTGCGACGTGATTCTGAGCATGCGCACTGGGATACGTCCACGGATGGCGCATGCGCCGTTCGTTAGATGCTTCATTTACATGGGGTCACGATTAATTTCCATACAACACGCCCACTACCAGCCTAATTTAAATTACGCAAAAAGAGGGGGGACTATCAAACAAAAGATCTCCAAGAGTCGAGAAGATCTCTGATGATAAAAGAAGCTACTATTGGCAATAACGGCCCGTTATTGCCAATAGTAGCTTCTTTTATCATCAGAGATCTTCTCGACTCTTGGAGATCTTTTGTTTGATAGTCCCCCCTCTTTTTGCATACTTGTGTTGGCTACGGTAATAACCCCACACTGGGGGTGTGGCCTCTCCTCTATATATGAACCCCCTTTCTGCTTAACTTTACAGCAATTAAACGCCCTCTGTCATATTCATTGTTTGTTTTTATTTTTTATAATTTGAATTACGCTGGATTACCCTGGCCCATTTACACTACACCGCTGTAACTTACGGTGCAAGTTCTTTCTGAATACGGTACCTGCCTCTCTAAGTTACGGCGATGTAGTGTATATGAGATACGCTACACCTATCTTTAGATAAACCTACCGATTTTGAATTGTTATGTGCTAAAGGACCATATGAACCCCAATTAGTTTAGACTATCTTCATTTTTTGAAATTCTTCATGAACCCACCCCCTTAACATATTCCACTCACAAAGTGAGTCTCAAATCTTACAACATCCTATATCCTTAATAGATTGGGGGAAAAATTGGGAGTCCACATCCAAAGCCTCACGATTAGGGTTGAGCGAACCCGAACTGTAAAGTTCGGGTTCGTACCGGACTTTTGGATTTTTTGTACCCGGACCCGAACCTGAACAATTTACTGTAAGTTCGGGTTTGGGTGCAGGGCAGCCAATCACCATTTGTTTTACTCGTGTGACCTAGAAGCCATCACAGCCATGCCTACTAATGGCATGGCTGTGATTGGCCAGTGCAGCATGTGACCCAGCATGTGAACCAGCCTCTATATAAGCTAGAGGCACATAGCACAGTTCGTCACTCTTCTTTAGTTAGAGTAGGGAAAGGCTGATGCTGCTTCTCTTCTGAGGGAGAGAATTAGATAGGAGTCAGGGGGTATGGAAACTAGACAAAAAAAGCAACCACTAACAAAAGGTGAAATGGCAGAAATGCTGGCAAGAATGGAATCTAGGCTGGAAACATCTATAAAAGGGGAAATAACAATCCTACGTCAGGATATGAAACACATGTTAAAAAGGGTTAAGGAAGTGGAAGAAAGATTGGACAATCGTGGGTCTGAAATAATAGGACTGAAGGAACAGATGGATGAAATACGTAAGGAACAAAGATACATGATGTATAAAATTGAAGACCAAGAAAACAGGAACAGAAGGAAAAATATAAGGATAAGAGGGTTACTGAAATAGCAAGGCAAAGAGGAGAACTTACAGGAACAGATGGATAAGATATTTGGTCACATGACGGGAACAGCAGAAGTAAAGAAAAAAATTAGGTTTGAAAGGATCCATAGGATCAGTGGTTTCAGGGATGGATGGGAATGGAGAACCCCAGGATATGTTAATATTATTAGAAGGGACGTTTAGAAAAAATGCCAGATTTAAATATAATCTCATATAATGTTAGAGGTTTAAATGCTCCCATCAAACGTGAAAATATTATGAAAGAACTGAGCTTACTGAGGGTGGATGTGGTAATGTTGCAGGAGACACATTTCTCTGCAGGTGTAAACCTTAAAAGTATCACTCAGTTCTATCCTCTTTGGTATTATGGAGATTCACCCATTAGTCGAGCTAAGGGGGTGGCCATAGGGTTTGCCAAGGAGATAAGGTTCATTTTACAGGAAAGAAGGTCGGCCCAGATGGGAGATATTTTTCCTGAGAGGGAAAATAAATGGAATCGAAGTCTCATTGGCAAACATATATGGCCCAAATAAAAACTCTATTAAATATTTAATGGGAATTATAACAGATTTTATGGAGTTTAAAAGGGGAGGAGCAATAATAGCAGGAGACTTTAATTTCTGTAAAGATCCGGAAATAGATAGTACGTCTCGTGCAAAGGGGACCGGTTAGCCTGGAGGAATAAATTAAAAAAGAAAATGCAGCAACATCAGCTAGTAGATGTATGGAGGATACAACATAATAAGCAACAGGATTATACATTCCGCTCAACCGTACATGAGACGTACTCTAGGATAGATTTTTTTTCTGATTGAACATAGATTATTAGAAACTGTAAGTAGCACCAATATAGGAATAGTGACCTTCTCTGATCATGCGCCAGTATCATTACAATTGAAAATAGGGGAGACACAACATAGAAAAATCAATTGGAGGCTTAATGAAGAGCTCCTACAAGATAAAGCAATAGAAACGAGAATAATAAAGAAATTAGAACAATTTTTTAAGACTAATATGACGGAGGATATGTCTGGGACACCCACAAGGCTTATGTACGGGGGTATTAATTAAGGAGGGAGCGGGGAAAAAAAAGAAATTAGGTGAATAAAACAACTCTAATAAAATAAATATATGAATTGGAACAACAACATAAACAAACTAGAGCAAAAGAATCCCTATTAAAATTAAACATCAAAAGAGAAGCGCTGAGGGAACAAATAGAACAGGAAACCAGAATAACGTATAACCAAGTAAAGAAAGAAAGGTATCAATGGGGCAATAAGCCCGCGAAATTAAAAAAAAAAAAAAAAACGCTAATTATGTAGAGAAAATACAAACGATCAGGGGAGAACTAGTTCATAAAACAGGAGAAATAGTGTAAACCTTTCAAGATTATTATGGGAGACTCAATTAATAAGCACGAAACAAGAGAAGAGGCGAAACAAAAAGATGAGAAAATAAAAATGTTCCTAAAGGAAATAGACTGGGATATAATATCAGAAGACAAACTCGGATATCTAGAGGCCCCCATGTCAGAAAATGAAATTAGAGAAATTATAAAAAATTCACCAGGTGGGAAGATTCCAGGACCGGACGGTCTGACTATCCTATTTTATAAAAAAATTATAGAAATTTTAGCACCCAGAATGTGCTCTTACATGAACCGAATAGGGGTTAAGTGGGATATGCGTAGAGAGGCGATAGAAACCACTATTACCTTAATTCTGAAAGAGGGTAAGGACAGTATACTCTGTTCTAGTTATAGACCAATTTCACTAATGAACTGTGACATCAAGATATTTTCTAAAATACTGGCAGGGAGGATGAAAACAATTATGAACAAACTAATACATACCGATCAGGTTGGTTTTGTGCCTGGCCGGGAGGGGAGAGACAACGGAATTAGAACTATTTTAGCTATACAGAAAAATAAAAATGGTGGAACCCCAGGTCTACTCTTGTCAGTGGACGACGAAAAAGCATTTGACAGGGTAGACTGGGGCTTCATATATAACACCTTAGAAATAATAGGAATAGGACCAAGAATGCTCACCTGGATTAAGGCACTTTACAATCATCCTTCGGCAAGAGTGAAAGTAAATGGGATCCTTTCGGGATTATTCGAACTGCACAATGGTACAAGACAAGGATGCCCTCTATTCCCCCTATTGTTTGTGTTAGCATTAGAACCCTTATTAAGAGGGATAAGGAAGAACCCCGATATAAGGGGGATATGGGTTGGAGAGGAAGAACACAAACTTGCGGCTTACGCTGATGACATTTTATTTAACCAGCCCTAGAATAACTCTACCAAACTTAATGAAATCATTAAAAGAATATGGAGAGATATCTAACTTCAGGATGAACCCGACTAAGTCTGAAACCCTGAGCATAAATATTTCTAAGAGTGACCAAAAAAATTATCAAAACGAGTTCCCATTTGTCTGGGGTAAAAAAGAAATAAAATATCTTGGACTCAAATTAGCAATTACTGAGGAGAGGTTATATACTGTAAACTTCCTGCCTCTGCTAGAGGATATTAAAGCAGATTTTAACAGACTGACTATAGGCCAAATATCTTGGGGAGGCAGAATGAATATATTTAAAATGGTAATTTTACCTAAAATGATGTATAAAATACAGATGCTCCCGATCCTACTACCACTGAAGTACTTCAAAATCCTACAAACTATGCTGTTAAAATTTGTTTGGCAAGGAAAAAAAACATGTATCAGCTGGGCAACACTGACCAAAAAAAAGGCACAAGGAGGGTGGGGCGCACCAGATATTAGAAACTATTATAACGCAATTATTCTCACATGAGTTATAGATTGGATTAGAAATACTAAACAAAAGAGATGGATAAACATGGAATATCAAATGAGTAAGGTATCACTGGGGAGTATCATATGGATTCCAGAACAATATAGAGAATTAAGTAGGGACTCACATTGTATCACACAGAATGCAATTAAAATTTGGGACAAAATACACAACAATGAAAAATGGGATTTTAATTCCCCATTAATTCCATTAACAGACTCAAAGTATTTCACACCAGGTATAGATAAGCTTTTTGGAAAATGGTTCACAAAAGAAAATGCACAGTTGAAAGACGTTATGACGCAAGATAAATTAAGTACATACCAGGAACTAAAAAACAAAGGGGAAGTGGTAGAGATAAATGAATGATGGTATGCCCAGCTAAAGCACTTCTTCCAGGCACTCCCCCAGCCTATCAGATCAGCAGAGAAATTACAACTCCTAGAGAAACTCAGTGAGGAAAAAGGAGGGAAAGGAGTGACCTCTAAGATTTACAAAATCCTGAAGGATGCGAAGGGTTCGGAGAAAAAACTGCTCCCCCACTTGTTAAATGCTGCAAAGAGCTTAATAGTCAGACATTGGCAAGATAGGGAAAGCCCCTCTATGAGAGAATGGTGTAACAAAATGAATGATATTCAAAATATGGAATATTTAAGGCTCAGTGATACAGAGGGGTTAGAAGAATACAATGAGAACTGGATACATTGGATAGAATTGAAGCAAAAATTGAAATTTGCAGAAATGATGGGAGCATAAGAACATAAGAAAACAAGATAGAATTGAGATTAGAAAAGAAAATGGCCTGGTGGTTCTGGGGTGGGTGGGAGTAGACAGGCGGGAGGATGTTGGGAATGATGGCTTTCATATATATATGTAAGTTTTAAAAGCGATAAGTGTAAATGACAAGACGATCTCCATGAAAATAATATTTAAAAAAAAACAACAATAATATATTTGTTTTATATATATATATATATATATATATATATATATATATATATAAAAAGACAAAAAGAAAAGAGAGAGACATAAATAAACAAAAAGAAACAAAAGGGGGGAAGGGGAGCAAAAAAAAAATGGAAAAAAAAGAAGGGGAAACCACAAATGATGCGAAACCTTAGCAGAGACGTTACAAGCAAATAAAATGTGAG
The DNA here is from genome assembly GCA_029574335.1 of Rana kukunoris. Taxonomy (NCBI): domain Eukaryota; kingdom Metazoa; phylum Chordata; class Amphibia; order Anura; family Ranidae; genus Rana; species Rana kukunoris. Next base: position 183,451,524 of record CM056051.1, read on the forward strand.
CAAGTCTTGTGTTGGTTGGTGGAGTCTGAAATGGTTAAAAAAAATAGAGTCAGACTGTCCTGCTTCAGAAATCACATTACTCAGCGATCTACATAGCATTAGATAGTTACTTTGGGGAAAGTTCCTGTTTGTGCTTGTAGGGAGAGAAATAGATAGGAGTCTGTCCTGCTTCTAAAATCTAATTACACCAGCACTGCATATGTTACTGTGAGATACTCTGCAAGATACTTTAGGGGAAGGTTCCTGCTTGTGCTTGTAGGGAGAGAAATAGATAGGAGTCTGTCCTGCTTCTAAAATCTAATTACACCAACACTGCATATGTTACTGTGAGATACTCTTCTTCTGTTGTGCTATTAAAAAAAGCACAGAGCCATCAGCACAGCAGAAGAGGGAGCAGGGTGAAAAAGAGGAGGGTCCATCTCCTAGATAGTACGCCTGCTACTGCCCAATGCAGCAAGGGACTGAGCACACCAAAGCCAGGTCCAAGAAGTTCCCTAGCGTGGCAGTTCTTCACACAATGTGCTGATGACAAGACACGAGTGGTTTGCACGCTGTGCAATCAGAGCCTGAGCCTGAAGCGAGGCATAAATGTTCTCAACCTGAGCACAACCTGCATGACCAGGCATCTAAGTGCAAAGCACGAGCTGCAGTGGAGTAGACACCTCAAAAACCAAGTAAGGTCTCTGGCTCCTCCTGCTTCCTCTTCTGCTTCAGTCTCGGCCTCTTCATTCACCTCTGTAGTGACAGTGGCACCTGCCACCCCGAAATCAGAGGATCGGCAAGTAACACTAGCACTTGGGTCACCAAACATCTCCACAATGTCCCATGGAAGCGTTCAGTTCTCTATCTCCCAAACACTGGAGCGGAAGAGGAAGTACCCCCCTACCCACCCGCGATCCCTGGCCCTGAATGCCAGCATTTCAAAATTCCTGGCCTTTGAAATGCTGTCATTCCGTCTGGTGGAGACGCAGAGTTTTAAAAGCCTGATGGCATTGGCTGTCCCACAGTACGTTGTGCCCAGCTGCCACTACTTTCCAGGCGAGCCATCCCTTCCCTGCACAACCAAGTGGGGGACAAAATCAGGTGTGCACTGCGCAACGCCATCTGTGGCAAGGTCCACCTAACTACGGATACGTGGACCAGTAAGCACGGTCAGGGACATTATATCTCCCTAACAGCACACTGGGTAAATGCACTGAGAATGGCAGGGCGCTTCAGTTTGCCTCCTGTTGCTAACTTCTCCTACTCCGCTTCCTCATCCTCTACCGCCTCCTCATCTGGTCAGTGTAACACATTTCCCACCAACTTCAGCACAGCCATGGGTAAACGACAGCAGGCAGTTTTAAAACTTTCCTGTTTAGGGGAAAAAACCCACACCGCGCAGGAGTTGTGGAGGGACATGGAACAACAGATCGATGAGTGGTTGGCGGCAGTAACCCTTAAGCCGGGCCTGGTGGTGTGCGATAATAGGCAAAATCTCATAGCAGCTCTGGGCCTAGCCGGTTTGACGCACATCCCTTGCCTGGCGCATGTGCTGAATTTGGTGATGCAGAGGTTCCTTAAAAGTTAACCCGATATGCCACAGCTGCTGCAGAAAGTGCGGGCCGTCTGTGCGCACTTTCGGCGTTTTCACCCTAGTGTCAGCACTGCAGCGTAACTCCCGCTCACCGCCTCATATGTGACGTGCCCACAAGGTGGAACTCCACCTTGCACATGCTGGACAGACTGTGCGAGCAGCAGCAGGTGATAGTGGAGTTTCAGCTGCAGCACGCACGCGTGAATTTCTCTGCGGAACAGAACCACTTCACCACCAAAAACTGGGCCTCCATGCGAGACCTGTGTGCCTTGTTGCGCTGTTTCGAGTACTCCACCAACATGGCCAGCGCCAATCATGCCGTTCTCATCGTTACTATCCCAGAATCTGGATAATTTCCAAGGTTTACAGGGCAGTCATTCACAAGTGGCTCTGAGGGTGGGTTCCTGCACTAACAAACGCCAGGTCCACAATTGTCCAGCAAGGTCACAGTTCTGGAGGATGACGAGGTGGAGGATGAGGAGATGGAGGAGGAGATGTTCACAGCAGGGTGGCACCCAGACCAGATCATGGCCATCACTGGTGCGTGGCTGGGGCGATACAGAGGACACAGACGATACACCTCCCACAGAGGACAGCTTTTCGTTGCCTCTGGGCAGCCTGGCACACATGAGTCATTACATGCTGCAGTGTCTCCACAAAGACCGCCGTGTAGCCCACATTTTACCAGGTGCTGATTACTGGGTGGCTACGCTGCTGGATTCCCGTTACAAGGACAATGTACAGTCCTTAATTTCCTCACTGGAGCGTGATAGCAAGATGCGGGAGTACAAGCGCCCGCTGGTAGACGCACTGCTTTTGGAATTCTCACCTGACAGCGGGGGCACAGTGGAAGCACAAGGCGAAGGCAGAGGAGGAGGAAGAGGTCGCCAATGCAGCCGGGGCACCGCCAGCACCTCAGAAGGCAGGGTTAGCATGGCCAAAATGTGGAAAAGCTTTGTCAGCACGCCACAACAACCAGCACCACCAGCTGATATGGAACGTTTTAGCAGGAGGCAGCATTTCAGCAACATGGTGGAGCAGTATGTGTGCACATGCCTACACGTACTGAATGACAGGTCTGCCCCCTTAAACTTCTGGGTTTCCAAATTGGGCACATGGCCTGAGTTTGCCCTTTACGCCTTGGAGGTGCTGTCCTGCCCTGCAGCCAGTGTATTATCTGAACGTGTATTTAGCATGGCAGGGGGCATTATCACAGACAAGCGCAGCCGCCTGTCCAGAGCCAATGTGGACAAGTTCACGTTCATTAAAATGAACCAGGCATGGATCTCACAGGACTTGTCCGTACCTTGTGCAGAATAGACACGTATACTGGCCTTACCCAGCCATTCTTGCATTTCTGATCTTTCTCACTCTTTAGGGGTGTACCCTGATTTAAAAAAATAAAAAAACCTGTCTTGGCTACTTCGTCCACCTCCACCGCCGCTTCCACCTACACCGCCACATCCACCGCCACCTTAATCTCCTACTCCATATGGACTTCATCCTCCTAGGTCAAAATTATTTATTTTTTATTTTTATGTATTTTATATTATTTTAAGTCATTTTGTCACGCACCTGGTGGTGGAGCCTGATGTGCAGGGAACGGCTGCTCGTGCTCCTCCCACTCCGGAGGCCCCGATAGAGGATACAGGGAGCCCGAAAGTGCAGAGTCGCACAAGCGCCTGGCAGGATCGCTGGTGCCGGTAGAGTAGGGATCCGCTGTACACCTGGGCGGGATCAACAGAGCTGAGGATGATACCACTGGTCAGAGTTCAGCACAGAGGGAGGTGTTCCGTAGTACCAAGTCTTATAGCAGGATCAGGCCAGCACAGAGGGAGGTGTACCGTAGTACCAAGTCTTATAGCAGGATCAGGCCAGCACAGAGGGAGGTGTACCGTAGTACCAAGTCTATAGCAGGATCAGGCCAGCCGGAACAATGTGAGCGAGCGGATCTTGGTGCAGGAGTTGAGCAGGGATGGATCGTGAACAAGCCGGGGGTCAGTAACTGGCGGGCGGCAGACAGGCAGGCGGGACAAGCAGAAGCGTGGTCAGACAGGCCGTAGGTCAGGGCAGGTGGAGATCAGAGTAGTCGGAAGGCAAGCCGGTTTCAGGAACGGAAGGTCAACAGGTACAGGTATCAGGTCGGTTTCCAGGGACACGTTGTAGATCCAGCAGCAAGAGGCCAAGGGATCAGCACACCTAAATAGCCCCTCCCGGGCGCCAAGATGCCGTCCACACGTGCCCGCGCGCGTCACCGCGAATGCGCGCGCCCGCGAGCCGTTGCCGCACGTGCACGCGCGCCGTTGCCACGAATGCGCACGCCCGTGCGCGCCGACGGCCCGCTGCTGCCACCTGGTGGCCGAGTTTGGCCATAACATTGCCCCCCTCCAATGGGCAGCCTCCAGATGCCCAACTGAGCAAGTTTCAGGGGGTGAGAGTCCTTAAAGGATTGGATCAATCATTCCGCATGGATGTTGTTTTCAGGCTCCCATGAGTTTTCTTCTGGGCCGTACCCCTTCCACTTCACCAGAAACTGGACCTGATTCCGCCTTTTCCTGCAATCCAGGATGGACTCTACTTCAAATTCCTCCTCGCCGTCAACCAGGATTGGTTCAGGAGGGTCGGTGCTTCGCCCAGGAAAAGGATTAGGAACATTAGGTTTCAGGAGGGCCACATGAAAAACTGGGTGGATGCGGAATGAATCAGGTAACTGAAGTTCGTAGGCCACACTGTTGATTTTCCTTTTTATTGGGAAGGGCCCCACGAATCTAGGGCCCAGTTTCTTCGAGGGACAGGCCAGTTTTAGGTTAAGATTTGATAGCCACACCTGGTCTCCGGGTTCCAAGTTGAGCTCTCCCCTCCTGTGCTTATCAAATACCTCCTTGTTGTGTACCTGTGTTTGAGCCATTGTCTCTTGTAACAGTTTATTTTTGGTTCTGAAGAAGTCCAAGGTCTCCTGGGCAGCGGGTACTGGACACTCTGGAATGCAATTGGACAGAAACAACAGGTGGTAGCCATAGTTTGCATAAAACGGGGACTGCTTAGTAGCGGAATGAATTGAGTTATTGTATGCGAATTCAGCTAATGGTAACAGAGACACCCAGTCCTCCTGTGAAAAAGATGAGAAGCAGCGCAGATATTGTTCAAGGGTTTGATTAGTACGTTCAGTCTGACCGTTTGATTGTGGATGGTAGGCAGATGAGAATGACAGATCGATCTTAAGGGCCCCGCAGAGTGCTCTCCAGAACTTGGATGTAAATTGTACCCCCCGATCCGATACAATGTTCGCAGGTATGCCGTGGAGCCTCACAACTTCTTTAATGAACACTTTGGCCGTCTCGGGGGCAGATGGTGTACCCTTCATGGGCACAAAGTGTGCCATCTTGGACAATCTGTCCACGATCATGAAGATGGTTGAAAAGCCTTCGGAGGGAGGGAGTTCCACAATGAAATCAACAGAGATCATCCTCCATGGTTTTTCTGGTACAGGCAGGGGCTTTAAGAGGCCCCAAGTTCTGGACTTGCTCCCCTTATTCCGGATGCATGTGGTGCAGGATTCCACATAGCACCTACAGTCCTTCAAGAGTTGGGGCCACCAGAATGTCCGCTGCAACAATTCGGAGGTCTTGAGTACTCCGAAATGGCCAGCCAATTCATGGTCGTGACAGGCGTTTAGGACACTGACCCGTAGGTTTTCCGGTACAAAATTTTTATCTTTATGCCACAAAAGACCGTCCTTGAGTTGAAGGTCCATGCCGGTTGAAGTGGAGACACCTGCAGAGGCTTGTCTGATTTGGGAAAGGAGGTCACCCTGTAGCAGCAAGAAGTTCCCTGGAGACAGGATAGTGTCCGGAGGGGTAGTAACTTCTGAATCGCCGAACATCCTTGAGAGGGCATCAGATTTAGTATTTTTTGACCCGGGCCTGTATGTTATGTGGAATGAGAATCGGGTAAAGAAGAGCGCCCACCTGGCCTGACGAGGTTTTAGTCTTTTGGCAACTTTCAGATACTCCAGGTTCTTATGGTCAGTGTAAATTAGAATTGGATGTGCTGCGCCCTCCAGAAGGTATCGCCACTCCTCCAGTGCGGCCTTTATTGCCAGCAGTTCCCGGTCCCCTACGTCGTAGTTCCTCTCTGCCTCGGACAACTTACGGGAGAAGAAGGCGACCGGGTGCAGAAGGGTCTTGGGCCCCTGTCTTTGGGAAAGTACCGCTCCGACTGCTGTTTCCGATGCGTCGACCTCCAGGATGTACGGTAGCCTTGCGTCAGGGTGTCTGAGAACTGATGCGGATGTGAATAGCCTCTTAAGGGCGTCGAAAGCTTCTTGCGCTTCGGGTGACCAGTGGAAGCGAGTGGTTTGCTTTGTCAGGTTGGTTATAGGGGCAATTATGTTAGAAAATCCCTTGATAAATTTCCTGTAGAAATTAGCGAATCCGACGAAGCGCTGAACGCCCTTTTTATCTGCGGGCGCCGGCCAGTCGAGGATCGCTGCAACTTTCTGGGGGTCCATCTCGATACCCCTCACGGAGATTATCAGTCCCAGAAATTGTATGCTTTCCTGCTCAAACTCACATTTTTCGGGTTTAGCGTACAGTCCATGTATACGGAGTCGGCTGAGTACAGACTTAACATGTTCACGGTGCTTGTCCAGGGACGGAGAGAAGACGAGAATGTCGTCAAGATAAACAATAACAAAAAGATCGAGGAAGTCCTTAAAAATGTCGTTTACAAAGTGCTGAAACGTAGCGGAGCATTGCACAGGCCAAAGGGCATTACAAGATATTCAAAGTGGCCAAAGCGAGTCCAGAAAGCTGTTTTCCACTCGTCGCCGTCCCGGATGCGTACCAAGTTGTAAGCCCCACGGAGGTCCAACTTAGTGAAGATGACCGCAGTTCCCAGTCTTTGAAACAGCTCGGGTACAAGGGGGAGAGGGTACCGATTCTTGATTGTCACCTTATTGAGTGCCCGATAGTCCACGCATGGGCGGAGGGAACGATCCTTCTTTTCAACAAAGAAAATCCCTGCCCCTGCTGGCGACGTGGAGGGGCGGATGAACCCCTTCTCCAGATTTTCAATTCTAGTTCTGTCAGAGGAAAGATCCTACCAAAGGGGATCTCGGCTCCGGGAAGGAGCTCGATCGGACAGTCATAAGGTCGGTGCGGGGGAAGGACCTCGGCCCCTTTCTTACTGAAGACGTCCAGGAAGTCATGGTATGCTTCTGGGACAATTTGGCGGGTTTCAGCATCAGCATCCATACAGAGCAGGGAAGAAGGATGCTGGGGTTCCTGCAGACAATGTTGCTGGCAGTAGGAGGAACGGAAGCTGACCTCTCCAGTGGACCAGTCTATTTGGGGGTTATGGGCCCGAAACCAGGGCATGCCCAGGATTATAGGGAACAGGGGGGATTGGATGACATCCAGACAAAGGAATTCCCGGTGGTTACCAGAGATGGTTGTGGCTAAGGGTAGAGTCTCCTGTACAACTGGTCCGGATCTTAGTGCTGACCCATCTGCAAGGTAAACGGATAACCCCCTGGCCCGGGGTCGCAGAGGAATGCGGTGTTGTGTGGCGAAGGAGGAGTCCATAAAACAGCTGCAGGCTCCGGAGTCAATTATGGCGTTGGCCCGGATATTCCCTCCTGGGAGCTGAAATAGAATGTGGATAGCCAGGTGAGAAGAGTTATGAGGAACAACAGCTGTATGAACGGTAGATAGAGGGCAGCACTTACTGAGCTTTGCTGGACAAGTCCTCACATAGTGTCCGGGTTCTCCACAGTAGAGGCAAAGGTTGTGGATGCGACAACGTTGTCGCTCCTCCGGGGTCAGTGAGGGGCGGAGCAGGACCAATTGCATTGGTTCTGGAGCGTCCACCGGTGGAGTGGTCAGGATCGGGGGTGTCGGGTTAGAGAAGGCTGGTACCCGAGGCATCATCCAGGTCGGACGGGGCATACTGGCGGCTCGTTCAGCCTTGCGCTCTCTTAGTCGCCTGTCAACTTGTATGGTCAGATTGATAAGGGCCTCCAAGGTTGCTGGGACCCCTACGCGTGCAAGTTCATCCTTAAGTGGTTCTGAAAGTCCTAAGCGGAATTGGTAACATAAAGCCGCATCGTTCCACTGCGTGTCGGCACTCCATCTCCTGAACTCGGACACATAGTCCTCTGCGGGTCTGCGACCTTGTTGGAGAGCATGCAGGGCGGCTTCAGCGGTAGCGGCCTGGTGCGGGTCCTCGTAAAGTAAAGACATGGCCTGGAGGAAGGTGTCCAGGTGGTTAATGGACTCATCCTTTTGCTCCAGCAGACGGTGGGCCCAGGCTTGTGGTTCGCCGGACAGAAGGGAGATAACGAAGCCCACCTTGGTAGTCTCTAATGAGAAAGTCCTTGGCTGCAGAGCGAAATAGAGCTCACAAGCATTCCTAAATGCTCTGAATTTGCTCCGATCTCCAGAAAACCTCTCGGGCGTGGGGACCTTGGGCTGAGGTGGCAGCATGATTACAGATGGAGAGGCAGAGGTTCCAGCAGAGGAAGTGGACGGAGCGGACAGAGCCTGGACCCGGTTCTCCAATCTGGTATAACCTTCCTGCAAAGTCCTGACAGCTTGGGTTAGGCCATCCAGATGTCGGCAGAGTTCTGCCATAGGATCCGTTCCCTGCACAGGCTCAGACATGGCTGCTGGATACTGTCACGCACCTGGTGGTGGAGCCTGATGTGCAGGTAACGGCTGCTCGTGCTCCTCCCACTCCGGAGGCCCCGATAGAGGATACAGGGAGCCCGAAAGTGCAGAGTCGCACAAGCGCCTGGCAGGATCGCTGGTGCCGGTAGAGTAGGGATCCGCTGTACACCTGGGCAGGATCAACAGAGCTGAGGATGATACCACTGGTCAGAGTTCAGCACAGAGGGAGGTGTTCCGTAGTACCAAGTCTTATAGCAGGATCAGGCCAGCACAGAGGGAGGTGTACCGTAGTACCAAGTCTTATAGCAGGATCAGGCCAGCACAGAGGGAGGTGTACCGTAGTACCAAGTCTATAGCAGGATCAGGCCAGCCGGAACAATGTGAGCGAGCGGATCTTGGTGCAGGAGTTGAGCAGGGATGGATCGTGAACAAGCCGGGGGTCAGTAACTGGCGGGCGGCAGACAGGCAGGCGGGACAAGCAGAAGCATGGTCAGACAGGCCGTAGGTCAGGGCAGGCGGAGATCAGAGTAGTCGGAAGGCAAGCCGGTTTCAGGAACGGAAGGTCAACAGGTACAGGTATCAGGTCGGTTTCCAGGGACGCGCTGTAGATCCAGCAGTAGATCCGTTGCCGCGAATGCGCGCGCCGTTGCCGCGAATGCGCACGCCCGTGTGCGCCGACGGCCCGCTGCTGCCACCTGGTGGCCGAGTTTGGCCATGACACATTTTCCTATCCACATTTGTTTGCAGAGTACTTTCCATGCTCTTACCAACATCTTGCTGCCATTTGCAGCCCTCTAGCCCTTTCCATTAGTTTTTTAGAGACATTTAATGGGATTCGGGGTCAAGTTCGGGTAAGGTTCGGGTCCCGAACCCGAACATCCAGGTGTCCGCTCAACTCTACTCACAATGTGTTGTGCATAAAGAGACCACGTTCAAGATTCTTCTGTTTTGGTATAGAACCCTGGATATTCTGCACAAACACAACTGAGAAACTCCTAAATAATGCTGGAGGTGTAATGGAGATATAGGCACTCACTTTCATATATTCTGGGAATGTCCTTCCATGGGCCAGATTCAGGTAGAGTTAGGCTGGCGGATCAATGGATCCGCCAGCCTAACTGTCACTTTAAGCCGGCGTTTTTGTTTTCTGTAACCAGAAAACAAGAAACGCCGGGTTGGAGTTCCGATGCGATCGGCGCAATTGAATTTCGCCATCGCATCGTTACCTCAACTAAAAAATGGCGCCGGGGGCGTTCCCGCCGATTTACGCTAAAAAAATATGTTAATGAGTAGTGTTGAGCAGAATATGCCATATTCGAATTCGCGATATATCTCGAATATATAGTCGAATATTCGACATATATTCGCTAAATACGAATATTCGTGATATTTTTTGGAAATTAAATGATTGCGAATTTTCGCGAATTTTTGCGAATTGCGAATTGCGAATTGCGAATGCGAATATTCAAGAAATGCGGAATGGAGCACTCTGATTGGCTCAGAATATTCGTGATATATTACAATATAAAATAATTGCGAATATTCGAGAAATGCGGAATGGAGCACTCTGATTGGCTCAGAATATTCGTGATATATTACAATACAAAATAATTGCGAATATTCGAGAAATGCGGAAGGAGCACTCTGATTGGCTCAGAATATTCGTGATATATTACAATACACAATAATTGCGAATATTCGAGAAATGCGGAAGGAGCACTCTGATTGGCTCAGAATATTCGTGATATATTACAATACACAATAATTGCGAATATTCGAGAAATGCGGAAGGAGCACTCTGATTGGCTCAGAATATTCGTGATATATTACAATACACAATAATTGCGAATATTCGAGAAATGCGGAAGGAGCACTCTGATTGGCTCAGAATATTCGTGATATATTACAATACACAAAAATTGCGAATATTCGGCAAATGCGGAAGGAGCACTCTGATTGGCTCAGAATATTCGTGATATATTACAATATAAAATAATTGCGAAATTTCGAGAAATGCGGAATGGAGCACTCTGATTGGCTCAGAATATTCGTGATATATTACAATATAAAATAATCGCGCGATATCGCTATTACCGAATAATCGCATTGCGATTTTTCGGCAATATAAAATGAGCGCTGCAGCTACTCGGCCCAAGGTCTCTAATCATACCAGCAATGCTTTTAGACGTCGATGGGGATCTCTAGGATGTGATCTGTTCTAAAAAATTTTTTAAAACATTCGAATATTCGAAATAGCGAATATTCGCCGCGATATTCGCGTTATTCGCGAATACTCGAATATGCAATATTCGTAGCGAATATTCGCAATGCGAATATTCGTGAGCAACACTATTAATGAGCGGGAATCGGCAATTCACGATCTTTTTCGGGCGCGACGCAGTGACTTTACGATGTTTCCGGAAGCGATACGCGGCGTATAGATAAAGCAGCCCCCTAGTGGAGTATCCTATGTTAAGTATAGGCGTCGTCATCGCGTCGGAAAAAAAACAAATCGCGTCGCTTGCGTAAAACATTCATGAATGGGGATGTGACATCATTGACGTTCACTGACAGAATTTGGAGCATGCGCACTGGGATGCATTGACAGTCGACGCATGCGCAGTACGTTCGCCGCGGGATCGCGCTTAGTTTGAATACTACACGCCCCGTACCCGCCCAATTTGAATTCCGCCGGCTCATTTGCGATGCGCTGTCGCAACTTTAGGAGCAAGTGCTTCATGAATAACAGCACTTGCTCCTAAAATTTCGGCAGAGTAACGTAAATAAGAAGCATTAAAGAGGTGTGGGGGAGAGGGGGGATTATAGCGGTGCCTGGGTAAAGGAGTTATAAGTAGAAACCAAAGAAGACTGCGTCAGTATTGAGTACAAAAGATTTTTTATTTTAAATATTTAAATTACTTAATGAATTAGCACACACAAACAAGAAAAAAGAAAACCATAAGAAAACAAATATAGTAAAAACACAGTTGGGAGTACTCGTTGGGATATATGGTAAGTGATCCAGACAACCCTACTAGTTTCGCCAGGTATGGCTTCTTCAGGGGATTTTATAGCCGGATCGTTCCAGTTATGAGAACTCTAGTGCAGAGAGATTTTTAAATTAGAACATATATTTCAATGGATACAAAAACAAAATACAGCAAAAGGTGGTTCACATTAACATCATTGTGGAAGGTGTGACTAGGGTCCGCGGCGGGACGCAAACAGGCCAGGTACCCCACCGAACCCAACAGGTATAACAGGAATACAGGGGAAGGATAACTTAGTGGCTAGCCTAACTGATTATTCGCAGGTGTGAAGAACACAAGTGCGAATAGAACAACAGAGAGGGAAAGAATAACCCCTTGTAAAAGAGAAGGTACAAGAAAATAACCTACCCGGATGGTGAACCTGCTTACATGCGGATGGACCTTTAGAAGGAAAAATAGTTTCCTAAAGGGCAGAAGGGTGCCCTCACATATGGGAAGCAGCTTGAATAGACATAGGTGAATCTAATAGTTGACAATAGAGAAAGACATCTTGGTTACGAGGGAATAGATATGGTATATGTATAACAAAGTAAACATATCATGGACATATCACAGAAAAAAACTAAAAAATATATATAAAAGTACCTACCTTCAAAAATCAGTGCTATTAAGCTGGATTGAAGAGTAGATGAATCACCTTGCAAATCAGCTAAACAGGTGATGAGGGCGTCATGCAATCAGTGTAGCAGTGACCCTTATTAGAGACAAGACTTCCAAAGACTAAATGCGGGGTGCCTTAGGCACGCAGCATAGAAAGAGTCCAATCGATTGAAGGTAAAAATCAAGGGAACACTATAGACGGTAAAAATAAAATAAAATTAAAAAGGGAGATGTAAAAGCAACATATCTATGAAAGGATTGAGCAGATTTTAAGGGACTTACAGCAACAGTCTTTGTCTGGAAAGCAGCCTTCCAAAAGGTTGGACATAGCGTGCCAGATGGTGTCTAACGAAAGGAGGTTCCAAGTGGTGAAATTTAGGATAAGGGTACACTGAATAGGGAAAAAGGTAGCATAAGAGCAAAGAAGTGTCTCTGAATAAGCAGGCAAACTAGAAGTATATGATTCTATAGATGTAGAAGTTACCTTGATGTTGCCACACAGAGAGATAGTAGTCCTAGCAGGTTGGGTTATAGTTGAAACTAACAGGGCTATAAATAGCCGGCCCAATTAGTAAACGATTGCGTCACAGGGACGCCACGGCTATTGCGTTTGCCGCCTACAGATCCCAGGGTGCATCACGGCATCGACGAGCGTCGTGACGCCATCATCTGGCGCTCAGTCACGAGGCACGGAGAAAAAAATAAAATAAAAAAAAATAAAAAAAATAAAAGGAAAGAAAACAGCGCGCGCATCGCTGCTGCGGTAAACAAACAGAGATGTCATTTCAGACAGGGGGAGGAGGGGCGCGATCAAAGAGATCGCCGCCCATCCGCCTGTCGAAATGATACACAGCGTGCAAAGCATTGCTGGGGAATGAATAGTGAACAAGGGAAAAATAAAAAAGAAAGAATTTTTGTTAGAGTAAAGGAGGGAAAAAAGAAGAAGGAATTTTTTTGAATATTACAAAAACAAAATCACTTATTAAGGTATAACTGATTAATATAGATACTCAGTTATATAGAATTATATAGAGGATAGTATAGACAAAAGGAACATCCAGATGTAGCAGGATGTAACAAGGGGTATTAAGCTCACTAGAAAAAGGGGAAGGGATGGGGGAGAAGGATAAGGGGAGGGAAGAAGGGAAAAGGAAGGGGAAGACAGGGGGGAGACAAGGGAGGGAAACCAAACTGAGGTTGGGTAGAGGGACCATATGGGGGAGAGAGCCCACTCCCAATAATGGGCAGTGTCCCCGATTGGCAAATCCGTCCCGCCACGGACCCGGGCCACACAAGAAAAGCATGTAAACAAATACAGACAAGTAATGTACAAAGTAGAATATATAAGAACATTCTGTACCAAATTCTTTCATAGAATCTACCTATTTTAACTATATTTAGTAGATCTTAGTTACTATTGAAACATTTCCAATTTAGTATGAATATCATATGAGAGGATATTAGAGATGAACAGTTAATTTGTATTGTAGATTTTTAAGTATTTATAAAAAATATATGGATACCAATGTGGGCCCCAATTCTCCTCCTAGGGGCCTTCTGCGCCTTGAGCCCTCAGCCAACTGTCGCATTCCCAAAGTTCTCATTGCTCCCTTTGGAGTGATCCTTATTTTGGGAATTCTCTTTCTCCCCCTTTTTTTATAAATACTTAAAAATCTACAATACAAATTAACTGTTCATCTCTAATATCCTCTCATATGATATTCATACTAAATTGGAAATGTTTCAATAGTAACTAAGATCTACTAAATATAGTTAAAATAGGTAGATTCTATGAAAGAATTTGGTACAGAATGTTCTTATATATTCTACTTTGTACATTACTTGTCTGTATTTGTTTACATGCTTTTCTTGTGTGGCCCGGGTCCGTGGCGGGACGGATTTGCCAATCGGGGACACTGCCCATTATTGGGAGTGGGCTCTCTCCCCCATATGGTCCCTCTACCCAACCTCAGTTTGGTTTCCCTCCCTTGTCTCCCCCCTGTCTTCCCCTTCCTTTTCCCTTCTTCCCTCCCCTTATCCTTCTCCCCCATCCCTTCCCCTTTTTCTAGTGAGCTTAATACCCCTTGTTACATCCTGCTACATCTGGATGTTCCTTTTGTCTATACTATCCTCTATATAATTCTATATAACTGAGTATCTATATTAATCAGTTATACCTTAATAAGTGATTTTGTTTTTGTAATATTCAAAAAAATTCCTTCTTCTTTTTTCCCTCCTTTACTCTAACAAAAATTCTTTCTTTTTTATTTTTCCCTTGTTCACTATTCATTCCCCAGCAATGCTTTGCACGCTGTGTATCATTTCGACGGGCGGATGGGCGGCGATCTCTTTGATCGCGCCCCTCCTCCCCCTGTCTGAAATGACATCTCTGTTTGTTTACCGCAGCAGCGATGCGCGCGCTGTTTTCTTTCCTTTTATTTTTTTTATTTTTTTTTATTTTATTTTTTTCTCCGTGCCTCGTGACTGAGCGCCAGATGATGGCGTCACGACGCTCGTCGATGCCGTGATGCACCCTGGGATCTGTAGGCGGCAAACGCAATAGCCGTGGCGTCCCTGTGACGCAATCGTTTACTAATTGGGCCGGCTATTTATAGCCCTGTTAGTTTCAACTATAACCCAACCTGCTAGGACTACTATCTCTCTGTGTGGCAACATCAAGGTAACTTCTACATCTATATAATCATATACTTCTAGTTTGCCTGCTTATTCAGAGCCACTTCTTTGCTCTTATGCTACCTTTTTCCCTATTCAGTGTACCCTTATCCTAAATTTCACCACTTGGAACCTCCTTTCGTTAGACACCATCTGGCACGCTATGTCCAACCTTTTGGAAGGCTGCTTTCCAGACAAAGACTGTTGCTGTAAGTCCCTTAAAATCTGCTCAATCCTTTCATAGATATGTTGCTTTTACATCTCCCTTTTTAATTTTATTTTATTTTTACCGTCTATAGTGTTCCCTTGATTTTTACCTTCAATCAATTGGACTCTTTCTATGCTGCGTGCCTAAGGCACCCCGCATTTAGTCTTTGGAAGTCTTGTCTCTAATAAGGGTCACTGCTACACTGATTGCATGACGCCCTCATCACCTGTTTAGCTGATTTGCAAGGTGATTCATCTACTCTTCAATCCAGCTTAATAGCACTGATTTTTGAAGGTAGGTACTTTTATATATATTTTTTAGTTTTTTTCTGTGATATGTCCATGATATGTTTACTTTGTTATACATATACCATATCTATTCCCTCGTAACCAAGATGTCTTTCTCTATTGTCAACTATTAGATTCACCTATGTCTATTCAAGCTGCTTCCCATATGTGAGGGCACCCTTCTGCCCTTTAGGAAACTATTTTTCCTTCTAAAGGTCCATCCGCATGTAAGCAGGTTCACCATCCGGGTAGGTTATTTTCTTGTACCTTCTCTTTTACAAGGGGTTATTCTTTCCCTCTCTGTTGTTCTATTCGCACTTGTGTTCTTCACACCTGCGAATAATCAGTTAGGCTAGCCACTAAGTTATCCTTCCCCTGTATTCCTGTTATACCTGTTGGGTTCGGTGGGGTACCTGGCCTGTTTGCGTCCCGCCGCGGACCCTAGTCACACCTTCCACAATGATGTTAATGTGAACCACCTTTTGCTGTATTTTGTTTTTGTATCCATTGAAATATATGTTCTAATTTAAAAATCTCTCTGCACTAGAGTTCTCATAACTGGAACGATCCGGCTATAAAATCCCCTGAAGAAGCCATACCTGGCGAAACTAGTAGGGTTGTCTGGATCACTTACCATATATCCCAACGAGTACTCCCAACTGTGTTTTTACTATATTTGTTTTCTTATGGTTTTCTTTTTCTTGTTTGTGTGTGCTAATTCATTAAGTAATTTAAATATTTAAAATAAAAAATCTTTTGTACTCAATACTGACGCAGTCTTCTTTGGTTTCTACTTATAACTCCTTTACCCAGGCCCCGCTATAATCCCCCCTCTCCCCCACACCTCTTTAATGCTTTTTTAGGGATGAGGTGCCATATATCAAAAAAGGACCCTTGACCACCAACCCCACTTTCTCGTAAATAAGAAGCGTTACTCCAGAGCAAAGATGCTCTGATCTACCTGAATCTGGCCCTATGAGTTCATTTTAGGCTCAGATCCAAGATTTCTTGCAGAAATTACTGAATGCTCCTTTCCCCTTGAATTCTATGCACTACTGGGGCTTCCTTTTTCAGGTGTTTCCAAAAATGTAGGAAGGTTTATATCATTTATCTTATTGGCTGCAAAGCGGGATATACCCAGATGTTGGTTATCTACATCTCCCCCTACTTTACACAATTTCTCTCTACAGTGGCAGATATACGTAGGATGGAACACTTGTCTCCATTGATTGAAGCCACTTTGCCACAATTTTATAAAGTTTGGGAAGTATGGGATGATTCTGAATATCACCCTGAAGGTATCCTTCCGTTATCTTAGGTATTCGCCTTTTATACAATTCATACTGCAGCTCTAGTTAAGGTTGGATATTTGATTTTCCATGGTGCTAATTTTCCTCCTGTTATATTTTCCCTCATCTTCATTGCCTTAAGCCAGGCATGTCCAAAGTCCGGCCCACGAGCAAATTGCGGCCCCCCTGATGATTTAATATAGCCCCCCTGGGGATTTAGATAAATGTATTGTTTTTGGCCGCCAGGGGCACAAAAGATATATACCATATTTATCGGCGCTGCCTCGGAGGAGACAGGGAAGGGGCGGGACGAGCGCCGTCAGATTACATGAAGAGAATCTCCTCTTTACTCAGCGGCATCTGTAATAGGAAGTCCAGTCTCCTGGGATGCCATTGGATGACTGTTCTGTCTATCATAGGAGGTGGGACTTTGTATTAAAAATGTAACCGAGTAAACAAGAGATTCTACTGTATGTAATCTGTCAGCACTCGTCATCTCCGAGGCTGCAGATGGGCATCAATCGGGCTGCCTTCGTGGCACATGTGAGGCTGCATTTAGGGCACATGTGAGGTTGCATTTGTGGCAATGGTAAGCCTGTGCGTGTTATACGCGATAAATACGGTATATCCAAATAACACACCCAAGCTCATCCTTGGTCCTGAGCAGCGCTCAGGGATTCGTTGGGACCACAAAACTGTGTATCCAAATAACATGCCCAAGCTCATCTCTTCACCACACACAGCCACAAAGGCTGGAGAATCCTTGTTGGGCAGTATATTAGTGCTCAGATGAACACACTTAGACCAATTTTAATGGTTCAAAGAATGTCAGGCAAAATGGTCAGCCCTTACGCATGTTTACTTCATCAAATCTGGCCGTCTTTGAAAAAAGTTTGGACACCCCTGCCTTAAGCTTTCTTATAGGTATTACTTATCTAATGCTACATTATATGGTATGTTATATATGTAAAACTGAAATTTAGACACAATATTTCACTGTCTGATTGTACCATGCTTTTGATACTTCACGTAGCTATTTATATGTGACAGTTTATTTTCTTTTTCTTGAAGTGTATAATACTCCATCTCACTTACAATTTATATAATTTCTACAAAAAAACAATAAAAAAGTCTCTAAAAATTCCCTTCTTGTCACTAGAGGTTTCAAATATTGTGGTGGATGTTGAAGGTGTCGTGAAGGGGTGAGGAAATGCAGCTAAGAGGAATAAGAAGGAGGTGGAGGAATGTGGATTTTTGCTGACAAGATCATCTCCCCAGATGAAGGCAGTGGCCGTAACGCGTAGGGATTGACGGACACCTGGAGTGACGTGAGGATCCGGCTAATGTCGTTTGTTTTAAAGCTGTTTTTTATTCCTTTGATGTAAGGAGATTACTTTTATTAAATAATCGTTGTCTGATGATACTACACTATGGGAGTCTCTCTTTCTTCACTTCTGTTTCCTGAGTTGGTACAGATACTTTTGGCTCTGTGAGGTCCCGGATGTTTTCTGACCCAGCATACCTAACAGAAATATTGGAGATACCTGAGGTTATTTGATGCAGATATTTTTGGCAGTGAGGTGAGAGGCCTGTGAGGCTGTTTGTTCCCACGGAGTGGCACCCACACGATTACTGTGAACACTGGATGAGACATGGACTGTTGTTTACTTACACCTGTTCACTTTTGCACTTTATGCACCTATGGACTTCAACACATAGATTTCAATATATAAATATATAGATTTCACATTTATATTTATATTTATTTAATCCTATATTTAATCCTATATTTATTGACTAAGGCACGTGTGTTTAATTTTGATATTAATATTTTTTATTACCTTTAGTAGCGCAAGATCATTTATTATCACCTGATTGTTATTTGTGTCATGTAAACACTTTTAGGTTTTGCAGCAACTGGTTTATATATTTATATAGTTTATTATTATATTTATATAACATTTATTTGCACTTTAATTGCTCTACTTAGCGCGAAGGCATACACATATCATACCAGGTCACGTGCCCTCAACATGATATGGGGGCTGGGCACTGCCCTGGGGAACATTTAGGAACCATGGGCCAGATTCTCTAAGAAATCCAGCGGCGTAGCGTAAGCCATTTACACTACGCCGCCGCAACGTAACAGAGCAAGTGCCGTATTCCTCATGCACTTGCTCCGTAGTTTGTGGAGGCGTAGTGTAAATCGCAAGGCATAAGGCCGCGTAATTCAAAGGGGGTGGCTTGTATTTAAATTAAGCGCGCCCCCGCGTCGAACGAACTGCGCATGCGCCGGCCGGGGAAAAAGCCCAGTGCGCATGCTCCAGCTCACGTCAGAAAACGTGAATGAAACCGACGTCAAAACGTCGTGATCGTCACTTTACAATGCCCTATTCGCGAACGAGTTAGTAAAACGACGTAAGCGACGGAAAAAGCCGACGCTGACCCGACGCCATACTTAACATGGCATCCGACGGTACTTCGTAAGGTTACTCCTCATAGAAGCAGGGGTAACCTTACGCAAACGAAAACGAAGTACGCGACGAATTGGCGTAGTAGCCTTATTTGCATAGGCAAATGAGAAAACAACGTAAAGGCCACCTAGTGGCCGGAGTTGTCGTTACAACTACGATCCGCAAGTGTAATGGTATTACACTTGTCGGATGTTCAAGCGTATCTATGCCAAAGTGATGCTAGCAATCACTCGCATAGATACGAGCCAAAAAAAACGGCGATACAACGGGGTATCTAAGATACTCCGTCGTAGCACCGCTGAGAATCTGGCCCCATGTTTTTAATTATGTTTAGTGAGGAGCAGTGATTATAATAATGCATAAAGGACAACATTAAGAATTCTAAATACTTTTAAAAAAAATATATGCCTGGGGTATACCCTTAACCTGCCTGTGAAGTGGTGCATCTATAAAATGTATCCAACTTACTACAGCAAAATTGACAATAACAAAGGAAACACAATGCTGTTTAAATTGGAAGTAACAAAGTGGCTGGGGATTCCCCTTATCTATACCAGGATCTTATCTTAGACTGTTACAGTAGATGTTAATAGGGAACCTCACACAAAAAAACTGTGTGTGTTGTTCCCCCTTAGAATACATACCAGACCTTTATCTATGCTGAGGGGCTGGTATTGGATGTCAAGGGAGATCCCATGCAAAAATGTTAAGCCCCACGCCCAGATTCCATAACAGGCCCTTATCCATGCAGCTTGGCAGTCTAGGAAAGAGGGGAACAAATGTGTTACCATATATACCAGCCCCCCATGTGAATGAGTTACAGGTGCATAATACCCCTACAAATTTTCAAGCAAAAAAGTAAATGTAAATAAAGACACACATTTTAGACAAGTCTTATTAGAAAATAAGAAACTGAAAAAAGTCTAATGATGTAAATCCATCATCAATCACATCATCCAACAATGCATATTCACTTCAATTTTGATGAACAATGCCCATCAACTGATCTTGATGGCTGCGCGTGGTGAATGGCAGCTTCTCAGCTGCAATGTAAACAAATAGGTGGGATATATGCAGTGATTTTCTTGCCTAAATAGGGCCTAAATAGGGCATTGCCATATTTGGAAAATGATGTCAGCCACTATCCCTGCCCCTTTACTTACATGTCTTGGGATTCCCAACCAGTCTATGAAAGGGGTCTGATGATAGTTACATAGTAGTCAAGGTTGAATAAAGACAATAGTCCATTCAGTTTAATCTGTGTTAGTACACGTGTGTCAGTGTCGATAATCATTTCCCATTTCCCTGTATATTGTGTTTTCTAAGATGCACGTCCCGGAGTCTTTTAAAAACATCAATACTCCCAGCTGATACCACCAATTGTGAAAGAGCGTTCCACCTCCTTATTGCACAGGTTAAACCTCTTCTCCTACAATATCATTGTGTGGCCCCTGTCCTATTACACTTCCTAAAACTGAATACCTTTTTTCCTATGTTCAGATCACCATTAAGGCATTTGTAAGTTGCTATTATATCAGCTCTCAAGCGTCACTTCTCCAGCAAGAATACATTTAGTGCTTGAAGTCTTTTCTCATAATTGAGCTCCTCCAATCATTGTATTATTTTTTTTGCCCTTCTTTGGACTCTCTCCAGCTCCAGCACATCCCTTCGGAGGACTAATGACCAGAACTGGACAGAATACTACAGATGTGGCCTAACCAGAGTTTTATTAAGTGGCAGGATTATAGTTTTATCTCTGGAGTAGATCCGCCTCTTTCATGCATGCTAATATTCTGCCGGCTTTGGTAGCTGTAGCTTGATATTGCATGCTATTGCTCAGTCTTTCATCTACTAGGACCCCCAGATATTTCTCCATCCTTGATTCCCCAGCGGTTCTTCCCCTAGTGAGTAGTTTGCATTTGTGTTGATATCAATGGTTGCTAAGGACATAGCAGATGCCAGTACCTGCTGCTTCCTTAACCGCTTGCCAACCTTAACTTATGCCACATACACACGATCAGAAATTCCAACAAGAAAACTGTGGATTTTTCTCTGATGGAATGTTGGCTCAAACTCGTATTGCATGCACGCGGTCACACAAAATTCTGACCGACAAGAACGTGGTGACGTACAACACTACAAAGTTCAATGATTACGAGCATGCATCAAATTGATTCTGAGCATGCATGTTTTTTTGCGCATCGGTATTGCATACAAACAATCTGAATTTCCGACAAAAGCTTTTTCCGTCGGAAATTCCGACAGAAAAAGTCTGATGGAGCCTACACACGATCAGAATTTCCAACCAAAAGCTCACATTGAACTTTTATTTTCGTAAATTCCAACCGTGTGTACGCGGCATTACATATACTTAGGGTTGCCACCTCATCCCTTTAAACCTGAACACAAATGAATTACACAGGTTCTGAGGCTAATTTAATGCAGATAAAGCACCAAGTGAGTTAATTATCACCTTAATCAGCCATAGAACCTGTTTGGGTTTAAAGGGATTAGGTGGCAACCCCACATATACGGCAGTAAGGTGGTTCTTCTGCACAGGTACGTTATCCTGTACTACCAGGTCTGGGGCATACTTGCCCACTGGCACCGGCCTGCTCCCGCTGTGCTTATACATAGCGAGAGCTGATCTGCACGGTACTGATGACTCAATGTCCACCGGCACCTGCTGATCATTTGGCAGAGAGCCAAAACAGCAGATCGCTGTTCAGTCAGTAAGGAAAGAAAGCATTGATCCATGTGTGGCATGGATCAATGCCTTTCCCTAGTAAAAGCACATCCCACACAGTACAGAAGCACTGGGTAGGCATATAGTTAACCTTTTGATTGCCCCTAAACTTAACCCCTTCCCAGCCAATGTCATTAGTACAGTGATAATGCACATGTTTTATCACTGATCACTGTATTAGTGTCACTGGTCCACAAAACATGTCAAAAGTGTCAGTTAGTTTCTGATTTGTCTGCCACAATATCGCAGTCCTGTAATAAGTGGCTGATCACTGCCATTACCAGTAAAAAAAAAAAAATCCATAAATATATCCCATAGTTTGTAGACGCTATAACTTTAGCTCAAACAAATCAATATACACGTTAGACATGTGCATTCGTTTTCGTTAGAATGCATTTTCGTCTTAGTCCAAGAAACGAAAACCGAAAGAACCAACATAAAAAATGCTTTATTTTCATTGCGGTAAAAATTTGATACAGAGAGATTCGACATTATAGGGTAAAGATTCGACAGTATAGGGAAAAGATTCGACATTATAGGGAAAAGATTCGACATTATAGGGAAAAGATTCAACATTATAGAGAAAAGATTTGACACAATAGAAATAATAGATTCGACATTACAGAGAATAGATTTTGATTTATGAGAAAATAGATTCAACATTATTACTAGTCATACAACATTAGAATTCTTGTAGGCGAAATATTCGAACGGAAATGTACGATTCGACGTAAAGATTAGACGTTCCGTCGAATATTCTTTTGACCTTTCGACAGAAACCAAGTATTATTGGATTTTCGGACGAAAGCTATTCCCCAACGAAAAACAAAATAAATCAAAACGATAAATCAAAACGTCACATGATTCCTTCGGGTCAGTACGCATTACGTCCCAAGGGGTGGGACTTCATCAGCGGAGTACTGACTTGTAGCTCTAAAACTGTTGGCCACTTTTTTTTTTAACAATAAAAGTTTTTTATTTATTTTTTAAAGACAAAACATACATACAAACCAATGACAGTACGAATATAAAACAAATGCATCATTACACAAAAAGAAACGGGATATCAATCCAACGAAACGCAAAGGGGGAGCAGAATCATACTGAAACAGTCACCAACCGAAGAGAGTGCTCCAGACAGGTACCACACCAGTGCCCCCCCCCCCCCGCGTCACCACCCCCCCTCCCCCAAACAGGGGGGCGAGGGGGGTAGAGAAGGAGGGAGGAACAGAGGGATGCGGGGGGAAGAAAGGGAGAGAAGGGAGAAGAGAGAGGAGATGGAAAAAAAAGGGGGGAAGGGGGGAAACAACCACAACCCGCGGTTCACATCTTAAAGAAAATACAGGGGTCAGCCAGGAGAGTCAATTCAGCTCAACCAGATCTTATCAAAGTTAGTAAGACAGTTCCTGTTCTCATATGTTATCCTGTGCAATGGCAGCACTCTGTTTATCGCCCCCAGCCAAGAAGACTTAGTGGGGAGGTCTGGGCCCCGCCAACGGAGCAGGATCTCCCTTCTGTCATAAAACAATGCAAAGGTGATGCATAGCTTGGTATACCTATCTTCCTCAACGTCACCCAGGTAGCTGAGAAGGAACAGTCTCGGGTCTAGGGGGAGTTCCACCCCGTATCGGTCCAAAAGTGTCTCCGCCACCTCCCTCCAGTAGGAACCCAGTTTGGGGCAGCACCATACCATATGGAAAAAGGTTCCCAGCTCCACAGAGCATCTAGTGAACAGTGCAGAAGCATCAGCCAAGTACAGGAGGGTGTCGTCCGCGTATAGTGACAGCTTCTCTTCCAAGGGACCCACCCGCACATCCCCGGACCCCAGAATTGGCTCGAACATGTGCAGCCAATGGTTCCAGTGCCAGGGAAAACAGTGCCGGTGACAGCGGACAGCCCTGCCTGGTCCCCCCCTCCAAGAGGAAGGGGGCCAACAGGGTCCCATTGGTGCGGATGTGTGCCCTGGGGCGAGCATAGAGCAGTTGAATCCAGGACAAAAACCGGGGACCGAAACCGAACCGAGACAGGGCCGACCACAGGTAGCCCCACTCGACCGAGTCAAAAGCTTTCTCAGCGTCGAGTGAGGCCACCACCCCAGGGTCATCGGGATTAGCAACTGCCAGGTGGGTATGCAAGCAACAAAGGTTGATGTCCGTGCCGTGACCCGGCATAAAGCCTGTCTGGTCCGTATGGACCAAAGCCATGATGACCGTATTCAGCCTATTAGCGAGGACCTTCGCAAAAATTTTAGCATCAACTTTAAGGAGGGAGATGGGTCTGTATGATGAGCAGAGGGTGGGGTCCTTACCAGATTTGGAAATGACCATGATCACCGCCTCGCACATCGAGTCCGGGAGAGAGCCAGGCGCCGAAACTTGAGAGATGAGCGAGTGCAACCTAGGGCCCAGGACCTCCGTGTAGGCCTGCATCATTTTTAGGGCAGCCTATATCTCCTCCAATATAATAGGGGCATCCAACTTACGCACAGCTGAGGGAGTGAGGACAGGGACATTCAACTCTTCAAGGTAAGCCAACAAGTCGACTGACTCGTAGGCCATCCTGGAACTGTACAAGTGTTGGTAATAAGTAGCAAAACATTGATCGATCTCCAGTGGAGTCGAGTGAAGGTCCCGCCCCGGTCCCTGATCTGTGCAATGGCGGTCGCTCCCGACTGCTCTCTGGACAACCAGGCCAGGAGTCTCCCCCCGTCCTCTCCCCCTGCTCAAAAATATGTTGAGATTGATGAAGGAGCTTCTTCTGTGTCAAGGCCGTCTGCAAAAGGACAGCCTGCTGAGTCAAGGATTGGAGGCGGGAGTAGTGTTGGTGGTCACATGTATGAACATACAGGGCCTCCTGCCTGACTGCCCTCCCCTCCACATCAGTGAGCTCAGCCCTGCGCTCCCTCCTCACCCCCGCGATTATTGACTGGTAATGCCCCTGGGAAGAGGCCTTGAAGGCGTCCCACACCGTGGCCTCACCAGCCGTACCCGGGTTGTCTGTCCATTAGGATCGTAATGTGTCATGGAATCTGGGCTCCACCTCTGGGTTAGAAACCCAGAACCGGGAAAGTCTCCACAGGGTATCGTTGGGGTTCAGTCGTCAAGGTCAGGGCCTAGAGCAAGGGGGCATGATCTGAAATTCCATGGGGGAGGATGGTAATGTCCCGGACTCTGGGCAGGACAGGCGCCCCCACGTATGCCAAGTTAATTCTGGAGAAAGACCTGTGAGTGGCCGAATGGCAGATGAAGGCCTGAGAAGTTGGGTTCCTCCACTGCCAGACGTCCATGAGCCCATACGTGTCTGCAGACTCTGCCAGGCCCTGGCGGGTAGTGCCCGATGAGGTACACCTGTCCATACCAGCGTCCGGGACAAGGTTAAAGTCACCCATCAGGACCACATTGTCACAGAGAAACTGCGCCTAACAGGGGGAGAGCATACCCAGGACCCCCAGGGAGGCAGGAGGCGCAGATATAAACCAACAAGCACCCACGGAATATTATAAATCAAGGCATAGACCAGCACGAACCTACCATCAGGGTCGAGAACCAGATCTAGGAGTTTAAAAGGGAGTGACTTAATTCCCATTACACTGACACCCCTAGCGTAGCGTCAGTATGTGAAGTGGTAATGGTGACCCACCCACGGCCTCTTAAGGCTAAGGGTCTGGCTTCCCACCAGATGCGTCTCCTGCAACACACAAACCTGAGGGCTGTATTTCTTAATAAACTGAGACACTAGAGAACGCTTGATGGGAGAGTTTAAGCCCCGTGCGTTCCAGGAGAGGACATCAAGAGTAGCCATGTAAACCTGTGAAGAAAATACCACAAGGAGAAATAAGGTGTCTGAGCTGGGAGCCGTTCCCCAGTCCCGAAACCCGGCCCGAGGAAGAGCCACAGCCCACCAGCAATGCAATCAGACAACAAATTATTACAAACAGTACTGTCATAGAACATGTAACATACCATCGCAACCAGGCACCAACAGGGTCAGCTCCCAGTGAGGGGGGCACCCCCACAAGCAAAGCAGGCAGGGGGGAAGGCAAACGGGCAAGGGGAGAAGATCCAGCTGCAGCACGAGTCCCAGGAATGGGCAGGGGGGAATAAGGGAGGGGGGACAGCAGGCAGTCAGCAGTGGAAAACAAGGAAGTGGACCCCCCAAACCCCCAAAAGTCATCATGGATGCAGGAGGAGAGGAGACCAGCGGCCATGATCCGGGAGGAGGCAGTCAATGAGACCACCAACAGCCATGGGAGGACAGAGTGGCAATGAGAACGTGACTCAAATCAACCCCCCCAGCCAGGCCCCCCAGGAGCCTACTCAAAGTCACGAGCAAGGAAATTAAATCCAGGCAGCCTCAACGCGGCAATGACTCGGCCCAAGCCGCAACGTCACTTGGGGAGGTAAAAAACTGCACTCTCTCGTCATCTTGGACCCAGGGGTTTGCGGGGAAGAGCATACTATTCTTGATCCCCCGATCCCTCAGCATGGCACAAACATGGTCAAAAGACTTGCGTTGGCACTGCGTCTCGACCGAGTAGTCCGGGAAGATCAGCAGCCTGGCATTTTGAAACTTCAGCTCCCCCTGAAGACGGGCCGCACGGCGAACAGTGTCCCTGTCTCTGTAGTGGAGCAGTTTAAAGAAGAAAGTGCGTGATGGTGCCCCCACCGGGCCTCTGGCCGTCGGGATGCGGTGGGCCCTTTTGATGGAGAAGTGAGGGGAGAATCGAGCCCTGGGTAGCAGGATGGGAAACCGGGTCCGCACCTTCCGCCCCCTCCGGGAGTCCCAGCGCCTTCAAGTTGTTGCGACGGTTCCGGTTCTTGGCATCCTCCGCCCTATGCTCGAGAACCTTGACCCTGGCCTTCAGGGATTGGAGGTCTGCGTGGTGATCCCTCCGGGTGTCCTCTAAGTCCAAGACCCGGCGTTCCGCCTCCGACACGCGATCTCTGAACGTGTCCAGGTCCCGGCGGATGATGGCCGTACATGGTCAATCTTCACAGTGAGGATGGATTGGCAGGTGGTGATCGCTGCCATTAGGGCCCGTCCGGATCCCGCCATCCCGCTGAGAGTCCATCTGAGCCACCATGTGGCAGGTGGAGGCAGAGGATTTAGGTTTAGGCCCAGACTTCGGCGGAGTGGCGGCGTTACAGCGTTTCTGATAGCCGCAGCTGTTCCGGCTCATTCCCCGGGAGATAGGGCAAAAAGAGGACAGGATTAGGGAGGAACGGATTTCAGAGCATGAGCTCAGCCACTACACGTCCGCTCCCATCGCCATCTTGGACACGCCCCCCATTGGCCACTTTAAAAGAGAAGTGGAGTTGTTTCACCTCTATACCAAGAACTGAGTAATCAAAGACCACTGAGTTTGTGGTCTTCAGCAAGCAGAGAGCCAGTGACAGACACAGGCTCTGTGTTCTGCCCCTTCATTGCTTCCTGGAGCACTGGGCTGAGGAGGGGGCAGGAGTGGATGGCTCAGACTCTCAGCTACATGCCCAGAGCATGAGCCAGCTGCTGGTCTGTGCCAACATTAAAGTCTAGGGGCCAGATTCAGGTAGAGTTATGCCGGCGTATCAGTGATACGCCAGACATAACTCACACTTTGCGCCGGCTTATCTGTTTTCTGTATGCAGAAAACAAGATACGCCGGTTTGCTGCAAAGATCCGACAGGTGTAATTGTATTACACCGTCGGATCTTAAATGCAGTTTTAAAATGGCCGCCGGGGACGTTCTCGCTGATTTACGCAGAGAATATGTAAATCAGCGAGATACGCCAATTCACGAACGTACGCGGGCCCGACGCAGTCACTTTACGCCAGGGGTCCCCAAACTTTTTAGCCTGAGGGCCACATTGTAAATGTTATAAATATTCGCGGGCCGAAAAAATTTATTTAGAAATAAATATAAATAATCTTGTCAGAGCCTTTCCACATGTCTGTGTCCCCTACCCTGATAACACACCCAGATACCCCCCTCCTAATATAATAACACCACCCCACCCCAGATACCCCCCCCCAGCCTGATCACCACCACCACCCCAGATACCCCCAGTCTGATCACACACCCCTATATCTCTCCACTCTGATCACACCCCCCCCCCTCATACCTCTCTCCTAACACACACCTTTGGCTTTTGCATTCCTGCAAACAGTTCCTCCTCCAGATGATGACAGTGGAGGAATCTGCAACACACCAGGGTGGGTCAGCTGTCACTGGAATAGACACAATAACTTCCTAGAAATCTGGCAGTGGCAGCTGCAGACAGCAGGAGCCTCCTCCACTCCAACCTCGTTCCAGGGTTGGTAAATTGCACCCTAGGCAAGACCAGCTACAGGCCACTACAGTATGGGTAAACAGGGTCTTGGGTAGAAATGCACCTGCATATGTGGTGTCACAAAAAAAAGTCTCTGCATTGATAGTGTTGCTGGAAGGACAAATTTCCTTTTACTGGGCTGTGAAGATGTTGGTGCTATATAGACATTTATATGGGTGGGGAAGGCTCCTGTTGTCCTTGTACATAGCCACAGTCAGTGTTGACACTATAATTGGTGCAGTAGAATGGGGATGGATGGTGTACAGATAATGGGGAGCTGCTCCCACTCCTTTTTTATGCCATTCCCCTCTATGTACACACTGCTCCCCTGTCATAAATATCTCTCACAGTGGCCTATATTTAGGTATGTCTGTATGGGGCGAGCAGCAGGGGAACAATGCAGGGGAGGCACAGTACATGGTGCATGGGGACAAAAGGGCACAGTACAGGAGGGCACAATATAGGTTGGCACAGTACAAGGAGGGGCACAGTACAGGAGGTGTTACAGAGCTCTGTGACCTGGAAAGGGCACAGTATCCAGGAGTAAAGTGTCAGGCTTACCATGACCATCTGAAGATTAAAGCCATCCACGACTCCTGTGTGTAGCTCCAGGTGATTTGACTGCTCTTATGCTTCTCAGTGAAGGGGAGAGATAAACACACACCAGCATATTCTGATGTCTTTTATCCACTCTGCCTAGCGGTGTAGCAGTTCTTTGCAAGCAGTGTACCCCTCTCTGCATGCAATGCACTTTCAGATCCATGGGTCAGCGGGAAAATGCCCGGCTCTCAAGATGTTTAAACACAGGGTCCGCCCCCGAGTGTCATCAGACAGAACTCCAAGCATACCCCATTCTAAGCTCAGCTAATGAAGAACGGCTGGCTGTTAAACTGTGCATGGGCAGTTCGTATTAAACGGCGCTCGGCGGGGCTGTCATCGTTACTGACAGGCAGCTCCCCCATGTTCACAGTCTGCGGCGGATGAAATTTCAGGGGCTCCCCATGCACCTCGAGCCCTTGCCTGCGCATTAAGATGGGCTTGCCTCCTCAGTATCTCCACCCCCTCCTAGTCTCTGGGTGTCTGCCTCTCTGCAGTCTCAGTCTCCATGCCGTTCACATCAGAGCCATGCCGGCTTGGTTCTTGGGGTGCAGCCGGCAGAGAGGGTGCTGACATGCATAGAGAGGGGGTGAAGCTAACTGACACAGCACGCCTCCTTCCCCCACACCGGGACATGTATTTGCAGGACCCTACCTGACTCCAGCACACACAGCCAGCCCACATCCATGCTGCCCGATAGTGGTGCCCCACCTCCTCCCTTCGTGCATTGTAATCCGCCCACCGATCCACCTTCCTCTGCTCTGTCAGTGGTACACATATATCGCCCGCCTGCCTTCTGCTCTGTCCCACTGACTGCATGGGGGAATATAACCAGGCAGTCTCTGAATGAGCTGCGGGCCGGATAAAACATCCAAGCAGGCCGGATGTGGCCCGCGGGCCGGGGTTTGGAGACCCCTGCTTTACGCCATTTACGTAAGGGTCTTCCTGGCGTAACGATAAAGCTGCCCAAAGCAGACGCATCCTATGTTAAGTATGGATGTTGTGATCCGGTCGTATTGGACGTAAGTTACATCGTTTGCGTAAGTCGATTTAGAATGGGGCTGGCGTAAGTTACGTTTACGACACTTTCATTGACAAGTAGCGACTAGATTTGGAGCATGCGCACTGGGGTTTTTACTATGGCCGGCGCATGCGCAGTACGTTCGGCGCGTGGACGCGCATAATTTAAATAGGAGACGCCCCCTACCCGCCTATTTTGACTTAGGCCGCCCAATTTACGCCACACCGCCGCAACTTAACACGCAAGTGCTCGCCATCCTGAATCTGGCCCTAGATCTCTCCAGAGTCTGGAACGGCTGAGTGAATAAAGGGTGCAAGAGTGCAGAACAAAGTTCACTCCTGTGACCTAAGAAGAAGTAAACCCAAAAGAGATTTGGCCCTACTTCTCTTTTAACATTTGATTTGTGGCAATTGTAACTTAAATGTGTTGTAAATTGTGATTGAACATTGCATTTATAATGTTAAATCACATCTATTCAATAGTTCATATATGTTTATATATACATATAACTGTTGAGGTTCTTAGTGTCCCTGAGTTAGATAAAATTACACTCTGTTTGCTACAAAATCTCCAAACAAGGCATTACTTACTCCTTTTTTAGTTCAATTTCTTGTAAGAAACATGAATATCTTTTTCTTTTTAGTTGGTTAATTTTTAAAAATAGAAATCATAGGGTGTGACAGCTCTAGCATGGATGTTTGAATTCATTCATTAATCTTCCAGACTTCACTGGACTTATTCAAAATAGCTATTTTAAAATCAAGAGAATAGAAGTGAATTGCAATAATGTATCTATTTTTCCCTACATCAAAATTTAAATGTCCAGTGTAAAAAAGCTCAATTGCAAAAACTAATAATTTTAACTCTGCTCAAGTCTGGGGTCATTGTCACTTACATTTACAATACAGTTACATCTTAATCAACACCCGAAAAACAGCATTTAAAAAAAACTATTTTAGTCAAGTTTCACATGAAAGGGAGGGACACACTATATAACATTTTTTTCTCGACTTCAGTTAAATCCGGACATACATGGTTTTAACGGGGATCAGCCGAATTTCGTTCTACCCTGGCAGACTTTCCCCGCTCAATCAGCTCTGCAAACTGAAACACTGTTCAGTATATTCTGACAGTAGGGAAGTCTCCCCACAATGCAATAGTTTAGCAGAGTGTATTCACCCATCCATATTGAGTGTGGATTTTTTTTTTTCAACTCACTGGTTAAAGGAAAATGCTGGTTGTATGAAGAAAATAACTGACTAATCTATGGGCTTCCTAAGAAATTGGACTGAGTCCTAACATAGAAACATAAAAACATAGAAAAACATTAGAAGCTTTGAAGCTCAATCTTGTCCTCACTGCTAGAGAATACAGTGAAGACCAGGAGAACTCAGACTTGCCCTTCACACCACCTACTACCTGCTTGCGATATAACTTCCTTCTTTTGTCTATGCCTTCTTCTCAAGCCTTTTTTCCTTGTTATTGTTTTTCTTCTTTCTAACTGATCTCTCAAATTTGATTTCTACTCCATTGGGCTTCTAGCTAACCATGCTTTGCCCACAGTGACTGTTGTCACATCCTAGGGGTTTCAAAAGCCACTCTAGTTTGTGACATAGAAATAAATTGACAAGGTTTTCATTTATTGGATTGTGTAGGTTGTGACTAGGGATGAGTTCAATGTTTAGTCTTAACTGAATTTTTGCTGTTCAGGCATTTGGGAGTCAAATGTCATACATTTTTTTTCTTGCATGGGGTTCCCCTTAACATCCATAACAGACACTCATTGTGTATTTTAAGGGAGCACCCTTTGCTATTTTTTGTGTGGTTCCCCTACTAACATTTATACCAGATCCCCATTTAAAATAAGAGTCTGGTATAGATTTAGGTAATCCCCATTTGCTTTGTTTAGAAAAAGTGGTAAGCGGAAAGTGTAATCTACTGGTAGTTTAACCCTGTTAGATTGTTGATGATGTATAGTAAGATCTGAGGCAGGGCTAGGTTTTGTTTTGTTGATGTTTAATTTGTTTTTCCTTTGAAGCACTGTAAGTGACCTGTACTTAACCTGTACACTATTGGACTAGATAGGAGGGTTAGCAGTGGCATCATGTAAAGTAACCACTGCCCTCCATTTTCCTCCTGCGGCCTCTGAAAGCCAGCTTCTCCTCTGCTCTCTCCCACTGGCAGTCAGCAGCAGCAGGAGGAAAATTGAGGGTATTGGTTACTCTATATCAGGAGTAGGCAACCCTTTAGAGATGGAGATCTATTTGAACAACACTGGTGAAGTCAAAATCACTGGACACAGTGTCCTGTTGTTAGGGCAGGTTCACACCAGAATGTGGTGCCAGAAAGACATTTTCCATGTGTGTTTCCTGCACCGAGTTCAAAATGCACTGTCTTTGTGAATTATTGCGGGTGATAATACATTTTAACCCCAAACATAGATCGCAAACGCAGTTTTACTCGACACAAGATCACTTGGTAAAGCAGTATCATGCAATTTGGCACAGTGCATTTTTGAAAGTAGGGCATGCACTACTTTTTTGTACAGTCTTATGCGATTTGCAGTCAGGGCTGGGTTTACATCCCAGGAGAATTTAAAAAGAGACAGTAAGATGACCTTTTTTTTCTTCATAACATATTATTACTCAGGACAAAACTAAAATACATATTACAAGAGAGTGCAGGGTTTAAGAGTGCGTTATAAAGAGAATGCAAGGTTCACAATGCATTCCTGATCTATGCTGCCTCCTGTTCTCCGCTGTTCACTGATAATGATGACAGCAACAGCAGAGGAGGTGGGGGGGGAGAGACTGGGACATAGAAGGCATGGCTGAGGAGGTTGGAGGCTGGGTGGAAAGAGAAGGACCATCAGCTAGAAGGCTGGGGGTCATCGGCACAGGAACCTGTTTGCGGTCTACATGTCACTTGCCCTCAGTCGACAGGTAAACCGCGATAGATGGATTGCAGACCCCCCACTCTATATGCTGCTCCTGCCACTCCTCCTATCCAGATTTCTTGTTTCCTGCTGCCCTCAGGCCCTTGTGTGCTCCCCCTGAATCCCCCTCCCCGCAGCACTTTCGGCTTCCACCTCCTCTATCTGTTGACTGCTGTGGGGAATGCTTTCAGGATGGGGAGCAGGAGAAAGAAAGTGACAGAAAATATGTCATTCACTGACTCTTTTCTAATTCGACACAGTAAAGCCGCGTACACACGGTAGGTTAACCAGAGGACAGCGGTCTGAAGGACCATTTTCATCGGTCAAAACCGATCGTGTGTGGGCCCCATAGGTTATTTAATCATTAGTTAAAAAAAAGAAAACCGATGGATTAATAACTGATAGGTCAAAAACGATCGTTAGTATGCAAAACCATCGGTTAAAAACCCGTACATGCTCAGAATCAAGTCGACACATGCTTGGAAGCATTAAACTTCATTTTTTTCGGCACGTCGTTGTGTTTTACGTCACTGCGTTCTGATACGATTGTTTTTTTAACTGATGGTGTGTAGGCACATCAGACATCAGACCATCCGTCAGCTTCATCGGTTAATCTAAGACAACTGTCCTTCAGACCGTGGCTTAAGGGATCGGTACCAATCATTCCTTTGTTCATTCATAACTCAAGCATAGTAAACTTGGTTTTCTATGCTTCAGTTTGTGAATGAACAGGAAGCTCTGTGCAGAGCTATTCCTGCCCATTCTGTCTGTGTAGCTCAATCATTTTTCTCTATCTCAAAGGCAAAACATCAGAGGTCTGTTTAGATCCCTAATATTTCACCAAAGCCCCCAAGAGAGCTCCTAAAAATGTATAAAAAAAAATGAAAAAATAATCAAATTAAATCTTAAAAAATAATCAAAAAAATAATATAACAAAAATATTGTATCATTCCACTGCCCTACTGACCACGTCCACTGCCATACTGATAACGTCCACTGCTTTACTAACTGACATCATTCACAGTCCTACTGACACCAGTGGTAGAACTACTAGGGTCGCAAAGGTCACTCTTGTGACTGTGCCCTGATATGCTGCAATGGTGGTTTTCATGGTTTCTTGCATCGGGGCCCTGAAGGTTCCAGTTACAACTCTGTTGGAGATGAAGAAAGGGGGAAGGCTCCAAGAAGCCATAACACATTTTCTGTCATAGAGTGACAACACCGCTCTTCTATAGGTAAAGTACTGTTAGTGAACATTCTCACCATAAGACAAGAAGTGTTTTATTAGAAGCCTAACGACTAAAAAGAAAACCAATACAGACGTTTTGGTTTAGCCAGTACGAGAATGTGCCTTATAAAGACAGCTCAATTAGCCTTTCCTTTAAACTGAGGTTTAATGCTTAGTAATGTAAAAACTCTTGTTTGAACTCTTTCAGGCTTCCTCCTTTTTGTGAACATATGCCCAGGTTTGAACTGCATATTCAAGATGGGGCAGTGCTACAATTTTTTTTTTCATCAGAGCAAAATTATTCCACTGTCTTTTGATATACAACTCCTCGATTCTTTTACATCAGCAGTTAACCCTATTTAACCTCATTGTATGTTGCATTTCTATTTGTAGTCCCCCACATATAGAACATTATATTTATACACAAAGAAAGTCATTTACCATGCAGTCTCCTTATTAACTAATGTATCTAGGTCAGCTTATAAATTGTAGATATCTTCCAAGGATTTTATTACACTATATAGCTTTGTGTTATCTAGCTGACCTAAGCAACATTTTCATGTCAAATTTTGTGGTAAAAGGTTATAATAAGAAAATACTTAAAAAGATCAAAATTGAAAGAAGTCAGGAAAATGTTGGTTAGATCTGCTAGAACTAAAAAGAACTAACAGCACATTCCTGCAGAATAAGGTGTATGACCAATTATTCAAAGAAAAGTACTGTTCTCCTATCAAACAGACAGGATGATTCAAGATCCAATTCGTAATAATGACATGAGCATGAAAATATATTCAGACATTTTCACAAGTGTGGTATCTTTTCATGCCTTTTATTCATTATTGTAATGCAATAAAAAACAAAAAAACACGATCCCATTTCTTATCTACATTTGGGAATGTATTTTTCATTACTGATTATCCTTGCGTGGAAAACATTTTTGGGAATGCTTAGACCAACATCAATCAAAATAATTTTTTGCACATTTTTACACATTCAATCTAATATATTTTTTTTTTATTTTGTCAAATTTGCACATTCTGTTGCATACACAATGTGTAAATGTGAGATTTTTTTTAGTTTTTTTATGTGATTTTAATTGGATTGAGCAGAGCCATATGATGGACTGTTGTATATAAATAGGAGGAGATGGACATGTAACCCCTGATGACGTCAGAAGTTGCTGATGAAATGCATCAGGCAGGACTTCTTTCACACATCACTTCTGGCCTTTGGAGCACAGGTGAAGAGCAAACCAATGCTTTCAGTTTCTATTTTATGCCTATACATGCCTAAGTATTTATTTTAAGGGCAATTTTATATATATTTTCTTTTTCATTAAAATGTGAACTACTACACCATGACAGGCATACCTCCCAACATTTTGAGATGGGAATGAGGGACAGCTACTAAAAAACGTATGTAGGCATATGACACGCCCCTTGCCACACCCTCTTAAAGGAGAATAAACCCCAAAAAAGGTTACTTAAATTCACAAGGAACTTTTTTTTACCACTACTATTACTACTACCACTACTATTACTTTATATTGGGTTTTGCAACAATTTAGAAATTGGATGAAAAGTTTAGCACTGGGAAACACCTTTTAAAAGATAAAAAGTGCATTTTATATACAACTATATAGATCACACAAAAATGATGGACAAATGAGGGGGAAAGAGGGACAGAGGGATATTACTCCAAATCAGGGACAGTTGGGAGCTATGGTATTCACAATCACATAGCGACGTGATTTTGAAAGGTAGTTATTAGTTGAGACCCCAGCAGAATGCAGGCAGCGAGGTGTAAAACAATAGGGCTCACTCCATATTGTTTTAGTGATGAATTGGAGACGAGACCAGGTCTCTTGTGCATTATAGCGGACTCCCTCATCATCCTCCAAGCAATATTTTCATTGGTTAAACTCCAGGATTACTGGAATTTCATGTCAATTCTTAGAGTGCTGGAAGGTTACTGCATATTCTCCACATACAGGAAGTTTTTCACACACTAGCCAATGTACCCAACTAAAGCAGGCCATACACGGTTGAATTTCAAACTAATTTTCTTTTAAAAATCAGAAAGTTTTTTTTTTTTTGTGATCCGATGATGCCACCATTGAGTTTTCGAAATTCAGCCGACCAAGCCTTCATGTTGCTACAGAAAAGAATTTTCGTGGCCGGGAATATTCTTTTCTCTCCGGGAATTTTCTTCTCTTACACGTGCACTTTTTTTTCTATTATATTTCTCGCACGATTCTCCCATCATTGATTTGAAAATCGTCCGGTTCCTCAAATATTATTGCCACACGAAAATTGGCTGTTGCTGCAGCCCACTAACGGTGTGAAATTTGTATGAAAATTCTTTGATACGATTTTTTAAAGAAAATTATTTCGAAATTCAAACTGTGTTTGGCCGGCTTAATTGAGGTGTTCCCTCATTTTCAGGGGGGTGCGCAATGTCAAACAAACCTCACCCCTATAGTTACCTCTCCTTCCGCTCGCCCATCTGACCGCCAGACCTGAACTTAACCCAACCAAGTCACGGAGGGCATCAGCTGCTTCCCTGGCATCTCCTACCAGCCGACCAGCCGCTTTCCCTCCCGGCCAATCCGGTCTTAAGACCCACCTCTTTATTTGATCAGGAGGAGAAACAGGAAGACAAGTGAACATGTGCTTCGACAAAAAAAAAAAAGGAAATCCAATGTGTCCGGTACCCGGCATGGAGATTAGGGCCGGGTGCATGGAGATTAGAGGGGCTTCGCCCTTGCACCTCTTATGGAGCAGTCACCACTGGTGACCACAAGGCCAGAGTCCTTTTCGTTCATGTCCTCGCAGATCAGGAATCTCCAAACTACTGCCCTCCAGCTGTTTCAAAACTACACATCCAATGAGGCATTGTAAAACATTCACAGACATGATTAGGCATGATGGAAATTGTAGTTCCTGAACAACTAAAGGGCCTTAGTTTGGAGACCCTTGTTGTAGATTAACAGATTAAACAGCAAAGGCAATCCCAGGATCTTGGGAAAATCCATGGCCACCTCTTAGGTCTGCCCTGCATAGCCTACAGGAAGTTTCCGAGCCATTTATCTGCAAGCCCAGGACTATGTAACATGGATGCTGTCATTAATACATTTCACCATTTCATGCATTTCACAGGCTTCTTCAGGACCAGCTGGGGGTGCTCTCCCTGTACCTAAATGTATACATTCTTACTATCTTCTGAAACTAGGTCTTTTCAGTTCTGGGTGGCGACACCCAATTCAAACCACACTTTAGTAATAGAAAATTGACGGAGATAGTCACATGATTAAGTCAGGGGTAGATTGACTCTATAGAGTGGAATTATCTTCAGGGAGCAAAAAAATCTCTAAGTAGCTATATACACAGATAAATATATAAAGTTAACTAAATAATTAGTGGCAGTTATGTCACTATAGTTGTATATAAAATGCACGTTTTAACCTGAAACCAATTAGCGCAATCAATGTGTAAACAAATCATGCAAAAAAGGAGGTAAAGGACCACTGTGCAATATTTTTGCAAAAGCAGGTAAATATAACATGTTTTTTCATTTTAATTATAATAAATACCGTATTTTCCGGCGTATAAGATGACCTTTTACACCGGAATTACACAGCCAAAAACCGGGGGTCGTCTTATACGCCGGGTGAAGCAGCTGCTCGATCGATATCAGCCTGCCGGGTGCTCTGTAAGGCTGTATGTATTCTGTATATGCGCCGCTCAGCCAATCCCGGCGGGCGATGCACTTTGTTAATGACTAGAGTCTGCTAAGCCTGCTCGTATTGGAGTAATAACCTTTGCCAATCCGAGCAGGCTACATTAAGTACATTTAGAATTTGGATTAATATTTTAGCACTGAGAAACACCTTTGAAAGATAAAACACCTTTGAAAGATAAAACATGCATTTTATATACAACTATATCAAACCAAAATGAGGGACAAATTAGGGGGATAGAGGGACAGAGGGACATTGCTCCAAATCAGCGACGGTCCCTCAAAATCAGGGACAGTTGGGAGCTATGGACAGGCTCCTTCACCTTTTCCCTTTACAAGTTCAAGGAAACGCCCCCCAATATCTATGCAAAAAATTAGAAGCCCACAACCCCAATCGCGTTCTGCGATCCACCAACCAAAATCGACTTCAGATCCCCAAAGCCAGATACAAGTCCAAAGGAGAGCGAAGATTTGCAGTCCAAGGACCGAGACTATGGAACGCTCTACCAACCAGCATCCGATTGGAGGCGAATTACCTGGCCTTCAGGAAAAAAATCAAAACCCATCTTTTCTGAGGGCAAAAGCTTCAGTTGAGGGAATGGATACTAAGCGCCCAGAGGCGATTCAGTTCGCAGGGTTGCGCTAAATAAGTTTCTCACTCACTCACTCACTCACTCGCTCACTCACTCACTCACTCAAGTGAGATATAAAAAAAACACCACACTGCAATCCTGCGCTCATGGAAACAAATAAATGAGCTGTCTCTGGATAGTATCAAAGAAATCAACAGTTTATTCAGCTTCACTTAGGATAAATATCCAATCATAAAAGACTCCAATAAAATGATGAAGGAAGTAAAAACACTTGAAGTGTCCCCCTGTAGTCCTTAGAGCAGGGAAAAGCTCCCAGTTTTGCTCATAGATCAATGCTGGTAATCTGACCTTAATCATTAAACACAGAACGCTGCTACCTCAAAACTGGAAATCCTCCAGGGGACAGACCATCTGGTGTGCGGGGGGCCCTCCAACACACAGGGCGCAAAAACCTGCAACGATGTTTGTCTGTAGGAGGATCTAGGAAGCTCTGTGCCGAGCCAGGAGATGACATCCCCCTACAGCTTCCTAGATCCCCCTACAGACAAACATCGCTGAAGGTTTTTGCACCCTGTGTGTTGGAGGGCCCCCCGCACACCAGATGGTCTGTCCCCTGGAGGAATTCCAGTTTTGAGGTAGCAGTGTTCTGTGTTTAATTATTAAGGTCAGATTACCAGCATTGATCTATGAGCAAAACTGGGAGCGTTTCCCTGTTCCAAGGACTACAGGGGGACACTTCAAGTGTTTTTACTTCCTTCATCATTTTATTGGAGTCTTTTATGATTGGATATTTATCCTAAGTGAAGGTGAATAAACTGTTAATTTCTTTGATACCATCCAGAAACAGCTCATTTATTTGTTTTGTTCCCATGAGCGCAGGATTGCAGTGTAGTGTTTTTTCTATTGTTTTTTGGAACCATTTTTTCCAGCAGCTCTGGGACAATTGTTTTCTTTATTGTTTATGATCAATGTGTTCATGAGTTTATATTATCCCCACTCCTGTTAACCCATTTAGTGCTGGAGTGTGTTTTTTGCTGTTTGTTCAAGTGAGATATATGCAGTCAACTAAAGGTGCAGGAACATTATTTAACCACTTAAGACCCGGACCAAAATGCAGGTAAAGGAACAGGCCCCTTTTTGCGATTCGGCACTGCGTTGCTTTAACTGACAATTGCGCGGTCGTGCGACGTGGCTCCCAAACAAAATTTGCGTCCTTTTCTTCCCACAAATAGACCTTTCTTTTGGTGGTATTTGATTGCCTCTGCGATTTTATTTTTTTGTGCTATATACAAAAATAGAGCGACATTTTTGAAAAAAATCAATATTTTTTACTTTTTGTTATAAGACAAATCAAATAAACTAAATTTTAGTCAAACATTTAGGCCAAATTTATTTAGCCACATGTCTTTAGTAAAAAAAAAATCGCAATAAAAAAAATAGCTACCTAGCGGGAACAGCGACACTAATACAGCAATCAGAAAAATGATCGCTTAGTGACGCTGGCAATAGGGAGTGAAAGGGTTAACTAGGGCGGTGATCAAGGGGTTAAAACTTTATTAGGGGGGGTACGGGGGCTACCCTGGACCTAACACTAACTGACTGTCACACTGACACTAAATACAGTAATCATACATATATGATTACTGCATTCAGTAACACTGTGACAGGAGGGGAGGGGGGTGAAAGCAAGGGATTAATGTGCCTGAGTGTCTGTGTGTCAGTGTAGTGTTGTGCAGACTCACTGTGTGATGTGATCTCTCCTCAGTGGCGGTTGAAAATACCGCCGAGAGCAGAGATCACATCACTTCCCTCTTCCTGTGTTTACACAGGAGGAGGAAGTGACACACGGGGAGCGCGTGGATTGGCTGGGAACGATCTGGAGGGGGCAGACAAAAACGAATAGCCACCCCCTCATCCCGGATCGCTCGGACAGCCATGGTGACCACCGCATGTAACGGGGGCTCCCGATCGGACCCCCGAATCACGTCAAGGCAGGCACGTACTGTATATATATGTTGATGTGCCTGCCTGTGCCATTCTGCTGACGTAAATGTACATGCGGCGGTCCTTAAGGGGTTAATATATGGTGGTGTCCAGTTGTCCACATGCACAAGAAGTTAGAACGAATGAAGCAGTAAGCTAACAGAGACCCTAACAGCCTTATGTAATGGAGGGTGAATACCATAAGCGTGTTGTGACCTCCTGTGGGAGCAGGGGTCATAAATTTCTTGTGTGTGCTTTTGTTTGAGTATGAGCACTATTTTCCTTTGATTTCACCTCTAATCATCCTAATTTGCACCGGACACTATATTTAGACTGTTTACAGTATTATGGACATTTAAGTGTTGTTGCATACTCTATGTGCTTGTTCCATATTGCTTTTTTTTAAATTGATGACACATTGCTTGATCACATGTTTTTATAAGAGCACAGTCTAGTCTTTAGTTTTTTGTTAAGATTTTCCAACAGTTTGACACATGTTCTGACACACAAGAAGTTTTTCAGCATTAGGGATGAACAAATGTTGGGAACACTTGTAAAGGGATTAGCTGAATCTTATAGGTTCATTGAATACTGTTTAAAATTTGCAAAATTAACCGGATTCTGTAACACCACAAAAAGCTTAAAGTGCATTTCCACTTCTGCTGTCAAATTTGAGAAAACCCCACCTTATGATTGTTATGTGTTCCCATTTTATAGCATGCCTAAACATTTCCTCTTAGGCCTCGTACACACGATTAAATGTGTCTGTTCAAATCGGTCGTACACACGAGCAAACCAAAATCCCCGCCAGCAGACAGCGCACTGACGTGTCGGTGACGTGGCGGTGACGTTGATGCCGCCACGTCACCGCACCAGGAAGTAAAACACTTCCGCACATGCGTCGAAACCATTCGTGCGAGAAGAAATGTTTGCTGGTTAGCGTACTAACCAGCAGACATGTCGGGCGGACGGGTTCCCAGCCGACAGATTTCAAAGCATGCTTTGAAATCTGTCGGGTGGCCAAACCCGTCTGTTTGCCCGTACACACAATCGAATCTGTCTGCTGAAACGGTCTAGCAGACCGTTTCCAGCAGACAGATTTGATCGTGTGTACGAGGCCTTAGGCCGTGTACACACGATCAAATCTATCTGCTGGAAACGGTCTGACAGACCGTTTCAGCAGACAGATTCGATCGTGTGTACGGGCAAACAGACGGATTTGGCCAGCCGACAGATTTCAAAGCATGCTTCGAAATCTGTCGGCTGGGAACCCGTCGGACCGATATGTCTGCTGGTTAGTACGCTAACCAGCAGACATATCTGCTGGCACATGCGTCAAATGGATTCGACGCATGCGCGAAAGTAATTTACTTTCTGGTGAGGTGACGTGGCGGCGTCAACGTCACCGCCACGTCACCGCCACGTCACCGCCACGTCAGCGCGCTGTCTGCCGGCGGGGATTTTGGTTTGATCATGTGTACACGATCAAACCAATACATCACAGCAGACAGATCTGTTCAAATCGGTCGGACAGACCGATTTGAACAGACATATTTGCTCGTGTGTACGGGGCCTTAAAGGTTTTTTTGAAGTCATGAAATTCCTCCCCTAATGTATTAACTTTCTATGGAGAAATAACATTGAGAGAAGGCATTTAGAAAGGCATTGAGGTTCTTGTTGCACAACTGTACATGATTAGGAACATTCATTATTGTGTATTATATGCAAGACTGAGAACAGGATTATGTAATGGCATTATCTTCTGAAAATAGCAGCCAACTGTCACATACAAGTTTGTAACATCTATAAAGCCCTTCATATCTCTATATGTCAAATCTGATGTTTTCAGGACCTGTCTAATGAACAAATTGTTTTGATCCAAGAAGATTGCAGTGTTGTCTAATTTGGTCTGGAATGCATCAGGCTGTTAACTAATGACATTCTGTTTTGGGAATATTAATTATTATTATCATTATTATTATTATACAGGGTTTACATAGCGCTAGCAGTTTGTGCAGTTTTACAATGTAGAGGGGGGACAGTTCAATTAAAATACAGTTCAATACTGTTGTGATTTTTAAGGACAGTTTTTATTATTGAGCAATTTTTACATATGAAACTTATTCACGGAGACATGTGATCACACAAAATAGTTACATTTATTGGTTGACAAAAAACAAATATTCACATAAAATTAAAAAATGTAAATAAAAATATTGATTGCGTTACACGAACGTCTTGAAAATCAATAGAAAACACCCGCAAAATGGTAGTGTAGTACATTTGACATAATACCGCCATGATAACTTCTCGGTAGAATCAATAACCTTGTGAAAATGGCAAATAAACAGAACGTCTGTATTTCACACGTCCAACCATTAATATACTGCAGGTAAGTAAGGGGTTAATAATGTGAAATAAATTAGACGTGTGTTTTGTCAATAAAATTGGAACTATGCAAAAAGAAAAATATAATAAAAATTGAATCTATAGAGAAAAATCAAATGATTTGTGAGAATAAATATCAATTGCAGAATATTCAATACTTCAATATTTTAGAGAACTCAAATGAACACAAATGAACACAAGTTAAGATCAAAATGACATAATTACCCATTCCAAAATGGCTACTGTTCTGAGTGGCTGAGTTAAAATAGCTTCAGGGATCTTCATGAATGTAAAGATATGTATTCATGCATGGTGCACGTGTGTATCAGTATCTGAGAGTGTCAGTATGGCCGCGTACACACGATCAGACATGTCCGATGAAACAGGTCCGGCGGACCGTTTTCATCGGACATGTCTGAAGGGATCTTTTGGTCTGATGTGTTTACACACCATTAGACCGAAATCCCCGCAGACCAAAACGCGGTGACGTAGTACCCACCGACGTGCTGGAAAAAGGAAGTTCAATGCTTCCACGCATGCATCGAATCAATTTGACGCATGCGCGGGATTTCGGTCCGATGGTTGGGC
Organism: Rana kukunoris; assembly: GCA_029574335.1. NCBI lineage: Eukaryota > Metazoa > Chordata > Amphibia > Anura > Ranidae > Rana > Rana kukunoris. The sequence goes on from CM056051.1 coordinate 183,494,474, forward strand.
GTACTAACCATCGGACATGTCCGACGGACAGGTTTCCAGCAGACAAGTTTCTAAGCATGTTTAGAAACTTTTGTCCGCTGGAAACCTGTCCGCTAGGCCGTAGACACAAACGAACATGTCCGCTGAAACTAGTCTGCAGACCAGTTTCAGCGGACATGTTCGATCGTGTGTACGTGGCCTATGTGTGGGAGTGTGTGGCTGCCTTTCCCAGTGCCCTCCTCAGGGTGTGTCCCTAAGTGTCTGTCTGTCAGGGTGGGTCCCTGAGTGTCCCCCTGTCATCTCATTTTTTTGTCCTAAATACTATCTCACACAATGAGATCATAAAAATTATAATAAGCTCTTCCCAAAAGGTGTGTGTTCCCTATTCATTGGTGGCCAAGACAACCATTTACTTACCAGGCAGCTCAGTAAGTTTGAGGTAATATCACCTTCAACCACCAGGTGTCATATAAGTGTTTTGAGTTTATCCCTTTAAGTTAACATATTCTATAATGTGTATTATGTTATATAATGGTGAGCAGGATATATATTTTGAGTCGTCTGGTAACTGGTATTATATGAAATACGATTAGTATAATCTTGATTTATTGACATAACATTAAATAGTTTTATATTTATAAACAAAGGTATCTACCTTTTAAAAACTGGTTTGTCTTGGAATGACACAGGTTATATATATATATATATATATATATATATATATATATATATATATATATATATATATATATATATATATATACATATATATATATATATATATATATACAGGGAGTGCAGAATTATTAGGCAAGTTGTATTTTTGAGGATTCATTTTATTATTGAACAACAACCATGTTCTCAATGAACCCAAAAAACTCATTAATATCAAAGCTGAATATTTTTGGAAGTAGTTTTTAGTTTGTTTTTAGTTTTAGCTATTTTAGGGGGATATCTGTGTGTGCAGGTGACTATTACTGTGCATAATTATTAGGCAACTTAACAAAAAACAAATATATACCCATTTCAATTATTTATTTTTACCAGTGAAACCAATATAACACCTCAACATTCACAAATATACATTTCTGACATTCAAAAACAAAACAAAAAAAATTAGTGACCAATGTAGCCACCTTTCTTTGCAAGGACACTCATGCAGCCTGCCATCCATGGATTCTGTCAGTGTTTTGATCTGTTCACCATCAACATTGCGTGCAGCAGCAACCACAGCCTCCCAGACACTGTTCAGAGAGGTGTACTGTTTTCTCTCCTTGTAAATCTCACATTTGATGATGGACCACAGGTTCTCAATGGGGTTCAGATCAGGTGAACAAGGAGGCCATGTCATTAGTTTTTCTTCTTTTATACCCTTTCTTGCCAGCCACGCTGTGGAGTACTTGGACGTGTGTGATGGAGCATTGTCCTGCATGAAAATCATGTTTTTCTTGAAGGATGCAGACTTCTTCCTGTACCACTGCTTGAAGAAGGTGTCTTCCAGAAACTGGCAGTAGGACTGGGAGTTGAGCTTGACTCCATCCTCAACCCGAAAAGGCCCCACAAGCTCATCTTTGATGATACCAGCCCAAACCAGTACTCCACCTCCACCTTGCTGGCGTCTGAGTCGGACTGGAGCTCTCTGCCCTTTACCAATCCAGCCACGGGCCCATCCATCTGGCCCATCAAGACTCACTCTCATTTTATCAGTCCATAAAACCTTAGAAAAATCAGTCTTGAGATATTTCTTGGCCCAGTCTTGACGTTTCAGCTTGTGTGTCTTGTTCAGTGGTGGTCGTCTTTCAGCCTTTCTTACCTTGGCCATGTCTCTGAGTATTGCACACCTTGTGCTTTTGGGCACTCCAGTGATGTTGCAGCTCTGAAATATGGCCAAACTGGTGGCAAGTGGCATCTTGGCAGCTGCACGCTTGACTTTTCTCAGTTCATGGGCAGTTATTTTGCGCCTTGGTTTTTCCACACGCTTCTTGCGACCCTGTTGACTATTTTAAATGAAACGCTTGATTGTTCGATGATCACGCTTCAGAAGCTTTGCAATTTTAAGAGTGCTGCATCCCTCTGCAAGATATCTCACTATTTTTGACTTTTCTGAGCCTGTCAAGTCCTTCTTTTGACCCATTTTGCCAAAGGAAAGGAAGTTGCCTAATTATTATGCACACCTGATATAGGGTGTTGATGTCATTAGACCACACCCCTTCTCATTACAGAGATGCACATCACCTAATATGCTTAATTGGTAGTAGGCTTTTGAGCCTATACAGCTTGGAGTAAGACAACATGCATAAAGAGGATGATGTGGTCAAAATACTAATTTGCCTAATAATTCTGCACTCCCTGTATATATATATATCAGTATCACACAAAATGATTATCTATATGGATAAATGAATAATTCTGATACATCCAATGAATATGTGTTAATCTCAAAATATGCTAAAGTCTTATGTGGTTATAATCATAATTGGGAGTATTTCCTAATGCTAAGTCAAAGACTTTTTTCATCAGAAAAAACGATCGTGTGTGGGCCCCATGGAACATTTTTCCATCTGTGTAAAAAAATAGAACATGTTTTAAATTTTTCAGATGTAAAAAAATCCGTGCATGCTCAGAATCAATTTGACGCATGCTCGGAAGCATTGAACTTAATTTTTCTCAACTCGTCATAGTGTTTTACATCACCGCATTTTGGACGGTTTGGAATTTAGTCTGACAGTGTGTAGGCATAATTTTTTCACTTTGATTTTTGGGGTGTCTTTGAATTCAGCCCTCTGTAGGATAATTTTCATTTCCATCAAATGATGGACCATCTTTTCATTCCTAACACATTACCCAGTCCATATCAGTATAGATATCCAGCATTAGATTTTTGCCTGTTGAGATCTGATATGTTTTCAAAGTGTTCCTTCCGTGTTTTTTGAGCAGTAAATGTTACTAGCACCAATAATGCAAAAAATGAGATTGCGCTAATAATTAGAACATATAGTAATGTATAATAACAATGAATGATGTGTTATATGGAACAAAAAAAATTGAAGTTCATAGGTGAAAATCACATCAATAATAAATCCACCACCATAGGAAAAATTTCATGTAAAAAATGTTTCCCACATGTGCCAATGAATCCACATAAGAAAGGTGCTGGAATAGATGAAACCTCCACCAACATCACATGAAGCCTCTTACCGAATGGAAATTATCTCTGATTAAGGAGATCTAAACAGCCTGATAAGATCTGATGTGAGCCGTGGATCGGTGACATTCAATGCATATACCCAAAGGAAACAGCCTGGTTCTTAGATGGTTCATGAATCACTCCCAGTATGCCATCCGAGGATATGTATAAAACACAAAGGCCTCATATAGTGTAAAACCTTCATTTATTCCGATATAAAAATAGACTTGCACTTACATGTCAATAGATGAACAGCGTGTATAAAAACAAACAGCCGACCGGCTGAGAACACACAGCCCGTACTCCGGGTAGAGAGAATGAATGCGCGGTGACGTCAGAACGCTGCCTCCGCGGTGACGTCACCGTGCATTCATTCTCTCTACCCGGAGTACGGGCTATTCCAGCACCTTTCTTATGTGGATTCATTGGCACATGTGGGGAAATTTTTTTACATGAACTTTTTCCTATGGTGGTGGATTTATTATTGATGTGATTTTCACCTATGAACTTCAATTCATTTTATTCCATATAACACATCATTCATTGTTATTATACATTACTATATGTTCTAATTATTAGCGCAATCTCATTTTTTGCATTATTGATTCTGTGTAGTATAACACTTTTTGATCGCTGTTTTTTTCTAACAAGCGCAATATTTTTTCTTTGAATGTTACCAGCACACCAATGATCTCCAAAATATCTTCAAAACTTTATTCAGTGATCACATTATTGTTACAAAAGCAAAGTTTCAGAGCCTCACAAGCCTGATGAAGGGGCTCTGCAAGGCTCCAAAACATTGCTTTTGTTACTTTAATGTGTTTTCTGAATAAAACTTAGGACCTGTTCTGAAGATCCATGATGTGCTGGTAACATATTTCTTGCTTGGAATGTTTTTGGTTTCCAGCCACACACCCATTACAGCACCCACTTACATTTACAACCCTTTTCAGGAACATGCACATTGGGAATATAGTACTTTGACTAAGCAGTGAGGTGTAACAGATACAGCTGTCTACCCTCTGGTCTTACATTCAACATCTAATTAATGGTTTGCTTATTAACACAGATTTTTCACAAAAAATCCTAAAATACATACTGTACTTAAAGTGAGGTTAGGAGAAAATGTTTTCAATCTGCTGAAAAAATAGTTTTTCTCAAGTTTCTCTGCACATGACTCGGTATATAAAGTAAACACAAGTTGACTTCAACCTACTGCCAATGTTAGTAAAACAGACCCACTTTGAATGAATTAGACCTCTTTTCATCTATATAAAAAAAAGGCCTGTTATCACTGCAGTAAAGGCCTTTTAGTTACCTGGAAAATGCAGGGTGTTTAGCTCTGTCTAACAGATGCAGACGATCCACATACAAGCAATTCCAAAGGGACAACTCGACTTACAGACAAACTGAATAAGTAGGTAAATAAATACATAAATGTCACATATTTAGTTGCAATATAAATTCGAAAGATCACTCTATAATGCAGAAATATCTAAAACTCAATTGTGTTCTGCTGTCCAAAAATGTAATTTTGTTCTTCAGAAATGTGTAATATGTACAAGCTATGTCATAAGTGTTGTCAGTGCATAAGGAGACTTCATTTATGTATTATTCCATGAAGCATTTTATGTGTAGAAAAAGTGCTACTTGTTTGTACATGCTGCTTATGTGGCAACCTTCATTACATGATTTCATGCTTTGCTGATGGAAAATTAGACCCCTGTGTATTAAAAAAAGAATAGATGATAGCTATAGAATCATGATGTGATTGCCTTAGGACATTCTGTTGACAGCTAGAAATATATACAGACAAAGCAATGTCACTGGATGCTAATGTGTGCTACAGAACTTGATGAGTACGGTAAATTCTCAGAAATAAAGAAAATTCTAAACCTTTTATTCAAGGGTAACTAGCAGATAGCATTGTCAAAGTGCAGCATTTCAAAAAGGCTCTATTAAATGTGAAGCTATATTCCAGTTTGATTTCTGTGTTTATCTTTCATAATACATAATGTGCTGCATATGACACTTAAGACAGCAGACATCAGTGCTTTCAATGCTAGATTACACTACAAATTTTCCCCATTATTATATACCATACGTCCAAAAGATGTTTACAGTGCGGCGTGTCTCTTATGCAGTTAGATAAAGAATAAGAAGTCACTAAAAGGACATGCACAACTGTCAAAAGTACTTTATGAGGATTTTTTAATTTACTTTTACTGATTCTGTACATGATACTGTATGTATAAATAAACACATTTTGTGTTCTCATTAGATCTTTAAAACAATCCATAAAGGACATCCCATCCAAACAACAGGGGTTTTGCAAGAAGTCACAAATCTTGCTACTGTACCATTCAACATTTTCATTTCGTCCTATAGAAGGATGCCTTTATCCCTTAAAAAGCTTTGGCTTCCTTTTCTACAAAAAAAGGAGGTTGTTTCTTGGTATTTTTTCTGCTCCTCCTCACTCCTAGCAAACATTTAAAAAGACCACATGTTTTAAAACCCTCTACAAGTCAAGCAGTGTTCAAAAAAATGATTTACCCCAAAGTACACATATTTAATTTTACAAGCGTCTTTTCATCTACATCAGGTGCCATCACTCACACAGCTACAAGACTTAGGACAATGTAAGACTCTGAAATAACGATGTATTAAAATATCTAGTTCAACAGTGAATTTGTGTGACTATATATGGAGAGTAATACATGATTTTAATAATAACAAATTAAAAAACACAGACAACCTAAGATCAGTTCTGGACTTAAATGCCTCAACAATTGCAATTGAGTTCCATTTTTTTAATGGATTCAACCCAATCCATCATTCTAGCCATTCAAATGGGTGGGGGGGGGGGTAGATGATGTCAGTGGATCATTTCCATGCATATCTACACATCCTATCTATCCACAATTCCATTAATTCATACTGTTCCCAGTCCTGGGGTACCATATTAGTTTGTATGTCTCCCATATGGAATTTGTACAGCTCTGAGGACTTTCACAAAAGTGCTACTCCCTTTGATTGTGTATCTCAGAATAAAATACATGGCTGACATGCTGCTGTTAGCCCATGACCACGGCACCCTACTAAATTACATAAAAATGCTGTTTAATTCAAGGGCAACTTCAACCTTATCCTGTTCCAGTGTTTAATCTTCTTAGGGGCTCTGTTTAACACTTTTCAACAACTTTGTATAGTTACCATAGGAAATGTTCCACCCTCAAAAACACCTCCAAGAACATAAGAGCAGAACCTGCCTAGAGAGAGTGGCTTGGTTTTGTGGAGTCCCATTCTGGCCGTGGAGGCTATTGTTCTACACATTGCTCTACCACTTAAACTTCCACTGACACAGGACTTCTGGTGCCAATTGTGTCATGAGCCCTTTCTACACCTGTCACCAAAAAAGCTCAACCTGATGGCATGAAAATTGAGAGGCAGAGGCTCTCAAGTTTAGAGTGCTCCAAGGCTATAATTACCATAGAATATGGGGAAACATTCTAATGCAAATTCCGACAAGAAAACCATGGATTTTTTTCCGACAGAATTTTGGCTCAAACTTGTGTTGCATACACACGGTCGCACAAAATTCTGACTGTCAAGAATGTGGTGAAGTACAACACTATAACGAGCCCAGAAAAGTGAAGTTCAATGCTTCCGAGCATGCGTCAACTTGATTCCAAGCATGCATAATTTTTTGCGTGTCGGAATTGCACACGGACGATCGGAATTTCCGACAAGAACTTTTTTACTCTGAAATTTTGAGAACCAGCTCTCAAATTTTTGTCTGGTGGGCCCTACACATGGTCGGAATTTCCGACCAAAAAGCTTACATCAAACTTTTCTTGATGGAAATTCCGACCGTGTGTACGCAGCATAAGAGTCAGCTTCCACAATATCATTTGATCCATCTCCACCAGAGATCAGTAATGTTCTAGATATTCTTCAAGCTGGCTTGGAGAAAAGTCTGCATTGGAATTTGCTGAAAGTTCATGTATCTGCCATGTCTGCTTTAAAAAATACCAAGTGTGCAACTAATCCTCTTATTCTCAAGTTCCTTAAAGCATGCTTCAAAAACTAACTTTCTTTCACTGTCCAGAAAGTTAACATATATGTACAAAACCTGACAGAAGGTTTATTGGTAACTTTTATCCTGGCTTTTATTTTGCAATACTGAAATGCTGTTGCACTTTGTATTGAATTTTTCAGTCTACCCGACCCCCCCCCCCTCACTGTTGCATTTAAATTATATTTGTTGTTTGTTTGCATAACATTTTAAAATACATTCATTTTAATGAGGCTGGTTTACATGTGTAAACATAGGAAAAACAATCAGCGCAAACAACCAATATGAACAAACTAAATGAAATGCTAGCTGAACACAAATAGGTCATCGCAAGCCTATAGAAACAATACAAAAACAATGGGTATGTGCAGTGCAAATAAAGTAATAAATGAAACAGTGATATGCAAATCACAACATATATTTACAGTATATAAAAGTCCCAATAGTAAGACCAAGGTAAGGATAAAGCCCCGCGTGAAGAAGGTGAGTTTAAATCCTCTGCTGGTGAACGTGACAACAGAATCCTTCACCACACACACAATATGCTTACCAGAAAAGATGGACCTCTCTTTGGGAGAAGGTAATGTGAGCATGTATCCAACAAGGGATAATACGAAATGATCCATGCAGCAGGAATGTCTCCAAACAGCACAACCAGGGCTGGCCTGCAGTGTCTGTGTTATCCACTAAAAGTTAGTGGGTGAAATCGCATTGGAGTGCATGACCTGAAAAATGAAGGAAACAATCTAAATGGCCTCCTTATGTTTATTTGAATAAAAGGAGGGGGGCATATAAAAAGGTATATGCTGATGGTAGCACAGGGATAAAACAAAAGTATCGAACAAGCGGGGAAGCTGAATATAACAATCCAGCGGAGAGATGGCAGCGGGTGACGTCCGTGCATAAGCTCCTCTTCCCGTACGCGGCGTTAAGTCATGGTTGAATTTTAGTTAGCGGGGGTGGAGCCTGAGTGTCACCCGGCCTGTTAAGTAACAAGCTGGTGACTATAGAAACCAAAAGCGGAAAAGGAAGTCAGAGAAAAAAAATACAAATAAAATAAAAAGGCTGGTTCACATATCTGCGGAGCATTCGCACTGGGCATTGCACAAAAAACATGTCCCTTTTCTAGGCATTGTGGTGCGAATTGTCTGCATATTATCTTCTATGGGAACGCATCTGATTCACAGATGCATTCCGTTCTGAACACAAATTCTCTCCCTGCTCACTACACCCCCCCCTCCCCGGTCAGCTAATCCGCAGCTACAATGCAGACAAACCGCCGAACAGCTGGTTTTTCTCTTCGCAGAGAAAACAGAGCTGGAATTCGCACCACATAAGTGTGATCCCAGCTTCACAGAAGATCGAAGTATGACACAATAAAAATACATTTAAATTTTAGTTATTGCATTTAACAATGACCAAGGATATGAACCCTAAATCAAGATTTTAATTTACAAGGTAATAGATGACAAATTGCTTTGTAAATTCTGTACTAGTTAACCAATTTAAAAACCAGACCCACATTTCTTCCATGGATGTTTCTAATTATGTCCTGCAAATAATACAGAAAATACTCTTATTTCAGCTTAGAATAAA